>JANAVB010036019.1:15968338-16100838 GCA_029216955.1 Iris pallida
TACCATTCTAGGGAAACTAAACAGATATCAAGACAAGAATGAAACACAGCATCTATAAATGTAGCCCAGAGTAAAGTACAATATCAGAGATTATTACATTCCAGAATGATAGAAAGTCTACTAGTCTCAATACATGGAAATAATAGGAAACTAAGGGAAATCTCTAGGCTTCTGTATCCTCTAAGTCATGAGCTGCACCAGCTAGCTCTCCTGCATCAATAGGCTCCTCGCCATAGAATGTGTCACATAAAGCCTCCAACTCACCTGCAACATATCCTATTCAGGAGCGGAGCAAAGTATATCCAAAGAAATAAACATGTACATCATGGTATGAATCAAGAAAACAGGAATAATGTAAAGTACAGAAAATGAGAACAAGACATGAACTGAATAGGAATACTGAAAGTAAAACAGGGAAACATGGTAAGAGTCCTGAACCTGAAATACAACCTGAATCATGAAATACAAACTGAACATGAAATACAGCCTGAACATGAAATACAACCATAAAATCCTGAAATACAATACTGAATCCTGACATGTACAATATTTGAAATACTTCTAGATTGTGATCGGCTTGGGTAGATGCAATGATAATAAAATGGTACGGCTTTGGCCCCGCGTGCACGGTGCGGGACCCAAGCTATTCACATGAGTAGTAACGGTTTGATCACATATCTATAGTATTTCCCCTCCCAGACATAATGAAACATGGAACATGAAATGAGACAATGTCGTGATATATCGTGTCATCAAGAGATACAAGAAAGAATAATGAAGACATGAGAAATGAACAATTCAGAGGAGTATACTTGCTTTGCTCCGGGTGATCAAGAAAGTGTAGTAAAGCTGGATGTCCTCCTATTATATGATTTTACAAGTTGATTAATAACAGACTAATTCTAAATTGGTTATCAAATGATTCTAATCAAGATATATTTTATTTAGTCTCATCATAATCTATCTTACAATCCAGTTTCCATTAGCTACACCATATCATTAACTACCTTACCTAGTTACCATATATATACTTCAAGTAATATGATCTCCTCCTTAAGCTATTTAGCTTAGCAAATCAATATTTAAATGAACTCTTCATGTTAACATCTTAATATTGAAAGTAAATAGATGAGGGGAAAATCATATTACTGATAGCCATCAACTCCTAGTGGTTTAACCCTAGTCAAATAACCTATGAATTGCTCCCTACTGTTAAGACTCAAGGGTTGTTGGTATCTAAACTGGATAGTGATACCAAGATTGAATGTTTGGTCATAACAACACACATGGCCATACAAACTGCTACTTAAACCAACTTAAATCCTAACCTTTGCTCCCAAACCAGATTACTCCATTCTAGCTCTTCACAGAGTTAAACCCCCATATAAATCCTAAACCTGCTCAGTACAAATGGTACTGAAAGGTAGCTCAGTTCACAAATGAACTGATAATCAGTCCAGGATAAATATACCTACCAGTCTGTCAAGATTTCTAAGAACCTGCACTCTACTTCACCAAGACTCAAATATTTCCTGATCTCATAAGGTAACTTATGATCCCACTAAAATAGGTTATAAGTATTCGAATTGCCTACCTCTGAGTCTCGTCTCAGTTCAGAACAACTAATCCCAATGTCCAATGGGATTCAAAATTAGTCCAAAATAAGTCAACTTGAAATTGGACTGATATCCATTCTAAGAACAGTCATACCCAACATAATAATCCTTGACTTAAAGAAAAATAGACCAAAACATCTTAGGACTACCAGCAGACCTAAAATACTAGGTTTCCAGGTTTGAACATCAATTTATTTTGAAGATTAAGAACTCAGTCTCTATCAAACAGGGAAAAATAGTTCAGTCTAAGCCAGTCCAATAACAGAGCACACACAGTCTATGACAGGGATTTAACAGTCAGTCCAAGGTGTACTGTTCTGAATATGATATTCAGATTTGAACCCCCATCCTTACTTGTTTTTCCCAGGTTACCTATCTTCTGAATCTCCTTATTGATGTATTTGTTAAAGACTACATGATATCATACAAGATGTTCCTAAAACTTTCTATTAGAACCTGGGTTGGTAGCAGTCTAAATTATCAGTCCTAAATCAATTTGGTTCCATTTCTTACAACACACAGGAATTAACTAAAGCTAAATTCATCCCTGGACAACTCAGTCCAAAAATACTGCACTGAATTGACAGTCCTAAATGTGTGACTGATATGTCAATCCAGGATTGTACTTAGCCAAAATGAGATCAAACATGTTCTTAGGAAACACAGGTACAGTTAGCTATATCACATACATTTAGTCTTAATTCATACAGGAATTCCAGTGTCCTGTTTAATATTGGATCACAACAATCATGATATCCTTCCTATGGTTCTGATGCCCTGTCCTGGTCCTAAACGGAATTGTTAATAGTGGCAGGGTATTTGTTCAAGTATCAAGACAATGAACAATTATAATCAGATAACAGTTAATCTCTAAATCAAAATATGCATAACAGTTGCTAAACTAGTCCCAGTTCAGAACTCGATCTGCACATCACTGATTTGGATCATCTAATCATAAACTAAATGATTTGTTCACAAAAGCAAGGTAACTGGACTATTACACAACTGGATAGTACAGTCCCTCACTCCATGATCAGTGATACACTGGAATGATTTGGGCTCTAACTCAGTGGATACACATCAAGCCATGATCACAGAGAAGCAATATCAGGTATCAATACTTTAAGGATTATGCTCTAGCTATCCATGAGTTAATATCACTAATTAATTATGATGCACCTAGCCCCAAATAAGGATCCTCTAGCCTTGGTAAAACCTGTTATACCCAGTTTAATCCAATGGCCCCTCCAGATTACTGAAACAGGTTTAGTCTAACACATCCTATATCAGAGATGTTAATCCTCTGTTCAAAACAACAACCATACTACGAGGATTCCCCAGGATAATATCACATACCAAGCCACATGAATCATTCTCATAACAGCATATGGAATCACATTCACATCCATATTTGAAAACACATACAAATCTATATATGGAATCACATAAAAATTTATATATGGAATCACATACCAATCTATATATGAAATCTCATATCAATCTATACATGGAAATACATATAAACCTATATATGAAATATCATATCTGAACGTTTAACAGGATCTTCAGTTTATCACACAAAGATTTCTCAATAACACTAAATAGAATTTACTAAATCAAAATAAGGATTTACCTGTAGTGTCAGCTATAGTTGGAAGAGTAGATCTAGATCAGAAGAACGCAGGGAAATGATCAACTATTCCTAGTTGGGTTTAGGAAAGATCAACTGGTTCATGGAGGAAAATAGACAAACATATTGTGATCAGAATTTGTTGCTTTCATAGATGAACGATCATTGGAAGCAAGGATCGAGCAATGATCATAGTCAATCTGTTCTTCTCTCGATCGAGTCGATTGACTGGATCCAGAGAAGAACCACTCGATCTAATCATTGCTTGTCCATGCTCGATCTTTAGAACAATTTAGATGGATCAAGAAGACAAAGAAGGTTAAGAAATTACCTACTGATCTCGCCCTGTCGATTGTAATGGTCAATCTTCAGAGTTCAATCCGCCATGGCCGACTGGGTCAGAATTTGGGGAAGATGAAGTTGGGGATGAAGAATTGTTCAAGAATCAGTGAGGAGACATTGGTCTTAAGTAGGCGATTGGTAGCGTGAGAGGCAGGCTAACCTACTGGCGGGAATTCCACCTCTCTCTGACAATTCTGTTAGGTAGGAGAAGGAAGCACATGGCTGCTTCCATGGCCGTTGGGTTTAAATTTGAAAAAGGCTTTCGAGACTAAGAACTCAGCAGTAGTTAGAGTAATTCTTCCACAGGACTTAAATGGGTTGTGGGCTTCCTGTGTTGGGCCCAATCAATAATAGGTTTAAAAATGACTTAAAGCCCAAATTAAAAATTCAAATGGTAACTAAGCTCTTCACCTATATTAAATATAATAATATTCCCAAATCATTTAATTAATATAAAAAAATTTAAAATTTTCAATATTTCAGAAAAGTGGAGTTACAAATCTCTCCCCCTTGAAAAAATTTTGCCCTCGAAATTGGAATGTAGACACAGATGATCAAGAATAGTGAATCTAATGAGTTGTTTATTGAATTCAAAATATATGAAACACAAAGCCCTCAAGTGAACAAACTAGGATATCGCTCACGTATCTCGTCCTCACGCTCCCATGTGGACTCTCCCGAAGAGTGGTGTCTCCACATGACGCGGACAAGAGGATTGGTCTGGTTCCGCAGTCGCTTCTCCCTCCGGTCCAGGATCTCTACTGGCTGCTCCTCGTCGGTCAATCTTGCCACGACCCGCACCCACTGTGAGGGGACGAGAACACGTCACAACGCCTAGCCTACGTCGCAGTGTCGGCGGTAGAACGCTGTCCTAGGTCAACATACATCTAGCAATATAATACTAAGCAGTAAATAAACTCAAGCACAACTAAGGAAGAAGAAAACACGATATGATATAGAACTCAAGGAAATACTGAAGATAGAAAAAGTCTAAGATAATATCCCAGCAAATATCCAGAGTACATATCTCAGCTTACTGAAAGAAAGAATATATACAACTCAACATCTCTGAACAGAAGTAAAGACTAGCTAAACAGACTCAAGACAACATGAAAATAAGATAAGGCCTAACTAAACTAGTCTAGGCATTGGGGTGATGTCCTCAGCTAGAGCTGTCCCGAAGAAGGTATCCTCCCAGGCTTTCTCCTCGTCCTCTGTAATATTTTTAACAGGTCCAGTCAGGACAGGAGCGAGTACAGTACATCTCAACAGTTCATAGCAGGTTAGAAAATATAATCATGCAGTAAAGTAAGATATAGATACTGAAGAAATGCAGTATGTAAACAGAGAGAGAAAACTGTAATGGAAATACCTACTATAAGTAGAGAGCTAATAGTGACTAGTGAGTCAGAGTAAAATATAAACATGTGAATAGCATAGGAGGTTCATGACTACAGCTAAGAGAGTGATTCATGACTACAGCTACTTGGATAATATTCACATGTCTATTTCTACTCCCCCAACCCCAATCAATACACAAGGATCCGTTCAAGTTATGTTAAGGTTCGTGAAACTTCACATGGCTCATAAAATAAGTGGTACGTGAAGGTGATTCATGGGGGCTCTGTGAATATGAGAGTACATGTGTCACAGGCGGTTCGTGAATCAGAGGAAGCATAGAGATACGTAATGATTCGTGAAACGCACAAAACATGCTGTATCTGATGCTCCCGAGGGAGATAATATCTCATGAAAAGATCCATATAGTACCAATCCGTGTGACCAACGTAACAGTATCAAGTAAAGTAATTTAAAGCAGGAAAATAATTCTAAACAGGATATGAAATGATCAGAGAATGTACTCGCCTCGTATCTGAATGTCTGAAGTAAATGTACTGTCCGAGGAGAGGTGTCTGGCTCCTAATCAGAACAGCACAGGTCACAACAAGTCTAAAATGATATAATAAAGTCCTACTATGCATTCTACATGATTCTAGGTCAATCTAGGCCAAAGTCAACTCCTGGTCAACTCTGGTCAACCCTAGAAGTCAAACTAGGTCTAACCAAGTCTAAACTAGGCTATCAAGTCTAAACTAGTCTATACTAGGTCACACAAGCCTACACTAGTTAGTACACACCACTTCAAGGCTATCCAAGCCTAAATCAAGCCAACACACACATTCATAAGTCACACTTGTCCCCTATTCAAGTTATCCATACTAGGCATTCAAGAACAATACATAAAAGAAACTAACTATATATATATAGGCATGCATCACTACACATTAGCTTTATATAACATGGCATTTAATATATATATATAGATATAAAGAGGGCTATGTGTGTGTGTGCATGAGTGATGTGAGTGTGTGCCATAGGCCAAGTGTTAGTGAAATGTGAAGTGTACATGTGAAGAAGTGGAGAGGGTGAGTGAATAGAGTAGAGTGTGGCAAGGGTGATGTGAATGCAAAGTGCCAACTAGTGTGTGTGTATGTGTGATAACTTGTGGGTGTAACATGGAGTAGAGGGTGTGTGTGAAGTGTCAAGAGTGTGAGAGAGCAGGCAACTTGAATGTGTGTGCATATGGCAACTGAAAACAGTGCAGGAAATATACAAAACAGTTCCTATGTGGAATTCAGGTTAAACTCAGATTTCATAAAGAAGGAGGGAACCAACTCATGATTCCCCCATACTCTCAGGTATCAAAGAACATAGTTTGAGTTCTAATTAGTATGAGTATTCAGGAAATGGGATTTCAGTGTGTATGTTTTGTAACATATGCAGGAAAATATGATAGGAATATATGTATATGTAGTGCAGGAATTATAGACAGTGACTTGCTAACATGTAAGTTGTTCAGATTTCATATGGTCAGTTCACTGGGAATCTCAGTATTTAACTTCAGTTCTTTTATCACAAAAACCAGTCCACACATATATCACTCCCTATTTGAATCAAATCACAACCATTCATTCCTAAATTTCACACACAAGTAGTTCATGCATAGACACAACATAATGAAGTCTAAAACTATGAAATTAAAAGCAGTAAATGGGTCAAAATAGCTACCAAAATTCGAATTAAAAACTGGAAAATACTGGGTTAAATATACTGATTTCAGAAAGTGTGTGTGTGTAGACTGTATGTAGGTGTGTGAGTGTGTCCAGATTTTTGAGGGAAAATCAAAACAGTGCAATGACAGTGCAACAGTCACTTGAGCAAAATCAAGAGCCCAAAATAAGAATTTCGAAACCATAATTCCATGCTAACCTAAAACCCAACATTTAGGTAATCTAATATACATGTGCAATGTATCTAACAGGTAAATTAATATCAAGAATCAGTTTAAGAACAGGAACTACAATTTCAGGATTTAGTCTACATATGAAGTTCTGGGTTTCAGTTTAATAGCCCATTCCCATATTCAAAATTCTATTACTAAGTGCAAAACCCAATCTAGCATGTAAAACCAAACTTAACAGTAACTAATACGTGTGTACATGAATCCCACATGAAAATTTAAACACTAAGATTTAGTTTAAAATAGGAAATTAAACTTAGGATCCAAAACTGGATGTGTGTATCAGTCAACAAGGGAAATGTGAATTTTCGAAAGCCAAAACATGGTGAAAACCCAATACAAAGGTTAGTGAATATTTAGTCATGCATACATGTGTCAAACATGGTGTTTGTGTCCAAACAAGTGGACACAAACGTGTCTAAAACACTAATTTACACAGAATAGGAAAATACCGCACAGGCAGCCTCGTGCACGTGTTCACCTCACTCGTGGACACTACACGACACAAACTAGGACTCGTGATCGTGCATGGGGGTACGCCTAGGGTAGGGCTAGGGACCTAGCACCCTGAATCGTACCCACGTGTCGTCGTGTCCGACTTACCAAGCCGTATCAGTGCACGAAATTGGACTGTGTGCAGTCAGTGTAAAATCAGTGCACTGCAGATTTCTCCCTAACCCGACCACGAAACTTAGTGAAATTTTGGGGGCATGATGTCAGAACATGCCCCAACAATCTTCCAAAATTTCGTGTCAAACAGAATCGTGTCGTGTCCAGAAAAGACCCCGAGGTGCAGGGAATTACTGTGGCTGGGCGCGCGTATCCAAGTACGTGTGCACGAGTGTCCTAACGACACGACACAAGCACAAAATTAGCTCAGAGCTACAGAAATGGATAAGCGACACCACAATACAAATTTCCATTCAAACACAATTCGAAAATATCACAAAAAGATTCACTGTGGCATTACCACAAACACCTAGCTCAGGACACTGATACGTGTCCTGTTAGGACACGAATCGACACAAAAACTTAGGGTTTCCTATTCCTACTGTTAGATTAGGTCTAAAGCTCCCTATACATGCAATTAAATCAGAATTCTATGGTGAAAGTAGAGAGTTACCTCTATGTATCACAAATCCTCAAAAGCTCAAATGAGTGGGGTTCTTCCCAATAGTGAAACTCCTCCAAATCTTCCCAAATTTGAGAATACTCATAGCCAACAGAAAGTAGGAAGAATTTAGAACCCAATGCAATTTGTTTGGATTAAAAAGGAGGAAAAATAGATTTATTATGAATTTCTAAAGATGGGAGCTCACCTCTTTCTTCTCTTACAATAAATTCCTAAGGAAGAGGCTAGCTCTAGATTTGGGAGGCATTAAATAGTGGGGGAATCCCTAGGTTGGCTGGACAAAAATGTTTGGGTTAGGGTTTGGGGCACTTGACTAATGGGCTTTGGGCCTATATGGCTAACTATTGATTTATTGGTTAAACACAAGTCATGGCTTATGACTTAAAACTCTACTTAAGTCAAATAACCATACTATTAGTCAACTATAGTCTAACTAGGGTGGCATGACCTAATCAAGACCAAACTCAACTAGGGTTAGCTCTTGGGTTAGTCTACTATGGTCATTGCTAGTCAAAGTCAACCTAGTCAACCCCTATCCAAACAATTCCAAAATAAATTCTAAAAATTCCTATAAATTCAAATAAATTATAATAAAATCAATTAACCCCCAAAATGTCTAAAAACCCTAATCACATGGCTAGTCTCTAGGGTAGGCAGTCTCTACTGATCACTAGCACAACACCAAAATCACAAGTCATAATTTTAAATAGTTTAAAATAATTAAAAATCACTAAAAATCATAATATGAAATAAATATCATTAAATAATAATTATAAATCCAAAATTTCAAAATTACCCTCTTCTGGAAAACTGGGTGTTACAAAACTCGGGCCCACCTCCAGCTCAGAATAGTCCACCACATGGCTCGGGTCTGGAATGTAACATCGAAGCTGAGATACGTGGAAGACGCTGTGTACTCCCTCCAAGCTAGCTGGAAGCGTTAGTCGATACACCACCTCGTCAATCCGTGCTGTCACCTTGAAAGGCCCGATGTACCTCGGACTGAGCTTCCCGCCTCTGCCGAACCGAATGACGCCTCTGGTCGGTGAGATCTTCAGGAACACCCTATCTCCAGTTGCGAACTCCAATGGCCGTCTGCTGCTGTCCGCCCAGTGCTTATGCCGATCCTGTGTAACTCTGAGACGATCCCTGATCAGTCTAATCTTCTCAGCTGAATCTACCACCATCTCTAGCCCAAGCAAAGCTCTTTCACCAACGTTGTCCCAAGATAGCGGCGTGCGACATCTTCGTCAATACAATGCCTCGAACGGGGTCATCTCGATGCTAGCCTGATAACTGTTGTTATAGGCAAACTCTACAAGGTACAAATGGTCCTTCCACGAACCGCAGAAGTCGAGTACGTAAACCCTCAGCATATCCTCCAGGGTCTGAATGGTCCTCTCGGACTGCCCGTCCGTCTGTGGATGATAGGCCGTGCTGAACTTCAGCTGTGATCCCAAGCTCATCTGTAGACTCCTCCAAAAGTGTGATGTGAAGCGGCTGTCTCGATCTGAAACGATGCTCACCGGCACCCCGTGAATCCTTACGATCTGACACATATATAGGTCTGCAAGCTTCTCGGTCGACAGCCCTACCTTGAACGGAATAAAATGAGCGAACTTTGTCAATCTGTCCACGATCACCCAAATAGCGTCCTTGCCACTAGGAGTACGCGGCAATCCAGAGACAAAGTCCATGGTAATGTGCTCCTACTTCCATTCCGGAATAGGTAAAGGCTGGAGTAGTCCTGCTGGTCTCTGGCGCTCTGTCTTGACTTGCTGGCATACAAGGCATCTGGAAATAAATCTGGTGACCTCTCTCTTCATCCTATACCACCAAACATACTCTCGCAAATCCTTGTACATCTTGGTAGACCCAGGATGTATAGAATACTGCGACTGGTGGGCCTCCTACATGACCTCCTCCCGTAATTCCTTGGGCACACACAGCTGGCTCCCGTGCCTCAAGGATCCGTCTTCTGCAATGGTGAAGTCGTCGAGAAAACTCATCTCTGCCTGAGCTCTAAGACATCGGAGTCCCTCATCAAGAATCTGGGCCTCCTTGATCCTCTCTAGTAATCCAGACTGTATCTGCATATGCATCATCTATCCCCCATATCCTGGCAGAACAACCTCAATCCCAAGGCTCTCAAGATCCTCCAATAGATGTCGGTCCATGGTGAGATACATAGTAATAGGATATCGACTGAGAGCATCTGCAACCACATTCGCCTTTCCAGGGTGGTACTGCAGACTGATGTCGAAGTCCTTCATGAGTTCCAGCCATCTGCACTACCTCATATTCAGCTCCTTCTGAGTAAAGACATACTTCAGGCTTTTATGGTCCGTGAAGATGTCCACTCGCTCTCCATACAGGTAATGCTTCCACAGTTTCAAGGCAAATATGACTGCTGCAAGCTCTAAGTCATGTGTAGGATAATTCTTCTCATGGGGCCTCAACTGTCTAGAAGCATAAGCTATAACCTTCTTGTTCTGCTCAACCACACATCCCAAACCCTTCCCTGAAGCGTCGCTGTAGATGACAAATAGTATACTAAGACCTAGGTACCATTAGGCTAGACCTGCATGGGCCACCACTAAAAACATGTCACGACCCGCTTCCGAATAACCGGATACGAGTCGGACACGCCCAGCCTTTGTCATAGAATAACAAAGTAAGCTGTACCATTCTAGGGAAACTAAACAGATATCAAGACAAGAATAAAATACAGCATCTATAAATGTATCCTAGAGTAAAGTACAATATCAGAGATTACTACATTCCAGAATGATAGAAAGTCTACTAGTCTCAATACATGGAAATAATAGAAAACTAAGGAAAATCTCTAGGCTTTTGCAGCCTCTAAGTCATGAGCTGCACCAGCTAGCTCTCCTGCATCAATAGGCTCCTCGCCATAGAATATGTCACATAAAGCCTCCAACTCACCTGCAACATATCCTATTCAGGAGCGGAGCAAAGTATATCCAAAGAAATGAACATGTACATCATGGTATGAATCAAGAAAACAGGAATAATATAAAGTACAGGAAATGAGAACAAGACATGAACTGAATAGGAATATTGAAAGTAAAATAGGGAAACATGGTAAGAGTCCTGAACATGAAATACAACCTGAATCATAAAATACAAACTGAACATGAAATACAGCCTGAACATGAAATACAACCATGAAATCCTGAAATACAATACTGAATCCTGACATGTGCAATATTTGAAATACTTCTAGATTGTGATCGGCTTGGGTAGATGCAATGATAATGAAATGGTACGGCTTTGGCCCCGCGTGCACGGTACGGGACCCAAGCTATTCACATGAGTAGTAACAGGGTTTGATCACATATCTATAGTATTTCCCCTCCCAAACACGATGAAACATGGAACATGAAATGAGACAATGTCGTGATATATCGTGTCATCAAGAGATACAAGAAAGAATAATGAATACATGAGAAATGAACAATTCAGAGGAGTATACTTGCCTTGCTCTGGGTGATCAAGAAAGGGTAGTAAAGCTGGATGTCCTCCTGTTATATGATTTTACAAGTTGATTAATAACAGACTAATTCTAAATTGGTTATCAAATGATTCTAATCAAGATATATTTTATTTAGTCTCATCATAATCTATCTTACAATCCAGTTTCCATTAGCTACACCATATCATTAACTACCTTACCTAGTTACCATATATATACTTCAAGTAATATGATCTCCTCCTTAAGCTATTTAGCTTAGCAAATCAATATTTAAATGAACTCTTCATGTTAACATCTTAATATTGAAAGTAAATAGATGAGGGGAAAATCATATTACTGATAGCCATCAACTCCTAGTGGTTTAACACTAGTCAAATAACCTATGAATTGCTCCCTACTGTTAAGACTCAAGGGTTGTTGGTATCTAAACTGGATAGTGATACCAAGATTGAATGTTTCGTCATAACAACACACATGGCCATACAAACTGCTACTTAAACCAACTTAAATCCTAAACCTTGCTCCCAAACCAGAGTACTCCATTCCAACTCTTCACAGAGTTAAACCCCCACATAAATCCTAAACCTGCTCAGTGCAAATGGTACTGAAAGGTAGCTCAGTTCACAAATGAACTGATAATCTTTCCAGGATAAATATACCTACCAGTCTATCAAGATTTCTAAGAACCTGCACTCTACTTCACCAAGACTCAAATATTTCCTGATCTCATAAGGTAACTTATGATCCCACTGAAACAGATTATAAGTATTCGAATTGCCTACCTCTGAGTCTCGTCTCAGTTCAGAACAACTAATCCCAATGTCCAATGGGATTCAAAATCAGTCCAAAATAAGTCAACTTGAAATTGGACTGATATCCATTCTAAGAACAGTCATACCCAACATAATAATCCTTGACTTAAAAAAAATAGACCAAAACATCTTTGGACTACCAGTAGACCTAAAATACTAGGTTTCCAGGTTTGAACATCAATTTAATTTGAACATTAAGAACTCAGTCTCTATCAAACAGGGAAAAATAGTTCAGTCTAAGCCAGTCCAATAACAGAGCACACACAGTCTATGACAGGGATTTAACAGTCAGTCCAAGGTTTACTGTTCTGAATATGATATTCAGATTTGAACCCCCATCCTTACTTGTTTTTCCCAGGTTACCTATCTTCTGAATCTCTTTATTGATGTATTTGTTAAAGACTACATGATATCATATAAGATGTTCCTAAAACTTCCTGTTAGAACCTGGGTTGGTAGCAGTCTAAATTATCAGTCC
This sequence comes from Iris pallida, assembly GCA_029216955.1. Taxonomy (NCBI): domain Eukaryota; kingdom Viridiplantae; phylum Streptophyta; class Magnoliopsida; order Asparagales; family Iridaceae; genus Iris; species Iris pallida. The sequence goes on from JANAVB010036019.1 coordinate 15,981,146, forward strand.
TAAATCAATTTGGTTCCATTTCTTACAACACACAGGAATTAACCAAAGCTAAATTCATCCCTGGACAACTCAGTCCAAAAATACTGTACTGAATTAACAGTCCTAAATGTGTGACTGATATGTCAATCCAGGATTGTACTTAGCCAAAATGAGATCAAACATGTTCTCAGGAAACACAGGTACAATTAGCTATATCACATACATTTAGTCTCAATTCATACAGGAATTCCAGTGTCCTGTTTAATATTGGATCACAACAATCATGATATCCTTCCTATGGTTCTGATGCCCTGTCCTGGTCCTAAACGGAATTGTTAATAGTGGCAGGGTATTTGTTCAAGTATCAAGACAATGAACAATTATAATCAGATAACAGTTAATCTCTAAATCAAAATATGCATAACAGTTGCTAAACTAGTCCCAGTTCAGAACTCGATCTGCACATCACTGATTTGGATCATCTAATCATAAACTAAATGATTTGTTCACCAAGGCAAGATAACTGGACTATTACACAACTGGATAGTACAGTCCCTCATTCCATGATCAGTGATACACTAAAATGATTTGGGCTCTAACTCAGTGGATACACATCAAGCCATGATCACAGAGAAGCAATATCAGGTATCAATACTTTAAGGATTATGCTCTAGCTATCCATGAGTTAATATCACTAATTAATTATGATGCACCTAGCCCCAAATCAGGATCCTATAGCCTTGGTAAAACCTGTTATACCCAGTTTAATCCAATGGCCCCTCCAGATTACTGAAACAGGTTTAGTCTAAAACATCCTATATCACAGATGTTAATCCTCTGTTCAAAACAACAACCATACTACGAGGATTCCCCAGGATAATATCACATACCAAGCCACATGAATCATTCTCATAACAGCATATGGAATCACATTCACATCCATATATGAAAACACATACAAATCTATATAGGGAATCACATAGAAATTTATATATGGAATCACATACCAATCTATATATGAAATCTTATATCAATCTATACATGGAAATACATATAAACCTATATATGAAATATCATATCTGAACGTTTAACAGGATCTTCAGTTTATCACACAAAGATTTTTCAATAACACTAAATAGAATTTACAAAATCAAAATAAGGATTTACCTGTAGTGTCAGCTATAGTTGGAAGAGTAGATCTAGATCAGAAGAACGCAGGGAAATGATCAACTATTCCTAGTTGGGTTTAGGAAAGATCGACTGGTTTATAGAGGAAAATAGACAAACACATTATGATCAGAATTTGTTGCTTTCATAGATGAACGATCATTGGATGCAAGGATCGAGCAATGATCATAGTCAATCTGTTCTTCTCTCGATCGAGTCGATTGACTGGATCCAGAGAAGAACCACTCAATCTAATCATTGCTTGCCCATGCTCGATCTTCAGAACGATTTAGATGGATCAAGAAGACAAAGAAGGTTAAGAAATTACCTACTGATCTCGCCCTGTCGATTGTAATGGTCGATCAACAGAGTTCAATCTGCCATGGCCGACTGGGTCAGAATTTGGGGAAGATGAAGTTGGGGATGAAGAATTATTCAAGAATCAGTGAGGAGAGATTGGTCTTAAGTAGGCGATTGGTAGCGTGAGAGGCAGGCTAACCTACTGTCGGGAATTCCACCTCTCTTCCTCTCTCTGACAATTCTGTTAGGGAGGAGAAGGAAGCACATGGCTGCTTCCATGGCCATTGGGTTTAAATTTGAAAAAGGCTTTCAAGACTAAGACCTCAGCAGTGGTTAGAGTAATTCTTCCACAGGACTTAAATGGGTTATGGGCATCCTGTGTTGGGCCCAATCAATAATAGGTTAAAAAATGACTTAAAGCCCAAATTAAAAATTCAAATGGTAACTAAGCTCTTCACCTATATTAAATATAATAATATTCCCAAATCATTTAATTAATATAAAAAAATTTAAAATTTTCAATATTTCAGAAAAGTGGAGTTACATAAGCAACTAAAGGATATCAATGTGAGCTAGTAGCATGACATCAAGAGAAACATGCTAGATTCTACAAATATAAACCATTTAAAGAGAATCGTTAGCATGCTACCAAAGTGGCTCTAGTGGCCACACTTGTGTTGGTGCAATTGCTTGGAAGATGACCTTTGAGCTTTGCAACTACCAACATTCTCCTCGGTGCTACGTCCTGATACAACTAGCTCCATCTACAACATTAGGCAAAGACTTTGGTATCAAAATAAACTTGGATCCACATTTGTTAGCTTTAGGGACCCATATACTATTTACTCTAGCATTGGTAGAAGAACTCCTACGAATAGGACAAGTTACACTCATGTGTCAAATACGAGAGCAATAGAAGCACCTAATATTAATGTGTGCACATGTATCAGAATAAGCATGATTATGAACATGTAACATACTAGAATGATGAATATCTCTAGAGTGAGCATGCATGGATTTGGTCATAAGAATATCATGTTTTAATAGAAAATCCTCATGCAAACAAGTAAGAGAATCAAATTTAGCATTTAAAGCATAATTCTTTTTTTTTCAAATAAAGCAATTCTAGAAATAAAAACATTATTTTTTTCTTCAAAGAGTCAATAGAAGAATCATGCAAATGATTTAGCTCATGTGTTTGTCCCTTGAGATCTTCTATTAATGAGGAAAGAGATTTGATTTTCAAAATTAAAGTCTCATTCAAACTCTTTAAAGAAACACAAGATGAGTTTTGAGAATCAAATCTAGATAATAAATTATTATTTTTATTTCTCAAAACCTTATTAGATTCTTATAAATGAATAACCTTTTTGAAAGTTTTTCATTTGTAGAGTAAAAGTCATCAACAATCTCTAAGGATTGGTCAGCCATGGCTTTCCACTTAGGGCATTTTTTGCATTTGGAAGAAACATAATTGTCCATGCTACTAGAAGTAAAACCCTCTTTATCGAAGAAGAATGAATACGATGTCATAGAAAAATTAATAAGGATCTACTCTAGGGATGTTAAGCCTAACTACAGAGACCTGGCTTAGATACCAATTGAAGTAACGTTTAGGCAACTCTAGAGTAGGGTGAATAGAGTTTGTGTCAATAATGACTAATTAACAAAATTCTATGATAAGTCCAGAAGCAACTATATAATCAGAGAGGAATAATACGAAAAATATAAGAGGTTAGAAGAGCACACGCAAACACATTGATATAACCTGGTTTCTCTCGTAGAGGACTAGTCCAGGCCTGAGAACTATAGCTGAGGGTTAAAATCCACTATTTGTAAAATAGGGTACACACGTGCCTGTACTCAGAAGAGCATGCCAACTTCTTGAAACTTCACAGAGACAAAACTTAGATTTTCCAAGTGACTTCTTTTCAACTCTTGCATAGAACTTCTAGCTGAATCGCACTGAGCACCTTGGGGCTTAGGATGTTTTGTGGCTAGTAGATTGGAAGAGTAATACTTAGAATGTATAAGGCTTAGAAGATTGAAAGTGAGAGAGAATTTGAAATGAGAGAATTTAACCCCTAATTGTACTAGTCGGGGGAGGCAGAATTCGGCCATAATTCTTTCCTAAATATTTAAAAATTCAAACGTTGGACAGCTAATAGCAAGGTGTTCCTAAAAATCAGGTTGTTGATTTTAAGGAGGCAGAGTTCGGCCAGAGTTCTTCCTTAGGCAGTGTTCGGCCCGAACTCTGTCTACCTTTGGCCAGAAGCTTTATATAGGCTAGATTGGTTTGGTTTGGTTCAGGGATTATTTTGTTTTGTATGGTGGAGCTTGAAGAAGTAAGTCTAGGGGTTGAGATGACTCAGTGCGACTCAACGTACATGTTTTGAGACTCAATAAATTGAAAAATTATATACTTAGTACAAGTACGTTTGCAATATAACAGCTTTGTCGATGACGTCTGTCTTAAACTTAATACGTTGTATTGGATCGTAGATGATATTCTGTCTTGAACTTGATGTGTCGTATTGGATTATATCAGATATCAGTTTGTTAATTATCTAAATCAGGTTGACTGTAATCCAGTTTGGGTCAACGTATACATACATATATAGCAATACCTCCATATACAAGCCATATATGACAAAAATTCCTAGAATTTTTTATAAAGTTTAATAATACCTTATAAGTATTTTAGGAGAATTATTTCGAAGCAAGTATACATAATATCATTTCCATGAAATATTATATAAATCAAGTACTTATGAAATATTAAAAGTTTCTAAATAAGATATATATAAAAATCCTATATAAAAATAAGGGGTTTTATATTACAGAACCAAACATTCGTATCAGGCTCGGCACGGAAGAATCATCCCTTTTTTTGACAGTTGGCTCGGGGACGCTCTTCTGCAACGTTGTTCGGACACTCCCACTCACAGCAACATCAGATATATGTGGTCCCCAGATAGGGGTTGGAATTAGGGGAGGGTGCATGTGTGGATCGGAGAGAAAGCTGCTGCCGAATTAGCCACGTCAGGCAAAGTGATAGGACCGAATCTCGACGCTCCTCGTTGGTCGTTGACGACTAACGATAATTTCTTCCTAGCTTCGGCGAGGGAAGTGGTTTGTGGCATTGGGTCGTCCTCCCAACCATCGCCCCATTTTGGCAATCTTGTATCCCTAAGAAGTGGTCTATTTTGCTTTAGAGAGCGCTTCTTAAGAAAATTCCTACCGACAACGCCATCGCATCCATCGACTATAGCTTAGCATCAGCATGTCACTGTTGTGCATAGTGCCAGACTGAAACTGCCAACCACGTCCTGTCGTTAGGAGTTCTGGCATCAAAGGTGTGGCATAGGTTCTCCACTTGCTGCCTTCCGAATCCAGCCAATGGAGGCTTCAACGATCTTCTAGCTACTTGGGTGTAAGCCTCTCATGGATACCAGATCATCATAGCGTCTATTACGTAGGTGTTATGAAAGAACCACAACAAACACAGATATGAAGGGTATCACTTCAATTCTGCCCAATTGACTTTTGAAGTCTGCATACAAATACCGAGGGTCAATAGACATTAAAAGCACGTCAAGGAGTGCTTCTAGCACTCCTTGAATGGATGCGTTTAACTTTCGGTTTATGGTGTAAGGCCTCAGAGCGGGCTTTGCTTCCCTGCTTTTTTTCTTTTTTGTCATGCTCTTACTTGTAAAGGCTACGGTAATTTGCACCTCTTTATTGAATACATGACTTGGCTGTTCGAAAATATTATATATATATATATATATATATATATATATATATATATATATATATATATATTAGGAGGGATCCATATCCCCTCACTTTTGCATCCCCTCTTTTGCATCCTTTGGATTTTATTTAAGTCATCTAATCTTAACCGTTAATTTTTGAACTGTTAAGTTTAGATGACTTAAAAAAGATCCAAAGGGTGTTACCATGGGGATGCTTAGGAGATGTAAAAGTGAGGGGATGTAGATCCCTCCTCTATATATATATATATATATATATATATATATATATATTTATTTATTTATTTAGCAAAAGAAACTTTTATTGATGTATCAGGCACAAAATGTCGAAGCCTATACAAGTAAATGTGCCAAGTACGAAAAGACAGCAAAATATAAAGGGGTCTTTGCCCGAAGCAAAAAGAAAGGCCTGGCTGCAGTTATTACCATGCCTTCCAAAATCGTGCCAGAGAGTGGGTGCAACGTCTCCGAATTTTGAGGATTTATCGGAGGACTTCCCTTAGTAGTTGTCTGGGGTTGTATTGTTGTAACGCCCCAATCCCAAAATACGTAGGACTAGGTACATCGACATGCCAGCTGTATACATACGAAGTATACTCCAATATATGGAAACCTCGTATGAATATATAAGCTGTAAAATACAGTAAACCAAGAGTAATCTAATCTCATCCACAAATGAAAAATAAAAGATATCATATAATCAACTGTAATAAGTCTTTGAACAATACGTTGGACGGAGACAAAGTCCACTACCAACTACCTCAAATAAAAGGTACAAGAAGGAATAGATGAAATAACACGACTAGCCAAGTGCAATCATGTCACTTCCCATTCCCAGAATACGTATTTTTAGAATACATGTACTGTTTAAATGTAAATATTTTATATTTATCATGTATTGCTCTGTATTTAAATTTCTTTAATTTCATGTTAATTAATTTCCTACAATTTTATTTCTGCACTTTACTTTCTGCTTTTATACTCTACGTTAACTTTGCTATAGGTTCGGCTCATATTGGGTTAAGTATGTTGGTTCATCATGAACCGAAATAAACCCCTACCTACCACCACTCCTTCATTTAAAAGCCCATCCCCTTTCTCTCTCTTCATTACTTCACTGTTACTCTTCTTCTTCCTCATAACTCTCCCACCAACCTAGGAGAGCAAGGCAAGTGCCAACTTGCTTCCTGATGGATCCCCATTTTTATTGTTCCATCATCTTCCTTATTTGATTCTAAGTCTCTTTAGTACTTGGCATTTTCGATTTCCATGGCTTCTTTATTGTAGATCTAAGTTTGTTGTATTTTCGGATTTCTTAGATTTTGATCTAATAAACTTTGTTATCTCCAAGTTTTGATGGTTCCATGTTGTAGAGAATTTCGTTCTACCCAATTTTAACCTATGGAAGTCCATATTTGGGCTTGGAATGAAGGATTTATGGAGCTTGGAAGCAATGGCTTCCATGGTTCTGTTCTCAAAAAAATTCGGAGAGAAAAAACAGCCACAGCACATGAGATTTATTTCCCACAGCCGCATGAATCTTTATTCCTCAGGCGCATGATATTATTTATTTCCAAATCATTTTCCACAGCCGCATTAATCTTCATTCCTCAGGCGCATGAGATTATTTATTTCCCAATCATTTCCCACAACGCATGAGATTATTTATTTTCCAAATCATTTCCCACAGCCGCATGAATCTTCATTCCTCAGGCGCATGAGATTATTTATTTCCCAATCATTTCCCACAACGCATGAGATTATTTATTTCCCAATCATTTCCCACAGCGCATGAGATTATTTATTTCCCAATCATTTCCCACAGCGCATGAGATTATTTATTTCCCAATTACTTCCCACAGCGCATGAGATTATTTATTTCCCAATCATTATTTATTTCCCAATTTTTATTTTTCGAATTTGGCATTAATTAATATTGATTGTTATCTTGATTAATTATTGATCATGCGTTCCTAGATGGAACTAAGAGACTGGCTAGTCGTCTTATTGAATTAAATGGAATAAGACACGTTCATATTTGCAATCGATTGGCCAATCCCGAATATTGACATATAGATACATGTAGGCTACAATTATTTATTTATTTTACGAAAGCAGCATGTGTACTCTATGGTCAAGGCATGATTATTCTGTGGTTAGTTTTAATTGTTGCATTACGCTATGTAAGACCTACAAGTTAACCGTATAGGTATCGTCGTAGAGTTGGGCATATCGTACCTTGTACGGAAGTACTCATTCTGAATGACCATGATCCACGGTATGGGATTTCACTTAACATTGAGGCTACTAAGTTAAATAAAATAATGATTGCATGGAGGGAATGGATCTCCGAGTTCTTACATGGCAGCCCTCTTTGGGACTATTAGCGCCCAACAGGCCGGCTGGTTCCCACAGATACTGCAAGTCTGCTACACGGGCAGGGAGCGATATCTGCTTATATTATTGTATATTGTATATTGATGACGGGCGTCCCGCTGGGACTCGTCTAATTCATGATTGGCGTAATTGATTGATTGGATAGACTAGCCTTGCTTGTCCATAGTAAGAACTGAGAAATCCTTATCGCATAATTCCAGGATAACTTGGGACTCACAGTAGAAAGCCGTAGTAGTTACATGGCTGGTTAAACTGATTTGTTTGTGTACTGTACCTACTCTGTTAACTAACTAAGATGATCAGAGTGTCGAGACATGACGGGCCAACCTCTGTCCTTATTTGGTTGGGAGGTTGGTTCGAAGTGTCGTAACATTATGTGAATCCTAGTAGCAAGCAGAGATCAATATATCCTATTCTCTTATTACTGGTTTTAACTCCTCATATCGTGCTTCCTTGCGGTACTTGCTATTAGAGGTCTAACCTCTCTGGTTTTGTATGGCCAGATTTGGAGCCGGTTCTCGAGGACTCAGCTTACCTCTACCTCCAAGATGGTCAATACTAGAGGAATGATCGCAGGAGGACTCGAGTGGGTTCCTTACTTCCCCACTCGTTTTGTTAATTACTTTATATTTTGCCGCTTGGCACCGATATGTTAGTCGGATAGTCTTGCACTTACTTTTACATAATTGTAATTAAGTCAGACTGCAGCTGATAACAATTGTGTATATGTTGCTATATCATCTGGCTATGTTTTGTAAAGCCAGATCTCAAGAACATTTTGACTAAGCGTTTGGGACGCCTTATTGCTTTATCTTAAATGTTCTCTGTTATTGCTTCTTGATTGAATGATTGAGACAATAGATGTGAAGTGACCATAGCGAGACTTTCATGTAGTATGCACCACCTTGTCTTTTAGACAGCATTGATCGTATTATACGGTATTCATCTACCCGTAATACGTAGATGGCTGAGTCATTCCCCCGCTCTCCAGTATTCTGGTTCTGGGACGTGATAAGGTTTTAGTGGTGGTCCATGCAGGTCTGATTTCAGACTTGTGGGTGTTTTAATTTATAGGATGTCTCAATCACACATGTTCCCCCTTGATCTCATGATTCGTTACTCTCGACTCTAGCTTGACATTCCTGTATCCTTTGACTTCATTGATCTTTCCTGTCCGATCGTTTGATTATTCTCTTGTCCTTTTTCTTAGGGGCACCTCGTCCGCATCTGTCAGGACTGGGCAACACGGACAACCTGACCATGTTGGTCAGCAACAAGGGCCGGTACTAACTCAAGAGACCATCCAAGAAGAAGTAATAGTGGAAGCAGCAGCTGGACCACAGTATCCAGATGTTCCACCACCACCAACAGTTCCACCCACCCCTATGGAAGTGGACACACCAGCCCTTCTAGAGATCATGAGAGAGATGATGGCCACTCAGCAACATCAGATGTTAGCCCAACAACGTATGCACGCTCAGTTACAAGAGCAGAATGTACTACTTAAACAAGGATTGCAGACAGCTTTGGAAAGAGGGGTAAGGACAGATTCAGGAGCGTCAGCCAGGTTTTGCAAGTACAACCCCCACCGTTTCGAAGGCACGGAGGATGCCATCTCAGCAGATGCATGGCTTAAGGATATTGAGGCTATTTTGATAGCCGCTAAGGTGCCGACAGAAGAACGTATGGATCAGGTGAAGTTGTTACTTCAGGATCTCGCACGTGATTGGTGGGAATCAAAGGACGTAGGCATCAGACGTCCTGTGGCTTGGAACGATTTTAAAGCAAGATTCAAGACAAAGTACTATGGAGTTGTGGCGCAGTTTGAGCTACAACAGAAGTTTATCAACCTTAGACTGGCTGGCAAGACTGTAGATACTTATACAGCAGAGTTCTGCAGATTGAGTAGGTTCGCCCCAGAGATGGTAGCAACAGAGAGCCAGAGGACTATGAGGTTCCAGCAAGGGTTTCATCTTGAGCTCTTGCAATTGATAGAGGGGCACAATTACCAAACTTTTGATGAAGTATTGACGGCGACTCGAAGGCATGAGATAACCGTTCAGAGGATTGCGGCCAGGACTAGGGGTCAGAAGAGATCTCACAGTCAGATTGAAGGAGGAGGGGAAGCAGTGCCCCGAATAACAGCACCATCCCTTGGCATTCGCATTCACGATGTGGCAATGCGAGGGCCAGCACCACCACCCAGGCAGCAGCAGCAACAGAGGAAGAACCAGCAACCCCCAGCAGGCTGTACTTATTGTGGAAAGATAGGGCACACTAAAGATGTGTGTCGGACATTGAACGGGCAGTGTTTGATATGTGGGAATCCAGATCATCGGGTTACCACATGTCTCACGAATTCGAGGTCAGGAGGACCAGTACAACAGTTTCCTGCTCTGCCAGAACCAGGGGCAGGACAGTATCGAGGGCCAGCGGTAGCAGTGAGGCCGTTGGCACAGCGCCCGTTCATGACACAGGCACAAATGTTTCGGCAGCAGGGACCGCCGATGCAGCAACACCAGCATAGACCACCCCAGTATCACCAGGGCAGGGGCCAGCGGCAGCATCAGGCTAGGCCGCAGCATGGGAACTAGCAAGGAGGTCGAGGGCAGGCATTCACTCTGTCCTTGGAAGAGGCATTGGCATCGGAAGATGTTGTGGCAGGTAACATTCTCGTCGCCTCTTATCCCGCAGTAGTATTGTTTGATTCGGGAGCATCGCACTCATTTATGTCTGTACAATTTGCAACACGACTAGGAATGGAATTCGAGGCATTGCCAGGGAGGTTAAATATACTCACTGGTAATGGGCTCGTAGGAGTTAGTAGAGTTATTTTAGCATGTAGCGTTGTAGTTTGCGGGCATTCCTTATCCGCCCGGTTGATAGAATTTCCTGTTGGAAATTTCGATGTTATCTTAGGCATGGACTGGCTGAAAGAAAGTCATGCGACAATAGATTATCGTAGAGAAAGTGTATCTTTTGATATTCCAGGCATGAAGCGGTTCACCTTAGTCAGATCAGTGGCAACTCAACAAGAGCAGGGAGTAGTGACGGCAATGGAAGAATTTCAAGTCCCGAAGGTAGTTGAAGAGTTTCTAGACGTATTTCCGAAAGAACTTCCAGGTCTACCATCGGTTAGAGATATTGAGTTCAGTATAGAATTGGCACCTGGAACTAAACCGATATCAGATCGAGTTTATAGAATGGCGGATTCCGAGCAGGCCAAGGTATATCAGTACATAGAGGAACTGAAGGAGAAGAAGTTCATCCAAGCTAGCATATCACCATGGACAGCACCAGTGGTACTTGTGGGAAGGAAGGATGGGTCATCCAGATTGTGCATTGATTACAGGAAGCTTAACGCGACGACAGTAAAGAACAAGTACCCATTACCCAGGATCGACGACTTATTTGATCAGTTGAGCAAAGCTAGAGTTTTCTCCAAGATAGATCTTCGTTCAGGGTATCATCAAGTGAGGGTTCGGAAGGAGGACATTCCCAAGACAGCATTCTGGTCGAAGTATGGGCATTATGAATTCTTATTAATGTCGTTTGGTTTGACCAATGCCCCAGCAATATTTATGGATCTGATGAACCGCATCTTTATGCCATACTTAGATCAGTTTGTCATTGTATTTCTTGACAACATTCTCGTATATTCTGCCAGTGAAGAGGAGCATGAAGACCACCTCAGGAAAGTGTTACAGGTTCTGAGAGAGAACCAGTTGTATGCCAAGCTCAGTAAGTGTGAGTTTTGGTCGGATCATATTTCATTTTTAGGTCATATCATATCAGGAGCTGGAGTAGCAGTGGATCCCAAGAAGGTAGAAGCAGTAGAAAGTTGGCCAGTACCCAAGACCGTAGCAGATGTGCGGAGTTTTTTGGGATTGGCAGGATATTACAGAAGGTTTGTATCAGACTTTATGAGGCTTTCAGCACCCATGACCCGATTGACACGGAAGGATGTACCATTCGTCTGGTCGGCAGAATGCCAGGCATCATTTGAGAATCTGAAGCAGAAGTTGATATCAGCGCCTATTCTTACATTGCCAGTTGGACCCGGAGGTTTTACCATTTATTGTGATGCGTCAGGTAAAGGACTTGGATGTGTCCTCATGCAGCATGGGAAGGTGATAGCGTATGCATCTAGGCAACTTTGAGACCACGAGAAGAATTACCCGACTCATGACTTGTAGTTGGCAGCAATAGTATTTGCTTTGAAGCTATGGAGGCATTACTTATATGGTGATCGAGTGGACATGTACACAGACCACAAAAGTCTGAAGTACATCTTTACTCAGAAGGAACTGAACATGAGGCAGAGAAGATGGTTGGAGTTGATCAAGGATTACGACGTGGAGCTTCAGTATCATCCAGGCAAGGCTAATGTGGTAGCAGATGCTCTAAGCAGGAGAGACGGCGCATTTATGTTAACAACACAGAGGCATATCTTATAAGACATTCAGGAGATGGGCATCGAGGTTATACTTCCTTGTGATGTAGGAGTTCTGACGAGTCTACAAGTTCAATCCGACTTGGTAGACAGGATCAAGGTAGCTCAGGCACAGGACCCAAGGATTCAGAAGCTTAGAACAGAATGTGAGTCAGGACTCAGGAAGGAGATACAAATTCATGAAGATGGTACCCTTAGGTTTGGGTCACCTCTATGTGTGCCTAGTGGAGATATCAGACAGGAGGTTATGGCAGAAGCTCACAGCTCTCAGTATTCCATACACCCTGGAGGGACAAAGATGTACCAAGATATCAAGCAGCACTTCTGGTGGAACGGGATGAAGAGGGAGATAGCTAGATTTGTTTCTCGTTGCTTGGTATGTCAGCAAGTGAAGGCAGAACAGCAGAGGCCAGCTGGGTTATTGCAACCGCTTCCTATCCCGGAATGGAAGTAGGAACATATTACAATGGACTTTGTGACCGGTTTACCGAGATCACCAAGTGGTAAGGATGCTATTTGGGTACTCGTAGATCGTCTTACGAAGGTGGCACATTTTCTTCCTTTTAGAGTGGGTCAATCTACGGAGAAGTTGGCAGAATTATATATGCAGCAGATAGTCAGGCAGCATGGGGTCCTAGTCAGTATTATGTCAGACAGAGATACTCGTTTTATATCATATTTTTGGAAGAGCTTATATCATAGCTTGGGTACCAAGTTAAGATTTAGCATAGCTTACCATCCACAAGCGGACGGGCAATCAGAAAGAACAATTCAGACTTTAGAGGATATGTTGCGAGCTTGCACCCTAGATTTTGGAGGATCTTGGGAGAGCCACCTACACTTGGTCGAGTTCTCATACAATAACAGTTATCAAGCCAGTATCCAGATGACGCCATTTGAAGTACTATATGGTAAGAAGTGTAGGTCGCCACTAGCATGGGATGATATCAGGGAGAGGAAGATGCTAGGCCCAGAAATAATTGTCCAGATCGTTGAAGTGGTTAAGGGAGTTAGAGAACAACTTCGAGTTGCACAGGATCGACATCGTCATTGGGCGGACCAGCATCGTAGGCTGCTAGAGTTTTCTGTTGGGGACCACGTGTTCTTGCGGATCTCACCTACCCGTGGGGTCATTAGGTTTGGCGTTCGCGGGAAGTTGAGTCCCCGAAACGTGGGCCCGTTTGTTATCCTTGAGAGGATAGGCGATGTTGCTTATCGTTTATCCCTTCCACCTTCGTTACGAGAGGTGGATGACGTGTTTCATGTATCTCAGTTGCGAAGGTATGTATCGGACCCATGCCATGTCCTTGATCATTCTGAACTGGTTGTTGGTACCAACCTGTCTTACGAGGAACAGCCTGTGTCTATTTTGGACCGAAGAGAGAAGATACTCAAGAACCGAACAATTAACCTTGTTCGGGTTGCTTGGGGTTATCACTCTTTAGGAGAGTCAACGTGGGAACGTGAGGATGATATCCGATCACGGTATCCGCACCTGTTTGACTCACAAGGTATATTTCCTTCTGTATACCTTGATTGTCTTAACTCCTCATGCTTGTCACCTTATGAGTAGAATTCCTTAATGTTGTAGATTGTTAGATGTAGATACATTACTTGTTATTATCATTATAGAATGATTGCTTACTCAATTGTTTATACTTAGATTAGTTTAGCTTCGATATTTCTATCATGCTTGGATCTGAAATTCCGAGGACGGAATTTTTCTAAGGAGGGTAGAGATGTCACTTCCCATTCCCAGAATACGTATTTTTAGAATACATGTACTGTTTAAATGTAAATATTTTATATTTATCATATATTTCTCTGTATTTAAATCCCTTTAATTTCATGTTAATTAATTTCCTGTAATTTTATTTCTGTACTTTACTTTCTGCTTTTATACTCTACTTTAGCTTTGCTATGGGTTCGGCTCAGATTGGGTTAAGTATGTTGGTTCATCATGAACCGAATAAACTCCCACCTACCACCACTCCTTTATTTAAAAGCCTATCCCCTTTCTCTCTCTTTATTACTTCACTATTACTCTTCTTCTTCCTCATAACTTTCCCACCAACCTAGGAGAGTGTCACGCCCCAGAACCAGAATACTGGAGAGCGGGGGAATGACTCAGCCAGCTACGTATTACGGATAGATGAATATCGTATAATACGATCAATGCTGTCTAACCAGACGAGAGGTGCATACTACATGAAAGTCTTACTATGGTCACTTCACATCTATTATCTCAATCATTCAAACAAGAAATAGAAAATAGAGAACATGCGAGAATAAGCAGTAAGGCATCCCAAACGTTCAGTCAAAATGTTCTTGAGATCTGGCTTTACAAAACATAGCCAGATGGTATAGTAACATATACACAATTGTTATCAGCTGCAGTCTGACTTAATTATAATTATATAAAAGTAAGTACAAGACGATCCGACTAACATGTCGGTGCCAAACGACTAAGTATGAAGTAAATAACAAAACAAGTGGTGAAGTAAGGAACCCACTCGAGTCCTCCTGCGATCATTCCCCTAGTATTGACCATCTTGGAGATAGAAGTAAGCTGGATCCTCGAGGACTGACTCTAAATTTGGCCATGCAAAACAAGAGAGGTTAGCCCTCTAATAGCAAGTACCACAAGGAAGGACGATATGAAGGATTAGACCAGTAAGTAAGAGAATATAATAATAGATCTCTGCTTTCCACTAGGATTCACATAACATCACGACACTTCGAACCAACCTCCCAACCAAACAAGGACAGAAGTTGGCCCGTCATGTCCTAATATTCTGATCATCTTAGTTAGGCAACAGAGTAGGTACAGTACACAAACAATCATCTTGAACGGCCAATCAACTACTACGACTTGCTATTGTGAGTCCCAAGTTATCCTGGAATTATACAAATAGGGATTTCTCAGTTCTTACTATGTGCGAGCAAGGCTAGTCTATCCAGTCAATCAATTGCGCCAATCATGTAATTAGACGAGTCCCAGCGGGACGCCCGCCGTTAATATAGCATGTACAATTTAATAATATAAGCAGATACCGTTCCCTGCCCGTGTGACAGATTTCCAGTATCTGTGGGAACCAACCGGCCTGTCGGGCACTACTAGTCCCAAGAGGGCTGCCATGTAAGAACTCGAGAATCCATTCTCTCCATGCAATCATTATTTTATTTAACTTAATAGTCTCTACGTTAAGCGAAATCCCATGTCGTGGATCATGGTCATTCAAATGAGTACTTTTGTACGGGGTACGATATGCGTAACTCTATAACGATACCCGTGCGGCTATATTGTTGGTCTTACATAGCGTAATACAACAATCAAATCTAACCACAAAGTAATCATGCCTTGACCATAAAGTACACATGCTGTTTTTGTAAGATAAATAAATAACTAAATAAATAAATAAATAATTTGAAACCTGCATGTGCCTGTATGCCAATATTCGGGATCGGCTAATCGATTGCAATAGTTCATTACATGAACGTGTCTCATTCAATTAATTCAATAAGACAACTAGCCAGTCTCTTAGTTCCAACTAGGAACGCATGATCAATTATTAGTCAATGTCACAATCATTATCAATGGTGACAAGGCATAAAAATCAATTAGTATTACATGGGGTCGAGCCTATAACTCCTCAGAGTTAAGTTCTAGTCATACTTGATATCCATAAACCAATCAAGACACAAGGCGCATTCCACATAACAATATGTATTAACAATATTAACATATCATGATTTTATCAAGTTCATGCCAAAAAGGCGTAAGGATATAATAGAAGAATTATCATGCCACCATTAAATGAATAAGTTATAGAACAAATAAAAACACCTAGGTCAGGAAGTCACGCTAACAAGTCTATGCTAAGGCCAAAAGTCACGCCAACGAGTCTAGGCTAAGGCCAACAAGTCACGCCAAGTCTAGTAGGAGTGAGCATGAAAAGTAATTCACGCAAGGGAAATTCACGCACGCACAACGTGAGCGTGAAAAGTGATGCACGCACTCATAACGTGAGCGTGAAAAGTGATGCACGCACTCATAACGTGAGCATGAAAAGTGATGCACGCACTCATAACGTGAGCGTGAAAAGGGAGCGTGAAAAGGGATAAGAAATTCACGCACACATACAAAGATGGTGCGTAACTCAAATGTCACGCTGGCACGTAAAGGTGTGAGCGTGACTAAAAATTCACACTGACACGCAAGAACGTGTGCGTGACTAAGAATTCACGCACTCACGTAATTCACGCAGACACGGAAGAACGTGAGCGTGACTCAAAATTCACGCAGACACGTAAGAACGTGAGCGTGACTAAAATCCACGCAGACACGTAAAGACGTGTGCGTGACTAAAAACTCATGCTGGCACGTAAGAATGTGTGCGTGACTAAAAACTCACGCTAAGTTGGGAGATCAAAACCTATGAACAACCGAGAACACAAACACTTAGATCTGGGAGAAACAAGCCAACAAAATAAAAAATACCAAGTACTAAACTCTCTCAGGATCGTGAGAGGAAGAATAATAAACCATAAAAATGGTTCTCCAAGCAAGAAACAAGATGTACTTGCCTGCTGATGGGTTGGTGGAGAGAGTGATGAGGAAGAAGAAGAAGAAGTAATGGTGAAGAA
The DNA here is from genome assembly GCA_029216955.1 of Iris pallida. Classification (NCBI taxonomy): domain Eukaryota; kingdom Viridiplantae; phylum Streptophyta; class Magnoliopsida; order Asparagales; family Iridaceae; genus Iris; species Iris pallida. Next base: position 15,997,865 of record JANAVB010036019.1, read on the forward strand.
TGAGAGTTATGAGGAGAGAGAAGGAGATGGGGGCTTAAATAGAAAGGGTGGTGGTAGGTGGGGGTTTGTGGTGGTTCGGTTCATGTGAACCACCATAAACCCGAGAAGAACCATCCATGAACCCGAACCACAAAGCAAGACTAAAAGCAGAGAATAACAGCAGGAAATAAAATGCAAAAAATAAAATACAGGAATAAAATTGCAGGAAATAAAATGCAAAAAATTAATTAACATGAAATTAAAGAAATTTAAATACAGGATAATACATGATAAATACTAAATAAATATACATGAATTGCACATGTATAAAAATACGCATTCTGGGAACGGGGAGTGACAGAGGGCAATGCAAGTGCCAACTTGCTTCCTGATGGATCCCTATTTTTATTGTTCCATCATCTTCCTTATTTGATTCTAAGTCTCTTTAGTACTTGGCATTTTCGATTTCCATGGCTTCTTTATTATAGATCTAAGTTTGTTACATTTTCGGATTTCTTAGGTTTTGATCTAGTAAACTTTGTTATCTCCAAGTTTTGATGGTTTCATGTTGTAGAGAATTTCGTTCTACCCAATTTTGACCTATGGAAGTCCATATTTGGGCTTGGAATGAAGGATTTATGGAGCTTGGAAGCAATGGCTTCCATGGTTCTGTTCTCAGAAAAATACGGAGAGGAAGAACAGCCATAGCGCATGAGATTTATTTTCCACAGCCGCATGAATCTTTATTCCTCAGGCGCATGATATTATTTATTTCCAAATCATTTCCCACAGCCACATGAATCTTCATTCCTCAGGTGCATGAGATTATTTATTTTCCAATTATTTTCCATAGCACATGAGATTATTTATTTCCCAAATCATTTCCCACAGCCGCATGAATCTTCATTCCTCAAGCGCATGAGATTATTTATTTTCTAATCATTTCCCACAGCGCATGAGATTATTTATTTCCCAATTATTTTCCACAGCGCATGAGATTATTTATTTCCCAATCATTTCCCACAGCGCATGAGATTATTTATTTCCCAATCATTTCCCACAACGTATAAGATTATTTATTTCCCAATCATTATTTATTTCCTAATTTTTATTTCCCGAATTTGGCATTAATTAACATTGATTGTTATCTTGATTAATTATTGATCATGCGTTCCTAGATGGAACTAAGAGACTGGCTAGTCGTCTTATTGAATTAAATGGAATAAGACACATTCATATTTGCAAGCGATTGACCAATCCCTAATATTGACATATAGATACATGCAGGCTACAATTATTTATTTATTTTACTAAAGCAGCATGTGTACTCTATGGTCAAGGTATGATTATTCCGTGGTTAGTTTTAATTGTTGCATTACGCTATGTAAGACCTATAACTTAACCGCATGGGTATCGTTGTAGAGTTGGGCATATCGTACCTTGTACGAAAGTACTCATTCTGAATGGCCATGATCCACGGCATGGGATTTCACTTAACATAGAGGCTACTAAGTTAAATAAAATAATGATTGCATGGAGGAAATGGATCTCCGAGTTCTTATATGGCAGCCCTCTTTGGGACTATTAGCGCCCAACAGGCCGGCTGGTTCCCACAGATACTACAAGTCTGCTACACGGGCAGGGAGCGGTATCTGCTTATATTATTGTATATTGTATATTGATGACGGACGTCCCGCTGGGACTCGTCTAATTCATGATTGGCGCAATTGATTGATTGGATAGACTAGCCTTGCTTGCCCATAGTAAGAACTGAGAAATCCTTATCGCATAATTCCAGGATAACTTGGGACTCACAGCAGCAAGCCGTAGTAGTTGCATGGCCGGTTAAACTGATTTGTTTGTGTACTGTACCTACTCTGTTAACTAACTAAGATGATCAGAGTGTCGAGACATGACGGGCCAACCTCTGTCCTTGTTTGGTTGGGAGGTTGGTTCGAAGTGTCGTGACATTATGTGAATCCTAGTAGCAAGCAAAGATCTATATATCCTATTCTCTTATTACTGGTTTTAACTCCTCATATCGTGCTTCCTTGCGGTACTTGCTATTAGAGGTCTAACCTTTCTGGTTTTGCATGGCCAGATTTAGAGCCGGTTCCCGAGGACTCAGCTTACCTCTACCTCCAAGATGGTCAATACTAGATGAATGATCGCAGGAGGACTCGAGTGGGTTCCTTACTTCCCCGCTCGTTTTGTTATTTACTTTACATTTTGCCGCTTGGCACCGACATGTTAGTCGAATAGTCTTGCACTTACTTTTACATAATTATAATTAAGTCAGACTACAGCTGATAACAATTGTGTATATGTTGCTATATCATCTGGCTATGTTTTGTAAAGCCATATCTCAAGAACATTTTGACTAAGCGTTTGGGATGCCTTATTGCTTTATCTTAAATGTTCTCTGTTATTGCTTCTTGTTTGAATGATTGAGACAATAGATGTGAAGTGACCATAGCGAGACTTTCATGTAGTATGCACCCTCTTGTCTTTTAGACAGCATTGATCGTATTATACGGTATTCATCTACCCGTAATACGTAGCTGGCTGAGTCATTCCCCCGCTCTCCAGTATTCTGGTTCTGGGGCGTGACAAATCATCTTCGAAAGGATGGAGAAGATCACGGCCTCGACTAGAACACCTGCAATACCACAGAAGCACACACACCTGGAGAGATAACCAGGTCCTCAGAGGGACGTAACAACATACATGAAGAACATGCCATATGAACTGAATATAAATGCACCATAAAATAAAGATAAAGTAAAAGTGTCCAAACCATAACACGGCTCAATATCCCATCATCGAAACAGTAGGCTACCCCTACAACCAAACAAGGACAAGGGGTAACTTACTATTCCACGGTGTGACATTTTTCCATGCCATGATTGGAATATGAAATTTGCTAAGGTCTCCTAACCTTTATAGTAGACAATTTAGAAGACATATCGATGTATGGACAGGTGAAGGCTGACTCCCCCAGGACAAGGTAACAACTCATAACACGCACACGTGAGTACCAATACTATCAGCCGGCATAACTCGAGGCTAGCGGCCCACCTGACCCATCAGTCCACATAGCTCGAGGCTAGTGACCCTCGCGACTCGACTACCATAGTACGCAGTTACTACGGCTTTTTGGATTTGGGGTAGCCCATACATTCAACTGTCTTCTCCCTCCCAAGGTCACTAACAAAAGGTAGTTCGCTAAGACTAGGTCCATATGCATACAAAAGGCAAGAAGGAAAAATAACTAAAAAGTAATAAAGTGAACTAAAAATAACAAGTAATGGATTCAACTGAAAACAAAAAGTAAATGTGCAGTAAATAAATAAATAAAGATGCATCTAATTATAAACAGTAAATAAGGCAAGGTATCTTGCCTGAGGGTGGTGCGAGAAGCAGCAAAATCCAACAATCAGAATCGTCAACACGAAAGTCAAAATCCACAAGAAGCTCCGGATGCTGAAACAAACATCACGAACGAGTTTGGAATAAAAGATATGCCTAGGAAACGCCTGTCCAAAAGTTAAATTCTGGAACAGGGGCAATTTCGTAATTTCAGGTCAAAACGATGTCCGCCATTGCACCCGCTTTGTACCGAAACGCGTGTCAATATCTACGGTCTCTAAAGTCGTCAAACTATATGTCTACGAATTTATTTTGATGAGACGAACCCAACGGTATGTCTAATTTTGGATTCCGGTAGGCCGTGCACAAAATCGTCCGTTGAGTGGGATTATGGGCCCGCCAAAATAGCGTCCCGATCAACGGTCTCAGAATCGGACCCAACTTGGCTCACAGGACCAGAAAAATATTTCGAGTCCAATGGCGCAAGTTTCATCACGATATGATGAGTGTGCATAAAGTTGTGACTTAATTTGCAAAGGGTCGATACGGGGTATCTCGACGGATACGCACTGATTTCGTCGCACAAATACAACGAAATCGGGTTCCGTCAGTTCCCATACGTCGACAACATCCATATGCGCCTTTCAATGCATATAGTGCGCGACCATGTCGCCCGGTTTGTCGGGGCGCACGCCGTATCGGGTGTTTTTTCCACTTTTTTGAAAATAAAATTTATAATTTTTTTTGGAAAACTTTAACAACGTGTAACTTTTTACATACTAGATAAAAAGTGAATCCAAAAGGTGCGTTACAATCTCGGTTAGGTTATCTTTGACTATCTTCAATTAGTTTTTACGAAAGTTTAATGGACAGGGAGAAAAGTGGCCGACAAGTTGGTGTTTCAAAACAGTTTTTAATATTTCAGAAAAGTGGGTTTTCTCCAACTTCGTCTTGATTTTTCGAGCAAGTTGGATGTCCATGTCAAAATCCACCTGGGGGATCTCGAAGAGGGTCATGTGGGCTTTCTACACGAATTAACGGATCTAAAAACGGACTAGAATCGAGAGAGAAATCAAACGGGAAAGTGGGATACCTTAAAGTAGGAATCTGATGTTGTTTGTTGTTGTCGCCGTGGCGACCGTGAGGCGGGACTGCCATCCCACCGACGAGGCTGGACACGCACGCCGAGGAGAGGGGGAGGAGGAAGGAGGAGTTAGGAGGAGGAGATTAGGGTTCGGGTTTTATTTTAAAACATCTATAAATATATAACTTCTATGTATGTAAAGTGGAAAAAGGGGTCGGCCTCTAGTAGCTTGCTGCTACACACAAATGGGGGGCACACATAGCATGGGTGCTGCTGCTTTATTTCTTTTGCTTGGGGCATATGGGTGGTCGGGTGGGGCCGACCACCCATGGCTGCTTCTTTTTTTTTTCTTATATATTACTCTTAGCTTCTCATCACTTATATATATATATTTGTATATATAATGTAGGTTGTTGCACGCAGCATAATGCTGCTAGTTTTTGTTGGTGGTGGGGGTCGGCCCCACCACTTTCTCTTTTTTTTTTACTTTAACCTAATGTATTCTTTTATATATATACATATATACAATTATATCTATATCTATTATGCATATATATATACATGTACCATAAAATCTCCACAAATTTAGATAATAATTTAATATTATCTATTCAAATAATTAATGTATTTAAACACATGTACATGCATATATACAAATTCAATTAACCATAAAAGGCAACAGTTAATAATATTTAGTAGTAATAATTAATGTACTTATTCATAATAAAAATAACATTAATAAAAATAAAATATTAAAATAGTCAAATGGGGTCTTGTTGGACTTATACCGCACTTCCTTATCCGGGTCCAGAATATTTTGCAAATATTGCAAAATATTATTTAAATAATAAAATATCAATAATTGCAAAAAAATAAAATAATTAGAAATTGTACATGAAATTCTAAAATAATTTAGGAATATTGCTACGTACATAAAATAGGTCTGCATGGCCACGTTGGTTACACCATATGTCTACTTGGGCTTGGGTTTGGTCCAGGCCCAGTTCGGGTTGGTTTGGTCGAACCGGGTCAACAAAATAATAGTTAAATAAAATATTTTAAATGAGTTATTACACAACTCGGCCTGGTTTTTCTAGTTCGGTCATCCCCATGGCAAAGCTTTCCTACACATGGCGGGTACACTAGTCAAGGCACACTGTTACATCTTTCGTGCCAAAATTCATGATCGTCTTGTGCTCAAAACACAACGATGGCTAAGGTCATTTTTAATAATTAATAAAAAACCGTAAATTATATAAATTAAATTTGAAGACTAATAAAATAATAAAAAAATAATTTAAAAAAAATAGGGGTTTTACATCCTACCCAATTTATAAGAATTTCGTCCTCGAAATTTAGGATTTATAGGGTAGATAGGGTTGAGGGATAGGAAGATTTCGTCAATACCAAAATATAATTAAAATTTTGGAGGAGGCGATAAAACGACGTTCAACACTACCATGCAATAGAAAATTGTGGAGTCGATATATACAAAAATATATCATGGTTATGAAATTGAATAAGGGTTGCTAATGAAGGTGGCAAAATTTTGAATATCCAATTTAGAAGAACAGTAAGGACGTGAGTAGACCAAAGAAAATAAATTAGACATTTATGAGATGTGATTCCTTAAGGGAGAACTGGATACTAATCGTCTTGGTCGAGGGTTTGATTAAGTGATGATTAGAATCACTCTCGAGTGCTCAAGAATAATTGGGAGGACACGATAATAATTCTAGGATTAAAGAAATGAGGAGTAGTTAAAGGCGAGGATACAGCCACATGAGTCGGTCGGTGGCTATCTACATTTGTGTATAATTAACCGATTGAGCAACCAAAGATGATATCTTGAGTCTATCTTAGCAAGTACAGTGCCTTGTCTTTCCAAAATGAGTAAAAGACCAGAACAACAAGGTTTCAAAGACGGTGTTATATATTGAGTACGAATTGCGGGGTCATAGGCGGCAAAAATAATTCAAAAGAAAATTGTCAAGGCTGTCGCGGATGAGACTCTAAGGCAAGTTTACTATGTATTCATCCACGTAGAATAATATGTGATAAGCGAACCAAAGTACAATAGTTTGATCAGACCATCATGCACCGGTTCTGATTAGACAATATGTTAGTGGGTGCACCCAATAAAATATGTCATGATCAAGCTTGATAACGAAATAAGCTTGCAAAACTGAAGCTACGTTAGCAGCATGAGATAGTCAAAATATGAGCAAGGGAGGTACTGATGAAGGAAATTTTAAATAGTCCCAGATCAAGGCTCGCCCGAAGTTTGGGACTATACAGTTGTCCTAGTGTTTCTTCATTCATGGCTTGGTAGACTAGATAAGGTAGGGTCCTCTGAATTTAGAGTCTGAGTGAACTTACCAATGTGGTTCACAAGAAAAAAGGTTTGTTAGGTGGTGTGGTATTCTACCCAACTTACAAGAGGTAAACTAGTAGTGTGATGGGACCATGGGTCAAGCAACCAAGATAAAGTACAACGCTAAGCATTAAGGAAATTAAGTTGAACAAAATCACATATTGGGTCGAAAGAATTGAGTCGAGGTTGAATCCCTATCCGTGGTCGAAAATATATCGGTACCATGGTAATGATTTTAGTTTGGCCATTTTGACCATAAGGTCATATCAAGAAATAAAGTACAAGGAGATGGGTTTTGGTGGGACATGATATGTCTACAGGAAGGTGGGCTCGTCTAGGTCTTACATATAAAATTTGTTGGAAGAAAAAGTCTAGTATTGTACTCCAACTATCCAAGTCACGGTAAGGGACGCCAAAAGATCAAAAATAGAAAGTGAGAGTTCACGAGGTGATAATTAATACACAAAAATAAAGAAGATCAAGCTAAAGCATGAAATAAAATTAATTAAAAAATAATTTAGGAACACAATTCTGGAAGAAAATAGTCTCCTAGATGAATACAGTTAAGGAAATCATTAATCAAATTGCAAATGGGTTAGAAGGTCGCAATTAAAAGATCTAGAATTGAAGGAAGGTCGAGTAAGCCGAGGTGAAAATACAGTCACATAGCTTGGTAGATGACTAACAACACTTGTGTATAAACTACTATCATGGTCATGGGTGACATGGCAATTAGTGTGGAATACTCAGTAGGGTTATCTTGGGGCCTACCATTAAAATTGCAACTCGAGTTTCCTCCAAAAAGTTTCAAAAATAAACTTTCAAAAATAAACCACCAAAATTTCTATTCACTCCAAGTCGTTCAAATTTATCATAAAAATTTAAATCATTCTCATAAATCTCAAAACAAACTTTTATCATGTTACTACTAACATTTTCCAAAATTAACGTTTAAATTCAACTATTTAACTCAAGAGTTCATAATTTACGAATCTATAAAAATTTCACAATCAATCAAAAAATTTAACACTCTAAAATTTTCAAATAACTCATAATAAAACTCTTAGCATATTAAAAGCAATCTCAAAAATTTAGCTCAATGCTCTCATCAATTTTAACTTCTATTCATGCTAAGTTATTCCAATAAATCATAACTTTTAAATGGTAACTTCCTTTAATCAATCAAAATAACTTTCCATCACATCCTTCGAAATTCTTCCAAAAAATTTAATATCAGCAATCCCTCATTAAACTAAATTTTCAAATAATCTTATCAGTCAAAATCTTTTTTTTTACCAAAATCTATATAGATTTGTAAATCCTCAATCATAGGACACCATTTAAAATAAAAATTTCTCAAAAATCATTTTCATAACTTTTAAATATTTTAAACCAAAATTCTCTATGATTACTTCCACTTAAAATTCAAAATTTACTAAACACGAAAATTGCAAGTTGTACAACTCAAATTTAAATAATTTCGATGGCCACTTTTAAAAGCTAAGATCATTTTCAAACCAAATTTATAACCGCTCAAAGGTGTATAACCATAATCCAATAAATAATAAACATCAAAACTTGAAAATCAAATAAATTTTATATTTGTTCAAAGATGTATATGTATCACCCAAAAATTATAAATATCACAACTCGAAAAGCAAATCAATTTTATATTTGTTCAAAGATGTATAGCTATAACCCCATAATTCATAAATATCAAAATTCAAAAATCCAATCAATTTCTTAAATCAATGGTATAAAGATTCTAGCTATATATTTTTTTCTCTCTTTCCTGCAGTATCAATCCTATGGTGTTTACTAATTAGAAATCTCAAGATTAAAACCTTCGGTGGCAATATCCTACTTTACAAATTACTAATCATTAAATCACACTTAAAAAAACTTACTAACTCAATTAGATTCTTAAATGTATTCCAATTGCCAATATAACCATTCTAGCCATGTGTTTGACCTACGAGCATATAGTAGTGTAGTCATCTTCCTAGTTGATACTAAGCACGAAAATAAGAATCAACGGTAGGAAGGAATCAAGCAAGATGCAATTTAAGGAGGTCAAACAAGAGTTCAGAATTTGAAGCCAAGGGAAGAGGTCATGCTGTATGGATGAGATTCCTAGATTCTAATCCTATGTTGTAGGCTAACATCGGTACAGTAACGTAACCGAAGTGACAAACTAGATCTGCATGGGCCACCACAAAAACATGTAACGCCCTAGTCCCAAAATACGTAGGACTAGGTACATCGACATGCCGGCTGTATACATACGATGTATACTCCAATATATGGAAACCTCGTATGAATACATAAGCTGTAAAATGCAGTAAACCAAGAGTAATCTAATCTCATCCACAAATAAAAAATAAAAGATATCATATAATCAACTGTAATAAGTCTTTGACCAATACGTTGGGCGGAGACAAAGTCTACTACCAACTACCTCAAATAAAAGGTACAAGAAGGTAGATGAAATAACAAGACTAGCCAAGTGTAATCATCTTCGAAAGGATGGAGAAGATCACGGCCTCGACTAGAACACCTGCAATACCACAGAAGCACACACACCTGGAGAGATAACCAGGTCCTCAGAGGGACGTAACAAGATACATAAAGAACATGCCATATGAACTGAATATAAATGCACCATAAAATAAAGATAAAGTAAAAGTGTCCAAACCATAACACGGCTCAATATCCCATCATCGAAACAGTAGGCTACCCCTACAACCAAACAAGGACAAGGGGTAACTTACTATTCCACGGTGTGACATTTTTCCATGCCATGATTGGAATATGAAATTTGCTAAGGTCTCCTAACCTTTATAGTAGACAATTTAGAAGACATGTCGATGTATGGGCAGGTGAAGGCTGGCTCCCCTAGGACAAGGTAACAACTTACAACACGCACACGTCAGTACCAATACTATCAGCCGGCATAACTCGAGGCTAGCGGCCCACGTGACCCATCAGTCCACATAGCTCGAGGCTAGTGACCCTCGCGACTCGACTACCGTAGTACGCAGTTACTACGGCTTTTTGGAATTGGGGTAGCCCATACATTCAACTGTCTTCTCCCTCCCAAGGTTACTAACAAAAGGTAGTTCGCTAAGACTAGGTCCATATGCATACAAAAGACAAGAAGGAAAAATAACTGAAAAGCAATAAAGTGAACTAAAAATAGCAAGTAATGGATTCAACTGAAAGCAGAAAATAAATGTGCAGTAAATAAATAAATAAAGATGCATCTAATTATAAACAGTAAATAAGGCAAGGTATCTTGCCTGAGGGTGGTGCGAGAAGCAGCAAAATCCAACAATCAGAATCGTCAATACGAAAGTCAAAATCCATAAGAAGCTCCGGATGCTGAAACAAACATCACGAACGAGTTTGGAATAAAAGATATGCCTAGGAAACGCCTGTCCAAAAGTTAAATTCTGGAACAGGAGCAATTTCATAATTTCAGGTCAAAAAGATGTCCGCCGTTGGACCCGCTTTGCACCGAAATACGTGCCAATATCTACGGTCTCTAAAGTCATCAAACTGTCTACGGATTTGTTTTGATGAGATGAGCCCAACGATATATCCAATTTTGGATTCCGGTGGGTCGTGCACAAAATCGTCCGTTGAGTGGGATTGTGGGCCCGCCAAAATAGCGTCCCGATCAACGGTCTCAGAATCGGACCAAACTTGGCTCACAGGACCAGAAAAATATTTTGAGTCCAATGGCGCAAGTTTCATCACGATATGATGAGTATGCACAAAGATGTGACTTAATTTACAAAGGGTCGATACGGGGCATCTCGACGGTTACGTACTGATTTCGTCGTACACATGCCACGAAATCGGGTTCCGTCAGTTCCCACACGTCGACAACATCCATACGCGCCTTTTGATGCATATAGTGCGCGAACATGTCGCCCGGTTTATCGGGGCGCACGCCGTATCGGGTGTTTTTCCACTTTTTTGAAAACATAATTTATAATTTTTTTTGGAAAACTTTAACAACGTGTAACTTTTTACACACTAGATGAAAAGTGAATCCAAAAGGTGCGTTACGATCTCGGTTAGGTTGTCTTTGACTATCTTCAATTAGTTTTTACGAAAGTTTAATGGACAGCGAGAAAAGTGGCCGACAAGTTGGTGTTTCAAAACAGTTTTTAATATTTTAGAAAAGTGGGTTTTTTCCAACTTCGTCTTGATTTTTCGAGCAAGTTGGATGGCCATGTCGAAATCCACCTGGGGGATCTCGAAGAGGGTCATGTGGGCTTTCTACACAAATTTACGGATCTAAAAACGGACTAGAATCGAGAGAGAAATTAAACGAGAAAGTGGGATGCCTTAAAGTGGGAATCTGATGTTGTGTATTGTTGTCGCCGTGGCGGCCGTGAGGCGGGACTGCCATCCCTCCGGCGAGGCTGGACATGCACGCCGAGGAGAGGGGGAGGAGGAAGGAGGAGGTAGGAGGAGGAGATTATGGTTTAGGTTTTATTTTAAAACATCTATAAATATACAACTGATATGTATGTAAAGTGGGAAAAGGGGTCGGCCTCTAGTAGCTAGCTGCTACACACAAATGGTGGGCGCACATAGCATGGGTGCTGCTGCTCTATTTCTTTTGCTTGGGGCATGTGGGTGGTCGGGTGGGGCCGACCACCCATGGCTGCTTCTTCTTTTTTTCTTATCTATTACTCTTAGCTTCTCATCACTTATATATATTTGTATATATAATGTAGGTTGTTGCACGCAGCATGAAGCAGCTAGTTTTTGTTGGTGTTGGGGGTCGGCCCCACCACTTTCTCTTTTTTTTTACTTTAACCTAATGTATTCTTTTATATATACATATATACAATTATATCTATATCTATTATGAATATATATACATGTACCATAAAATCTCCACAAATTTAGATAATAATTCAATATTATCTATTCAAATAATTAATGTATTTAAACACAAGTACATACATATATACAAATTCAATTAACCATAAAAGGCAACAGTTAATAATATTTAGTAGTAATAATTAATGTAGTTATTCATAACAAAAATAACATTAATAAAAATAAAATATTCAAATAGTCAAATGGGGTCTTGTTGGACTTATACCGTACTTCCTTATCCGGGTCCAGAATATTTTGCAAATATTACAAAATATTATTTAAATAATAAAATATCAATAACTGCACAAAAATAAAATAATTAGAAATTGTATATGAAATTCTAAAATAATTTAGGAATATTGCTACGTACATAAAATAGGTCTACATGGCCACCTTGGTCACACCATATGTCTACTTGGGCTTGGGTTTGGTCCAGGCCCAGTTCGGGTTGGTTTGGTCTAACCGGGTCAATAAAATCATTAAATAAAATAATAGTTAAATAAAATATTTTAAATGAGTCATTACACAACTCGGCCTGGTTTTCCTAGTTCGGTCATCCCCATGGCAAAGCTTTCCCACACATGGCTAGTACACTAGTCAAGGCACACTGTTACATCTTTCGTGCCAAAATTCATGGTCGTCTTGTGCTCAAAACACAACGATGGCTAAGGTCATTTTTAATAATTAATAAAAATCATAAATTATATAAATTAAATTTGAAGACTAATAAAATAATAATAAAATAATTTAAAAAAATAGGGGTTTTACAATTGGCTCCCTTCATACCTAGATTTGTTTCGATTCTTCTAGAGCACCAAAATGCCAGCGGCGGCGATGATCTAATGGCCGTGAGAGTCTCCCCAGCTGGCCAAGAGTTCGTTGAAGCCACTGGCTCGATGTCCCTACCTGGGACGGCACGAGAGGCTGCTCCATAACTGAGTGGCAAGCTCACAGGAAAGCAGGATATGCTTCACAGTTTTAGATTGGTGCAAAGTACAACAGTAACATTTAGAGCCCAGGCTGAATCCGATGGTGGAGAGGGAGTCGTCGGTTGGAAGCTTCTGACGGTTGGCTCTCCAGATCAGGATCGACCATTTATTAGGGATAGAGGAGTGCCAGAAAGGGGCGATCACCGAAGAAGGCGTACCGTTCCCTTGCACCACGGTCTTGGCAGAGGCCAACGTGAAAATACCATCGGTGGTGGAGGACCATCTCAAGGTATCAGGAAGACCGCTGAGATCCACGTCAACGGCGTGAAGGTCGGCCGTCGTATCCGGGCCCAGCCAGTCTCTAGTCCGGTCCCACCTCCAACCATAGTCGGTGTCCCACAGGTCACAGATCTAGCAATAAGAGGGGCTGTCTGGGTAATTTGGCAGACCACATCATCGAGCCAGCGTTCATGGCGAAGCGACAAATTTTTGCTGCCAAGATTCATGCGAATTAAGGGTTCAGCGAGGTGTCGGCCGTGAAGGATACGACGCCAGGAGGCAGAGGATCGATTGTTGGCAACGGCCGTCACGGGGTAAGAGTGTTGGAAGTATCTTGCCTTCATGAACCGAATCCAGATGGAGCTGTCTGATCGGAGCTTCCACCATAATTTTATTGAGTAGGCGTGTAAAACCCCTAAATTTCTACTTTTTTTAATTATTTATTAAATTTGGTACCGATTTAAAATTTTATATTGTACGTCGCGTACTCGTATTGTACGTCGCGCACGAAATTATTTTTCTTGCTCGTCGAGTGCGAATATGGACGAGCGTACATATGTTTGAAAAAAAACATTATTTTATTATTTTTAATGTAGATAAAAATTATTTCTAGTTAATACTTTCAAGTTTATGACTTTTATGAAAAGCCTTTCATTTATATAATAAATAAATTTTTCTATAAAATGGTAAATTAGAAAAGTATATCTATGCAAATATTAATTGTACAAACATATATTTTCGTGATTTTTTATTTGTTTATTTTAAATAATGTAATTTTCGAAATTAATTATTATAGTATTTTTGGAAAACATATTTTTGTAATATTTGTGACAATTTAAAATTTGATTTGATTCCATGGATACATTTAAATATATTAAGTTAATATCTATTATTGGAATTTGATTTATTGCTTTAATTTTAAACTAAGGGATTTTAAATAGATTTAATTGGATTTGGGTTTAAATTGATTTAAATTAAATTACGGATTATCTAATTTGGGTTTAAACTATTCCTAGTTCCTATCCAATTGGGAATTCCCACATCCTATAAATAGGCAGGTACTCCTCCAATTTTTCATTATTCTTCCACAAAATTCTACCATCCACAAGTGCAGTGCCTCGTGTCCGTGTTCGTGTCCGTGTCCGCTTCCCATTCTTATTCCATATTATTACATATACATTATTCCCCCGTGTCGGACACACCCCGACATCGTCAAATACCTAATCCCTAAACCTATTCCTATCCTAACCCCATCGACCACCTGTCCTCGGCCAACCCAACACCCTTCACCGTCATCCCCGACGCCACCATTACAGAAACTACCACCACTGCCTTAGCCGTCACCACCGTCGCCAGCCAAACCCATCACCAGCCATCTATCCGACGAACCGCCAACACGCCACCATCACCAAACCCCTCTCCCTGTCCTCCCCGTCGACTCCCTACACAACCCCGTCCCCTGCGGCTGCACCCACGGCCACTGGCCGGAAACCCAACCACCACCACCACCGTCACCGGCGTAACCTGCCGGCGACCAAAGGAAAACCACCGCAAATAGAAAAGCAAAACAAAAATTAAACACCACCGCCACCGCCAGGGCTTACCTCCGCCGGTGCCGTCTCCACCGCAATGCCGCACCGACACTCGAAGCCGGCCGGTGACCTTCCGCCCGGCCGTGCCCCCAAAACCCTCTTTCCTTTCCACCTGGCCGCGAGCTCCGCCCGGCGTCGCCAGCAATGCCGCCATGGCCGCGCGCGCACATCCGCGGAGCGCAGCCGTCCGCCGACCCTTTTTCCCGAGAGATCTGCCACCGCCCTGTCATCCGCGTCACCACCGCCGGAACAACCGCCGTCGACTTCTCCCAACCCCAGCTCCGCCGACCAAAACCACCTCCGAAACCCTCTTCCCAAACCCTCGCCGTCAGCGCGCCACCGCCCGGTCTCCGCCTCCGCAGTCCGCCACTCCCCCGCTCGTCCCCGATTCCCTTTTCTCTCTCTCTCTCCAGCCTCTCTCTCTCGCTCACTCTCTCCATTCTCTCTCTCTCTTTACTTTTTCTTTTTCTCGTTCTCAAAGAGCAGCAGAGCTGCTGTAAAGAAAGAAAGTATTTTTTTTATTTTTTTAATCTTTCGTTTGATTTCTGATTATTATTATTTTAATTTATTATTATTAATATTCTTATCCTTATCATAGTTATTATTATTATTATTATTGTTATTATTATTATTATTATTACTAATTTAATTTATTGATTTAATGTAAATATATATGAATATCATTGTTACTCTATCTTTCAACAAATTTTTTTTATTGTTAAGATTTGTGTAAAACATTGGTTTACAAATATATTTTTATATAAAATATAGTTTTAAAATACTAGTATGGCTATATTATATCCATTGGTTTACTAATAATTTTTGTTATATTTTAATTTAGATTCTTGCATTATTTCATATACGATTTTTACTAAAGTATTCTAGCTATTTTCTTTCAAACATAATTTGGCCTTAAATATATATTATTATATAGTTCTTAATCAAAATGTAAGTTTTGAGCCAAAAAGAATATTTGGACTAAAATGTTGTTTTCAAATTTGTTATATATAAAAAATTATTTTAAAGTATTTACGAAAGGATATTTTAACTAATAAAATATATTATATTTTTCTAAAATAGTATAAGTATTATTTACGCAATTATTTCTATTATCAATCATTGTCCATGACCAAGCCATTATTCCTATCCTGTCACCAAATCCGAACTACCTTATGTCCACCCTAATCAATTTGACCCTTCTGGACTCAATGACACGATCCGTGCCACCATCAGAGGTCCCCTTGTATAGTTGTTGCACTGAAGTCGCAGTTCATGCCACCTTGATCATCGCAGCACACCAGGCGTACCACCAGGCAAGACACCTTGCCATTAGCTGTTTATTTATTTTAGCTCATATTTCATGCATTATTTATTTTCTTTATGTAAAAGCTGTGATATATGGCATAACTGTTAGAACTTACTGTTCATTTATTTTCCTGCGATGTATTATTTTTCTCACATTAAACCTCGAATTAAGGGACCACCTTGTGTGTTGCATTCATTGGCCTTGACACGTTGTAACACAAAGTTGTGTATCACATGTAGAACACGGAAGTACGTGATTGGCTGGCCACCAGTACGTACAAGCCGTGCGATAGGAATAACCGCTAATAGAGGTTGCATGTTTAGTTTGACTTAGCGGTTATAGTGGTTTGTGTTGTGGATACAGCACAGTAGGCATTGGGCGGGGAGGACAATTCCTTAGCGTATGGGCTTCGATGCACTTCCCTTGTGACCCGGACTCTCCGCTGGAGATACGGGGTTGATGACCCATGATTACTGACGGCCAATGACGATTCTGCGGAACGTCATGCTCTTCCTGATGGGGCCTCTGGTGCCCAAAGGGGGACTACGCCGATCCTATTTAGCCAGGGCCCATGCGTATGAAGGATTGTTCTTAACAACATTTTACTTAGAACGGTAGGCTACCCTATCCGTTAGTGTCACGCCCCAGAACCAGAATACTGGAGAGCGGGGGCAGACATAGCCAGCTACGTATAACGGAATGGAATCCACACCGCTATACGGTCACGGCTGTCTAGATATGTGAGGGTTTCACTACAATCCATCAGTCTCTTAAGGTCATAAAATAGCCTATTGTCTCAATCTCAACCAACTAATAATTATCACAAGATATCAGATCTCCAAATATACAATTGTAAGGCGTCCCAAACATTACATATCCAGATGATCATGAAGCTAGTCGTTACAAAATGTGAGGACTAGCAAGAGTTCAGTTATACATGATCAACCCCCGGGGCTTGTCAATCATGTTACAGGCCGTAGGCAGACAATAAGAAAGTACAATCGAGCTAACACTTGCTCGTCGGCTAAACGCCTCAAAAGAATAATGTACAATATTACAGTGGAACAATAAAAGAAACCCACTCGATGCCCTGGTTACGCCTGGTGACCACCATTGGGCTGAAAAACAGGAAGATCCTTTGGTGCTGCTCCGGTATCTGGCCATACAAAACCAGCTGGGTCAGACCCCAGAAAGAGCAAGTGCCACAAAGGAGGCTTCACTTAAGAACTAAAGCCAGCAAATTAACACAATAATATAATTACATAATAAGAGACAGTAATTTAAGAAAAAGCATGATAGGTAATTATAAAAGACAATCTTGCATAGAATCACTAAAAGATAGGACATATGGAAAAGCATGCCAGGATGATATACGATGAGATAACCATGGAACTATTCAGATAGCTAGGTTACAACCCGTAAACCAAACAAGGACCGGGGTTGTAACCCTTTGTCTGAACGGAACTTGGTTTCTCTTACCAATTATCGGCAAGATAAATATAAGAAATCAGGTCAAGTAACAATCTGGAGTGACAATCATTATAGTGACAATCTGGAGTGACAATAATTCAATCATTCTGGTACAATCTTGCAATCAATCAATTCTAGACAATACTATACTGGACTAGAGTCCATCCAATCAATCACGGCCAATCATTGCCTACGACTTTCTACATTAACTAACTAGGGTTATCACAATTCTAGTTACTAGCAAGATGCAATGAGATGCTCCAAGTAGTCACAGGCCCTGCAGCTATCCAGGTTATCCAGGCAATCATTATAGTGACAATCTAGAGAGTATAATGCATTAGAGTGACAATAGAGTTCAATTATTTAAAGTGACAATCAAGAGTGCCCCACATAACAGTGGGCTGGAAATGTGCCCTACTCGTCGGCAGGCTACAAGTCCAAACATTTGCGGCCGGGATAACGGGATCGCCTGTAACTGGGGAACATCTCTTCATGAGTAGTGAATTATACTAATTATTAACATTAGTCCATTTCAGTAGGTACTCCTGACCGTGGTACTCAGGAGTCCCCTCCTAGACATGATGCAAGACAGGACTGGATTATTTGTACAAGCACAATCGCCCACGGTGTCATGATTAATTAAATAGGTCATGTCATGTCAGGTAGCCGTCGTAACAGCTATTCGAGATAATCATGTCAGGTTATCATGCCAAGTGTACTTTGTCAGGAGTGCACCACGACGGGCCACTATCAGGTCATGTCAGGCTATTATGTCAGGAGTGCACCACGATGGGCCACTATCAGGTCATGTCAGGCTATTATGTCAGGAGTGCACCACTACGGGTCACTATCACGTCATGCTCAATTATCAATTCCAAACATATCAAGTAAATTCGTGATTATCCAGTTCAGGACAAAAGGCGTAAGGATATAAAATGGACGTAAAATATCTAATAAAATATCAATATACAGGGCTATAGAAGAGCCAAGCTTAAGGAAAATAAAACCAAACTGGCACGCTGACATAAGACCAAGTCAGCCAAGGGCCATACGCTCAGGTCATACGCTCAGGTCATACGCTTAGGTTATACGCTCACAAAAGGCAGCGTATGCACTCCATACGACTCCTCGTCACACAAGTCAGCGTATGCAAGCCAAACGCTCACAAAAGGCAACGTATGGGGTCCATACGACTCCTTGTCACACAAGTCAGCGTATGCAAGTCATACGCTCACAAAAGGCAGCGTATGGGGTCCATACGACTCATTGTCACACAAGTGAGCGTATGCAAGCCATACGCTCACAAAAGGCAGCATATGGGGTCCATACGACTCATTGTCACACAAGTCAGCGTATGCAAGCCATACGCTCATAAAAGGCAGCGTATGGGGTCCATACGATTCCTCATCAAGGTAGCGTATGAGATCCATACGCTTCCAAAAGGCAGCGTATGGGGACTGCGCTGCACTAAAGAGCGCGCGCAACTCAGCGGCACAAGCTAAAAAGCTCGAGCACTGCTCACTGTCTTCTCCAAAACAGCAAGAACTCCATGGTTGAACCTAAAGCTTCAAAAGTCCATAACTTTGTCAAAACAAGTCCAAATCCAACTTTTTAAAGGTCAAAGTTGGGTAGAATAAAATGCTCTACAACATGGAACCATCAAAACTTGAAAACAAAGAAGTTTAATAGATCAAAACCACCAAAATCCGAAAGTAACTAATTTCTAGATCTACAAAAATCAAAGCCTCAAAATGGAAAATGACAAGTTCTAATGTGTCTTAGAAACATGAAGAGAAGCTAATGGAACAATAAAAATGAGCTCTCTTGTGGAAGCAAGTTGCACTTGCCTAGACCTCTCTCTTCTCTCTTGGTAGGTAAAGGGAGTAAATGGAAGAAGAAGATGAATAATGAAGAGAGAGAATGAAGAGGGCTAATAAATACAAATGGTGGTGGTAGGTGGGGGTTCACCTTGGGTTCATCATGAACCAAGAGCAATCCCAAACCAAGAATAAACCAAGCCCAAATAAACCAATGACCCATTAAAACCAATTAAACTATCAATGCCAATAAAACCATGCTAATGCAAAATAAACCAAGATAACTAACCATGAATAAATAAAATATGGGTCTAAAACACGTATACGTACACTAAATACGTATCACGAATTTGGGACATTACATCCTACCCACCTTAAAAGAATTCTGTCCTCGGAATTTAATCAAGAGGCTAGAGATGTAAGGGAAAGCTATTCTATTACAGGAAATCTACCACTACCAATCAATCATACAATCATTCATGCAAGCAAGGATTCGAAGCGTAAGGCATAAGGAAGCTATTACACCTTACGAGTCAAACCAGCCGGGACGACCTAATCAGATATTATCCTCATGCTCCCAAGTTTGACTCTCCCAAAGAGGGATGACTCTAAGCAATACGGACTAAACTGATAGTCTTGCGCTTGAGGTCTCTCTCCTTGGTCAAACATGGACACGGGCCTATCCTCATACAAAAAGGTTGGTACCAATAACCAGTTTGGAATGACCTAGGATATGGCTTCTAGTCCGAAATGTACTGTTGTAATTAGGATACATGAAATACATCATGCACCCCGCATAATGACGGTAGAAAAGCAAGATGAGAGGACACATATACCTCTCGGCCGATTCTGAACCTGAGCCTGGGCTAGGGCAAACTGCCGCGGGTCCTGTTGCTGGAAGGTCTGGGCCTGAGTCGGTAATGGCCTCGGGAACGGGAACTGTTGTTGCTGGTGAACTGGAGCTGGTGCTGGTGCTGGTACTGGTCCCCCAACCGAGGGACTAGATACTATCGATGCTGAATCAACTCTGAATGGGTAGGACCCCACCCTATGGTCCGGTGCTCCACACAATAAACACAATCCCAACGCCTTACGACACTCCGCTACCACGTGTCCAGGCTTCCCACAATAAGAACAACCCACGGCGGAAGACTGCGCTTGCTTCTGTTTCTGCTGAGAGTACGTCGGAGTTGAGTGCTGAACCGACGTCACTGAGGCCGCTTGCCTCGGAGCTCCAATAGTCAAAGCCCTGGCTGTCGGGGCTGCGGCTGAAGACTGATTCATTTGACTATGGGACCGCTTCCGACCTCCGGTCCTATCCACTATTCTCTGGGAGGTATACTCGTGCCTCCTTGCTGCTCGCAACACCGCATCATAGGTCTGATGCTCGAACTGTTCTACTGCCAATATAATCTCCAGGTGCAGTCCCTGTTGGAACCTCTGCGCTCTGTCAAACTCGGTTGCCACCAAGGTGGGAGCAAACCGACTGAGTCTGGAAAACTCGGCCGCATAACCGTCGACCGTCCTCCCCATCTGCTTAAGATTACTGAACCTGGTCTGCAAGTCATATCGAGCCACTGCATCATAATACTTGATCTGGAACTTCTCGCTGAACACTGCCCAGGAGACAGGTGTTGCCAATCCCACTGCTTGTGCGGCCCACCAACTGCGGGCTAGATCCAATAACTGTAGACGCACCACAGCCACCTTCTCGTCTTCTGGAATCTTTGCGGCTTCGAGAATCACCTCTATATCTTGTAGCCAAGCATCTGCAGCAATGGCATCCTCGCTGCCATCGAAGAAGGGAGGGTTCAGACGCTTGAAACTGTTGACCGCACTGTTCCCTCGGGGACCACTTCTATTCAGAACATCTTGTACTACTTGGTGAAGGGCATCTCCCTGACGATCTTGGGACGCAAGCAACTCACGGATGAGTCCTACCAATCCTCCATCCTCTGATCCTGCTGGCTGGACGGGCTGAACTGGTGGTGCTGGTTCTCTAGGAGGCACGGCTCGGGAGGCTGCTGCTGAGGACTGAGCTCCTTCTGGCTGATCAACAGGAACGATATCACTGAAGCAATGACATCAGGGATATTAAGGAAGGACCAGGATAGATCAATGATACAAGCATGTTATCAAGTCAGAAAATTCAGGAAGATAAAAAGATACGAGTGGAGATCAAAGGCGAGTACAGATTGAGACATCTATTCGGTAAACACTCACACCTCTTGATTGACAAGACCTGCATGGGCCACCACTTAAACCATGTCATGCCCCAGAACCAGAATACTGGAGAGCGGGGGCAGACATAGCCAGTTACGTATAACGGAATGGAATCCACACCGCTATACGGTCACGGCTGTCTAGATATGTGAGGGTTTCACTACAATCCATCAGTCTCTTAAGGTCATAAAATAGCCTATTGTCTCAATCTCAACCAACTAATAATAATCACAAGATATCAGATCTTCAAATATACAATTGTAAGGCATCCTAAACATTACATATCCAGATGATCATGAAGCTAGTCGTTACAAAATGTGAGGACTAGCAAGAGTTCAGTCATACATGATCAACCCCCGGGGCTTGTCAATCATGTTACAGCTCGTAGGCAGACAATAAGTAAGTACAATCGAGCTAACACTTGCTCGTCGGCTAAACGCCTCAAAAGAATAATGTATAATATTACAGTGGGAGAATAAAAGAAATCCACTCGATGCCCTGGTTACACCTGATGACCACCATCGGGCTGAAAAGCAGGAAGATCCTTTGGTGCTGCTCCGGTATCTGGCCATACAAAACCAGCTGGGTCAGACCCCAGAAAGAGCAAGTGCCACAAAGGAGGCTTCACTTAAGAACTAAAGCCAGCAAATTAACACAATAATATAATTACATAATAAGAGACAGTAATTTAAGAAAAAGCATGATAGGTAATTATAAAAGACAATCTTGCATAGAATCACTAAAAGATAGGACATATGGGAAAGCATGCCAGGATGATATACGATGAGATAACCATGGAACTATTCAGATATCTAGGTTACAACCCGTAAACCAAACAAGGACCGGGATTGTAACCCTTTGTCTGAACGGAACTTGGTTTCTCTCACCATTTATCGGCAAGATAAATATAAGAAATCAGGTCAAGTAACAATCTGGAGTGACAATCATTATAGTGACAATCTGGAGTGACAATAATTCAATCATTCTGGTACAATCTTGCAATCAATCAATTCTAGACAATACTATACTGGACTAGACTCCATCCAATCAATCACGGCCAATTATTGCCTACGGCTTTCTACATTAACTAACTCGGGTTATCACAATCCTAGTTACTAGCAAGATGCAATGAGATGCTCCAAGTAGTCACAGGCCCTGCAGCTATCCAGGTTATCCAGGCAATCATTATAGTGACAATCTAGAGAGTATAATGCATTAGACTGACAATAGAGTTCAATTATTTAAAGTGACAATCAAGAGTGCCCCACATAACAGTGGGCTGGAAATGTGCCCTACTCGTCGGCAGGCTACAAGTCCAAACATTTGCGGCCGGGATAACAGGATCGCCTGTAACTGGGGAACATCTCTTCATGAGTAGTGAATTATACTAATTATTAACATTAGTCCATTTCAGTAGGTACTCCTGACCGTGGTACTCAGGAGTCCCCTCCTAGACATGATGCAAGACAGGACTGGATTATTTGTACAAGCACAATCGCCCACGGTGTCATGATTAATTAAACAGGTCATGTCATGTCAGGTAGCCGTCGTAACAGCTATTCGAGATAATCATGTCAGGTTATCATGCCAAGTGTACTTTGTCAGGAGTGCACCACGACGGGCCACTATCAAGTCATGTCAGGCTATTATGTCAGGAGTGCACCACGATGGGCCACTATCAGGTCATGTCAGGCTATTATGTCAGGAGTGCACCACTACGGGTCACTATCACGTCATGCTCAATTATCAATTCCAAACATATCAAGTAAATTCGTGATTATCCAGTTCAGGACAAAAGGCGTAAGGATATAAAATGGACGTAAAATATCTAATAAAATATCAATATACAGGGCTATAGAAGAGCCAAGCTTAAGGAAAATAAAACCAAACTGGCACGCTGACATAAGACCAAGTCAGCCAAGGGCTATACGCTCAGGTCATACGCTCAGGTCATACGCTCAGGTTATACGCTCACAAAAGGCAGCGTATGCACTCCATACGACTCCTCGTCACACAAGTCAGCGTATGCAAGCCATACGCTCACAAAAGGCAGCGTATGGGGTCCATACGACTCCTTGTCATACAAGTCAGCGTATGCAAGCCATACGCTCACAAAAGGCAGTGTATGGGGTCCATACGACTCATTGTCACACAAGTGAGCGTATGCAAGCCATACGCTCACAAAAGGCAGCGTATGGGGTCCATACGACTCATTGTCACACAAGTCAGCGTATGCAAGCTATACGCTCATAAAAGGCAGCGTATGGGGTCCATACGATTCCTCATCAAGGTAGCGTATGAGATCCATACGCTTCCAAAAGGCAGCGTATGGGGACTGCGCTGCACTAAAGAGCGCGCGCAACTCAGTGGCACAAGCTAAAAAGCTCGAGCACTGCTCACTGTCTTCTCCAAAACAGCAAGAACTCCATGGTTGAACCTAAAGCTTCAAAAGTCCATAACTTTGTCAAAACAAGTCCAAATCCAACTTTTCAAAGGTCAAAGTTGGGTAGAATAAAATGCTCTACAACATGGAACCATAAAAACTTGAAAACAAAGAAGTTTAATAGATCAAAACCACTAAAATCCGAAAGTAACTAATTTCTAGATCTACAAAAATTAAAGCCTCAAAATGGAAAATGACAAGTTCTAATGTGTCTTAGAAACATGAAGAGAAGCTAATGGAACAATAAAAATGAGCTCTCTTGTGGAAGCAAGTTGCACTTGCCTAGACCTCTCTCTTCTCTCTTGGTAGGTAAAGGGAGTAAATGGAAGAAGAAGATGAATAATGAAGAGAGAGAATGAAGAGGGCTAATAAATACAAATGGTGGTGGTAGGTGGGGGTTCACCTTGGGTTCATCATGAACCAAGAGCAATCCCAAACCAAGAATAAACCAAGCCCAAATAAACCAATGACCCATTAAAACCAATTAAACTATCAATGCCCATAAAACCATGCCAATGCAAAATAAACCAAGATAACTAACCATGAATAAATAAAATATGGGTCCAAAACACGTATACGTACACTAAATACGTATCACGAATTTGGGACATTACAGTTAGGTATGAGTACTTTTGGTTTGGGTACTTGTATCTGACCGTGGCTTGGAACAATAGCTTGTCGCAGATTAGTTCATCACATCTTGTCCTTGTTTGGTTATAGGTGTGACTTACTACTTCGATGAGAAGGTATTGAACTTTGTTGGGGTCCGGATACCATATTGGATTCATAGCATGGGAAGATACGTTACCGTGAATTAGTTTACCATCTCCTGTCCTTGTTTGGTTGGGGGGATGGTACGCTCATTCAGTAGGTGCGTATTGGACCATGTTATAAATTCGATTGACTTATTTATTGAGCAATATTTATTCAGTTTATATGACATGCTATTATGTGTCTTGTTACGTCCCTCTGAGCACCTGGTTGTCTTGTCAGGTGTGTGCTATTGTCTTTCGCAGGTGTTCTAGCTCTAGCCGTGATCTTCGCTATTTCTTCGAGGATGATTGCATTTAGATCGTCTTCGCTTCGCTCGCTACTCATTTTATTTTCTATGTACTTTTCTTTATTTTGTTGGTAGTGGATTTATCTCCGCCCAACATATTGTATGAAGACAAATTCATAGTGATTATATAATATCTTTTATTCTTGTGGATGAGATTAGTTATGGTTCTACTGCATTTTTACAGCTTATGTATTCATACGAGGTTTCTATATATTGGAGTGTATTTTGTATGAATACAGCTGGCATATTTATGTTCCTAGTCCTACGTATTTTGTGACTGGGGCGTTACATGTTTTTGTGGTGGCCCATGCAGGTCAGATAAATTGTTTGGTTACTTTACCGTACCAAGCAAGCCTGCGTATAGGATTAGAAGTCTAGGATCTCATCCACATACTTGACCTCTTTTCTTGATTTTATCTACCGTTTGACTCATCGATTGCATCTTGCTTGATTCCTTCTATCATTATTCTTATCTTCCCTTCGTGCTTGCTAGAGATTGACCCTACTAGTTAGTTGTCCCAAAACACCATTAGTTTAAATCTTTAAGTTGGATAGAATACCTTATGAACTAGCAACCCTTTGACCTAGTGACCTATATTAGCAAGCTTATTTAGATCCTAGAATCTAGAGGACCTAACCCGTCTAGCCAACCAAGGACTTAGACAAAAAGACTATAGGACGACTGTATGACTTAGATTCATTCTACCTTCTTTAAATCTTAATCTCTCGTGCCTATGTATTTACCATTTTGACTAATGATTCTAATGTAGACTAGTTTTTGCAAGCTTATTCTTTATCGAGTTTGTTCATGACATATGCTATTGAGCGCTCACTAGCCTATTGTCTAATCAGAACTGGTGCATAATGGTCTGATCAACCAAGTGCACTTTGGTTCGCCTTTGTCTATTATTCTATGTGGATGGGGACATAGTTAAACTTGTCCTCTAGAATCCCATCCACGACTGCCTTGACAATTCCTTTGAAATTTTTTTCGATCGTCTTTGAATCACGTATTCGTATTCGATAACGCCTCCTTCGAACTCTATATTGCTTTCGCCTTCACCTATTCTAGGAGGTTGAAGGCGTTGTGCTAGAAGATTCTTCTAGCTATCCTATCGCCTATAACCATTAACATTCAATGTGACTATATCTTTGTCTTAACTACTCGTCCTTTCCCTCGACCCTAAATCTACAATCTTGACTTTCTAATCACTTTAATTTAAGAGTGATTACAATCGTCTCTTAATCATACCCTCAACCTAGACTACGACCATATAAACTTCGAACCCTTCAATCTACCGTTGTGCCTTCTCACCCCCTACGAATTCTTAATTTCGAGGACAAAATTCTTTTAAGTTGGGTAGGATGTAAAACCCCTAAATTTCTACTATTTTTTATTATTTATTAAATTTGGTACCGATTTAAATTTTTATATTGTACGTCGCGTACTCGTATTGTACGTCGCGCACGAAATTATTTTTCTTGCTCGTCAAGTGCGAATATGGACGAGCGTACATATGTTTGAAAAAAACATTATTTTATTATTTTTAATGTAGATAAAAATTATTTCTAGTTAATACTTTCAAGTTTATGACTTTTATGAAAAGCCTTTCATTTATATAATAAATAAATTTTTCTATAAAATGGTAAATTGGAAAAGTATATCTATGCAAATATTAATTATACAAACATATATTTTGGTGATTTTTTATTTGTTTATTTTAAATAATGTAATTTTAAAAATTAATTATTATAGTATTTTTGGAAAACATATTTTTGTAATATTTGTGACAATTTAAAATTTGATTTGATTCCATGGATACATTTAAATATATTAAGTTAATATCTATTATTGGAATTTGATTTATTGATTTAATTCTAAACTAAGGGATTTTAAATAGATTTAATTGGATTTGGATTGGATTTGGATTGGATTTGGGTTTAAATTGATTTAAATTAAATTACGGATTATCTAATTTGGGTTTAAACTATTCCTAGTTCCTATCCAATTGGGAATTCCCACATCCTATAAATAGGCAGGTACTCCTCCAACTTTTCATTATTCTTTCACAAAATTCTACCATCCATAAGTGCAGTACCTCGTGTCCGTGTTCGTGTCCGTGTCCGCTTCCCATTCTTATTCCATGTTATTACATATACATTATTCCCCCGTGTCGGACACACCCCGACATCGTCAAATACCTAATCCCTAAACCTATTCCTATCCTAACCCCATCGACCACCTGTCCTCGGCCAACCCAACACCCTTCACCGTCATCCCCGACGCCACCATTACAGAAACTACCACCACTGCCTTAGCCGTCACCACCGTCGCCAGCCAAACCCATCACCAGCCATTTCCCCGACGAACCGCCAGCACGCCACCATCACCAAACCCCTCTTCCTGTCCTCCCCATCGACTCCCTATAAAACCCCGTCCTCTGCGGCTGCACCTACGGCCACTGGCCGGAAACCCAACCACCACCACCACCGTCACCGGCGCAACCCGTCGGCGACCAAAGGAAAACCACAGCAAGTAGAAAAGCAAAAAAAAAATTAAACACCACCGCCACCGCCAGGGCTTACCTCCGTCGGTGCCGTCTCCACCGCAACGCCGCACCTACACTCGAAGCCGGCCGGTGAACTTCCGCCCGACCGTGCCCCCAAAACCCTCTTCCCTGTCCACCTGGCCGCGAGCTCCGCCCGGTGTCGCCAGCAACGCCGCCGTGGCCGCGCGCGCACATCTGCGGAGCGCAGCCGTCCGCCGAACTCTGAAACTCCGCCGACCCTTTTTCCCGAGAGATCCGTCGCCGCCCTGTCATCCGCGTCACCACCGCCGGAACAACCGCCGTCGACTTCTCCCAACCCCAGCTCCACCGACCAAAACCACCTCCGAAACCCTCTTCCCAAATCCTCGCCGTCAGCGTGCCACCGCCCGGTCTCCACCTCCGCAGTCCGCCACTCCCCCGCTCGTCCCCGATTCCCTTTCCTCTCTCTCTCTCCAGCCTCTCTCTCTCTCGCTCACTCTCCCCATTCTCTCTCTCTCTTTACTTTTTCTTTTTCTCGTTCTCAAAGAGCAGCAGAGCTGCTGTAAAGAAAGGAAGTATTTTGTTTTTATTTTTTTTAATCTTTCGTTTGATTTCTGATTATTATTATTTTAATTTATTATTATTAATATTCTTATCCTTATCATAGTTATTATTATTATTATTATTATTATTATTATTATTGTTATCATTATTATTATTACTAATTTAATTTATTGATTTAATGTAAATATATATGAATATCATTGTTACTCTATCTTTCAACAAAATTTTTTTATTGTTAAGATTTGTGTAAAACAGTGGTTTACAAATATATTTTTATATAAAATATAGTTTTAAAATACTAGTATGGCTATATTATATCCATTGGTTTACTAATAATTTTTTGTTATATTTTAATTTAGATTCTTGCATTATTTTATATACGATTTTTACTAAAGTATTCTAGCTAATTTCTTTCAAACATAATTTGGCCTTAAATATATATTATTATATAGTTCTTAATCAAAATGTAAGTTTTGAGCCAAAAGAATATTTGGACTAAAATATTGTTTTCAAATTTGTTATATATAAAAAATTATTTTAAAGTATTTACGAAAGGATATTTTAACTAATAAAATATATTATATTTTTCTAAAATAGTATAAGTATTATTTACGCAATTATTTCTATTATCAATCATTGTCCATGACCAAGCCATTATTCCATTAGCTGTTTATTTATTTTAGCTCATATTTCATGCATTATTTATTTTCTTTATGCAAAAGCTGTGATACATGGCATAACTGTTAGAACTTACTATTCATTTATTTTTCTGCTATGTATTATTTTTCTCACATTAAACCTCGAATTAAGGGACCACCTTGTGTGTTGTATTCATTGGCCTTGACACGTTGTAAGACGAAGTTGTGTGTCGCATATAGAATACGGAAGTGCGTGATTGGCTGGCCACCAATACGTACAAGCCGTGCGATAGGAATAACCGCTAATAGAGGTTGCATGTTTAGTTTGACTTAGCGGTTATAGTGGTTTGTGTTGTGGATACAGCACAGTAGGCATTGGGCGGGGAGGACAATTCCTTAGCGTATGGGCTTCGATGCACTTTTCTTGTGACCCAGACTCTCCGCTGGAGATACGGGATTGATGACCCATGATTACTGACGGCCACTGACGATTCTGCGGAACGTCATGCTCTTTCTGATGGGGCCTCTGGTGCCCAAAGGGGGACTACGCCGATCCTATTCAGCCAGGGCCCATGCGTAGGAAGGATTGTTCTTAACAACATTTTACTTAGAACGGTAGGCTACCCTATCCGTTAGGTACGAGTACTTTTGGTTTGGGTACTTGTATCTGACCGTGGCTTGGAACAATAGCTTATCGCGGATTAGTTCGTCATATCTTGTCCTTGTTTGGTTGTATGTGTGACTTACTACTTCGATGAGAAGGTATTAAACTTTGTTGGGATCCGAATACCATATTGGATTCATAGCATGGGAAGATATGTTACCGTGAATTAGTTTACCATCTCCTGTCCTTATTTGGTTAGGGGGATGGTACGCTCGTTCAGTAGGTGCGTATTGGACCATGTTATAAATTCGAATGACTTATTTATTGAGCAATATTTATTCAGTTTATATGGCATGCTATTATGTGTCTTGTTACGTCCCTCTGAGGACCTGGTTGTCTTGCCAGGTGTGTGCTATTGTCTTTCGCAGGTGTTCTAGCTCTAGCCGTGATCTTCGTTATTTCTTCGAGGATGATTGCATTTGGATCGTATTCGTTTCACTCGCCACTCATTTCATTTTCTATGTACTTTTCTTTATTTTGTTGGTAGTGGATTTGTCTCCGTCCAACATATTATATCAAGACAAATTCATAGTGATTATATAATATCTTTTATTCTTGTGGATGAGATTAGTTATGGTTCTACTGTATTTTTACAGCTTATGTATTCATACGAGGTTTCCATATATTAGAGTGTATTTCGTATGAATACAGCTGGCATGTTTATGTTCCTAGTCCTACGTATTTTGGGACTGGGGCGTTACAAGGCATCTACGATGTATGCTAATTTGCTGAAGCCCAGGCCTTTCGCGTCGGAAGGTTTGGCCACCGTGTTCCAGCTGGCCCAATAATTCTTATCCTTACCTTCGAGATGTCCCCAGAAGAAGTTGGCGAGGATGGACTATAAGGAGGAACGGACCTTCTTAGGTGGGGAACAAACGTACAGGGTATAGATGGGGACGGAGGATAGGACATGTTTGATGAGAATCATCTTTCCGTCCGGGGAGAGGGTCGCATTGTACCATCCCTCGATCTTTTTTCTAGTTTTATTCACAAGCCCGTCGAAGATGCCCAAGTTGGTCTACCGTATACCAGCGGGCACCCCAGGTAGGAGAACGGTGGGTATGCGATGGAAAAGGAGGTCAGATTGGCTAGAATTACCGAATGGTTCCAGTCGGCTTTGTGATAGGTATAGATTATACTTTTTTCTGTGTTAACCCGTTGGTCAGAGCATCTAGTCTATTTCTCGAGTGTGCTACTGACCACTTCGACCGACCTGATATTGCCTGAGGAGAAAATGAGGATGTCATCGACGTAGGGCAGGTGAGTGATTAAATGGCAGCCTGTAGTGGTGTAGAAGTGGTGGAATCTGGTGATTTTTGACATATTGTTCAGGTTACTGCTGAGAGCTTCGGCGGCAATAATAAAGATAGTGGAGGAAAGAGGATCTCCCTGTCGAACCCTGCGGCTAGACTTAAAGAACCCGTCGGCGTGCCCATTGATGACTATGGAGAACATGGAGTTGCCTATGGATCTAAAGATGATGTCTATCCAATTTTAGAAAACCAGAAGGACCTGAACGCCCAAATTATGTATTTTTAGTCCAGGCGATCTTATGCCTTCTCTATGTCGAATTTGATGGTGACGTTCCCCCTGGACGGAAATTTCATACAGGTTATCATTTCTTGATCTAGCAGGATGTTGTCGGTGATGTTTCACCCAAGGATGAAGCCGCTTTGCTCCTCGGAGATTATGTTAGGGATGAGATAGGACATACTGTTCATGATGATCTTAGATATAATTTTGTTGGTGAAGGTGCATAAGCTGATAGGCCTGAAGTCTTTGAAGGTCTCCAGATTTTCTTTTTTTAGGATTAGGACTAGGCTGGCGTGCGAAATGGATTTGAGGTATCTTGCACCTTGGAAGAATACAACCGCAGCCTCATGCACATCGAATTCGATAATATCTCAATAAGATCGGAAAAAGACACTAGAGAAGCCGTCAGGCCTAGTGGCGCTGTGCTCGTCAACTGCCTACATAGCAGTCTTGACTTCGGTAGGGTTAAGAGCTGTGAGTTCTTCCGTTCACTGATCAGCTTGGGTACTTTAGCCAAGAAAGCCTCATTTTGGCGACTACGTCTTTGGTGAATAGTTTGGTGTAGAAGTTGGCAGCTGCAACGTGGATGCTCCGTTGGTCTTTGAGGAGGATGATGGTATCGTCAGAGATTTGGTGCAGGTTGAGTTGATGCCTACGTCCATTAACGCAGGCGTAGAAGAAAGCGGAATTCCTATTGCCATCGATATCTCAGTTAAGTCTGGCTTTCTGCTTCCAAAATTTTGTCTCGACCTTCAACCGAGACTTGAGGAGAGCTTTGGTGAGATTGAGAGCGGTGCGTGCCTCCGAAGACCCGTCCGCGGCGTACCAAATATCACCACGAGTGACGTCATCTTCCACCGACTTAATCTCTTGGAAGATGTTGCCAAATGCGAGCTTGCTCTAGGATAATAGAGCGCCCCTGGTTTCCTTGAGTTTGACGGCCACTCTAACAAGGGGTCGGGGTAGCTTGTCTAATTCTAAGCGGTGGTTACGATGTTCCTGAATTGTGGATGATGTCTCCAGAAGTCCAGGAATCGGAATGATTTCTTAATCAGGTTGGAGTTGCTGCTAATCCCAATGAGGAGAGGGGAGTGATATTATTTGGTAGTATTTTGGTAAGAAAGGTTGGAGATGAGTTCCATGTCGGACCAATGGATGTTGATCAAGGCACGATCCAGCCGAAAGTATTGCCTTTTGGTGCCTTCCTGCATGTTACACCTGGTGAAGGCATTACCTGAGAAGGAGAAGGGGGATAGGTGGGCGTTGAAGGTGAAGGTGTTGAAGTCATTCATTGCCGGCTGGGGGGGTGGCCCCCCGGATTTCTTCTCTTTGTGCGAGATCGTGTTGAAGCCCCCAAGGCAGATCTACGGGAGGTTGTTGAGTGGAAGGTAGGTATCCATCAGGGTATCCCAGAGATGCTTGTGCTAAACGAAGTCACAGCTTCCATGGACTGCAGAGAGGAGAGATCGGAATGCAAGGGTGGGGTGCTCTACCCAGTAGGAGAGCACCTGATTGGAGTCCTGAACGGTTCCGAAGGAGCATTCAGCGCTGAAGAGGATCCAGATGTCATGAAACCCGACAACGGCGTTCAGGAAGCCGAGTTGAAGTTGGATGGATTTGAGTTTTCTCTGGGGAATTTTAGGTTCGATGATGACTAAAATTTCGATCCGATGGATTTTCTTGAGGCTAATTATCCTCCTCAAGGTAGGTTTATTGGCCAGTCCACTAGAATTCAACGAGAGGATGATAAGCATTGTGATAGTTGTGGGCGGGGGTTGGGGTTGAGCTTTATGGCTGACTGAGTGGTCATGGTCGTTGGCTCTTGAGCTTGCTTCATTTTTTCTTATTGTGGGGGATTTTGGAAGCTCTCGGGTGTGCCACATAGGCATCGTCTACCGTATTTAGGTTGCCCTGGACTGTGCTACCTGTGTTCTCCTTCGGGGGGTCACTCTTTCTCCGACTCGGCCAGAGCGCAAAGGGGGTTGCAGCCTGACCGAGGAGACGATGCCTAAGGAGGTCAGGTAGACCTTGGGGTCACTTTCAAAGGGGGGGTAGATATAACGAAAAGGGTAGGGTGGATGATCAGCGCCATTCGATCCACCCCAACTGTGCCCAAAGAGGCAACGTTGTGCAGTTGATCGTCGAAGGATGATTCATCCTCGATGTGGGGGGTTTTGTCTGGTAGTAGTTTGCCTGGTCGATGTCTGGAGGGAAGGAAGTGAGGATATCGAACCGGTTGTTGAGGGTGATGTCCGATGTCTCGCCGAAAGCGATGTCCGGTGCCGACGGGGTGGGGGAGCGGGGACTGGGTATGTCGTCACTATCAGGGAAGTGGGTGTGGGAGCTTAGGAGGGGAGGATAGGAGATGACGGAATAAATTGGGTCGCCCTCGAAGGATGCGACTTAAGCGAAGTTTTCTCCTTGATCTCCTGGTGGGCCTTGAAGTAGTACTTTATGAGATGGCCTCTGATCTGACAGTGGTTGCATAAGATTATGCTGTTGTCATACTCGAGCTTCAGAGAGTGAGTCTAATCTCTGAGCTCGATCTGAATCGTAGAGGGCAGGTCAGAAGTAAGGTCAAGATCTACACAAATCCGCGTATAGTTGCCTTTCGAGAGATTACGAGTTTCTTCAGCGATCGCCACAGGGGTCCCGAAGCAACTAGCGATTCGCTTAAGAGCTGCCGGGGTAAAGCAGACAAGGGGGAGGTTCGAAAGAAAGATCCACGTCGAGACGATCGATGAGTCGACTTTAGGGTTAAAACTGGGGGACCATTTGGCAATCTTCATGCTTAGTGAGCCGATGCTGGTGGTGCCTTTGGCCCAGACTAAGGAGTAGTCGGGGTCGGAGGAGTGGTGAACGAGCAGGTGTTTGGGGTCCAGCGGAGCAACCTTGTACGCCAAGGCGAGGCCCCATCCCGCGATCGCTGCTTGTGCTATTCAGAGTTTTGGGCATCTGAAAGGGAATTTTAGTACGAAGGTCTTCGCAAAGCTTACGGACAGGGAGGAGATCTCAGCGGGAGAGAACGACACTCGGATGGAAAGGCCATCTGAGGGACAGGCGATATCGATCTCAGGCAACATGGTGTCTTCAGACTGGAGAGGGAGCTGCATTGCGCGATCTGGCCGCAGAATCTCGGCATAAAAAGGGGTCGAGGTACTAGCAGGAGAAGGGGGAAGCTGCCCGGGTTGAGTGGTCGGGGTGTAAACGAGGTAGCGGCAGATGCGTGGCTAAATGAGGGGGATCCCACCGGGTTGGTATGACGAGCATCGTTCCCAGCAAGGTCGAAATTCGAACGATAACGGGGCGATTGGGTCAGTATGGGGATAGGCTCAAGGCCTCCGAGAGCAGGTGCATGACTCCCTGAGAGGGGGCGGGGTATGCACCTAGTAAGAGGTTGGAGGGTGCATGACTCTCTGAGAGGGGGGCGGCGTATGTGCCCAGTTGGAGGTTGGAGGACGTATGTCTCCCGGAGAGCGCCCAAAAGTTGGAGGCCGGGGGGCACAAGTCTCCCGGAGTGGACGCATGGCTCCCCGAGAGGGAGTCGGCGCATGCACTCAGATGGAGGCCGGAGGGCGCCTGACTCCCTGAACGTGCCTGGCCGCCGGTGGAGGAGGGTGCGACGTCGATGCTCGGTGGAGCGTATGTGAGCACCAGGCGACCCCAGAGGGAGGGGGCACGACGGGCTCTTGGGCGACAGCAAGGAGAAGCACGTGGCAGCCCGAGGGGGTCGGGGGCGCATAGCCGACCGCAGGGGGGTGGGTGCATAGTCGCCACCCTGCTGATGGGAGGGCACAAGGCTGTGGGAGGGCGCATAGCCGCCCCTCCAAGAGGAGGGTGCATGGCTATCACGGGCGCAAGAGGGCGCATAGCGGTCGCTCAGGAGACAATTCGAATTCAAAAAATTCAAATTCAAATCGACTGGGCGGGAAGACCCAGGTTCTGAGGCGACAAATGAGCTGGCAATGAGGCCTCTCGGCCTGGGCAGAAGAGGGGCGCCGCATGGTACCGCCGGGGACGGCGGCCACCGGAGGGGAGGGCTAGGCCGATGGACGATACGGCATAAGCACGACTAACGAACGCAACGTGCGCTGCGGTAGTAGGACTCGTGGTCGGGTCCGGGGGCGGCCAACGGATCTTGGGGGCCACCCCGGCGGAGGAATAGTCGATCAGGGCCAACTAAGCTGGCGTCCAAGCGAGGTACGAGCTCGGGGCCTACATGTCTCGACCAGCCGGGACCAACGAAGGAGACCGGGCCAAAGACGAGCTGTGCGGTTGACGCCGAGGATGGTATGGGTGAGGTTGGTGGTGGGCCGCTAAGGCTGCTCGGCCCCGGCGCCATGGACGGGCGGAGGAAAGGTTCATCCAGCCATATATATATATATATGTTGGGTTTCATGTAACCAGACACATGAACCCGAGCCCTAACCGGAGTATGTTAAGCCCTAACCCAACCCATTAACGGGTTTATCCGATCGGGATTTGTTTAGGCCACTCGTGTTGCACCCCTATCTTCGTCAGTTACTACCACCAAGAAGGCTAAGAAGGTCAATGGCCTAGCCCAGAGGTCAAGGAAGTGGCGCTGAGATTTCATCCTAATGTTTAGTATCCGATCGACGGTTAGGTTTCTCCGTGCCTTGTAGGGTTTCTTTCAGTCAAAGTCCTTCTTAGTTGCATTGTGTTGACTTACCTCTAGACTTTGAGTGGTCCTTCTAAGAGCACCATTTGGCAAACTTCTTCTGAACCCTGGTCAGATGTTATCGGTTAAAAATTTTGACGAATTGATTAGCGTCATCCAAATTCAGATCAATGAGGACCAACATAAAGCCCGTTAGAGAATGATAACTAGTCAGGACTCATCCTTTTTATTGGAACAATTGCTGCACGAAAGCTTCGATCTGCCACGGGTAAAAGATTTCTTAAGCCAATCTTGTTTGGTGATTACCTAGTCTCTTTAGCCGATGAGGTAACCAGAACCCGAGATGATTGCATTTTTACTAGAGGGTCATGTATGTATATGTCCTCCATGGAGCACCATTTGTCGCTATCTGGTTTCGAACTGGGGACAAGTCCGAAGAGGAAAGGAATTAGGCTGACCATAGAAGAAATAGAAACCTATATTGATTTTGTCATTTTTCTTCCAAAACGAGAAAGACATATATGAATTATAAGGACCCGCCTTTTTGTCCATTCATGGGTCTAATGTCTGGTGTCACCTCGTACGAGTTGTCTCTAATTGTTCT
The DNA here is from genome assembly GCA_029216955.1 of Iris pallida. NCBI lineage: Eukaryota > Viridiplantae > Streptophyta > Magnoliopsida > Asparagales > Iridaceae > Iris > Iris pallida. Next base: position 16,033,859 of record JANAVB010036019.1, read on the forward strand.
CTCATCTGCCGCTGAAGCCTTTCCGAATAGGTTGGCAGGGAAGGGGTCACACCTAATTGGGCAACTTCGAGTGGTCGGTTAGGTCCATTATAGCCCTACGTTGGATGCCTTGTTTGGCTGGATCTTCAAAAATACGATGATGTTTTTAGGACGATTGGCTTGTTTTTTACCATGAGGGCTACTCGTCGTGACCTAGATATCAACTCGGGCCGGTTTATCACCTTGACGACGTTGTATAATTGCTCGACCAATACTTTCTTTATGCCTGGTGGCGAGGTAGACAGGCTCTTCATGAGATGCATGAAGTCTCCGCATAGTTCGGGGACGAGGAGCCTTACGAGGAGTACACACCTTATAATATGGAACAAAGGAATTAAGAGGAGACAACCCCAAGCTTCTTATTGTATATAAGGAACTGTCGCATCATCATACAATATGCCAATGTCCCATGCTAGGTGAAAAGAAGACGGAGGGGCAGAACCTCTGATTAACACGTGGACTGCCCATCTTTTTCCTCCTTCTTTGGACCCTATTCGGAATAGGGTAAGAAAGTCACAACCAGTCGAATGGTCAAGACCATGATGCGAGAGACGAAGAAGTTTGTCATTAAGAATGATGGACTAGCTATCTCGCCAAGGACTTTGACTATTTTTATCAGAATGTACAGCCTCTATCCGATAGGGCAATCCTAGATGGCTTTTTGATGCTTTGGTTGTGATTGTGTGGTTTCTGGTATTTCATGGTTATAAACAGCATTAATCGTAACTTGATATTCCCAATTATGATGTTCCTATTTTGGTATAAACCTGCATTACTTCAATCATTAGTGTGTTGCATCAATCGTGGTCTCACCAAGTTCTTCATCATAAGAAGACTGGAACTTCGATCGCGTGGAGTTGCCTTACAACTATCTGAGGGGTAGCCCTTTCTGTAGAACCTATCTTTGATGCCTCTAGAAATGGAAGATGGTGCTCTGGAGGGAGATGCCTTCTTTCACAATATGGCAGGATATCCTGGATCTCAAATGAGGTCCTCTTAAGTCAGTGGGCTTTGGCTTCTATGAGCGATTACACATTTTTTATGATGGTCCCTGATTTTGCCAGAAAGGAAAAAAAGATGCCCACAAAGAAATATGGAGATAAATGCCGGTGTGTCATATCTGTTCTGGTTCGCTATTTGCTTCTTTCTATTTGGCCATCCCTCTTGGTGTATCGAAGTCATGATGCACGCTGTCTTTCTAGAACCTTATCTGCCAAGCAGGTCTAAATGACAGTTTGAAATTGTTATTTTTACTGGAGAATACAAGCACATGTCTTGGTTTTATTGGAGATATGTTGGATGGCGTCTGTGCGTGACGATATTATTCCATTGTTGGCACAGGAGCAGTGTTTTTACTATCGGCTACCGAGGATGATCCGTCGATCACTTATACATCGGCCACCTTCTATTACCAAGCCAATTTGTCTCATATTAATTATGAAAAGGAAACGAGCTTCAGTTACATGGCTGATGCCTTCGTCTTCTTTATCTTAGCGGTCCACTAAGACGGGCAATGTCAAGGCATTATTGTCATGGAAAAGAGGTGCTCCTGAAGTTCTTTAGCTAAAAGGCACAGTCCTTGCAGCATGCGGCTCTAGGAATGAGCAGTCCCCGATAATCATGGAAGCAACCAGTAGAGGCTGCTTTGCAGGAAGATGTCTGACCCTTGAGGAATGTAGTTGTTCAAAAACCCCGGGTGGAAGATTTGAATGTAGAGAGGTGGTTAACAAAAAGTCTCCTACTTACCCTATTATTTCCCTTATTCCTTCTAATCTGTTCTTCCTAGTTTTGTGCAGGTATCAAGAGCAGCTACTCCTCTGCATCGGGTAGTGACTTTGACTATTAACAAGGAGTGGGTAGATGAGGTTGAGGGCCCTGCTGTCGGAACTTCAACGGATTATTGCTTTATCAAAAAGTATAATATTTCCTAGGGTAGGGTGTCCATTTCTTCGAATGTTCCAATTTGTCTTGCCTCATCGGGTTCCTTTTCATTCGTCAATCGAATTGGGGTAAATATGGATGAAGATGAGGAAGAATGCTTGCTTAGGAGAAGACCTACACCTTTTCATCCTACAGTAGAGGCTGCGGGGGTTGATGAGACGGTCGACACCGAGCAAGTGGCGACTGCCGCTGCACCAGTTGAGCAGAAGATGTTCCTTGCATGTACCTATGGAGTCCCTAAGAGTGTAGCAGATGCATCTCCCCATCTGGGAGTTAAAGAAACGGTCGATGCCCCTGCTTAGACTAAAGAGGCATGGGTCGATAATATCTCTCTTCGGGTCGAGGTTCCCACCTCTTCCTCTGGTCCCGGGTCTTCCAGGGCAGAAGATGTTAAGATTCCTCTTGTAGGAACCATCTTGGCTGGGCTCTCCAACATTCGGCCGCTCTTTTCGGATGATGAGGCTTCATGGTCACATACTTTAGCTAGGCTGATTGTTGAGCCTGAGTCTTCACCTACCGGTGCTACTATTTCTAACACTGGTTATGTGAGAGTAGCCCGTATCCCTTCGACCTCATCCTTGTTTGGTAAAGTTGACAGTACAGTGGGGATTATGGTTCGGGCTTTTCACCTGATCTTGAAGTAAGGGGCGCAGGATTTCCGGGAGAATAGTCAACTTTTCTTCCAGGCGAAGCAGAAATCTATGGGTCAGGTCTAGGTTCTTCAGACATTCTCTGATTCTAAATAGATGGCCCTACTACTTTTCTTAAGCTTACTGAGCCGCAACGGTGTTTAGATAATCTCTGACGAGCTAGGGAGGCTGACATGGATGTGTTGACCTCTCAGGAGTACAGTTGCTTACTTAATACTGATCCTAAGGAGAAGATGATTTGTACCAATGGTCTGGATGCTCTTAATCATAAAATCAACCAAGTAGCTGACCGATGCAGGCGATTGATCGATGATGTAGCTCACCTAGTACCAGAGCAAGATTCTACAGCACAGGAAATGGCTAAGATCGTTACAAAAATCGAATGACTCTATAGAGAGCATAGAGGATAGAAACTCACCTAGCTGATGTTACCAGGGACCAGAATATTACCCATCAGCGCGTAGAAGTGGTTGGAGCGTTATATGTTAGGATCGAGACTATAGAAAAAGAGCTTGAAGAGAAGCTTGCCTTCCGTCTTACTTTCGAAGATCCGACTGTTACGGGGCCAGAAGCTAAGCGTCCTACATGCGAGAAGAACAAACGACTAATAGCTTCCCATTTCCAACATTTAAAGGATCTCTATTCATATATTTGATCCCTGTCTTTTTTGTTTCATCTCTTGTATTATCTTTTTTATAGAGAGATATAATGGCCAACTTTTTTTACATGTTCTTGATGTGTGTTCTTTGTGGACCCTACTTACTATATCTTGCCCAATGATTGGGTACATAAAGTAAGTAAGGAAGCATTTTTGTAGTAGACCTATCATCCTTGGCGTACCTGAGATTGGATACGAATAATAGGAAGAAGTAGGGAATGCTACCCGGGACCACATGGGTGTGATAGTAGGAACATATATTGCTTATAGATGATAGGAATATTTTGAGGTATGGACATCCTTGGTCCAACCGGTGACCATAGATGGGGAAGCGTCTCAAGCAGCTGGGCCTTGAGGATATGTTGGTAAAAGATATAAAGGACTTTTACCTTTGTAAGCCGCAGAGGCTATGAGCGCATATTGGAAGCTGAGTCACTGTGTTGAATCATTGTCTTGTATGCTAGAAGTTGCATGTTTGGAAGCTAATTCACCACATGCATACTTCACGAGTAGCTATTATTGGCTAAGAGTCTGCCACATGGCCTGGCTGGTGAGGCTTTAGTCTTCTCTTCATTTAATGTCCCTGTCAGGGGCGTAGGACTTAAAGAATTTGAGCTGGCCAATTTTGACACATAACCGAATGGAGCGGATATATCCTCATAAGTATGGGAGTAAATCTTTTTTAATGAGGAAAGGGCTCCCCTCCTACAATTATGATGACTCTAGCGCTTATAAATAGAGCCATGGAGAGAAGGTTTTCTTCATAGTTCTTTCTCTTTTCATTATTCATTCTGGTAAGCTTCCTCCCCCTTGTGGGTTATGATGCTTCTTTCCCATGATGAGTCAAGTTGGGGTTAAAGTGGTCCTCTTTGCTGAGCCATCGGGTAATGTCAAGGCTAAGAGACCATGCCAGTTTTGGATGGTCCGTTGTGTAGAACTTTTTGTCAGCCATGATAGTGTAGAAAAAGGTTTCATGGATCATCTTGTTCAAATAGACCTTCTTTTTAGTACAAGGACATGCTAGAGAATGGTGGATCTCCTAAATAAGCTATTTTGTCCTTGTCCACAGAGGCTGTCATGTGCATCACCTTTTTTGGAGGCACGACATACTACTCTTGGCACTAGCGAGGAAGATAATAGACATTTAATTTGGATTGATTACCCCTCTTTTGTACTTCTTCTTTCATCAGTGGTGGCGAATGGCCACTATTCTACAATATTTTCCTTCCCACTCCGGAGGAAGTGAAGGAGGTCACTTTTCCTCATACAACTCTTGCAACTTCTTATCATCATCCTTGTTGAACACGAGGATAAGGAATGACCCAAAATGCATTGGTCTTGGGAAGAGGCGACTTCGAGGGCATTTCACTCCGGGAAGGATGAACCAGAATGCCTTGACCACCAGGTTGTAGGATGTTTCTCATATAAAAAACAAGCTTCTTTCATGTGTTATATAAACATGAAACATATTTTCCTTTAATGAGGGTTTTTTCTATCTCTAGTATTTTGGATGAGGGTAATTTAACTAGAGGTATTATGGACGTAGTAAAATATGCAATGAAGGTCCAATTTGCAGAGAGTTTTAACACCTTACTGAGGCTATTGTACATATTTAAGAACGAAGGAAGGAAACTTTCTTTCTCTAAATTATCTTTATTGAGAAGAAAATAGCACGGCTACAAGTTCATATACCAATACATTCTATTTTATTAAAATAAAAGCTTGAAAAAGGCTTACTAGGTTCTGGAATGCACACGTCGTGCATTACTTTATTGGAGGAGGATATTGTTCTGTCATGGTATAGACATCTTTATCTTCTATTTTGTGACTGGAGGGGCTGTCGGTTGTGTCATCTCTTGAACGAGATTAGGGTGTACTCATATGACTTTTACTTACGAAGTCTAGAGAGGGGCCATACTTGCCGCATAGTCACGTGTCAGTGGAAGGTTGTCGATCTCCATTCTGGCCTAGGAACTGGGATAACCCCATCTTGTATCTCTAGGCCTCGGAGGCTACCGAACTATAGAGACACCATGTTGGCAGCCACCATCTTTTCATCGAAGTCAAGGGTGATGGCCTTCGAGTTAATGAGCCGCTAGATCTGATTCTTCAGTACATAACAGTCCTTTGTAGGATAATGAATGTAATGGTGGTAGAGGCAGTATTTGGGATTGTTGATCCGACCCACTTCCTCTGGGAATTTGGGTGGCGACAACCGAAGTGTGTCACTCTTCACCAGGGAGTTGAAGATGTCAACGACTTGGTCGTTACTAAAGGAATAAGTCTCCTTCTGTTTGAGCAGTACAATAACTTGTTGTGTCATTAATCCTTTGGCCACGTTGACGGTGGAGGACTCCTTTCCACTACCGCCGGCCATTATTGCCACTTTGGGGACGTTTCCCCTTATTGCGTATGCTCGACCCTAGAGTCTGACCTGGTAGGTCCTTTTGTGTTTCTCTCAGCATGGTTAACGATTACAATAAATGTTGCACAATTTAAGTGCTGGGTCGTGCCAATATAGAAATTGATCGTAGGCAGCAAGTTGTGCCTACAAATGTCCATGATGATAGATTCAGGAGTATCTAGAAGCATTTTAGAGCATTATGTCTAAAGTGCTTGATGAAATCGTGTGTTGACTCGTTCACCTTCTAGACTATGTCGATAAGGGAAGACATTATCATGTCCATTCTGCCATCATAGAAGTGGGTTAGGAATAACCCCTGAAGGTCATCAAAAGACACGATGCAGATGTCGTGGAGACTGTAAATCTATTCGTAAGTTACGCCGGCTAGGGCCCCGATGAATACCTTCATGAGTAAGGCATTATCCCTCGGGAGATGCCCCTTTATTAAATTGAAATAATTCAAAAATCGACGGGATGTTGTCTTCCAGACGAAGGGGTTCAACATCCAAAGCTTATACTTTGATGAAAAAACTATCTTATTCCACTCAGGGGGAAAAAGGTTATCTTATCCCAAGATTTTGTATCCTTTCACGGGCGTTTATGATGTCGAGATAGTCCCACAGCTCTTGGATAATCTCTTGAGTGTTGTCGTCCAGAGTCAAATCTGTCGAGCGAGGCAAGGTGGAATCCCCCATTGCTGGAGGAGCATTGGACTCCCTGTTGGCCCCAAGATCTTGGCTTCCTAACCTGGGTTGTCGGTTAAGATTGCATAGTACCGACCAACATGTCCAGTATGGTTTGAGACTATAATTATATTCTGGCTCTGAGATTGGCCATCATACTTTCTAAGGCCTTGAAACGATGTCGGTCGCTTAGGGTTGCGCTGTCATTGTCACTCATATAGACTATTCTGTGGCATAAAAATATTGATGGGGTTATGGAACCATTACCTTTGATCCCAATCTCTGAGCTTCTCCATCATCATGGTATGGGCACATGGTGGCATTGCCTTCGAACTCTAGGGGGTCGCTACCCCCAGCATGGAGATTAGCATCCAGGGGATTGCTACCCCCATCTTGTTAAATCATCGAGGGAACTGTACCCCTAGGCTATAGCATGGCCTCTTGTGGAGAAGACTTCAATTTTGACTGAGTGTTCTGGAACACCCCTTCTGTAGGCACGATCGCTCGAGATATCTTGAGTCGTGGTTTTGATGCTTTAGTAGAAACTGGATGATTGAATGAACCAGCCTTTAAGAGGGTTCTTTTTGGCGAAGTAGCATGAGCCATGGAGAAGTTCACCTCCATCGTATGCTATAGTCGTTGGAAAATAGATCGTCTTTCTGTGTGAACCGCTACACGAGAGCAGAAGCAGTTGATGGTGACCTTGGCACAAGGTCCTAGAGAGGATCCTATATACACAATTTTAGCTTCTTGAGTCCTGAGCTTGCAGTTTGTCACCTCACATAGGTACATTGTGGAAGACTCCACCTTCTCATCCTTGGCGTGTGACCATGCATGGCGGGTGCATGAGCGAACAGATGTAATCTATAACCTCTGTTTAAGGTCATCTAAAAAGGTTTTGAGTGACCGACAAACCTTATGCGCATGGTTAGGTTGGTCGCATATATCGGTCTATTAAAACTGGTCGTTGGAAGCATGTATGATTATTAACAGCACTTTTCTACGGTTGGTCGGTAGGATAGCCATCTTGGCATGTAAGGCTTGCTCCGTTCTGGTCTTCTTCGTACTAGTACTCATGGGTGCATAGTACAATGAGTCTATATAGTTCTCCATGCTCAAAGAATTGGTGCATGAGTCTGCAGTTTTGAGAGGCTTTCGAGAGGGCACATCCTTTCTTTATTTCTTTGGCACACCATAGTTGGGTACATCTGATGTAGAAAAGTGGGCGTCCACGTGCGTATGCCTTAATTTAATCATAGCACATCTTCGCGCCTTCTGCTGGCAGACATGCTGGAGAGTAGTACTGGCCTTTTTACTTTGGAAAGCTCGAGATGGCCTTGAAGGATCCTGAGTTTCTAGATCCCCAAAACTAGTCCTTAGCTGAGCCACCCTCTACACCAAGATAGCTAGTTTGTGCCTCGAATCGAATTACTACAAACTGGTTCATGCCCTGAACCGGATCACCATAAGCTGGTTCGTGCCCCAAACCAGATCACCTCAAATCCTGTTGGTAATGACTGAAATGACCCACACCACGTTTATGGTGTGTGCACTATAACCGCCCCATTCAAATTAAAGATTTCTTCTAAATTATGACCATCACCACGCAACAACCAAAGATTGTGCCACCTGATTTAAGTCTTTCGTTTATGACGCACGTGTTACATAACTGTTCCATTCAAAAAATAGGTTATCCTAAAGACTTGTGCGTGCTAGGTCACCAATGATCAAGCTGTGCGAATGGATAATCATAATCACCAACAATCAAACCCGAGGATCCTTAATTCCCCACCCGGAGCTCCTGCAGCAACGACCGCCCAATCAGTGCCTCGACTAGGCTGAGCAGTTATATAGCCTACCTAAACAACTGTAAAAACACAAAAGATATCTTCCACATAGGAGATCCTCCCTTATTATTACCTCCTTCATAGCTTACCCACTAAAAGACAAATATAAGGAGGGTGCAGATCATAAAAAATAAGAAGGTCAGATTATCAACCGATAAAATCCATAAAATCAACATCATCGTTGAGGGTTCCAGATATACAGAAGAGAGTCATAAAGGGCACTTTGAAAAGCTAATAAGTATCAGATCGTCAACGGAGTAAAGGCGTCATTGCAGAATTTGATCTCCATCGGCATACTTCCCCAATATCTATATTTGTACTAGCAAATCTTTACTGTTAGGGCTTTATTGTAATGTTCAAAACTGTACTATATTAAGGAAAGGAAAGGAGTCTTATTTCAACCTATTTCTTTTTCCTTATCCCTAAAAGATATATATCATTCCAACATCTTTCCTTGCGATGGCGAATACTTAGCTATGGATGTTATGTGCATATTATTCTTGTCGTTGACCATTGTTATCATAGACAACATATTACGTCCGATGATGCGACGTAGGCTGGACTTGGCCACGTGCTCGTATCCTAAAAGTAGGAGCGGGTCATGAAAAGTTTTTATGGTAGCCCATGCAGGTCCAATTTCAAAAAAGGCTGCAAATTTGTTGTAGTACATAAGTTAGTCGTATTACTATGAACCTGCGAATGGTGTTCAAGTTAGGAGTTAGAATAATTTTACGATAGGTTCATATCATCTACAAATACGATTTCCAACCCTACGGGTATGTTTTATTTTTGGATCCTTTTGTCTCTTATTTGAATCATGCTTGATTTCGTCCGTAATTTTTTTAAAATATTTGCATCTACCATCCTAACCATGTCCTTTCATTCCTCTTTAGTTATAAATGGTTGATATAAGGCTTAGTGAGATCAGTAAAGGTAAGAGGGTAGTTGACCCATATGTCACCTAGAGCCTGAGAGTCCCACACTAACGGATGTTGAGTTTATAGAGCCTTCTATAGTTATAATTGTAAAATATGGTGCATGCTTAGTTAATTGGTAGTATGCTTAGTTGATTAAATATTATTGGTTTAGTTACCTTTAGACTTCTAATCATTTATCTCTCCATGATTTAGCCTAAGAGTTATTATTAGATTGCTTGTAGGGTTATATATTATATTGTGCTATTAGTGATGTTTGATTTTTTTTGACGAGAAATTTTTAAGGGAATTTGTTCATAGCATTTGCTTATCTACAATTTAGTTTAATTTTCTAGCGAATTTTTATTATTATTAAGCATAGAAGTGGTTAGAATTATTAAATTTGGATGTTAACTTTGGGATCACAAGGGTTTATACCTAGGCCTATGGGTGAAGTATGATAATATTAGGTCATATATAGTCATTAGGGTCTCTAGATAGTCACAGATATTTTATTTATTTTATTATTTTAGATTTATTTTTAATTTTTTGGGATTTTTGGATAATTTAAACCTATAGAATTTATTTTCTATTGGATTTTAGGATTTATTGTAGGGTCACATGAAGAGATTTTGAGGCCAAATACTTTTATCTAGGCTCAAGACACCTAGAAATAGTTGCTACAATTTTTTAACATTTTTCTGAATTTATGGGATTTATTTGGAGTTGAAATTTTTTTAATGAATTTTTGCATTTAAATTAAATATTTACACAATAAAAGAACAGTCAGCCAGGGTGCCTACTTGTTAGTCAGCGTTGAGGATGACTCAACATTCCATACTTGGAAGCTTAGTTGATCTGCCAAGCCCTTCGTTAACAGGATTTTTGGATTTTTTTTTTCAAATTTTAAATTTTTAAATTTTATGAATTTTTCCTAAATCTTTGAAATCATAAATTTTAATACGATATATATTTTCGATCGCAATATGCCAACGGTACTTTGCTTGATCATTTGGTTTTGCAGAAACAATATTATATGGAATTTTGTCCTAAATAAATTTCTTGTCCATTTTCTAAAATTTTCATAAGATATAAATATTTATTTTATATAAGAAATAATTTGTCAAAATAATATATGCTTTTATTATGATAAATATTTATTTTGAAATTCGATAGTTATAATGATTGCAAGTTATTATACTTTTCCTCGTATTGGGTTTAGACCAATTTCGGTCTAATGCTAGCCTACCAAGTTAGAACTTGGATTGTGGGCAACGGCTTTGGATGGTTGGCAGCTAAACTATAATGAGCAAGTGTTTAAATTAGTAATAATTAAACTAGTAGTTAGTATTATTGGTTAGCATTTTTCACTATTTTTCCTCATAGCTATACATTTTACAAGTATGCCATCAGGGTTTTTCCTACTCTACTCTATAAATGTTGGGGCTCCCCAATACTTTACATAACATTTCCTAAACCCTAAAATTCTTGTAGCTGCCAGCCAAGTCTTCCACTTCCTCCAACCTCCAGACCACTCCTCTCTGCCCCTTTGTCGAGCCACCGCCACCATTGATTTCACCACACAAATACCACCAACATCAATATCAGCCCCAATATTGAACACTCATTCACCCCGACTCGGCCACCCGTCGACACCGATGCACCACTACCACCCTTATAGTCACCACCATGAACAACCATCGCCACCACACCAATACTACTATAATCACCCCTTATTCGTGACCACCTCTTTCAACTTCCAACGGCCACGCCACACCGACGGCCTCCCCGACACCAACACTCTAAAATAATTCACTACCACCATAATAGCCCTTATAGCCCCACATACATCCCCGCATGCCACCACCGGACAACCACCCTCGTTCATCAAACACCAGAGAGAGAGATAGAGGGTGAGGACCTGACCTCTTCAGTCATCCGGTCTCGTCGAGTCTGCGACTACGTCCCCCATTCCCCGATGTTCCTCCACCGCAAGGCCATGCCTACTCATCCCAGCTGCCGTCGCCCAGCAACAGAGGCACCGCCCTTCTCTTGACCGCGACTGTCGCTGACCGCTTCCGCCGGCATGAGCACGGCTTCCCCGCCGAAAACCCCCTTGTGAGCCCTTTCCTCCAGCTCTCTTTCCCTACGCCTCTTCTTCCTCTCTTCCTCTACGTTGGAATAATTGGGGGAAGAGAGAGTGATGTGTTTAGCAGGTACTTTTTTTCATGTTTGATTGATTTAGATTAGGGATTTAAGGTTTGTTTTGGAAGGGGGCTGCCTCTTTTCTTTATTTATTTGGAAAATATTTGGTGAATAAGAACTCAACAATATGATTCCCCTCTTTTAGGTTACGAATGAACTTAGGGATTTATGAAATTAGTGGTTTTGAAAATGGGTAAACCTTGGCATAAGACCCCCATTCAACTTATACTATTAAGTAATTAGATTTTTAGTTTTATTATTATTAATAAGGCTAATGATTTAAGATTTAGGTTTCATCTAACTAGAATGAGCTGTTATTGGGCCGAGTTTCTTTAGGCCTTGATTTTGGATGAAATGAAATGGGTTTTAAGGCTATTAAAGATTTTATAATTATTATCTTTTTGGCCTTCGTTGTATTTGGTTGATTAATGGGCTGTAGTCTTTTTCTCTCTAAATCATTTTGATGGGCTATATAGGGGTATGAGTATAATATTGTATACATGTCCAATTTGTGTATAGATGTATAAGAGTATGAGTATCTATATTATATATATATTCTAATTCTTTAATTTATTATTTTGGGCTAGTCTTTTTCTTCCTAAATCATTTTGTTGGGCTATATAGGGGTATGAGTATAATATTGTATACATGTCCATTTTGTGTATAGATGTATATGAGTATGAGTATATATATTATATATATAAATTCTAATTCTTTAATGTATTATTTTGGGCTACTAAAATTAACGGGTTTGATTACTTGAGTTAGGATATAACCCTTATAAATGTACATTTATATATATGTTTGTTTCTATATACTGTATATGCATATGTATTAATCTTATTATTATATTATTATTATTGTCATTAATAGTATTGCTTATTTAAAATTATATGTATATATTATATTATTATCAAGTTTTTGAGCTAAAAGCATATTTGACAAAATGGGAGTCTTAGTACAAAAATGACTTTTTTGGGTTTTAAGTATTATCTAAAAAAATTACTTTGATTTGTACAAATATAGTTCTAGACTTTATAAATGATTTCCTAGTTACTTATATTATTTAGTTACATTTTTTGCCCAAAATAATAAATCACGACTATAATAGTTATTTGCAATTTCTTGATTCGATTATCATACCGAACTCAAATTTTAGACTTTTATATACCAAATTAGGCTATTTGAACTACTGGACTCAATGGAATCGCCTGTGCCATAGTTTGATGACCATCTTATGGAGCATAGCATTGTATCTTTTTTGTGTCAATACGTTCATGTCGTGTATGTCGACTCCAAGTAAATTGAGGCGAGTATCTACCTCTGATTGGTTTTATCATGATAGTATCGATATTACCTATTCTAGACTAATTTACTTGATACTGACACACTGCCACACGGATTGATGCTAAATGGATCTTATTTGGAGATGTTATCCGCTTATCGGGTACATCAGATATTTCATATGCATGTACTTTATCATGTGTATAGTGTGGTCCTTGTATTTGTATCATTTATGTGCTCTTATGTGCTATCATGTACCCTCATGTGCTCTCATGTGCTTCATGTGCAAATAGCAATCATGTACGTAATGTGTTGTGATATGATCCATATGTATTGATTGGGGCAGGGGAGTAGAAGTGGTTATATGATTAAAACCCTAGTATAATCATGTGTATGTCGATTATACCATTCACGTATAATTGAGTTACCGTAGAATAATCATAAGCAACCTAAACCAATCACATGACTATCTTGTGCTCTAATCACTTAGTGTTCATTTCAAGTTAACATATTCCCTATCTTATTCATGTACTCAATTTTTTATATATATTCAAGATGCTGTTTTCTCTGTATTTCCATTCCAGTACATTATGTATATTCTTTTTTTGCGAGCTATATATTTCCTACCATGCAATAAAACTGCTTTCAAAATTATGTCATTTGCTCTAATCCTAACTAGATAACTATTTTTTAGGTAATGTTATACCCCACACCATGGACTTTATGATGATAGATCTTGATATAACTTTGATCAAGAGTTGACCTCTGGAAAGCTCTAGGCCATTATCCCTTATTTAGATTTATGTTTAGTTATCGGATTTGTCTCCGATACATTCTTGATATGTATAATCATTTATAGATTCCAGTTCATTTAGTGTTACTACTATCTTGCTGATTCATATCTGCCTTAGTTATATGTGATTTTGAATACATATTGTTATTGTGGATCATATGGATGTTGTAGATATTTATTTGGTACTTGACAGCGTTCTACAACCGATGCTGCGACATAGACTGGGTGTAGCCCACGTACTCATGTCCGAATATCCGAGTACTGGTTGTGACACATTTTTATGGTGGCCCATGCATGTCAGTCTTCGTAACTAATACGAAGTCGTGGTCGTACCTAAGCTTAGCCGTAAGGATTTTGAGTCATAGGATATTTTAGCAAGTTTTGTACTAAATCAAATACTAGAACTCCTTGAGAGATTCTTAGGACGACCCCTGAGAATCTCACTCTAAATTCTGTCTCAAAATCTGTTTCCACTTATTTTTGTCTACTTTTCCTTGTTCATTGATTGAATCTTGATGTTCGGTATTGACCTTGATTTTGTATCGAGATGTACTTTTTGGACTAAATTAACGTATATTATGATGACATATTTGATGAAGACAATGTGAAAGATAAATATCTATATTAGTTATGGAGTCTAGAATTTATCACAGCAATACTAGCTAACATAACAAAAACATAGAGCCTGATTTGGGTATACTTATCTTAGGTATAGATTTTAGAGTTTCTCACAGCCATACCGGTTGGCGTGGTGAGAATTCTAGATAGCATGATTATATGATATATACCTTAGTTACTGACTCTATCATTTTTTTACAGCTATGCTTACTAGCGTGGCAAAAATTCTGGGTAACATAATTTTAGGTAGACGTGAATGGTTATCGGATCATATCTTGAATTAGTTCACTCCGTTATGACCATATGAGCAAGATATACGTCTATCATCACTTTCTTCGTCTTGGTTGCTCTGTCCTACTTACATGCATCAAACTATCTTATATCTAAATCTGTTAGCTACACTTTGAAATCTTTTGAATTCTTGTATCTCTCTACTTGGGAAAGGCCAAGGTAGTATCATAATCATCTAGCTCGGAAATAACGTAATTTGTTATCACGTGGTGATTCTTGTAGGACTATAAAGCGTTGGACGTAAAGATAAAATTAGTGGAAGAATGATACGACTGGAAATGGAAACAAATTCAAGAGACTGATAGTAACGAATTGGAAACGATTACACTTAGAGAAATATTTTGAGTATGGATTATTTTGGGAAGAACGTAGGAGGATTTCGAGTAAGAAGAATAGTAGAATATAAATTAATGGTTAGAACTATAATATTTCATGGATGTATTTTTAGAACTGATGAGGATATTCGAGGTCAATTTGTTTTTGAGAACTTGGATATTTTTAGGTTACTCATCCTTGAGATATTTCATATTAGAATTAATGCTATGATACTAAATTTAGGAATTTAAATAATGGAGAAGTGATTATAATCGCATGCGGTGATGATACGATATTGAGTAAAGGATAGATAAGAGAATGATTAAGAACTAGTATAATACAAAAATTTTGAGTTTAAAAAAAATTTAGAGACTTTGTGGTAGTTATAAATTTTAAGAAGGATAATACTTGAAGGTATAAGTTGACGGAAAAGTGAAGCTTGATTTTTTAATGGAGAATAAATTTTTATATGCTATGGTGGTATTAGATTGAGTATTACGGGGAGTATGATTTGAACAATGTTCAAAGACGTTTTATGAACCTGATTCAGAGATTTTGGATCCAATTTAGGACAAGGTGAAAGAATTTGGTTTTCAATATGATTAAGTTGATAGTGGGTTACAAAATCAAAAGAAAATTTGAGGAGTTCAAACAAAAGTATACTTCATGGTTAGTGACTTTGGAATAAAGGTTAACCTTGTAGTATTTATAGAAGGGTTCAATCTTCATAACTAAGGATTATAATTTTTTGTAGTAGTCATATAAGGGTTTGAATCATCATGATTGAAGACCCTAATTTTGTAGTGGTATGATTGGACTTGTAAGATAAAGACATAGTTGGGAAATAATGATCGGATAATTCTTGGTAGTAGTCGAAGCAGAGTGAGATGATTACCTTAACTTCCTTCTACAATTCATATCTTTTGTTTTCCACATCCTTAAATCATTCCTTGAATTTCAATACCGTTTAAATTTGGTCTACTTTGATCGTGACCAATCGATTTTGATTATCATCTTTATCGTACCAACCTTATTAACCCTTGACTATACTCAAGTGATATAAATTCAATCCTGACCTGGATTTCCATCCTTTGAATTCTCATGCTCAGACTTTGATTTTGTTTTCATCATGCCTAATCATGTCTTTATTAATAATTGATTGATTTATCTTAGGTCGTGTTAGAATTTTAATTTGATCGTGATTAGATTTTGATGCCATTATCGCTCGTGCCTAAACCTTCGAATTAATTCTTGATAATGACTAAGCTTCATTCTAATCATGATTTGAATCAACCACTATTCTAATGTCTGGTCGTGCCTAGATGTCCTGGCATGACTAGATGACTTTGATTCCAATCATCGTGATTCTAATGATCATGACTATACATATTAATTTTACCTGTAAATTGTGCCAGAAATTTTGATATTCAATCATGACTACCTGATTCAACTACGAACGTAGTTGTGTCGAGACTTGGCTTTGACCATATCTGGATAAAATTTTTCTATCATGCCTAAATTTTGATTCTCTAGTCACTCGTGCTCATATTTCATTCCTAATCATGACTAGCTTTTAAATTTTTTCGTCGCTCTATCCTAAATCGTGCCTAAACGATTTTAGTCATTCTAAAACACATAATGACATCCGAGCTCTGATCGTTATTCACGACTTAATTAATCTTGTTCATTAAATTTTCGATTGTGCCTACAAGACCTTGACTTCAAATCTTGATTGTGCCTAAATTTTATCTTGGTCGTAACTAAGTTTTGATCTTGATCGTAGCTGTTCGACTTTGAGTCTGATTTTCATCAAACCTAAACTGCTAAATCATACCATATTTGAATTTCAATTCTATCTTCGATTCATCTAGCCATGACTGAGATCACGCTTGGAATAATTTGCATTTATTCCTAAATCCTGTCTAAATAATGTTGTCCATACTTCGATTCTATCATGCCAAAATTATAAGTCGTGCATAAATAACTTCGAATTAATTATCTTGATCGTGTCAAAACCATCGTTCTTTGATCATGCCTAGGTTATTGACTAAACTCTCTATCACATTTTGATCCCTCTGCCAACCTTAAATTTTGAGAACAAATTTTCTTTAATGAGGGCAGATTTCTAACCTCCGTTAACCGAATTTTTGGATTTTTTTCGAATTTTTAAATTTTCTATTTTCTGAACTTTTCCTAAATCTTTGAAATCGTAAATTTTAGTACGATATATATTTTTCGATCGCAATATGCTAACGGTACTTTGCTTGATCATTTGGTTTTGCAAAAATCATATTATATGTGATGTTGTCCTAACTAAATTTCTTGTCCATTTTCTAAATTTTTCATAAGATATAAATATTTCATTTATATAAGAAATAATTTGTCAAAATAATATATGCTTTTATTACTGATAAATATTTATTTTTAAATTTGATAGTTATAATGATTGCAAGTTATTATATTTTTCCTCGTATTGGGTTTAGACCAATTTCGGTCCTAATGCTAGCCTACCAAGTTAAAACTTGGATTGTGGGCTACAGCTTTGGATGGTTGGTAACTAAATTATAATTAGCTAGTGTTTAAATTAGGTATAATTAAACTACTAGTTAGCGGTTAGTATTAGTGGTTAGTATTTTTCACTATTTTTTTAAAAGCTATTACATTTTGCAAGTATGCCATTAGGGTTTTTCCTATATTACCCTCTATGTGTTGGGGACTCCCCAATACTTTACATAACATTTCCTAAACTCTAAAATTTTTGTAGCCGCCAACCGAGTCTCCCACTACCTCTGACCTCCCGACCACTCCTCCATGCCCCTCTGTCGAGCCACCGCCACCATTGATTTCACCACACAAACACCACCAACTGTAGGTCCTAAAAATCAAGTTGCATTTATCAAATAAGCAGAGGAAATTAAATTGCGCACTCTTCAAATGGACTGCGCAGGAGACAGATTGCGCTACTATTCAAACACGCAAGCTAAACTGCGCTACCACTCAAGCGCGCTATGCTGACGTGGTAATGCCATCATTACCTGACAAAAATCCGATCTTCTGACAACTGATAGCCCGATAAACGAGGAGTCCTTTCGTTTCTTGTGCAGCACAGCGCTCGAGGACAGCTGTACAGACAGCAGTATGACAGCTCAACTTCTGTGCAGTTTGACGAAGCCCGAGTCTCAGCACAGTCTGATGCTAGCGCTTTTCAAGTGGCGTAATCCATCAAGGTAACTGACATTTATTATGTGGCTTACATGCCATCAATTGCTCGCCACGTGGCAACCGCCTGTGCACGACCATGCGTATTTCAATCAAATAATGCCACGCGTCTAATACAGTTGGCCCACGATCGAGTAACTGCCAGTGCAGTTCGCTGTTTGCGCAGTCTGTTGCTAGCGCAGTTCATCATGCGCAATCCAGAATAACTACAAATTAGTTATTTCTAGAACTCTATAAATAGAGTTTCAAGTCCTTCATGAAAGGGATCAGATTATTATTATCATCAGAGATCAGGATTTCTTGTCCAAGTGCTGCTGCATTCTTCAAAGGCTATCGTCTTCAAAGTTCACATCGTCTAAGGGATAAAGCGATCATCTTCAGATCGGATTCCTATAGTTGTACTTTCCCAGAATTCAATTGTAATCTTCTTACAAAGTTTGTGAAATAAAAGACTTTTGTTTTTGCAAACAAAATGGCGACTCTGCTGGGGACAACTTTCTCCTCCGACGAGGAAATGACAACTCAATGTGACGTTGCATCTATCGAAAAGACACAGAAGACGCTGGTTGTGAAGGTCAACCAGACTGCCTACGAGGCGATGATCAACTCTGGGGCTACTCGTCGCACTGCAACCTCTGCCGAGAGCAAGGTCCGTTCAGTGTGGACTCCAAAGTCCTCTGCGCAGTCCTCTGCGCAATCATCTGCGCAATCTGCTGTCTCTGCTGCCAAGGAACCAGTAGCAACTTCTGCCCTTGCGCAACACAATGCTCTTTCTGTCACAACACAACCCACTTCCTATGCTACTCTGGCAAAGTCCAAGAACTCCTCTCCTCCTGGCGCAGTTGGCGACCTCCTTCCCTCCTGCGCAATCTACTATTCCTGCAACCAGAGTGCAACTTTAACATTCTGAAGCCAGGACTCCTGCTGCGTAAACTATAATTTCTGTGGCAAAAAGGCCATCTGTCAAAGCTTCCCAAGCGCAATCAGCCAATGCGCCTATTGCCACTTCAACCTCTGTGCAAGCTGTTCCAGTGCAGTCTAATAGGGATAGTACTTTGGCTAATCTCCCTTTTTCCCACAGCAAGGGGAAAACTCTGCTCCTCTTCCCAAGCATCATGTTGCTCCAGCGCAATCCACTGGGGGTAGTCTATTGACTGTTCCTCCTCCTCCTCAGAACAAAGGAAATGGCCCATTGGTCTTTTCTCGAACTTCCTCGTTCCATAACTTGGAAGACAACAGAGGGAAATGCTTTTTAGCCAACCCTTCTTCACAAAACAAAGGAAAAGGCCCTTTGGTCTTTTTTAGTCTTCTCCGGTTTTTACCATGGAAGATCTGTCTGAACGTGCCTCGGTACCAATCAGTACAAGAACTCTCTCAAACAAGAGCTCTTCTCTCCCTGCCAAAGGGAAATGTACTGATCAAAGAGGTATTCTGCCTACTCTGATAGCGGAACTCCAAGATCTCCCAACTATCCGGATATCTCGCTCAAAACAGGGAAAATTACTGGTGTCTCAGACAGAAACCCCTGGGGGTGAATTTGCTGATCTACGGACTTATCTCAATAGACCAGCTTCTATGAAACACAAGCAGCCAATGCCGAAGATCAACCTACATCAGAGGCAAATTTCCAGGATGAAAAATCATGACACCTATGCTAATAAAGTGAGTACTTCTCTATATACTCACGGGACAAAACATCTGAAGAACCGAAATCATGTTCCGAATGTGGTCAAAGAACATATCCCTCAGACTTCTTCTCGTCCCGTCATTATTTCTGACCTCCGAGAGCACCTCAAGCAAAAACAGGACAACATCTCAACACCTCCAGTTCAACCACTTGAACATCATTGTAATCACAAGGTTGTCATCAAGTGTTGTTGCCAGACAATAAAACGATCTGTTTTCGATCGTCTGAATTTTACAACTTCTGAACCAATGTCAGAAGATGAAGACGAAGTGTTGTATGCTTCCATCAACATGGCTTCTCGAAACACTGGAGGTAGAAAGTGCTCCAAACACGACAAGCCTCGCAGGCCCAGCCAGCGGTACTTAGATTTACTCCAAGAATCTTCTGAAGGAGTATTTTGACACACCCGATCCCCGAAGTCGAGACACAATGGGGCATGGGAATCTTCTTTACGATCCCTCTGGTCATCTCCCTAATTTGTATTCAGGAGATGATTCCTTCTCTGATTATGATGCATACAACGAAAGTTCTGAACAGACAGTGTCTTCTACTGTAACTAGAGAAGTGACAGCTTATGTTGTTACTGAAGACCCAGACGCTTCTAGTTCAGCAAATCAAGAACAACGAATTGTTGCACTGGAGGATAAGCTGAAGACCATGGCTGAAATGGTTGCAAGTATGCATTCTATCAT
This sequence comes from Iris pallida, assembly GCA_029216955.1. Classification (NCBI taxonomy): domain Eukaryota; kingdom Viridiplantae; phylum Streptophyta; class Magnoliopsida; order Asparagales; family Iridaceae; genus Iris; species Iris pallida. The sequence continues at coordinate 16,054,099 of JANAVB010036019.1, forward strand.
CATGGCCCAACATACAGTACCACCGACCGTACCTGCTGCAAACCTTGAGATTATAGTATCGTCGGTACCTGTCAATGCAGGTCTGGGGGTAGTATCTCCTCAAGTACCCCCTATACAAATTTAACCCACACCCAGTCAGTCAAGAGCTGGGGGTAGCACTTACCATGTTGTTCCTCCTCCTAACACTCAGCCTGCTCCTTCTTCATCATTTGAGGATGCTAATGAAGCTGTCAAACTCTTGCACAATCAATTTGAGGCTTTTAAAGAGAAGGACAATTTACAAAGATTGGGGATCAAACAACCCTATCCGGTTGAATGGAAGGAAGTTCCATTTTCTTCAAAGTACAAGATTCCCACAATTTTACTGTTTGATGGCAGCACTTCTCCAAGTCAATTCATTAACCACTTTGAGGTAATGACTGTTCAACTTCAGCCAAATGACGTACTTCTTACCAGGGTATTCGTCGGCTGTTTAGCCGGTATAGCATAAGATTGGTATAGGAGCTTACCTGATGGCTGTATCACCTCTTTCTCGGGTTTGAAATAAATCTTCTTGGAGCGATTCTACGAAGGAATCAATGACATGACCATGTCGGCCCTCAACAAGATCAAACAAAGACATAATGAAACCGCTGAGAGTTTCTTTTGAAAGATTCCGCCGAGAAGCATTAAAGATGCCTCCTGGAACTCCGGCCGCTGTCACTATAGATACCTGCAAGGCAAATCTTTTGCCTATCATCAGCATGTGGACGAGGTCAACTCAATTTCAAGACTGGCCATCATTCATTGTTAATGCTAAAGCAGCTAAAGTTAGTGCTAACAAGTTCAAGCAGTTGGGGGTACACATGTCTAACCCCTACCGGGATGAACACCCGACAGCTAGTAGCGGTAATCGCCAGAACAACCGCAAAGGTAAAGAAACTTTGAACATCAATTTGAAGAACAAAAAATCTCTGGTTGTCAGCGTAGCTCCACCGACATCTGCTTCTACTCCTTCTGCCCCTCCACCTAGGGAAACTCGTCCGAAAGTAGAGTACTCCTTTGACAAGAACGACACCGCGAGCATCTTCGATTGCTTGATCAAAAGCAATAAGCTCCAATATCCAGACCCGAAGAAGCCTGACGAGGTTGGTAAGACTGATCATCCCAAATATTGTGTTTATCACAGGTTCATTGGTCATCCAACTCGAGCATGTTATGTGCTCAAAGGCAAGATTCAAGAGTTAGTCAATGCTGGTGTTGTTACTCTTCAACAAGATGAGAAGACTGTTATCGCGAACATGGTCTCAGTACAGTTCGGTAACTTCCCTCCACAGATGGTACATCATGGTTTTATCCCTATTCCCAGGACCACCCTTTAGATCGAGAATCTCCCTCCTCCACGGAGTGAAGGTCTCGTTCCCCTATCTCTTGATAACGGCGAGATTATGTGGATCCACCCGGACCTTGTTGCAGACTTCGAGGCTCCTTCTAAGGAAAAAGACCGCTCCAAGGGCAGAACAAAGGTCTGCAATATGGTGTCTTTTGACTCCATAGTTGAAGAGGAAATCCTGCTGGGTACCAGGTCAGGGAAAGCCTATCACTACAACAAAAAAGTGTTTTAACGACACTTGAAAAGTGTCGTTAATGACTTTCTATGGCACTTTTTTAGTGTAGTCTAGAGGGGGTGTCATAGAAAGTATTTTTCTTTCAACGACACTTCAGAAGTGCCATATAATAAATTTATGACGACACTTTCTGAATGTCGTGTAATAATTTTTCATGACATAATACTGGTGTCATCTTAACGTGCTTCAATAACACCTAATTAGTGTCATCGTAAATTTTTCTTGACTTTCAACGACATGAAAGAAATGCCGTGTCATAATTTTATGATGACACTTTTTGAATGCCGTTTAATTATTATTTCACGACAGTCTACTAGTGTCACTACAACAAAAATACCTTTTTATGACGGCTAAGAACCGTCATAAATGACATTATATAACATTTTTTTGTAAGCCCGCAGGCGTTATAAAAATCAGTGTTATAAATATTTTCTAAAAGCGTTATAAATGCTCTCTTCATAAAAATCAATGGTCAATGGTGACCAATTTTAGGCATTTATTTCGAACCAGACAACATAAATTATTAAATTTAACAAACATTTGAAGCATTCTTTTCGAATTAAATATTTCAAAAGTACATAGTGTCACCATCTTAATTATTATTATTTCAAAAGTATATCCAAATACATGTATATATCAAAATATATCTAAATCTCATCCAATAGTCAAGCAGCACCTTCAAAATTGTCAGCAGCTTCCTCATGATTCAACATTCAAATCGTCTACTTCTTCCTGACCACCCTCATTAAGGTAAAATCCAGCTCAAGTCAAATTCCTCGATAATAGCATTATGCTTGACTGAATTCCTCAATAACACATAAAAACCATCTCAAGAAGACTTAACCTCCCGCAGAGGAGTGAAAACGACCTAGAACATAAGAAAAACTATATTAATAAAAAATAAAGTGCAGAGTTCTTGTATAGTAATAATCCAAATAACATAAGTAGTTGCGTCCACCAATATAATTAAAAGTTTATCGCACTTTCAGGTACAAATATTAGAAAGTTTAAAAGCGTTTAAATCTATATCTCTCGAATTTCACTTGTATGCTACATCTTGTATCAGAGTAAGGCCTTACAAAAAAAAATTCTTAGGGTAATATTAGATTAAAAGTATAAGGATAGGCTTGAAAATTAGCTCAATGAATGAGTAGAAGAAATTTAATTTCGTTGATTAGTTGTTACCAACTTAGGTAGCTTGTACCTGAACAAGGCCTTCACCGATGCATATAAATACTTTGAAGCCTACAACTAAGAAACACTAGTAAGTCCAGATGCAAGGACTGCATAGCCATTCTAGTAGGTATTATACCAACTTTCTTGAATAACATTTGAAATACCTGCTCGAGGAGCTAAAGGGGACTGTGCTTAGTCATGACCACTAGGCACAGTGACAACAATGTGAACGAATGACCAGGTATCTTTTTGTACTTTAATTTAGCTTGGATCTATTTAACATGATGAGCCATAGATTTGGATATAGCTATAATAATAGACTGAATGTAAGTGGAACAGTGCTTCTAGTGTGTCATGTAGCTACAAATACTGGTCAAAGTCAACAGCAAAGAATAAAAATCTGTCTCGTTCAGAATGTTAGGAAACAAAAGAGGATCAATAAAATGACCATGTTAAACAAAAGAGTAGGATAGTATATTTACTGACTATCAAGGTTATATGAATAGAATAAATAGAATAGAGGAAATCTAGAAGCTGCAATTTGAAGGTAGAGCGATAATTGAACAGTGATGATGGTATGAGCATATCGAGTAAAGAGTTGAGCATTGTTTAGTTGAGGCGCAAACTTGTATTCTAGGATAAAGATTAAGAAAAATTAGACCTCTAAAGAGTAGCTGGGGGTGGATAATGGTCGTGAATGGGATCACTATGCTACTTGACATGGTTCTTGAGAAGAATCTATAAAGCTGACTTTAAACTGAGATGTCGTGAACACCTCATTGCAGGAATTTGTAACATTAGGTTATGCATGATCAACTTCTATGCAACGCAACTATAAGCTCAGCTTCTTCTAGAAGAACACATCAGACTGGCAATCCAAAAATATATATTTATGAAAAAGAAAAGAGATCCAAGATGTAATGGTCAACAACTCAACAGCTACATTCAACAAATAAAAGAGAAACAAATTGTATTAGCAAAAGGTTCTGTTGGAGTTGGCTTATCTCACCTCCAAAATTACTTCTTTGCCAAAATTTGACAAAAGTCTATCACCAACATTCTCAAAGCAATTATCAATGAGAGCCTGCAAAATAATCATCAATAACCTATCATTCATCTACTTAAAATAAATCAAATAAAATCAAGCAAGATTCACTCTAGCCTTTGCTGTATATTTTCCTTTGGATGGACAACAATGATCCCACAACCTAAAATTCAAATAAAAAATATAGTTCAATATGAGAAAGATGGGGACCTCAATCTTCCAACGTTCATTAGCAAATGATCATTAAATTAAAGCTTGAACCAAGAGAATACAACTAAATGAAAGAAAGTTTGAATATAAAACCAAGGTTGTACGTATTGATTGAAATCGGTACATTTCGACAGTTTCGGATAGGAATTGGAGGATCCAAAATAACCAAAAGTATTGAAACTGACAGATAGAAAATGAGAGATGAGGACATTTCTCAAATGCTGGTTAGAGATGATTTTCCTATAACCATACAACAAGTCCATCTTCAGTTAGAAGCATGACACGAATGGCATTGTAGTTATGTAGAAATTTAGAATCATGTCCTCAAACGACAATGATTTCAATAAAATCTCATTCTCAAATCCTGACTTTAGTTAGAACCCCATTTAGGTGGATTCGAAATCAAGATTTCAAATCACAATTTCTCCTACTAAATAGTATTTAGGAAAGTATAATTTCTCCTAATGAAATATCACTTTGAATACATCGTTTCAGAAACAACTATAGTCTGTTATAATTACTTTTGGAAAGTACCATGTTATGAAAGGAAAAAAATACTATAATTAGTATTGAAAAGATATATTTGCTACTAGCCTTAGAAGGGCACACAGCCACCACCCACAAAAATAGCTTCTTCCACAACAGCCTGGCCACAAGCATAGACAGTTAAAGAAAAAAAGAATTTGACCAATACACATGGCTGTACCACTACCAATGGAATCACGAACTTCAGTAATGAAAACTTGGGGCCAACAACTAACTTTGTAGCATTAAGTGCATCTTCAACTCTCAACTTCTTCTCTTTCAGCTATGTCTCTGTTTGTGCTCCAAGCTGAGCAAATTTGGAAGAACACAAAATCAAACATCCTTTTGACCATAAAATGCAACTAGAGTTAAAAAAATGGTGAATCAAAGGCTATTCACCTGAATCACAGCTACACCAATTCACCATAGAGTTTTGCTATCATATCATTCAGTTTCTCCTTACTATACTCCTGTTCAGCTGCCTAAGTTTAAACATGATGACTCAGATGAGAGAACAAATTGAGTTAAAATCTTGAGAACCATTAAAAATTTACACAAAAATAAAGTTTGCACTTCAATTAGATTTTGAATCTGATATATTTCACTTAGATATATTAGTGAATGATTTGCACAAATAATCTATACAATAAAAAGGGTTAATAGAGAAATCAAGAAAAAAATAGAATGAGTCAGTAAATATTGGATAGAAAGAGATGGATAAACATAACCTTTTCTGTTCATTCTCTATTTTATTTTGATGCTAAATATCAAAATTTTTGAAACTGAAACAAATACTAAAATAGTACTAACATAAGTGGACTGTCATAGTAGGCATTTTATGTTCAGAAAGGTAAAAAAGTCCAGACCTCTCCAAATCTAGATAATATCATAGTAGGTATTTTATGTTTAAGAAGCATTATATACATGGTATAAGCCAGTTGATAAGGTTAATATATGCAAAGCACTAGGCCACCATAACATGTCGCCATTAAAAAGGGTGCAATTGACTAATAGTATAATTATATAACATCAATTAAAGATTGAATGTCGAATGCTTGAACTGTGTTCATTAATATAGCTCATCCTATTTAGTTCATAATTACAGTAATTGATGTACAAATCAGTCCACTAAGCAAGTTATCTTAGATCCCATTGTTCCTACAAAGCTACAGATGCAGGACTGATGTCAATCTTTCGAAAATGATCAGCATTAGGAAAAAATTTGTAATAATTGGGAATTGGCAAAAAATATTGTTAGAAATCATAGGAATTGGGAATAATGGATCTTGGTTGCTATTTTTAGCTTCTGAAAAGAATTTGGATGCTTGTACTTTGTTGTAACAGCAGTTATAGTCGACTATTCCAGGACAGATTTTGGTAGGGTGTGACCGCGGGAAGGCTTAAGGATTAAATAGGATTGTTGTTGGTTATTTGGGAATGAAGCGCAGGGTTTATATATGGAATGCAGGTTTATGCCAGCCAGGAATTGGAAAAGAAAAAGGTTTTAACAGAGAATTTAAGAAAAGAAGAAAAGAAAAGAAAAACAAGGGGGAAGGCTTCACATGTTTTGTAGGCTTCAAACCTGAAAACTTTGCACCACATATCATTTCAATTATGGATCTTGAAAATTATCATCCATTAATCATCCCAAAAGGAAGCCTACATGGCTATCTAGGTTTCAGACAACATAAAAATGATATAAAATTGTAACCTAAATAAAATTTTCAAAACCTTTTGCAAATGTTGTTGCTGCATACTCTAGCAGTCCTACACATTACTGATGCCTTAATAGCAGTAGCTGTTGCTGCTAGAATGCCCAAGAAATCCCCCGCCCCCTAAGTAAAATTGTGAATCAACTACCATAAATCAATGAAACATTGATATTGTAAATACATATCAGAAAACTAAAGGACAACAAAGAAGAATTTTTCTTACTGGAAGGCATCATCCACCACCATAGATGACGACGGAGAAGGGTCTTCCTCATCCTCTTCCATTTCCACCTCTGGTTCAAACTTCGAAAACAAGATGTCCATGAGGTTCTTTCAATCGACCACAAACAGCTCATCGAGCCTCCTTACCACGAGGTCCGCAGCATCGAGCATCACAAACAGCTCATCGCTGCATATATAATAACCTCTAGCCTAGTGGTTAAGAGAGATGCATGCGGCCAAAGTTATCGAGAGTTCGAGCCTCAGTGGAGGCGAGTTCGCCACAATTACCCATTGCTTCAAAAAAAATAGAGAGAGAGATGTCATGCCTAAGTATTTAAAGACATTAAGATATACTAACCGAATCAACCAAAACATTCAATATTGTATGATTTTCAATCGGATGATTTGTTGAAGGGAGCAAATGGTTTGGTATAGTCAACCTGCTAAAAAACATGTTACAAGGGAAATGCTTATTTCCAGAGATTCACCATATTGAGAGAAAAATCATTATAGCTGCCCTTAAATAGAAGTTACAAGAATATAAATCTAACCAGGGTCTAGCAAAATAATGTATAATTATCGAAACATTTTGGTACTTTGCTTCTCTGGCACAAGCTCGTAAAACAAGTGAATCCTTATGGTTAGTAACAATAAAAGCATCAAACAGACTCCCGATAGCATATTCAACTGCAAGGGCCCAGAAGTCACCATCGACCAACATCTGCATCACCAATAATAATTTCACTGGTCTGTAAAATATAGATAGATAACTATAAATCAAGATACTGATACAAAAGAGTTGAATTATAATCCTAAATAATGCCACAAAATGGTTTTTAATCTATAGCTATTGAGACCATACTTATGCAGTATTCGTACAAATTACTTTATAGTATTTCATTAAGAGAGACAATCAAAGTACTTTATAAAAAATTCCAATATAGAACGTTAAGCAGGTTGCAAAAGAACATTTAGAAATAAAAAACAGACTTACAGATATTTACTGATACCAACATCTCGCTAACATGTGTCTTGACAGCAAAAGTAATTGGAAAAAAATCTTGCAATTCTCTCATAATATGAACATACAAACTTTTGAAAACAGAGGACAGAGAGAATTGGATACCTGATGTGTCCGATCAGGGACACAGAAGTCAGTATTGACTCTAGAGGCCCGCCCGATCGGAGACAACTACTCCTATGCAGATTTTGATCGAATATTTGTGAGCATGACTGGAATAGAGAGTTCAATCGATCGAGCCTATCCCTAGTAATCAAAACAGAGAAGAGAAAATCATATCATGTGATCTAATGATCAAATTATTTAAATCAAGATCAATTAGTTGATCCAAACCGAATTTGATCACTTGATCAAAACATAATAAAACAGAAGAAAAGAAAAAAACGAAAGGATGTTGACACACCTCGGTATTGTTCCTCGATCTTCAATTGTGGTAATGATCACACAATATGAAACATCAACCGGAATATCCGATCTAGGAAGATGACATCGTGTGCTACAAATCCTAGAACTCGAGCGGGTTAACATCTCCACTGTGACAATTCACCAAACACTTGGTGATCATAATCGTTGATGTTCACTGATAACCGATCTTTGTCGTCGTCGATGGTCGTTGTTGTCGTCGATGCTGGTTGTCGAAGGAAGCAAGTCGTCCGCGGTTATAATAACTGAAGGAGGTAAGTCTTCAACCACTCCCAACCCCACCGACCTGTAATTCATAGTAAAATATAAACAAAAAGGTGGTGACTTTTACCTCCCTCCGGTCATGCTCCTCTACCGTATCACACTCGGTAGACGAGAGCACCAGGTCGAAGAACTATACGGAGAGGATCCGGTCGCCGAGCTCCCGACGAAGGAGACTAGAGGTGCGGGAAGCGGAGTTGGAAGAGGAATAGATCGATTGGTGGAGCCATGGGAGTTGAACCTGAGAAAAAAATTCGGCGGTGGAGAAGAGAGAGAAAGGGAGAGAGACCCTAATTTACTATGGAAAAACTAGGTCTGTAGAGGGAGTAATAAAGATGATTTGGGAAAAAAAGTTGGGAGGCACCAAAACGACGAAAAAAAGCAGGATAGCTAATTTTAGCATGACATTAGAAAGGTGTTGTAAATTATTATTTAATAGTAGATGACATTTTGCTGATGTCGTTGAATATATGTCTATGGCACTTGCAAAAAAGTGTTATAGATGATGATATATGTTCCATTCCCACGACACTTTTTTGTAAGGTGTCATCATAAAAAAAATATAATGACACTTATTTAAGAAGTGTCGTCAATAAAGTGTCGTTGTTAATCATTTTTGTTGTAGTGTATATCTACGAGAATTTCCTGAAACTCAAGAAAACCCTGCTTCTTCTTTTGAGACAGCTCCAGTGCAACCTGCTTCTACTGAAGGCATCCCTGCTATGTCTTCACCGGTTTTAGAACCCATTCCCCCTAAGCCGACAGCAGCCGACAAAGGCAAACAACAAGTCTGCTTTGACAAGCCTTTGAAGAAGTTATCCTCTTCTGGACTTATGAAACCATACAATTTTGATATTTTAGCTCAACTAGCTAATACACCGGCTAGGCTGTCGATCTTTGAGCTCTTACGCCTCTCCAAAGAGACTCGAGAAACCCTGAGTGAAGCTCTCATGCAGGCGGAAACCTGCTTAACTTTTCTAAAGAAGCCCGAATCAGAGCCTGTCTCTTGCCTCCACTGTCACAGTGTGTTGGAGTTAATCCCAAACATTACCTTCACACAGGATGATATGTTGATGGAAGACAATAGACATAACCGTCCTCTATACTATACAGGATACATCGACACGATGAAGGTCGATCGTATTCTGATAGATCCTGGGTCAGCACTCAGCATCATGCCGAAGACAATGCTAGACGCACTGAAAATCCTAGTACATAGTCTTTCTAGCACAATTACCACCATCTTGGGGTTCAACCAGGGAATATGTGAGCCTCTGGGCAAGATTTGCCTAAAACTCCAAATAGGTAATCTCCGCATGAAGGTGACTTTCTATATTATAGATAACCATGGTTGCTCTTACAATGCTCTTTTGGGGAGACCATTCCTTCATGAACACAATATTGTTCCTTCAACTCTCCATCAATGTTTTAAGTATGTTGATGACAACGGAGAGGTTCAAAAAGAGGTTGCGGATCTCTACCCTTTCAAAGGTATCGAAGCATATTGTAATGATGCTCGCATATATAAAGATGATTTTATGAAGGTAGTGCTGGCATTAGATACTGAAGAAGACCAAGAAGCAGGGCCCAATGACACCCTCATCATACCTGTTAAAGGGCGTGTTTCTCATCCTCAGTCCTCCAAACCACTGGCTATTCACTTGCCTGTCCGAAAGCAACCAACCGATGGTGGTCAAGATCAAAGAGAGCTCACCTCTTCTGAGCCACTTGTTATCGACCTACGTCATAACAAGGATAAAAGGCAGCTTACCTCTTCTGAGCTATTTGTTATTGATTTATCTTGTAACAAGGATAAAAGGGAGCTCATCTCCTCTGAGCCACTTATTATTGACCTTCGTCGTAGCAAGCCTCCTTCACGTTCTTCTTCTCTCCCTCTTGTAATCAATCTGACCAAGCCTGCTAAGGCTAAAGGTCCTGTTGTAAATACAGATGTACAAATCAATGAAAAAGCATCTCCTTTCCAGTATACTGATGTTATTTATCATACTAAATGCTATTTGGATATGTTAGATAGCTTTCAGTCATTTACAATGGAAGTTGTATAGTCCCTTCAAATAGAGGTCTTACTCGAACACCCAGATGATTCATATTTTATTGTCCCTTCTCGAAAGAGAGGCGAGAGTCCAATACTTTTTAGTAAAGGGCCAAAACAAAAATTCAGCTATACGGATGATAGCAAAAATAACGATATGGGACGTCTCCAACTTCTTCGTTATAGTCAACAATCAAAAGACATCATCCGAAAGATGGGTTATGACTTCAAGAATGGCCTCAACTATGGTAAGGGTAGACGAACTCCTATCCGTACAGTTGTTCCGGAAGGAAAATCAGAGATGTACTACAGCAGGACTAAAAGAGGTCTCGGATATGCGTCACCTCCAGTCTTATCTCCAATAGCCTCCGAGTCTGATAGTGAAGAGCGCTCTAACTCTTTTGATTCCAGATCATGGGATTCTGACACCAGCATCGGTCAAGTTCATCGATTAATCGTATCTTCTAACATGGTCTCCGCCGAACTCCTGGAAGGTTATGACTAAGATATCTAAGAAAATCTAGAAACATATCCTTGGGCTCAACGAATGGATACCCAATAGGAACTCCGATTTGAACAACGAGAACCTCCTACCGAAGATCAATTTGTTCAAATTAACGTAGAAAAAAATGGGTCACCTCGTCCAATATTCATCAGCAAGAACCTTCCAGAGGCAGATAAGCAAGAGTTAATTCTTCTTATTCGAGAATACATTGATATCTTCGCCTGGAGTTATGAAGACATGCCAGGTTTAGATCCTAAAGTTGCTACTCATAAACTGAATATTTTGCCAAATGTAAAGCCAGTCAAACAGCAGCAAAGGCGATTCAAGCCAGAAATGATGGACGCAATCGATAATGAAGTCAAAAAGCTTATAGCTTGTGGCTTTATTCGAGAAGAACAACATCCAGATTAGGTAGCCAACGTTGTCCCAGTCTTGAAAAAAACTGGCAAAGTTCGAGTTTGCATCGACTTCTGGGATCTTAATGAATCCTGTTCAAAAGATGAGTTTCCTCTTCCTATCACAGATGTCATGATTGACAACACTTGCGGGTTCGAAAGGATATCCTTCATGGATGGATTCTCCGGATACAATCAGATTCGGATGAATCCTGAAGATGAAAAACACACTTCTTTCCGCACTTCTCGTGGAGTCTACTGCTATACCGTGATGCCATTTGGTCTCAAGAACGCTGGTGCAACTTACCAACGAGCTATGAGTACCATCTTTCCAGATCATCTGCACAAGACTGTTGAATGCTATGTCAACGATATTGCTGTCAAAAGCCGTCTAAAGGAAGATCACATCTAAGATTTAAGAACTATCTTCAATCTAATGCGCCAACATCAGCTGAAAATGAATCCCACCAAGTCATTTTTGGGTGTCTCTAGTGGTAAATTTATCGGCTTCGTCATTACCTCTAAAGTTATACACGTAGATCCCAAGAAAATCAAAGCCATTCAAGAGATGCGTCCTCCACGCAACTTAAAAGAGCTACGAGGATTGCAAGGTCAACTTGTGTGCATCAGGAGATTCATTTCAAATTTGTCTGGACGCTGCAGACCATTTACCCAGCTAATAAAGAAGGGTGTATCTTTCATTTGGACTGAAGAATGTCAACGAGCATTTGATAACATAAAACAATATCTCATGAACCCACCAGTCTTGGTGCCACTAATCTCGGGCATACCATTCTTAATGTATGTCCGTGCTATGGACCATTCATTAGGTGCTTTACTTGTCCAGAAGAATAAAGAAGTCAATGAACAAGCCATCTACTATCTTAGTCGTACTATGATTGGTGCTGAACACCGTTATAGTCCGGTTGAAAAAGAATGCTTAGCTCTTATATTTGCTGTTCAAAAGATAAGGCATTACATCATTGGATAAACTATTCATGTCATATCCCGAGTTAATCCCCTTTGGGTATTAATGAAGAAACCCAGCACACTTAATTCTCGGTTAGCTACATGGGCCATTCTGTTAGCCCAATATGACATGGTATATGTTCCACAAAAGTCTGTTAAGGGTCAAGCATTGGCGGACTTCTTAGCGGCTCATTCTACTCCAGAAATATCTAAACTTTACGATGAAATTCCAGACGAGACATTGGAATCAAATATGATCTCCGAAGAATTTCCTACTTGGCGTCTATTCTTTGACGGTGCATCCAGGATCGGGCTAAATGGTGCCATTGTCGCAGGAGTTGGGGTTGTTCTTGTTTCTCCAGACGGGTCAACTATCCAAAGAGCCTATTCTCTAGATGAATCCTGCTCCAACAACGTAGCAGAATATAATGCTCTACTCATTGGCCTTCAATTAGCTAAACAACTAGACGTCGAATATCTTGAAGTCTATGGCGACTCCAAGCTGGTTGTTAGCTAGGTTAGAGAAACCTATGAAGTTCGTCATCAAGATCTAGTGCCTTATCATGAAGCGGCAATCAATATGGCTACATCATTTAAAGCCTTTTTTATCGAATATGTCCGCCAAGCTTGTAATATTGAGGCAGATGCTTTGGCCAATATACCTGTCAAAAGACAACATGTGGTGGTTGTCTCTAATCTGGATTTTTTTTGCATCGAAAACAATCGCAATATTGAGTTCAGTAATTTTATTTAGGCCAATGTTATCAGTGAAGATTGTAGAGCTCCCTTCATCGACTTCGTGGTCCATGATATACTTCCTGAAGATCCTAAGGAGGCTACGAGTATTCGTCGACGGTCTCTGTGATGCTACTACAATCAGACTACTAAGACTCTCTATCGAAGGACTTATGACGGTCTTCTCTTACGCTGTCTTGCTGGTGATGAAGCAAAATAAGTGTTACGTGAAGCTCACAATGGTGTTTACGGAGCACATCAACCTGGTCCTAAACTACAAGACCATATCCTACGCATGGGTTACTACTAGCCCTCTATGGTTTCGGATGCCATTGAATATGTAAGAAAATGTCGAGCTTGTCAAATCCATGCAGATTTCATCCATCAACCGTCAGAATTCCTTCATCCAACTGCTACTGCCTGGCCTTTTGAAGCTTGGGGCATGGATATTATAGGTCCTATCAATCCTCCTTCTTCTAAAAGATATCGGTTCATACTAGCTATAACCGATTATTTCTCCAAATGGGCTGAAGCTATACCTCTGGCTGAAGTTAAGACCAGTAGCGTTATCAACTTTGTCAAACACCATGTCATCTATATATTTGGTGTACCTCGAAGGATCATTTACGACAATAGATCACAGTTCATTAGCCAGAAGTTTACCAGGTTTTGTGATGATCATCGGATTGACAATGTCGCTTCGACAGCTTACAATCCTGCTGCTAATGGTTTAGCTGAAGCATTTAACAAGACTATTATCAAACTCCTTAAGAAGTTTGTATCTAATAGTAAACGGAATTGGAGTGAGAAACTTAGAGAATATTTATGGGCCTACCGCACTACGGTCCGTAACCCTACAGGCTGTACACCTTTTTCTTTTGTGTATGGTTGTGAAGCAGTTCTACCTTTGGAACTTTAGATCCCATCCCTGCGGATTACCATTGCCAACGAGCTCACTACAGAGAACAACGACCTCCTTCGACTTCAAGAATTAGAAGCGCTCGACGAGAAACGGTTATTGGCTCAACAGCATATTGAGTTATATCAAGCCCGAATCTCAAAAGCTTTTAATCGAAAAGTTAAGGTCAGAGCTTTTCAGAAAGGAGAATTGGTTCTAACCGTCAGACGTCCTATGACCATGACTCATATGAGCAAGGGCAAATTCGACGCGAAGTGGGAAGGTCCATATATTATGAGCAAAGTCTTCTCAAATGAAGCCTATCAACTTACAGAGTTGGACGGTCGAGTTGGAATGATGCATATCAATGGCAAATTCCTTAAAAAGTACTATGTATGAATGTAAAAGGAATTTCTTATAAATACGACAAAATAGTTCATAAATAAAATTTTATTTTATTTCATCATAGATGGTGTTACAAGATATCATGGACGAGAATCACTATCGTCCTTCTTGAAGACAGGACGAGGACCACTACCGTCCTTTTCAAAAATGTAATCGGCAAAAGGGACGAGAACATCCTTGCTTAAACCCACCAGAAATTTGCAAGCGGCCATCCTAATGGCTCCCTCCTCGTCCGTCGTCCCTGGTTCAAGTAGAAAGTCCAAGATATCCCGCGGTGGCTTGGGTGCAGACGAACCTTCGTCCGCTTCCGTCTACTTTTGCTGTTTTACTTCGGCTGGAGGTTCCTCCGTGATTTCTTCAACCTTCGGAACAATCTCAGCCTTCTTAGATGCATCTTCAGACGATATTTTTGTGTTGAAGAGTGAAAGTGATCATTCCATTTCAATTTTTGTTCTATTTATAGGCAGAGATTCTCAAAACATCGAAGCGACGCGTTCTTCGCAACATCCATTACATTCATTCGACGGTTTATCCGTTCATTACTTCTATCTGACGGTTCGCCCGTTTATTTCATTTATCCGACGGTTCATCCGACGATTCATCCGTTCATTATATTCATTCGACGGTTCATCCGTTCATTACTTCTATCTGACGATTTGCCCGTTCATTTCATTCATCCGACGGTTCACCCATTCATTACATCCATCCGACGGTTCACCCATTCATTCCATTCATTTGACGGTTCACCCGTTCATTCAATTCATCTGACGGTTCATCCGTTCATTCCGACGGTTCATCCGTTCATACATTTTGACGATTCATCTGTTCATTCATATCAGCAACTTGTCACGTAGTTATTTCTGATTAAGTTGTCTACCGAAATAATGATATTCAACGAATTATATTCTGCCATATCCACATTACCTCTGAGCAGATATGATGAATATAATTATTTTCTAAATCAAGAAATATATCATGTCTTGAACCTCTGAATATATTTTCTATCACCATTATTTATATCCTTAATGGAATATGCAAAAAATAATAGAGCCACAAAAATAATGTCTTTTCATTGATCAAAATATAAGGCATTACAAAAAGATATATCATAAAGAAGGAAAAAGTACAAAAGGTCTTCCTTCACTCAATTGTTGGGGTCATCAAACTAGCTATATGCTGCTTCAATACTTGAAGTCGTCCTTCACGCGAATCCAACACCCGCCTTCTAGCATCCGCCATTCCAGATTTATCATCAAAGGATGGCAAGGTCACTAGGCGGCAAGCGATTTCATCTTGATGAGAAGTGACAAACTCATTCTTCTCGTGGGTTAGAATGTCTAGTTGCTGAACGGCCGCTTCATGTTGTGTCGTCTCTTCCTCAAGAGCAAGCTGAACGATTTTCAACTCTTTCTGAAGACGAGCAAACTCTGCTTTCAGCTCAGCAACCTTCTTTTCTTTTTCTCCAGCAGCAGATGCTAATGTCTCCATCCGAGAATCATACTCTGAAGCCTTTGTGGCATAAGTGTCCAAAAAAGTCTGGAAAGCAGCTTTTGTGACTTTAGCTTCACGAGTCATCCTTTCAAACTCAGCATTCACTAGGAGTTCTACCTCTCCCCGATTAAGATCTTTGTAGATCTTAATTGATGCCTCCAGCTCATCCAGTATGTGTTCAAGGTAGGCGGCTTAAGCTTCATCACCCTGACTTCGGATGGCACAGATTAGATAAGTAGTTGGGGTTCTAACGGTGATGAAACCAACATTCTGTCTTTCCATTACCCTTTCTACTAAGAGTCCTAAGGAAGTGGAGAAGAGGTTGGTGAAGAAACCAATTATAAATCTGTTAGTAGCCGCTGCGCCAGGTGTAGCAACTACTCCTGTGGAAGTTGAAGCAGCAGATGCTTGTACAGGTAGACGTTCAGCTTCTTGAACATGAACTGAGGTCTCTCTAGACAAGGGAGCCATGGTGGAGCTAGTCGCCCCTCCCAGATGTTTCTCTGCAAAATCAAATAAACACCATCAGTTTGTTGTCATTAGCGACTATCAAAAAGGATCAAAAATAAGGGCAAGCTTACCATTGCTGGGTCTAGTGACAAGTTTGTCGTCCGTTGACATAGGTTGCAGCCTAGCAGAGGTAGCTTCAGACATTACTGCCTGACTACTTCCTGCTTCGGAGCCGCCTGAAAAATGTCGGCTGCTGCTAGCTATCGCTGTTATTGGCACTATAGCAGTACATACTGGAGGAATTGGAGAAGATTGAATTTCTGCATAAATGAAAGTTAAGATGTCAGTCATTTAATCTATAAAAAAAGATTATCAATATCAGCCAATACCTCTTGGATCAGTGACAGTACCTTCCTCCGGTGCTATGTCATTAACAGCATTCTTTTCTTAGGATGCATGAGCATCAGTATCCTCTTCCGGATTCGGAGTATCATCAACAGTCTTTGCTGATGTTTTTTCATCATCCGCACCTTCTTCTCAGGCTTCCTCGCTATCACTTGCGGCGACCGGATCCATATCATCATGAAAACTGAAGTCACAGCCTTCTAGAGCCTCAATCACTAATTTTTCTTCTTCAGCATGAAGTGATCTTGGAGAAGCTGGATGATGGGCAGTTTTCGGTGCAAGTGCAGGAGATCGCAATACGTCGAGAGACGTTTCTGACTCGTTGTTTGGAATCAGAGTTGCAGTCGTCTCTATTGTCTTTGCAGCTTCATCCTCTGTCTCTGCGATCTCCTCTCTTTTCTCTATAACCTCGTCCCTCTTCTCTTCACTGGAAGATTCCTGTCTGGGCTCAGGGGCAGGTGTAGGAGACGGCATCATAACTCCGGCGACCGCACTTGTCAGGACCGATGCCAGAAAAGGTCTTGGAGGAGTGACTACTTTCTTCCTTTTGAAGACTATTTCTTTCTGTGTAGAGGTCTCTCCGGGCTCTCTACGTCTATAGCATGTTCTTGTCTTTGAATGGAGGTCGGGGTCGTCGCCTCTTCTCTCTGAATTGACTCAGCATATTGTCGAGATTACGACCGGGTAGTGAGCTGTCACTACCACATTTCTAGTTTGAGGGTATTTTTTTCATTTTTGGGGTTATTTGAACTTATTATAATTTATCTGAATTTATGGGAATATTTAGAATTTATTTTGGAATTATTTGAATGATGGTTGACTAGGTTGACTTTGACTAGCATTGACCTCGGTAGACTAACCTAGGAGCTAACCCTAGTTGTGTTTGGACTTGGTTAGGTCATGCAACCCTAGTTAGACTAGAGTTGACCTATGGTTTAATCATTTAACTCAGGTTAGAATAGACAAGTCATGAGCCATGAGTTATGGTTGAACCATTAATCAACAACTTGGCACATAGGAGCCCAAAGCCCAACCCACTAGCTAACCCTAACCCTAATCCATAGTTGGCCGGCCACCACACCTACATAGGGATTCCCACCCTATAAATACCTTCTTCCATTAGGGCTAGCCTCTTTAGGAAAGTCTCATTTGAAAAGAGAGGTATGCACAACTTCTTTAATTCATAGAAATTCCAAATAAATTCCTTTTTAATCCAAACAAATTGCAATAGGTTCTAATTAGTGTTTTCTTTCTGTTGGTATATGTTATACTCAGTTTCACAGCAATTTGGAGAAGTTGGGTGGCTTTTGGGGATCCCCTTTGAAGGAGCTTTTTGTGTTGAAGAACACACATAGGTAAATTCCTATCCACCCATTAAAATTAGGTTTTCTTTGCATAAATACCTAGCCCTAGGTGTCCTGGTTCTGTAGGAATAGAGTTTGTCAATTTTCGTGTCCTGTACGTGTCCGTATCGGACACGTATCAGTATTGTGCGCAGGTGTTCGATGAAATGCCCCAAAGGGCATTTTGATTTGTTATTGTGAAAGTTTTTGAATAGAAAATGTTGTTTTGATGTGGCTTACATGATTCTAGTGTCATGAGTTTGATTTGGTGTAGTGTCGAGTCATTTTGGGACACGTGCACACGCGGGTGGACACGCGCGCGCGAGCTGTGCGCTGTCCTGCTACTCGGGGGGCATTTTCTCTGTGGACACGGCGACTCAACACGAACCACTTGACACGTGGCTTGGGGCATTGACTGAAACCATGTGTGTCAAGTCTCATGTGTCTCCGTGTCGTGTCGAGCGAGCACGAGCTCGTGCACCGATTTTCTACTACACGTGCACAGTCAGTTTTTGGGTTCTGACACGGCTTGTTAAGTCAGGACACAACATAGTAGGACCTAATATAAGGTGACACAAACCTAGGTGGAGACTAGGCGAACCACCCTGCATGAGGACACGACCCCATTCGTGTCGTGTCGGGTGCACGACACGCGTGTACTTGTGCACGAGACAGTGCACTGTGCAGTGTCTGTGTGCTCGATTTGTGTTTGTTTGTATGTGGACACATCGTGTCACATTGTGGTGGACACGAGACACTCTCTGGGACACAAACACATTATTGTTTATCATTACCAACTGTTTGTTTTACATTTTAACAAGTTTTTATACATCAATTTCCCATTACCCCAAAATTCCTGATACATGTCTATTCTCAATTTTTTCCAGTTTTTAATTTGGTTTTTAGCAATCCTTTTAGTTAGATTAAATATTGTTAATTGCAAGTTTTATATCCTAATATTGTTCTCCAATAAGTTTTCTAACTGTATGCTAAATTTTGGAGGATTTTGGTTATGTTTTGATTTCGAAATTCGGATTTAATGTATGGATTGTTTTCAAAAGTCTGAAACATGTATCCTGAGATAGTGTAGGTTAAATCGAATTGATTTCCCTTTCTTTTACTGAGAGTTATGTGAATTTGAATATGTTGAAACCTGAGAAATATGGTCTGCACAGTCCCTATTTCCAGTTTTGAGCAATGTGTATTGAATGTGGGTTGGTTGTGAAAACCAAGTTTTCTTTTATGTTAAAATCTGAGATTGATATGGTTTCCTTTCTATGTTTCCTGAAAACTGGAACCAAATGTTGTTTCCTATCACTCACAGCTTGCATACACCCTCTTGTATTATCCAACTTATTTGTCATGTACACATTGACACTCTTCATCACTCATGTATACACACACACACAGTTCACTCTAGTCCCCTCTCACTCACTCTTTCACACACTCTTCTTCATTAATACACACACCCTCTTGACACACACATACACACACTCACTCTCTATATTCCTATCTTCCTAATGTATATATATATAATGTGATGATTACCTAATGTATATTTATGCATGAATATATATGTATGTGTATCTAATGTATAGACTATATTATGTATATATATAAGTATCATATAATATATGTATGTGTGTGTACTATCATTTATATATAATTTATGTATGTGTGGTATACATATAGATAGCTTATATGCATACATACATATATGTATTATGTGCTTCCATGTATAGGCCTAAAGGTAATGTCTGTGATGGCTTGGTCTAGGCTTGTGTAGCTTTGTTAGACCTAGGTAGATGAGTATAGCCTAGTATAGTAGTGTATTGACCTAGTTTAGACTTGTTAGATCTAGTTTGACATCTAAGGTTGACCAGAGTTGACCAAGAGTTTACTTTGGCCTAGATTGACCTAGATTCATGTAGAGTGCATAGTAGAACTTTATTTTACCATTCTGGACTTGTTGTGACTTGTGCTGTTTTAAATAGGAGCCAGACACCACTCCTCAGACAGTACATTTCAGTTGGATACTCAGATACCAGGCGAGTATATTCTCTGATCATTTCATATCATGTTTAGAATTATTTTTCTGCTTTAAATTACTTTACTTGATACTGTCACGTTGGTCACACGGATTAGTACTATATGGATCCTTTCTTGAGATGTTATCCCCTCAGGGAGTATCGTATACTACATGTTCTGTGCGTTTCACTTACATGGTGTATTACTATGCTTCACGGTTCATTGATCACTTGTGACATGTACTCTCATGATCACAGAGTCTTCTTTGAATCACCCCATTTATAGGCATTCCTAGAATCATCCATTTATGGGCATCCATGTATCACCCCTTGTGGGCCTTTGCATGTTATCATAACATAACCTGGCTGGATCCTTGTGTATTGATTGGGGGTACGGGGGAGTAGAAGTAGACATGTGAATAATATCCAAGTAGTATCTCACCTGATCACCTCCTTAGTGTCTCAGCAGAATCTCCTATGCCATTCACATGTTTATATTGTACTCTGACTCACTAGCCACTGGTAGTTCTCTATTTACAGTATATACATTTCCATTACAGCTTTCTCTGTTTACATCCTGTACTTTCTTTCAGTTTTTGTATCTTACTTTACTGCACGATTATATTTTCTAACATGCTATAAACTGTTGAGATGTATTGTACTCGCTCCTGTCCTGACTGGACCTGTTGAAAATATTACAGAGGATGAGGAGGAGGCCGGTGTGGATACCTATTACGGTGCTACTTTAGATGAGATGTTGGACCTGGACCAGCAGCAGGTCCCACTAGTAGTGGATGACACACCTCTAGACTAGGATGTTTTTTATTTTCTTTACTCTCTGGATGATTTTATATATTTGATACTCGGGATATGTATTTATCTTAGACACTTAGACTCTCTGTTTGTACTTGTGGATTTCCTTCTTTTCAGCAGTATTATCTATCTATCTTTCTATCTTATCTTTCTGCCTTAGTTGTGATTGAGTTACTTTCTACTATGTTACCCCCATTTGGGGAGTATAAACTGCTTAGCTTTATATTGTTAAATGTTGTGACCTAGGACAGCGTTCTACCGTCGACACTGCTGCGCAGGCTGGACGTACCCACGTCTCGTATCCTTACTCTACGGTGCGGGTCGTGATACGCTTTTAGTGGTGGCCCATGCAGGTCTAGATTAGAAATGTAGTGGTATTCGAACTAGAATATCACTGCAGCCTGCAGTAGGATTACAAAATTTTTGAAGGTACTCAATCACATTAGGAAAAACTCTTTATCAGATTCTGTATATCTAAATTTTGCTGCTTATTGTCTTCCTTTGAATTTAAACTGTTCTCCCTTGATATTTTGACTCATTCTCAGTAATTGTTTCTTTTGATCTGTGTCTCCAGGATGGTCGAGACGAGATCGCATCGCCAGAGCCAGGGGGACGCCGATGATAGGTCTGCCACCTCTCATACTCAGCAGCCAGCCCCTGGTACCGCAGCCCCAGTCATGCCAGCTGGGGTAGGCATTTCAGTTGTTTTCGGAGGAGCCCCACCACCTGTGAGGTATGAGCCAAGTCCGGTGATTCCGGATGTGCTTCAGCAGCAGTAGCCACCTACGGGGAAAGTTGACGCCGTTCAGCTGTTAGCCTTCTTCCGACAGTACATGGAGGGTCAGCAAACCCAGCAGCAGAGGCACACAACAGAGCTCACACGAGGCATTGAGCTGGTAGTGACCGCAGTAGAGAGAGTTGTAGCTCAGCCAGCGGCAGCCCCGCAGTCGTACCAGCCGCGAGAGAAAGGAATCCAAGATTTTCAGAAGATGCACCCGAGGGACTTCCGAGTGACAGAGGGGATCTTGTATGCCGATGAGTGGATTGAGCACATGGAGGAGCTATTCAGGTTGGCTGAGATCCCGACGAGGCTCCAGATTGAGGCAGCGGCCAGCATGATGCAGGATCTGGCCCGTACATGGTACCAGACCGACCCGAGGGTTGGTACTATAGGACAGACTTGGACAGCATTCAAGAAGCTGTTCAAGAAGAAGTTCTTCCCGGACGCAGTGCTGGGAGCCCTCGAGACTCAGTTCGAGGCCCTAGTCCAGGGGAGCAAGTCTGTGGAGGAGTACACAGGAGAGTTCTGCCGCCTGAGCAGATTTGTAGAGGGCTTGTCGGAGGCGACAAAGGCTCGGAGGTTCCGGAAGGGTTTAGTAAAGGAGGTCAAGTCCTACACCAAGAACGCCCACAGTGCTACCTTTGAGGAGATCCTGGTGGACGCTTTAGCTGCAGAGGATGATCTTGAGCTTAGGCTCAAGAGGGGACGAGACTTCCAGGGAGACAGCAGTAGCAGAGGACCGGCCAAAAGGCCACACATTCAGCAGCAGCACCAGCAGCAGAGGTTCCATCCGCAGCAATTTCAGCAGCTGAGGCATCAGCCAGTACAGCATCAGCAGCAGAGGGTGCAGCAGCAGGCACCGAGGCAGCAGGCCACCACCTGTGCTTATTGCAAGAAGCCAGGACACGGGTGGAACGAGTGTAGGAAGAGACTGGGCAAGTGCCTGGTATGTGGTTCAGGAGACCATCAGATGAGGGAGTGTCTCGTAGCACGAGCAGCTCAGGGAGGAGGAGCCAGAGCTCCAGCAGGCCAGTAGAGGGGACCAGCCCTGCCGACACAGCAGCAGAGGTTCGTCCAGCACCAGCAGCAGGCCAGAGGAGGACAGCAGGGGTGAGCTTTCGCCATGGCGGCTGAGGATGCAGAGGCGATAGAAGAGCTGATCGCAGGTTCGGTTCTTCTCGACTCCAGACCAGCTTTTGTATTATTTGATTCCGGTGCTTCGCATAGTTTTATATCAGTATCATTTGTGATTAGACATGGTATCATAGCTGAATCGTTGCATAGGACTTACAAGATCACGACAGGGGGTGGCATTATCCTCGTATGTGATGTTTGTAAGGGTTAGAGTGTTGTTTTAGGAGGTCGTGAGTTGGAGGTTAGCCTGCTCGTAATGTCATTGCCGAACTACGATATAGTACTTGGTATGGATTTCTTGAGCATGCACCATGCCAGCATTGATTGCAGAGGGCGTAGAGTTCTCTTCAGAGCGCCGGAGGAGCCAGAGTTTGAGTACTCCAGACGTCAGGCGGAGCAGGGCATTAGAGTTTTCTGCGGAGTCTCAGTTGAGGAGCAGGCGATTCCATACCCCTTGATAGCAGAGTATATGGATGTTTCCCCAGAGGAGCTGCCGGGATTGCCACCAGATAGATATATTGAGTTCTCGATAGACTTGGTTCCAGGAGCGGAACCCATCTCTCAGCATGTCTATCGGGTGAACAACAGCAAGTTGGTAGAGCTGAAGAAACAGGTGGATGAGCTGCAGGACAAGGGCTTCATCCGTTCGAGTTCGTCGCCATGGGGTGCACCAGTATTATTGGTGCCGAAGAAGGATGGGTCAGTACGGATGTGTATTGACTATAGGGCACTCAACAACCTTATGATCAAGAACAAATATCTACTGCCGCGGATCGACGATCTTTTTGACCAGTTGAGCGGAGCTCGGGTATTTTCCAAAATTGATCTGAGGTCGGGATATAACCAAGTGAAGGTGAAGAGGGAAGATATTCCTAAG
The DNA here is from genome assembly GCA_029216955.1 of Iris pallida. NCBI lineage: Eukaryota > Viridiplantae > Streptophyta > Magnoliopsida > Asparagales > Iridaceae > Iris > Iris pallida. The sequence continues at coordinate 16,077,582 of JANAVB010036019.1, forward strand.
ACCGCTTTCAGGATGCGGGACGGGCAGTTTGAGTTTTTGGTTATGCCGTTTGGGCTAACCAATGCACCAGCAGTGTTTATGAACCTAATGAACAAGGTGTTCCACCAGTACCTAGATCAGTTTGTGGTGGTGTCCATTGACGATATCTTGGTATATTCCAAGACTGAGAAGGAGCATGAGGAGCATTTGAGGATAGTGCTGGAGACTCTCAAGAGGGAGCAGCTTTATGGAAAGCTCTCCAAGTATGAGTTCTTCTTGGACAGGGTAGACTTTTTGGGGTATGTGGTGACTGGAGATGGTATCTCAGTTGACCCCAAGAAGATCGTAGCAGTTGAGGCATAGCCAGCGCCGACTTCAGTGGCAGAGATCAGGAGTTTCCTGGGACTGGAAGGGTATTATCGGAGATTTGTGCAGGATTTCTTCCGGATTGCAGAGCCGTTGACTCGGTTGACCCGGAAGGATGCTGAGTATGTTTGGTCAGAGGAGTGTCAGGCAGCTTTTGATGAGTTGAAGAAGCGGCTTACGACAGCTCCGACTCTGACATTGCCTTCAGGATCAGGGGGATTCACTATTTATAGTGACGCTTCAGGGAAGGGGCTGGGTTGTGTCTTGCAGCAGCATGGGAAGGTGATTGCCTATGCTTTCAGGCAATTACGTCCCCATAAGAAGAACTACCCTACCCACGACCTGGAGTTGGCAGCGGTGATATTTACTTTAAAGTTGTGGAAGCATTATCTGTATGGAGAGCGGGTAGTGATTTTTACAGATCACAAGAGCTTAAAGTATGTGTTCACTCAGAAGGAGCTGAACATGAGGCAGCGCAGATGGCTAGAGTTGATGAAGGACTTTGACATCCTACTTCAGTATCACCCAGGGAAGGCCAACGTGGTTGTCGATGCCTTGAGTAGGTATCCGACAGCCATGTGTTTGACCATGGATCGTCACTTGCTTGCTGACTTGGAGAGCCTTGGGATTGAGGTGATCGTGCCCGGGGTACAGATGCAGTTATGGGGGATGCAGAATCAGTCAGACTTGGTGGAGAGGATCAAGTTGGCTCAGTTTGAGGATGTTCCTCTGCGGTGTCTCCGAGAGCAAGTTCGAGCAGGATTGGTGGATGACGAGTTTTCTCTTGCAGAGGATGGTGCCTTGAGGCACGGTTCCAGATTATGTGTGCCCAGCGGAGAGCTCAGGGAGCAGGTTTTACAGGAGGCCCACAGATCTCAGTACTCTATACACCCTGGTACCAACAAGATGTACTGAGATCTAAGGGAGCATGTTTGGTGGTCCGGGATGAAGCGGGAGGTAGCTCGCTTCGTAGCTAGGTGCTTGGTCTGTCAGCAGGTCAAGGCAGAGAGACAGAGGCTTGGTAGATTGTTGCAGCTATTGCCCATTCCCGAGTAGAAGTGGGAGAATATCACTATAGATTTCGTATCACGATTACCGTGTACAACAAGAAGAAAAGATGTAATTTGGGTCATCGTTGACAGGTTGACCAAATTGGCCCACTTCTTGCCATTCAAGGTAGGTACGTCTACAGAGAGGCTTGTAGAGATGTACATGCGGCAGATAGTCAGGATTCATGGAGTTCCGGTCAGCATCGTCTTAGATCGGGATAGTCGCTTTACTTCTCATTTATGGAGGAGTCTGCAGATTAGCTTGGGAACTCAGCTCAAGTTTAGTACTGCATACCACCCCCAGACGGACGGACAATCAGAAAGGACTATTCAGACGCTCAAGGATATGTTGCGGACGTACGTCTTGGACTTTGGAGGTTCCTGGGAGGATCATCTACATTTGGTGGAGTTTGCTTACAATAACAGTTTACAGGCCAGCATTGAGATGTCACCTTTCGAGGCTCTTTACGGGCGTAGGTGTCGTACACCCTTATCTTGGGATGATGTTGTTGAGCGAGCTTTACTGGGGCCCAAGATGGTTGCTGACGCAGCCGAGAAGGTGAAGCTCATCAGGGACATATTTCGCATGGCGTAGGACAGACATCGGTACTGGACCGATAGCCACCGGAGGCCCTTGGAGTTTGAGGTACAGTTTAGAGTAGGAATTAGATTTAGGTTTATTGTTGCATTTTATTGATCATGTTTGTTTATCATAACTAAATTGAGACCTTGCTTGTGATTAGATCGGAGACCAGGTTTTCTTGAGGATATCTCCGACTCGTGGTACGATACGTTTTGGTGGAGGCGGGAAGCTTAGCCCGCGCTTCATCGGCCCTTTCGTTATCAGCGGAAGAGTCGGTGACGTGGCATATAGGCTAGACTTGCCACCTGCACTAGTGGGGGTCCATAACATATTCCATGTATCACAGTTGAGACGGTACGTGGCTGACCCTAGCCATGTGCTTGATCATTCGAAGATTGAGGTTGGGCCTTCTCTCAGCTATCTAGAGCAGCCAGTAGAGATACTGGATCGACGGGAGAAGGTTCTGAGGAACCAGGTGATAACTTTGGTTCGCATCGCATGTAGGCATCATTCTCCAGGAGAGTCTACCTGGGAGCGGGAGGATGAGATGCGCGAGCGATACCCATATCTTTTTGGACCGTGAGGTATACTTTCTATCCTTCTCATCAGTTGCATTTCGCCTTTCAATTTTGAGAACAAAATTCTTTTAAGGAGGGTAGATTTGTCACTAACATATTTTTAGTTTGAGGGTATTTTTGTCATTTTTGGGGTTATTTGAACTTATTATAATTTATTTGAATTTATGGAAATTTTTAGAATTTATTTTGGAATTATTTGAATGATGGTTGACTAGATTGACTTTGACTAGCATTGACCATGGTAGACTAACCTAGGAGCTTATCCTAGTTGTGTTTGGACTTGGTTAGGTCATGCAACCCTAGTTAGACAAGAGTTGACCTATGGTTTAGTCATTTAACTCAGGTTAGAATAGATAAGTCATAAGCCATGACTTATGGTTGAACCATTAATCAACAACTTGGCATATAGGAGCCCAAAGCCCAACCCACTAGCTAACCATAACCCTAATCCATAGTTGGCCGGCCACCACACCTACATAGGGATTCCCACCCTATAAATACCCTCTTCCATTAGGGCTAGCCTCTTTAGGAAAGTCTCATTTGGAAAGAGAGGTATGCACAACTTCTTTAATTCATAGAAATTTCGAATAAATTCCTTTTTAATCCAAACAAATTGCAATAGATTCTAATTAGTGTTTTCTTGCTGTTGGTATATGTTATACTCAGTTTCACAACAATTTGGAGAAGTTGGGTGGCTTTTGGAGATCCCCTTTGAAGGAGCTTTTTGTGTTGAAGAACACACATAGGTAAATTCCTATCCACCTATTAAAATTAGGTTTTCTTTGCATAAATACCTAGCCCTAGGTGTCCTGGTTCTGTAGGAATAGAGTTTGTCAATTTTTGTGTCATGTACGTGTCCGTATCGGACACGTATCAGTATTGTGCGCAGGTGTTCGATGAAATGCCCCAAAGGGCATTTCGATTTGTTATTTTGAATGTTTTTGAATAGAAAATGTTGTTTTGATGTGGCTTACATGATTCTAGTGTCCTGAGTTTGATTTGATGTCGTGTCGTGTCATTTTGGGATACGTGTACACGCAGGTGGACACGCGTGCGCGAGATGTGCGCTGTCCTGCTACTCGGGGGCATTTTCTCTGTGGACACGGCGACTCGACATGAACCACTTGACACGTGGCTTGGGGCATTGACTGACATCACGTGCGTCAAGTCTCATGTGTCCCTGTGTCGTGCCGAGCGAGCACGAGCTCGTGCACCGATTTTCTACTACATATGCACAGTCAGTTTTTGGGTTCTGACACGGCTTGTTAAGTCAGGACACGACACACAAGGACCTAATACAGGGTAACACAAACCTAGGGGGACACTAGACGAACCATCCTGTACGAGGACACGACACCATTCGTGTCGTGTCGGGTGCACGACACGCGTGCACTTGTGCACGAGACAGTGCACTGTGCAGTGTCTGTGTGCTCGATTTGTGTTTGTTTGTATGTGGACACGTCGTGTCATATTATGGTGGACACGTGACACTCTCTGGGACACAAACACATTATTGTTTATCATTACCAACTGTTTGTTTTACATTTTAACAGGTTTTTATACATCAATTTCTTATTACCCTAAAATTCATGATACATGTCTATTCTCAGTTTTTTCCAGTTTTTAATTTGGTTTTTAGCAATCATTTTAGTTAGATTAAATACTGTTAATTGTAAGTTTTATATCCTAATATTGTTCTTCTATAAGTTTTATAACTGTATGCTAAATTTGGGAGGATTTTGGTTATGTTTTGATTTCGAAATTAGGATTTAATGTATGGACTGTTTTCAAAAGTCTGAAACATGTAACCTGAGATAGTGTAGGTTAAGTCGAATTGATTTACCTTCCTTTTACTGAGAGTTATGTGAATTTGCATATGTTGAAACCTGAGAAATGTGGTCTGCACAGTCCCCATTTCCAGTTTTGAGCAATGTGTATTGAATGTTGGTTGGTTGTGAAAACCAAGTTTTCTTTTATGTTAAAATCTGAGATTGATATGGTTTCCTTTCTATGTTTCCTGAAAACTGGAACCAAATGTTGTTTCCTATCACTCACAGCTTACATACACCCTCTTGTATTATCCCACTCACTTGCCATGTACACATTGACACTCTTCATCACTCATGTATACACACACACAGTTCACTCTAGTCCTCTCTCACTCACTCTTTCACACACTCTTCTTCATTAACACACACACCCTCTTGACACACACATGCACACACTCACTCTCTATATTCCTATCTTCCTAATGTATATATATATATATATATATATATATATATATATATATATATAATATGATGATTACCTAATGTATATTTATGCATGAATATATATGTATGTGTATCTAATGTATAGACTATATTATGTATATATATATAAGTATCATATAATATATGTATGTGTGTGTACTATGATTTATATATAATTTATGTATGTGTGGTATACATATAGATAACCTAGGCGTAAAGGTAATGTGTGTGATGGCTTGGTCTAGGCTTGTGTAGCTTTGTTAGACCTAGGTAGATGAGTATAGCCTAGTATAGTAGTGTATTGACCTAGTTTAGACTTGTTAGATCTAGTTTGACATCTAGGGTTGACCAGAGTTGACCAAGAGTTTACTTTGGCCTAGATTGACCTAGATTCATGTAGAGTGCATAGTAGAACTTTATTTTACCATTCTGGACTTGTTGTGACTTGTGCTGTTTTAAATAGGAGCCAGACACCACTCCTCAGACAGTACATTTTAGTTGGACACTCAGATACCAGACGAGTACATTCTCTGATCATTTCATATCATGTTTAGAATTATTTTCCTGCTTTAAATTATTTTATTTGATACTGTCACGTTGGTCACACGAATTAGTACTATATGGATCCTTTCTTGAGATATTATCCCCTCAGGGAGCATCGTATACTACATATTCTGTGCGTTTCACTTACATGATGTATTACTATGCTTCACGGTTCATTGATCACTTGTGACATGTACTCTCATGATCACAGAGTCTTCCTTGAATCACCCCATTTATGGGCATTCCTAGAATCACCCATTTATGGGCATCCATGTTTCACCCCTTGTGGGCCTTTGTATGAAATCATAACATAACCTGGCTGGATCCTTGTGTATTGATTGGGGGTACGGGGGAGTAGAAGTAGACATGTGAATAATATCCAAGTAGTATCTCACCTGATCACCTCTTTAGTGTCTCATCAGAATCTCCTATGACATTCACATATTTATATTGTACTCTGACTCACTAGCCACTGATAGTTCTCTATTTACAATATATATATTTCCATTACAGCTTTCTCTGCTTACATCCTGTACTTTCTTTCAATTCTTGTATTTTATTTTACTGTACGATTATATTTTCTAACCTGCTATGAACTGTTGAGATGTATTGTACTCGCTCCTGTCCTGACTGGACCTGTTAAAAATATTACAGAGGACGAGGAGGAGGCCGGTGGATACCTATTACGGTGCTACTTTAGATGAGATGTTGGACCTGGACCAGCAGCAGGTCGCACTAGCAGTGGATGACACACCTCTAGACTAGGATGTTTTTCATTTCCTTTACTCTCTGGATGATTGTAGATATTTGATAATCGGGATATATATTTATCTTAGACACTTAGACTCTCTGTTTGTACTTGTGGATTTCCTTCTTTTCAGCAGTATTATCTATCTATCTTTCTATCTTATCTTTCTGCCTTAGTTGTGATTGAGTTTACTTTCTACTATGTCACCCCCATTCGGGGAGTATAAACTGCTTAGCTTTATATTGTTAAATGTTGTGACCTAGGATAGCGTTCTACCGTCAACACTGCGGCGTAGGCTGGACTTACCCACATCTCGTACCCTTACTCTAGGGTACGGGTCATGACATGACCCTTTCTGATGATTCAAAAACAATCTTCTTCTTAGAGATTGGAGAAGAAGGTTCTTCGGCCTTTCTCTTCTTCTCCTTGGCCGAAGATCTTACAACTTTTAGGGAGACGCGCAGCGGCTCGTAGACTTCTTCAGGGAAGTTAGCTTCCCTCGAAGCTTCTAATGGTGCATCGGCCGGCTCATGCTCCTCATCATTACCAGAAAGCACCAGAACAGGTGCTCCTTTCTTAAATCGAGTCGCAGTTGCGAAGCTGTCTGCCAGATTGAAGTTTTCAGCAAAAGTGTTTGCTGATGTATAGAAGATCGAGTACGTATACAGCATATGAGGACCTCGATCATTTCTGGACGGCATCGAGAATGTCGTCCTGGTATCCCGAGCATTGTAATATGCCCAAGCCCGGGCTCCATCAATTAAAAACCCTTTTTCTTGTAGGCATGTGACAGCATTACCTACATAGAACTGGTCATAACCGACTTGGCGCACAAAACGGCTGGGAAGATAAGGCTCGAGATAGCATTCATCCTCGAACCGGTATACCAGGTGTGACGGTCGGATTGTCCTCAGCCAATCGAATGTTGTGTGGCCAAAAGGCTGCATCCTCCCGGAGTCCACAAGGTTTGTAGACATATGCTCATAACCGACCGGAGGGGTAACGCAGTAGAAGCTCCATCCTTTACCGAGATTCAGTGTGCATCGGCAATCTCTCAAAGTGGTATAAATCTACTTGCATCCAGAAAATCTTCTCAAAAAGCTGCCACCGACTGCCCCCATATCCGGATTCATTAATAAAGGATGGTGTAGAAGCAGTCATCCGAACAAGTATGTGTATGGCACTTCTAGCCGGGAGAAGTGTCCTTTCTCGCCTTTCTCTTTAATCATTGAATCGACGAAGAGGCGAAGGCCTGCGTTTACTCTGCATGTCATTGCTGACAGCAGATCCATCCGGTAGCCGAAGGTCAAACGGACAGCAGCAAAAAGTACACCGCGGTGGAAGCGGTCGACTGCACTGGCCCCAGGGACGACGTATCGTCGAAGCCAGTAAGTGAGGAAACCCGCCAACTGGGCCTCCTTCGACATGGGCCTATAGTCCATCCTCATGTAACTCTCAATAATGTCAACTTTCTTAATAGGGGGATATTGAAGATCATCCTCGATCTTGATATCCATATCTCCATGTGTCTCCATCAGCCCTATCACTTCACTATTGCTGAGTGGTCGAAAAAAGTTAGGATTGCAGTTTTCGTGCTCCTTGGTCTTCTTCTCAATGATGTGGTTGAGGAAGAGATATGGGAACCATTTATTGGAGTAGCAGGTGCCAGCTGTGCCACTCTTGTAATATAGAGAGCAAATCTTGTAGTGGCAGAGGAGTTCTTCAAAGACAGCTTCCATATTAGCATTCTCCTGACGCAGTTTGTCCAATTCATAGTTTGTTGGGACAAACTCTTCATAGGGGATATTCCCTATTGGCAGGCTGGAGATGTACTTTATCTCGTACAAAGCTAACCCGATCTCTCCGCAGGGAGTCATGAACGTCCTAGTTCTGTAGTTGTATCTCTCGGCCAACGCGAAGAATAGATGAGGATTGGGGGGAAAGCCATAAACAGTGGCATGCACTGCTTGGTATAGATCAATCTCCTTAAGCCGCTCTTCAAATTGGACTAATATCCAATTGGCTATACAGATCCATCTCTTATTATCCGGGTTCACAAGGCCTGTCAGTCGTAATTCCTGATCCGGATACCTTTCGTTTACCTTCGCAAACTCATTTGCGAATATCGAAGTTCTCACTGGTAGCAGCAAGGAAGAATCTTCTGGCGGGATACAGCCAGGCTTTAGTCCTCTAAGCAAGGAGTTATGGCGCTCAAAGGAACTGTAGAATATATCCTTATTGTCAGACCCCTTTTTGACACAAATGTTTCCTGTTCGGGCTTGCTAAAGTGGAGTTATATCCTATTCCATTCTTCTCAGATAGCTTGCAAAAGCATATCGAGATAGAGGAAGGCATCTAGAGATCTCTGGCAAATGAATTTTCTCGCCCCTCTGGATAAGTCTCTGTTCCATTCGAGGTCTTGGCTGAGAGTTCTTGTCAAAAGCCTCACCAAATAAGAATAACGGCTTCTTATGAGTAACTGTGTCAGCAGTCTGAAGAGGCTGCCCATTTATCAAACACAGCAAAGTCTCATTGTCCTGTGCAGTCAAGACGGCTTGCCGAGATGACGGTAAGGCGTACTGAGGGAATGTCACATGAGATAGATCTTCTTTATATTCAGGTTCAGCCAAGGATCCTGCAAAGACCTCATAGTTGGGGTCTTTCCTGACGTAACATCTACTTTTCTAAAATGAGGATAATTTTAAACTTTCATAATTTTGATTAATCGATAATAACATTTAACTCATATTGTAATTTTTGGTAATTTTTTAATCAATTTAAAACTATTTAAAATGTTGAATTGTGATTTTGATGGTTAACTAGTTAATCCCTAGTTTTGCTAAGCTGAGAGACTAACCATGACCATGGGGACCTAACCATGTGATTAGAATGACTATTTACAACTTTTTTGGCTAAGGGTATTTTGGTCATTTTGTGACTTTTGAATTATTTAGGATTTTGATTAATTGGTGAATTTTAGATTATTTTAATAATATTTAAATTGATGTATTATAATTTTGGTCATTTTTCATATTTTAATATTTTGGGAAAATTTTATATTTTTAATATTGTTTTTATTGGATTTGTTTAGTCGGGTTTGAGTTTCGTCTCGTTCCGACTTGTATTGTGACCCGGGTAGCTTGAACTCTAGATGGGACCCAATATTAAGTTAAGCATGGCTCACAAGACCCAACATTAAGTTAGTTAATTAAACTAATTTTTATCATGTTAGAATGGTTAAGTTAGAGACTCAAAACTAGATCATTTTGACCCCAAACTTGAACCTAGTCTAGACTTAACCATATGAGACTAGAGAGGGGCAATTAGGACATTTCCCATTAGCCCTAATGGACTCTTTATGGCATCAACCTTTAGGAGAGAATGATTCATTTCATTTATTACAATCTTGCCTCTTTTATTTTTCTTTTGTTCTTCTCCAATTTTAGAGAGCCTTCTCATTGATTTGATCTCCAAATCAAATCATTCCTTCACCAAACCTTCCCTCAATCATTCCCATTCTCCAAGGGAAGGGTGCTACCAAGGAGTGGAAGAGGAGTGCAAGGAGTGTCAACTTTGAGGGATGTTCGTATCGGAGCCGTGTCCTAAAAGATTTCATTGGGATTACACTCCCAATAGGTAAAACTCATTCTCTAAATCGATTTTCTTTGCATATAAATTAGTTTTGAATCCGTAGGATCAATCCTCATGCATGTGTCCCATTTAGATTCAAATTTGAGGCCATTTGGAGCTCTCTTGAGGATTTTAGATATGTGTCTTGTGTCCTACTTGATAGATCCCAAATTAGGACACCCCATGTGTATGTATGTATGATAATAGTTTAAATAGATATTTAAATTCAGTTTTATAATGGTTAGAGAGTGGATTGATCTTAGTTAGGATGGTTAGAATGAGTTTCATTTGGATACCTATGTTTGTATCTAAGTATCTTGGCCTATATGTGTTCTTTTTGTCAAATCCGTCATAATTTTCATCCACGTTTTTATTAACCAAAGCAATTAGAAATGTCATAACTTTTAGTTTAGAACTCCGATTTGTCTTCCATTTTTTTACAAGAACCGTATCAAAGTTAGCGTTCCAAACATATATTTTAATAAGCCAAATTCTTTCTGTAACTTTCTGTAGAATTATTTGAGTGTCAGCTGTAGGAAAGACGAACGTGTTTCGATATTTTCATGATTCCGGGAGCTTCCGGACATGAAAATACGATCCGTTTAAAGTTTCGGAAAGCTAACACAAAGGGCTACGACCTAATTTAATCCTAGAATTTAGTGAGTGCCCAATTGGTACAGTATTAATTTTAAGTAGAAGAGTGACTATATGATATATGCATTTTGTGTAACCTATGAGCCTATGTAGTATGAATATTAAATGAATATAGAGTATGTAATACATGATATGTTAGATGAATGAAATGATATATATATATGATATATATTATCTTTATATTAATATATATATATATATATGGTTGAATGCAAGCATGTAGGAATACAATTAATATAATGCATATAAGCAATGCATGAATGAAAGAATGATATACAATGTGCATGAAGATATATATGTAATGATAGATATGAATGCATAATGTATAAATATTGTAATGTAATATATAATGATGACATGTATGATAATGTAGAGTATATGATGCAAACATGAATAAATGGAGAAAATACATGTATATAGGTAATATAGAATGTAATATATGAAAGGAATGAATGATAATATATAACATGATATGTTAATGCAAGGTATGAAATATATGATGTGTGCATGTTTGTATGTCTCTATGTTAATGTATGAAATGATATGATTATACAATATATGCATATGTATAAAATATGTAGGTAATGCATAGATGCATGAATGAAATGAATGTTTGCAATATGTTAATATAAATACAAGTATCTAATATGCATGAATGTAAGTATAATATAATACAAGTATACATGTATGTATCATGTAAATGTAATATACATGATATGTATGTATGCATGTATACAAGGTAAATATGTATGTATGTATTTCTATAAATTGAGTTTACCTATAACCTTTTACACACATGCATTCATACACCCTTTCATGTATCCCATGTCACATACACTTACCTATCACTAAATTTTAGAATATTAACACATATCCTTTCACACACATGCCAAACACACACATACTCACTTACTCTTTTACCTCTCTTTCTCTCTCTATATATATATGTATGTGCCTATATATATAGCTTTCCTATATATATCTATGTATATGAATATGTAAATAGTGATACATATATATATATGTGGGATGTACATATAGGTAGCCTATATGTTATGAGTGTACTACAATATATTAGATATATATATTGTTATGTGTATATGTGTTTGTGGTTTGGCTTAGGCATGATATAGCCTATAGCCTAGGGCTCTTAGCCTATGTTGTGTCTGTTTGCCTAGTGAGAGTTTAGTTAGACTTGTTTAGTCTTGATTAGGCCTAGAATAGACTAGTTAGACTAGTATAGACTTGTTGGGTTTAGGTTTGACCTAGTTGACCTAGTTTGATTAGTATAGTTGACTAGAGTTGACTAAAGGTTGACTTTAGCCTAGATTGACCTCAAACTTCATGTAGATGCATTATAGCAGTCTATTTTCTTATTTTAGACTTGTTGTGACTTGTACTATTCTATAGGAGACAGACACCACTCCTCGGACAGTATATTCTCTTCGGACATTCAGGATACCAGACGAGTACATTCTCTGATTATTTCATATCCTGCTTAGAATTACATTCCTGCTTTAGATTACCTTACTTGATGCTGTCACGACATTATCACGGATTAGTACTATATGGATCTCTTCATGCGATGTTATCCCCCTCGGGACCATCGGATACATTGTGTCATGTGCGTTTCACTTTCATCATATACTCTTGTGCTTTCACCATACATGTACACTCCTGTGAATCATGTACTCTCATGTTCACGGAGCCCACATGTATACTATCATGTGCACTATTTCATGGGCCCCCATGTGATATCATGTATAATAACATAACCTACTTAGATCCTTGTGTATTGATTGGGGAAAACGGGAGAGTGCTAGTAGTCATGTGAACAATTCTATAGTAGTGTAGATCATGTGAAACTCTTTAGTGTAGATCATGTACAAATCTGTTCTGTTCACATGTGCTATCATGTACTCTACATCACTAGCCACTATTAGTTCTCTATTTATAGTAGATATTTCTATTACAGTTCTCTCTCTGTTTACATACTGTATTTCTTTCAGATCCTGTATCTTACTCTTCTGCATGTTCATATTTTCTAACCTGCTATGAACTGTTGAGATGTATTGTGCTCGCTCCTGTCCTGACTGGACCTGTTGAAAATTTTTACAGATAGCCTGGAGGTTGCCTGCTAGCCTAGAGGAGACACAGTAGACATTGTATAGATAGCTTAGATTTTGCTTATAGCTTATTTTCAGTTGTCTTGAGTTGTATTTATGGATTACTGTATTTGAGCTTTGAGATGTATTTCTGGGTTTGTGTATCTTAGACACTTAGATTTCTATCTTCTGTATCTCTTTTGGATTTCATGTTTTATCTATCTTCCATTATGATCTATCTTAGATGTGATTGAGTTTACATTCTGCTATGTCACCCCCATTCTGGGAGTATAAACTGCTTAGCATTATATTGTTAGATGTTGTGATCTAGGACAGCATTCTACCGCCGACACTGCGGCGTAGGCTGTACGTACCCACTTCTCGTGCCCTTACTCTCGGGTGCGGGTCGTGACACATTTTTAGTGGTGGCCTATGCAGGTCGAGTTTGTGTAGTGGTATTCGAACTAGAGTACCACTACAGCCTGCAGTAGGATTAGGATATATTTTGAAGGTACTCAATCACAGTTAGGATCCCTTGAGAGATTCCTGGACGACCCTTGAGAATCTATTTTAACTTTGATTTAAAAACTCTCTTCCCTTGATTGATTTATCTTTACTTTCTATTGTTGAATTTGATTTTGATGGATTATTGTTGAATTTGAGTTTGTATTTATTGATTTGATGGAAGATTGTTGAATTTTGAATCTTGATGTTAGTTGTGGCATCCGAGTTTGTATTTATATGATTTGAAGGATTTTTGTTCATTTTTGAATCTTGATGTTCGTTGATAATTTGATTTTTGGGTATCCATTGTTGATTTAATTTAATTTTGTCAAGATGAAATTATATGGGCTAGGTCATCTAAGTTATGGAATCTAGTCTTCTATAGTCACATTAGCCAGCATGGTGAGGACATATAGTCTGATTTGGATATATTTCTCGGGTGTGAAAATTTAAGGTTTTCGCAGCCAAGCTAGCGGCATCGCGGATATGTTAAATACCATGATTCTAGAGGTATGTGCCTTAGTCGAGGACTTTGTGATTATCGTAGCCTTGCTTACTAGTATGACGAGGATTTAGAGTACCATGATTTTGGATAGACGCATATGATTATCAGATTGTACCTAAATATTTTCGAACATGTTTTCTCTACTTTTGTTTCAGTCCTTCTAAAAAAAAGAAAAAAAAAAATTATTATTTGTTGTTTTGTTTGCTTCTTATTACTTAACTTAGGAGTAGCTTTAGCTATTTTATAAACCTTGTGTAACTTCTTGCTATAGTTTCTTCATAATACATGAATCAATGATTTTGTTAGACCTTATCTTGGTTTGATATTATAGCTCTGGTTTCAAAATAGTTCCTTCTTTAAACAGATAAGCAGAACAGATTTCATGTTTATTTCCTTCTTGCTATTATTCTTGTATTAAATATATAATAATAAAAAACTGTCTTGATTACATCAATCACCTACCTTGCAATCTTGGTAGGAATCTAAATGTTAGTCTTAACGTAGAATTAAATTTTTATATTGGGATATGAGAATAATATGAATATATATAGCAGACACTTTTCTGACATGATGCATGCTACACTTGATTCCACCTATCTAAATACATATTAATATGTTGTTGATGTTTAAATTCTCAAAATCCTAATATTTTTGGTTCTCTGCTTTTTCCAGCTTAAATCATAATTTAAATATAAATTTCGTTAGTAGTTTTCATTTACATCAGCACATGTATGTTATACATAGGGTTTCAATTCAAAAAAAATTAGTTGAGTTTTGTGTTTGAAATTGTCAATCTAAGACGTGTACATATTAACCCTTGATACTGGATTTAAATATTAGTTCAATCTGTTGTTTTAAATGTAATATTTGAGCTATATACCTTGTAGTATGTAGGAATATAATGTCAGCTTTCACATTCTACATGTTAGGTTGTGATAAACATTGGGTTGGTTTGATGTTGAATTTCTCCAAAATCCTAAACTGAATACATGTTAACATTTTTACATTGATTTCAAATGTTTAGTTCAATTTCAGATTTAATATGTAATATTGAACTGTATGCATAGATAAATGTATGGATAGTATGTTCGGGTTTCATCTCCATGTTAGGATGTATTGGGAGCATTGAGTTAGTTGTGATGTTTCAAATCCTACAAATCTGAAACTGCATTATGTTAATATTATCCTGGTTTAAATGTTAGCTTATTTTCAGATTTTGTATGTAATGCTGAACTAAAACTGGGTTTAACCTTTCAATACTAATCTAAATCCTGTACAAGGACACACATATCCTAATTAGTATCACTGCCATGTAAAGCTAACTTCCTCTCTATGTTATGTTCATATATCTATATATATATAGAAAGAGAGTTTGATACATGTATAATGTATATAGGTACATAACTAAATCTCTACCTCTTATATAGATATATGTATATCTATATGGTTAGCCATGCATGTTATGAGTAAATAGGTTTGCATGTAGATTGTTTAACCAATAGCCATGAGTAGAGTAACTTGATAGCTATTGTTTTGAAACCCAAATCCTATACACTTTTATGTATATTTCACACACACACATGTCTACTATCTAACCTATGAACATGTCCACATACACCCATACCCACACTACTACATAACCTTACATAATGCTAGCTTTTCCCTCTCTAACGCTATTCTAATATATATATATATTATATATATATATATTATATATAATATATATATATAATATATATTGTGATTGGATTTCAATGCAATTGACTTTCATTCTTTAACTTTTGATTTTGATTTTTCTTTGAATAGTACCCCTTTATAGATAATTGGTAGTTATCTTATTTTATTTTCTGATAAGTACCAGTTTTATATAGGAAGGTAGACTGCCTTGCAGTTTTGATGATTTATTATTTCTGTATCTTTTCTGTTTAATACCCCGATTGCTTGTGTGTGATACCATATGACCTTTTGGTTAGCATGACTAGTATACCTAGATGAGACTTTCACTACCATCATATGCCATGACCCTATATGCCATCCTTTTAATCGTATGATTTAGGTAAGTATTGAGACCATGATTGTTGGGGACGAGACTCTAGAAAAAGTACGACCATCTTAATTTCGAGGACGAAATTTCTAAGGAGGGTAGACTTGTAACACCCACTTTTCTAAATGAGGGTAATTTGAACTTTTATAATTTTGATTAATCGATAATAAGATTTAACTATGTTGTAATTTTTGGTAATTTTTTAATCAATTTAAAACTATTTAAAATGTTGAATTGTGATTTTGATGGTTAACTAGTTAATCCCTACTTTTGCTAAGCTGAGAGACTAACCATGACCATGGGGACCTAACCATGTGATTTGAATGACTATTTACAACTTTTTAGGCTAAGGATATGGTCATTTTGTGACTTTTAAATTATTAGGATTTTGATAATTGGTGATTTTAGATTATTTTAATAATATTTAATTGATGTATTATAATTTTGGTCATTTTCATATTTTATTTTTGGGAAAATTTTATATTTTAATATTGTTTTTTATTGGATTTGTTTAGTCGGGTTTGAGTTTCGTCTCGTTCCGACTTGTATTGTGACCCGGGTAGCTTGAACTCTAGATGGACCCAATATTAAGTTAAGCATGGCACAAGACCCAACTTAAGTTAGTTAATTAAACTAATTTTTATCATGTTAGAATGGTTAAGTTAGAGACTCAAAACTAGATCATTTTGACCCCAAACTTGAACCTAGCCTAGACTTAACTATATGAGACTAGAGAGGGGCAATTAGGACATTTCTATTAGCCCTAATGGACTCTTTATGGCAGCCACCTTTAGGAGAGAATGATTCATTTCATTCATTACAATCTTGCCTCTTTTATTTTTCTTTTGTTCTTCTCCAATTTTAGAGAGCCTTCCCATTGATTTGATCTCCAAATCAAATCATTCCTTCACCAAACCTTCCCTCAATCATTCCCATTCTCCAAGGGAAGGGTGCTACCAAGGATTGGAAGAGGAGTGCAAGGAGGAGTGTCAACTTTGACGGATTTTCGTATCGGAGCCGTGTCCTAAAGGTTTTCATTGGGATTCCACTCCCATAGGTAAAACCCATCCTCTAAATCGATTTTCTTTGCATATAAATTATTTTGAATCCGTAGGTCAATCCTCATGCATGGTCCCATTTAGATTCAAATTTGAGGCCATTTAGAGCTCTCTTGAGGATTTTAGATATGTGTCTGTGTCCTACTTGATAGATCCCAAATTAGGACACCCATGCGTATGTATGTATAATAATAGTTTAAATAGATATTTAAATTCAGTTATTAATGGTTAGAGAGTGGATTCATCTTAGTTAGGATGGTTAGAATGAGTTTCATTTGGATACCTATGTTTGTATCTAAGTATCTTGGCCTATATGTGTTTTTGTTGTCAAATCCGTCAATTTCATCCACGTTTTTATTAACCAAAGCAATTTAGAAATGTCAAACTTTTAGTTAGAACTCCGATTTGTCTTCCTTTTTAAAGAGAACCGTATCGAAGTTAACTTTCCAAAATATATTTTAATAAGCCGAATTTTTCTGTAACTTTCTGTAGAATTATTGAGTGTCAGCTGTACGAAAGACGAACGTGTTTCGGTTTTTCGTGATTCTGGGAGCTTGGACATGAAAATGCGATCCGTTTAAAGTTTTGGAAAGCTAACACAAAGGGCTACGACATACATTATTCCTAGAATTTAGTGAATGCCTAATTGGTACAGTATGGTTTTAAGTAGAAGAGTGACTATACGATATATGCATTTTGTTTAACCTATGAGCCTATGTAGTATGGATATTAAATGAATATAGAGTATGTAATACATGATATGTTAGATGAATGAAATGATATATATGATATATATTCTCTTTATATTAATGTATATATATGGTTGAATGCAAGCATGTAGGAATGCAATTAATATAATGCATATAAGCAATGCATGAATGAAAGAATGATATACAATGTATGCATGAAGATATTATGTAATGATAGATATGAATGCATAATGTATAAATATTGTAATGCAATATATAATGATAACATGTATGGTAATGTAGAGTATATGATGCAAGCATGAATGAATGGAGGAAATACATGTATATAGGTAATATAGAATGTAATATATGAAAGGAATGAATGATAATATATAACATGATATGTAAGTAATGCAAGGTATGAAATATGATGTGTGCATGTTTGTATATCTCTATGTTAATGTATGAAATGATATGAATATACAATGTATGCATATGTATAAAACATGTAGGTAATGCATAGATGCATGAATGAAATGAATGTTTGTAATATGTTAATATAAATACAAGTATCTAATATGCATGAATGTAAGTATAATATATACAAGTATACATGTATGTATCATGTAAATATAATAGATAGGATATGTATATGCATGTATACAAGGTAAGTATATATATGTATGTATTTCTATAAACTGAGTTAACCTATAACCTTTTACACACATGCATTCATACACCCTTTGACATCATGTATCCCATGTCACATATACCTACCTATCACTAAATTTTAGAACATTAACACATATCCTTTCACACACATGCCAAACACACACATACTCACTTACTTTTTACCTCTCTTTCTCTCTCTCTCTCTCTCTTATATATCGATATATATATATATATATATATATATATACATATATATACATATATATATATAATAATATTATTTTTAATATATATATATATATATATATATATATATATATATATATATATATATATGTATGTGCCTATATATAGCTTCCTATATATATATCTATGTATATGAATATGTAAATAGTGATGCATATATCATATATATAATATATATTTTTATGTATATCTAATATGTAAATAGTGATGCATATATATATATATATATATATATATATATATATATATATATATATGCGGGATGTACATATAGATAGCCTATTTGTTATGAGTGTACTACAATATATTGATTATATATATTGTTATGTGTATGTGTTTGTGGTTTGGCTTAGGCATGATATAGCCTATAGCCTAGGGCTCTTAGCCTATGGTGTGTCTGCTTGCCTAGTGAGAGTTTAGTTAGACTTGTTTAGTCTTGATTATGCCTAGAATAGACTAGTATAGACTTGTTGGGTTTAGGTTTGACCTAGTTGACCTAGTTTGACTAGTCTAGTTGACTAAAGTTGACCAAAGGTTGACTTTAGCCTAGATTGACCTCAAACTTCATGTAAATGCATTGTAGCAGTCTATTTCCTTATTTTAGACTTGTATGACTTGTACTGTTCTATAGGAGACAGAACCACTCCTCGGACAGTATATTCGCTTTGGACATTCAGGATACCAGGCGAGTACATTCTCTGATCATTCATATCCTGCTTAGAATTATATTTCTGATTTAGATTACCTTACTTGATGCTGTCACGATATTATCACGGATTAGTACTATATGGATCTCTTCATGCGATGTTATCTCCCTCGGGAGCATCGGGTACATTGTGTCATGTGCGTTTCACTTTCATCATGTACTCCTGTGCTTTTACCATACATGTACACTCTTGTCAATCATGTACTCTTATGTTCATGGAGCCCTCATGTATAGTATCATGTACACCCTTTCATGGGCCCCCATGTGATATCATGTACAATAACATAACCTGCTTAGATCCTTGTGTATTGATTGGGGAAAACGGGGGAGTGCTAGTAGTCATGTGAACAATTCTATAGTAGTGTAGATCATGTGAAACTCTTTAGTGTAGATCATGTACAAATCTGTTTTGTTCACATGTGCTATCATGTACTCTACATTACTTGCCACTATTAGTTCTCTATTTATAGTAGATATTTCTATTACAGTTCCTTCTCTGTTTACATACTGTATTTCTTTCAGATCCTCTATCTTACTCTACTGCATGTTCATATTTTCTAACCTGCTATGAACTGTTGAGATGTATTGTACTCGCTCCTGTCCTGACTGAAACTGTTGATAAATTTTACAGATAGCCTGAAGGTTGCCTGCTACCCTAGAGGAGACATAGTAGAGGTTGTATAGATACCTAGGATTTTGCTTATAGCTTATTTTCAGTTGTCTTGAGTTGTATTTATGGATTACTGTATTTGAGCTTTGAGATGTATTTCTGGTTTGTGTATCTTAGACACTTAGATTTCTATCTGTTGTATCTCTTTTGGATTTCATGTTTTATCTATCTTCTATTATGCTCTACCTTAGATGTGATTGAGTTTACATTTGCTATGTCACCCCCATTCGGGGAGTATAAACTGCTTAGCATATATTGTTAGATATTGTAACCTAGGACAGCGTTCTACCGTCGATACTGCGGTGTAGGCTGGACGTACCCACTTCTCGTCCCCTTACTCTCGGGTGCGGGTCGTGACACCTGAGGTTAACTGCATCAAATAAAGAAACAAGGATCAGTACATATAAAAGCAAAATTCTACAAAAGATCATCAATTCGCGTAAGTTGTCAGATTGTGCCAACACAGTCAGCTTGCGCAAGTTGTCAGATTGCGCCAGCACAGTCAGCTTGCGCAAGTTATCAGTTTGCGCTAACATATTTGCGCACGACATCAGTTTGAGCCGGCACAACTGACTTGTGCAAAATGATGAATTGCGTCGGACATTTTGTCAGCGCTTTCCATCCGATTGCACAAAGTATAGTTTTCATAAAAATAAAAAGTATTGTGAATGAAACCGAAACCCTAAATAGGGTGGCGCAAATACCATCAATCTCTAAAAATAGAGAGGTATGAAGGTCTAAAAAAATCAAGAACCCTAAAAAGGGTTTCGATGGTTCGTCATTTACCTTGCAATACTGGATGACCTGTTTCATGACGAGAAATTCGGGGTGCAACCCGAGTCGAAAGCTCGGCGGGGGCCGTGCCCTTCTCAGTGGCTGTACGCTTGGGAGCCATCGCTATCGTCGGCAGGAAGAAGAAGCAGTAGTCGGGGTTAGAACGGAAGCTTTTGTCTCTTGAACAGTCGAAAAACAAGTAAAGGATGAAAGAAAAAAAAAACTATTTATAGTTTTTTAAGTGTAACGGCCACCTCCGATTGCACCACAAAAGTCGGAGCTAATTCCTCCAAACGCGCAGTCAAAGTGCAACTTGCGCAACTTAATTTTAAATTCAAAATTCAAAGTATTTCAAAACTTTGAATAATTTCAAATTTTGAAAACTTTGAAGGGGGTCTTGTAGGTCCTAAAAATCAAATTGCATTTATCAAATAAGCAGAGGAAATTAGATTGCGCACTCTTCAATTGGACTGCGTAGGAGACAGATTGCGCTACTATTCAAACGTGCAAGCTGAACTGCGCTACCACTTAAGCACGCTATGCTGACGTGGCAATGCCATCATTACCTGACAAAAATCCGATCTTCCGACAGCTGACAGCCCGATAAACGAGGAGTCCTTTCATTCTTGTGCAGCACGGCGCTCGAGGATAGCTGTACAGCCAGCACAGTATGATAGCTCAACTTCTGTGCAGTTTGACCAAGCCCGAGTCTTAGCGCAGTCTGATGATAGCTCTTTTCAAGTGGCACAATCCATCAAGATAACTGACATTTATTATGTGGCTTACATGCCATCAATTGCTCGCCACGGGCAACCGCCTGTGCACGACCATGCGCATTTCAATCAAATAATGCCACGCGTCTAATACAGTTGGCCCACGATTGAGTAACTGCCAGCATAGTTCGCTGTTTGCACAGTCTGTTGCTAGCACAGTTCATCATGCACAATCCAGAATAACTACAAATTAGTTATTTCTAGAACTCTATAATAGAGTTTCAAGTCCTTCATGAAAGGGATCAGATCATTATTATCATCAGAGATCAGGAGTTCTTGTCCAAGTGCTGCTGTATTCTTCAGAGGCTATCGTCTTCAAAGTTCACATCATCCAAGGGATTAAGCGATCATCTTCAGATCGGATTCCTATAGTTGTACTTTTCCAGAATTCAATTGTAATCTTCTTACAAAGTTTTTGAAATAAAAGACTTTTGTTTTTGCAAACACCAACATCAATATCAGCCCCACTATCGAACACCCATTCACCCAAACTCGGCCATCCGTCAACACCTGTGACACCAATAAAACACGCGTCGTCACCACCACCGTCAACAACCATCGCCACCACACCAATACTACAACGACCACCTCTATTCCCGACCACCTCTTCCATCTCCCCGCTGCCATGCCACTCCGACGGCCACTCCGACGCCAACACTCCAAACACATTTACCACCACCACCATAGCCAGGCACAGCCCTGCCTACATCCCCGTGCGCTACCTCTGGCACAACCACCCCCGTTCATCAAAGACTAAAGAAAGAGATAGGGGTGAGGACCTGACCTCTCATGTCGTCCGGCCTCACCTAGTCCGCAATTGAGTTTCCCGTGCCCCGTGCTCCTCAACTGCGAGGCCACGCAAGGCCCATCTAGGCCGTTGCCGCCATAAAAAATGGAGGCACCGCCCTCCTCTTGACCACGACTATCGCTGACCACTCCCGACGGCATGAGCCCGACTGCCCACCGAGAACATCCCTGTGAGCCCTTTTCCTCCAACTCTCTCTCCCTGCGCCTTTTCTCCCTCTCTCCCTCTTTATTGGAATAATTAGAGAAAGAGGGAGTGATGGGTTCAGCAGCTACTTTTTTCCTGCTCCATTAATTTGTATTAGGGATTAACGTTTGTTTTGGAGGGGACTGTCTCTTCTCTTCATTTTTTGGAAAATGTTTGGTGAGTGGGAACTCAGCAATATGATTCCTCTCTTTTAGGCTATGAATGAACTTAGGGATTTATGAAATTAGTGATTTAGCAAATGGGTGAACATCAGCAAAAGACCTCCATTTGACTTATACTGTTAAGTAATTAGATTATTATTACGATTATTATTATTATTATTATGGAAAATGATTTAAGATTTAGGATTAATCTAACTGGAATGATCTATTAGTAGGATGGGTTTCTCTGGGCCTTGATTTCGGATAAAATGAAATAGGTTTTGAGGTTATTAAATATTTTATAATTATTATATTTTGGGCTTCGTTGTATTTGGTTGATTAATGGGCTGAGTCTTTTTCTCTCTATATCATTTTGTTGGGCTATGTAGGTGTATTAGTATAATATTGTATACATGTCCATTTTGTGTATAAATGTATATGAGTATGAGTATATATATATTATATATATAAATTCTAATTCTTTAATTTATTATTTTGGGCTGGTAAAATTAATGGGTTTAATTACTTGAGTTAGGATATAACCTTTATAAATGTATATTTATATATATTTTTGTTTCTATATACTATATATGTATATATATTAATCTTATTATTATTATTACTATTATTGTCATTAATAGTATTCCTTATTTAAAAAAATTTATATATATATATTTATAATATTATTATCATATTTTTGACCCAAAGCATATTTGATAAAATGGGAGTCTTAATACAAAAATGACTTTTTTGTGTTTTAAATATTATCTAAAAAAATTACTTTAATTTATACTAATATAGTTTTAGACATTATAAATGATTTCCATGTTACTTATATTTATTTGGTTAAATTTTTCCCCCGAAATCATAAATCACGACTATAATAGTCGTTTCTATTTCTTGATTCGATTATCGTGCCAAATTCTGATTTTGGGCTTCTATATACCGAACTAGGCTATTTGGACTATTATAGA
>JANAVB010036019.1:16105838-16123338 GCA_029216955.1 Iris pallida
AGGCAGCTCCGCCCGCTCAACCAGCTAGACAGGATGAGGGACCTTTGGTAGGGCTTATCAGAGAACTACTTGCATCCCAAGATCGTCGAGGCGACACCTTACACCAGAAAGTTCATGATGTACTAAACCGAGGAGGTCCCCAAGGGAATCAGGCGGCCAACAGTTTCAAGCGCTTGAACCCTCCCTTCTTTGACGGCAGTGAAGATGCGATTGCTGCAGACGCTTGGCTTCAGGATACCGAGGTGGTTCTAGAAGCAGCTAGGACACCTGAGAATGAGAAGGTGGCGGTGGTACGCCTACAGTTGTTAGACTTGGCTCGCGATTGGTGGGCGGCTCAGGCCATGGGGTTAGCGGCACCAGTCACTTGGGCG
Source organism: Iris pallida (assembly GCA_029216955.1). Lineage (NCBI taxonomy): Eukaryota > Viridiplantae > Streptophyta > Magnoliopsida > Asparagales > Iridaceae > Iris > Iris pallida. Next base: position 16,106,210 of record JANAVB010036019.1, read on the forward strand.
ACGTTCAGAGAGAGGTTCTAGACAAAGTACTTCGATGCGGTGGCACGGTACGACCTGCAGACCCGGTTCACCAACTTGAAGCAAGGAGGCAGGACGGTCGATGGCTATGCGACCGAGTTTTCCAGGCTGAGTAGGTTCGCCCCCACTTTGGTGGCGACTGAGTTCGATAGGGCCCAGCGGTTCCAGCAGGGGCTGCACTTAGAGATATTATTGGCCGTGGAGCAGTTCGAGCACCAGACGTTCGATGCAGTGTTGAAGGCAGCAAGGAGGCATAAGTATACCTCCCGGAGGATTGTGGACAGGACCGGAGGCAGGAAGTGGTCCCACAACCAGATGTACCAATCTTCAGCTTCATCCCCGGCAGCTAGGGATATAACCATTGGAACTCCGAGGCGGGCGACCTCAGTGACGTCGGTTCAGCATTCTCCGACGTACCCGTAGCAGCAGAAGCAGAAGCAGTCTTCCGCGGTGGGATGTTCTCATTGCGGGAAGCCGGGCCATGTAGTGGCAGAGTGTCGTAGGGCACAGGGATTGTGCCTGGCTTGTGGAGGAGCAGACCACCAGATAAGGACCTGCCCGAATAGGGGAGGTCCATCATCATCCAACCTTTCTAGTTCTTCGGTGAGAGGACCAGCCCCAGTTCCAGTCCAGCAGCAGCAGCAACAGCAGTACCCGAGGCCATTGTTGCCTCAGGCCCAGGCCTTTCAGCAGCAGAACCAGCAGCAGTTCACCCAGGCTCCAGCACAGAACCGACAGAGGGGTTTCCAGCAGAGAGGACCCGCAGCTAGAGGTCAGGCTATGATGATGACCATGGAAGAAAAAGTTGCACCAGGTGAGGTAGTGGCAGGTACTATTCTCGTCAACACCTTTCCAGCATCTGTATTATTTGATTCTGGTGCATCGCATTCATTCATGTCTGTACGATTCGCGACACGGATAGGATTGGAGCCCGAGTCATTATCAGTGAGGCTCAATATACTTACTGGTAATGGTCTTGTGGGAGTAGATCGAGTGTTTTCCTCGTGTCGGATCGTAGTTAGCGGTAGAGAGTTCCCCGCTAGGCTCATAGAGTTCCCTATGGCAGACTATGATGTAGTCCTAGGCATGGATTGGTTGAGGAACCATTATGCTAGGATAGACTGCCATATTGGCAGAGTTGTCTTTAGTATTCTCGGAGAGCCAGAGTTTTCATTTTCCAGAGGCGCCGTGGAGCCATCTCCTCCAATATTGCGGATGGCAGTAGCAGCAGTACAGTTGCCCCGAATAGTTGAAGAGTTTCCAGATGTCTTCCAGAGGAACTTCCAGGGATGCCACCAGAGCGGGAGATCGAGTTCACCATTGACTTGATTCCCGGGACAGCACCAGTATTAGAGCGAGTCTACAGAATGGCGCCTTCAGAGTTGGAGATTTTATACAAGATGATTGAAGAACTCAGGACCAAGGGATTCATTCGTGCAAGTGGATCGCCTTGGGGAGCCCCGATGCTTCTTGTGAAAAAGAAGGATGGTACGTCCATGTTATGTGTAGATTATCGTACCTTGAACTCAGTGACAATCAAGAACAGATACCGTCTCCCGAGGATAGATGACTTGTTTGATCAACTCAAGGGGGCTTCAGTTTTCTCGAAGATAGACTTGCGGTCAGGATACCACCAGATCAGAGTCAAAGAGCAGGAAATCCCGAAGACGGCGTTCAGATCTAGGTACGGGCATTGGGAGTTTCTAGTTATGCCCTTTGGAGCGACCAATGCGTCGGCAGTGTTCATGGACCTCATGAATCGTATTTTCATGCCTTACTTGGATTATTTTGTGATAGTGTTCCTTGATGACATCCTGGTCTATAGCAAGAGTGAAGCAGAGCACGAGCAGCATCTCAGAGTTGTCCTTCAGATTCTCAGAGAGCACCAGTTGTATGCCAAGTTTACTAAATGCGAGTTCTGGCTCGATCGCATTTCTTACTTGGGTCACATCATTACCAGAGGAGGAGTGGAAGTGGATCCCCAGAAGATTGTGGCTATCGAGGCATGGCCAGTACCCAACTCAGTGGCAGAAGTTTACAGCTTTCATGGATTGGCCGGCTACTACCGACGGTTCGTCTCTGATTTTGCAAGAATTTCAGCGCCGATGACCCAGTTGACCCACAAGGATGTGCCGTTCATTTGGACAACAGAATGTCAGGAATCATTTGAGAAGTTGAAGCGAGGTTTGATAACGGCTCCCATTCTCACCCTTCCAGATGGGACCGGAGGATTCACAGTTTATTGCGACGCTTCAGGCAGAGGATTAGGATGTGTTTTGATGCAGCATGGGAAGGTAATTGCTTATGCGTCACGTCAACTCCGTGATTATGAGAAGAATTACCCGACCTACGACTTGGAGCTAGCAGCAGTAGTGTTTGCACTTAAGTTGTGGAGGCACTATTGTACGGAGACAGAGTGGAGATATTTACTGATCATAAGAGCCTGAAGTATGTTTTCACCCAGAAGGATCTTAATATGCGGCAGAGAAGATGGCTCGAGCTACTGGTGGACTACGATATGGATTTACAGTATCATCCAGGGAAGACCAACGTTGTAGCAGATGCGTTGAGCCGGAGAGCCGGAGTTTATTTCCTGACGGCGCAACCAGAGCTATTGACGGATCTTCAGAAGATGGGAATTAAAGTGGTTCTTTCTTCCAATGTGGCCTTGATGGCCAGCCTACAGATTCAGTCCACCATAGTTGAGAGGATCCGGACAGCACAGTTAGCAAATTCCAAGATTCAGCGGCTCAGAGCAGAGTGCGAGGCAGGAAGAAGGCCAGAGTTATGTATTCATGAGGATGGTATACTTCGACACGGCACGCGTCTTTGTGTACCCAGTGGAGATATCAGACAGGAAGTCATGGCAGAGGCTCACAGTTCGAAGTACTCCATTCACCCAGGCGGCACGAAGATGTACAGAGATATTCGTCAACACTTTTGGCGGAATGGTATGAAGAGGGAGATAGCCCGGTATGTCTCTCGATGTTTTGTTTGCCAACAGGTCAAGGCTGAACATCAGAGGCCAGCTGGACTTCTTCAACCCTTGCCGATCCCAGAATGGAAATGGGAGCACATAACAATGGATTTCGTGACTGGGTTACCCAGATCTCCGACAGGCAGAGATGCTATTTGGGTCATTGTGGACAGGCTTACCAAGGTGGCACACTTTCTTCCATTTAGAGTTGGACAGTCGACGGCACAGCTAGCAGAGATGTATCTCAGGCAGATCGTCAGACTTCACGGAGTGCCAGTCAGCATAGTATCAGACAGGGATACGAGATTCACATTGCACTTCTGGCACAGTCTTCATCAAAGTTTGGGGACTCGTCTCAAGTTCAGCTCAGCGTATCATCCGCAGACAGATGGGCAGTCAGAGCGTACTATACAAACTCTCGAAGATATATTGCGGTCATGTATCCTTGACTTTGGTGGTTCGTGGGAGGATCACCTGCACCTGGTGGAATTCTCGTACAACAATAGTTTCCAGGCCAGTATCCAGATGGCACCCTTCGAGGCTCTGTATGGTAGGAAGTGCAGATCCCCGTTAGCATGGGATGATGTCGGAGAGAGGCAGATGCTCGGTCCAGAACTGATTTCTCAGACGGTTGAAGTGGTCAGGAGAGTCAGAGATCACCTCCGAGTTGCTCAGGATCGCCAGCGCCATTGGACCGATGCTCATCGGCGTCCCTTAGAATTTGCCGTCGGCGACCATGTATTCCTTAGGATCTCGTCTACCCGCGGTGTCATTCGTTTTGGCGTACGGGGAAAGCTTAGTCCTAGGTATATAGGACCGTTCGATATTCTGGAGCGAGTAGGCGATGTGTCCTATTGTCTCGCTCTTCCGCCGTCGCTAAGTGAGGTACATGATGTATTCTATGTGTCCCAATTACGACGGTACATTCCGGACCCGAGCCATATCCTAGATCATTCGGAATTGGTTGTTGGTACCAACCTTTCGTATGAGGAGAGGCCCGTGTCTATTTTGGACCGGAGGGAAAAGACGCTCAAGAATAAGACTATTAATTTAGTCCGAGTTGCTTGGGGTCATCACCCTCTAGGTGAGTCAACGTGGGAGCGTGAGGACGACATCCGATCGCGATATCCCTACATGTTTGACTCGTGAGGTATAATGTCTTTCTTATGCCTTACGCTTTCCCTTCCTTGCTTGCATTGTAAGATTGTATGATTGAACTGCTTAGTGAAGCTTGCCTGTGCTTAGTATAGCTTGTCGTGGCAATCTCTAGCTCCTTGATTAAATTTCGAGGACGGAATTCTTTGAAGGTGGGTAGAGTTGTCACCCTCATTTCCTGTATTTCGTATTTATGCTCGTATTTGATTTTGGCTCGTATTTTATTTTCTCGACTTGTGGATTTTGGTTTCTCGTAAATGGGTTTTGGACCATGGCTTGGTTTTATTTTGTGGAAGTTGGTTTGGTTTGGTTCATCATGAGTGGAATACTTTAACCTACACTCTACCCTCAACACAACACAACCACCCTCATTATATCTCCACCAAACTTTCTCTTTCCTCTTTACTCTCCATTAATTTTCTTCTTCTTCCTTCTTCCACAACTCCCCAACCCATTAGGCAAGTGTACCTTGCCATCAAATAAGCACCACTTTTTATTTGTCCATTAGCTAGATTAGGCCATGGAGAACAACTTTAGAACTTGGCATTTTGTGATTTGGAGTTTCCTTTGTTCTAGATCTAGGTTTTTACTATTTTCGGATTTACATGGTTTTGATCTATTTAACTTTGATTTTTGTATGTTTTGATGCTTCCATGTGGAAGAGAATTCGATTTTACTCAAGTTAGAACTTTGAAAATCTAGATTTGGTTTTAATTTGGCTAAGTTATGAAGAATTGAAGTTCTTGGTGTTCTTGGACTTGCTCTCGGCCAGGAAGAACAGCCCTCTGCCTTGCGCTTTTTAGCGCATGGCCGATTGCACACCCCCGGCCTGTGCTCTTTAGCGCATGGCCGATTACGCATTCACTTGGCCAGTGCTTTGCGCTGCGCTGGATTGCGCTGGTGCAAGCTAGCCATGCGCAAGCCAGCCATGCGCAAAGTAACACCTGCGTAATCCACCCCTGCGTAATCCACCCCTGCGCAATCCTCCTGTGCGCAATCCATCTGCTGCGCCATCCACTCCTGCGCAGTTGGTACCCTGCGCAGCTGTAACTTCACCTCTCAAATTTTATAGCAAATCATAAAATTTCCTGAATTATTTTCTTGATTTGATTTCCTATTCTTTATTTATTTTAGCCACTAGTTGGGCTTCCTCAATTTAACTAAGTGATTATTGGGTTGTAAGCCCATTAAGCTATTCCAGAAATCTATTTTCCTAAGGAGAGACCCTTCTCCACTCTTCTATAAACAACCAGCACATCCATGTGCTTTCTAAACAAAAATTTGTTCTCTCCAAATCATTGTTTCCCTCCCATTTCTTCTGTTCAGTTGGAGGAGACTCAATTGAATCAGAAATTCAAAAATTGAAATTCTTCTCTAACAAACTTCACTGTAGCATCATGCTACTCTCCCGCCAATTGATTCAGTAGCTATAAAACCCACAGGCCTTCATTAATTTTCTCAATCACAACTTCCTCCCAAGCACCCTTTCTTCCCCTTCTTCTTCCCAGAGCTTAGGATGATGGAAATGGCAGTAGGAGTAGCTGTTCACTGAAGAAGAAGAACGACGATGACGACGACGTTCCTGCAGCAGATCAGCATGATTTCCGGCAATCGACAGTGAGTAGGCCAATCTTCCCTTGTTTTCGATCGTTTGCATTTCCAATTGTTGATCACAAATTTGTGTGATCAGCCTTAAAATCGACTGTGATTGATCGAGTCTTCGTGCGGTGGACGATCTGCTCGTATCAACAAACAACCAATTCGAGTAAGCTCCAATTTCCTTTTCTCTGTTCATTTTGAATTCAGTGTTAGAATTTAGTTTTTGGCATGGATTGGATGCAGAGGCATTCCTTGTTTTGATAATAGGTACTAGTGGATGAATCATGATTTGGTCGATGAGCTGAGGATTTGAAGGATCTGTGTCCTTGATCGAATTGTGAGTATGGAAATTATATTGATCTTGTTTTTTTCCAATTTAGTTGGTTTAACCAATTCAATTGCTTATGACATTTCATCAAAACTCTGATACGTAACAACTGTTTGATTAAATGCCTGATCAGAGTTTTCCTACTCCCAAATCGATCCTTGGAACTCACTTTCGACTCATCATTGCAGTACAATTGAAGATTTGTATATATCTACAGGTATGCATTATTTTGCCTTGTTTTTCGTTCAGTACAGTAATCGAATTGCTAGTTATGAGATGATAGAGTTTGGTTGTCCATGGTTGGGAAGGGAAGGCCAATACGAATGAAGTAGCCGTTGAGTTTGAATTCTGTGATAGCAAGTTAATTCAGGTTGTAGTCGAAGTGTGTGACTGAGGGAATACAAGGAATAGTTTTACTGCAGTGTTGTGACTTAGTCCATGAACTGGGCCTTCGTATCATTGCCCTGGATTCAGATTAATCTCAGTGAACTTGAGATTTGATCTCAGTGAATATGAGATTTAATCTCAGGGAGCATGGATTGATCTCAGTGAACAGGGGGATTAATCTCAGTGAACCTGAGGTTTGATCTCAGTGAATCTGAGAATTAATCTCAATGAATATGAGATTTAATCTCAGGGAACAGGGTTTGATCTCAGTGAACATGGGAATTAATCTCAGTGTAACCTGAGGTTTGATCTTAGTAATTTGAGGTTAATCTCAATGAACATGAGATGGCACTCAAATGAACCTGAACCTCATATTCAATATGGTTGCTTATTTCCTGCCATAGTCCATTGGGAAAACAGAGAGTTAATCTCAGTTAGTCTGAGAATAATCTCAGTTAGATTGGGAACATTCCCAGTGTAACCTGAGAGCATTTTCAGGGTAAACTAAGGTTAACCATCTCTGAAATCTGAGAATGGTTGAGGCTAGAGAGCATGTCTTAGACTCTTAGGATTTTTCATAATAGTGTTGAGATTCCTGCAAACTTGACAAACAGTGGGAGTGCATAAACAGTAGGATTTTGGCCTGGAAGCAATCAGGAAACCCTGAATAACAGCAGGATGTGGCACAACATTGCATAGCATAAATATGTAGCTTTTGTATGATGATTGATGAACCTGAAACTTTCACATCAATGTTTTGGTTCATTAGTGAACTTGGGATCTCATTACAGTTGTGGCTCATTCATGCCTGGGTCATTTGAAACCCTGAGAATGACATCTCAGTGAAATCTGAGATGGTGTCTCAGTTAAAACTGAGAATAACACAGTTGAGAACTGAGAGATGATCTCAGTGTGAAATTTAGAGCTTATCAATTTATTTAGCGTGGACTCCAATTCAGTTTTGGGTCATCAGAAGTTTTAGGCACTGTCCTAGTAATTTGAGGAACTGGAGAATTCCTATAGCATGGTTTGACAAATTGTTGAAACCTGGGAATAACATCTCAGTACACTATTGCAATAGGAGAAGACTATTTCAATATAAATCTCTTGCTTAATGATAGGACATTAGTGGGAAGAAGTCTTTGGTTATTCAATAAGCCTGCATCCTAAGTCTTGGTATAACTTATGTTAAATTCTTTCTTTTACTCTAAGTTAGTTTCCACATGTATTGCTTAGAGTTACATTGTCAATTTTCCATAATATTTTCTTGGATCAAGTTAGTAGTGTGGCAATGTTATTTTAGGAAGTAAACCACATGTTTATAATCCTGCGAACCTTAGTGTTAAACATTGGTTAGCTATTATATTACATGTTAAAACAAGATAATATTGTACTTGGTTAGTCAGTAATTTTTAGAGGTTAACCAACTTGTACTCAATAAACCAGGAGGATATCCAGCTTCTTTTATTACCAGTACATTTCCAGAGCAAGGCAAGTACTTTTCTATGGTTTTGTACATTTAGATTCCTGTACCCTTTTCTTGTGACACTGTTATAGCACGACATCATGTATTCCTGTACTCTGGTACTCTTGCTCTTGTACTTGTTAGTGTCGGGTGGGGAAATACACTAGCCATGTGACCAAACCCGGTTACTATATATTCATGTACCTAGCTTAGGCCTCGCACTGTGCACGCGGGTCCTAAGTCGTACCATATTCATGTACTCCTGTGCATGTTCCTGTACTTACCTTAGCCGGTCACATAGACTAGATGTATTTCGATATTGTGCACATCATGTTTGGTACTGCAGGATCATAGTTTCATTCCTGTACTTTATATTCCTGTACGTTACATTTCCTGTACTTTACATTCATGTACTATAGTTCCTGTACTTTATATTTCATGTACCATATCTCTTGTACTCAGTTTCTGTACCACCTTCATGTATTTACCTGTTTATTCCTGTATTTCATTTCCTGTACATCTTGTATTCATTCATGTTCATGTTTCATTACCTAGAACTGTACTTTGCTCCGCTCCTGAATAGGATATGTTGCAGGTGAGATGGAGGCTATTTGCGACACCTTCTATGGACGGGATGTTGCTATTATTGCTGAGCCAGCTGGAGCTGTGCTGGACCTAGAGGCCGCAGAGGCTTAGTACCTTTCCTTTATATCATTTCTTATTTTGAGACTTAGTCAGACATTTGACATTTCTGGATGAATGTAATAAAACATATAGACTTGTACTATTTCTGGGATTTCGTTTATAGATGCTGTGATGTTACCTTACTTCATGATTACTTGTTAGTTTTCCTTAGTATTGGTACAGCTTACTTCGTCGTGTCCAACGACGAAGGCTGGGCGTGTCCGACTCGTGTCTGATTATTCGGGAGCAGGTCGTGACATGTTTTTAGTGGTGGCCCATGCAGGTCTATCCTAATGGTACCTAGGTCTTAGCGTACTATTGGGGGACTTGATTACACTAGGGAAACTTGATCACATCATAGGAATACGGGTACATCGGGTACATATGGTTATTATATAAACATTTACATTTTTCTGGTAGATTAGGTTTTTATCAATCACGAAGTTTTCTTTTTATGCAGGATGGTCGCCACTAGGAAGACCGCAGATCAGACAGGAGTTGCGAGCAGCTCAGGAGTTGCAGTCAGCACTGGAGTTACAGGCGGTACAGAGCAGCCCGCACCGGACGTCCAGGCAGATCCGCTTCCGCCAGTGCCTCCTATCTTTCTCGCACTGCCACCGACGATGATGTTCGACGGCGCTCAGGTGATGGCGATGTTCCAGCAATTTATGGAGGCCCAGAACCACCAGGCTGCACAGTTCAGGGAGGCCCAGAGTCAGCAGGCAGCACAGTTCAGAGCGACTGTGTTGACGCACTTCGGACCAGAGAGCCGGCAGCACCAGCTCCAGCAGCAGCAGCAGCAGCAGTTCCAGCGCCACGAGGACCGAGACCGAGGACAGCCAAGGAGTACCAGCACCTTTCCCCAATGGACTTCTGGGGTGACGAGGGGATCATCTATGCAGATGAGTGGCTGGAGAATGCAGATAGGACCTTGACCATGGCGAACATTCCAGAGGACCAGAAGGTGTCAGTAGCTAGCATGCGACTCTTTGACTTGGCGAGAGCTTGGTACCGGGAGGACCCCCAGTTGACGGATCCCCGGGTGTCTTGGACAGTTTTCAAAACACTGTTCAAGGAGAAATTCTTTCCAGAGGTAGAGCGTGATGAGTTGAGGATGCAGTTCGAGGCGCTGCAGCAGGGGACGATGACGGTTGCTCAGTATACTTCAGAGTTTACCAGACTCAGCAGGTTCGCTGAGAGCCTGGTTAGAGAGCCAGAGGACAGAGCATGGAGATTCAAGAAGGGTCTCAACAGGGAGCTGTGACATGCGGTGGCGATTAGCCAGGCGACTACCTACTCCAGCATCCTTAAGATCGCCCAGGCAGTAGAGAAGGAGGCAGACCCAAGGCTGAAGAGGGACCGAGACGTGGGCAGCAGCAGTTTCCAGACACCGACGAAGCGGGTCCAGACCCAGACTCAGGCAAGACCCTAGCAGCAGGCACAGCAGCAGCATCGACCAGCCAGAGCTCCTGCACATCAGCATCAGAGGCAGCAGCAGGGGATTACTTGTACATTCTGCTATCGGCCGGGACACCGCTTCGACGAGTGCCGCAAGTGGCTCGGACTCTGCTTATTCTGCGGATCAGACGCACACCAGATGAGGGACTGCCTACTGGCTGCGGCTAGACTGACTAGAGGACCGAGAGGAGCTGGAGGACCACCACCTGCACCACCCAGAGCTCTACCAACTGCACCACAGAGGGGACCAGCTTTACCCACTCAGCAGCAGCAGTTTGCTCAGCGTCAGCAGAGGGGAGGACAGCAGCAGGGACGTGCTTACGTCATGGCGGCAGTTGAGGAGGATGAGGCAGTACCGGATGTGATCACAGGTTCTATACTTTTACATTCTTTTCCTGCCATTGTATTGTTTGATTCTGGAGCCACACATAGCTTTGTATCATATGAGTTTCTGTATAGACACGGTTTCACACCCAAGCCCACTAGGCAGAACTGTCGGATTATGACAGGAGGAGGGTTAGTGCTAGTGAGTGAGATGGTGGAATGCCCTATCACTATTGCTGGGAGGGAGTTTAGAGCTCGACTTCTAGTGATGCCACTGCCCGGATTTGATATAGTCCTCGGCATCGACTGGATGAGCGAGCAGTTTGCCGTAATAGACTGCCATGAAGGGAAGGTGATCTTCAGTCCGCCAGGAGTTCCACCGTTCGAGATCAGCCGACGAGTTGCAGAGAGGCCAGAGGGAGTCTACTTCGGAGCTGTTACAGAAGACCAGGAGTTGCTGCATCCACTTATCGCAGAGTTTCTCGACGTCTTCCCCGAGGAGCTGCCAGGATTGCCGCCGGATCGAGATGTGGAGTTCGGCATTGACCTATTGCCCGGATCAGCGCCGAAGTCTCAGCATTGTTATAAAATCAACCCGAAGGAAGCTGTGGAGTTGAAGGCGCAGATTGATGAGCTAGAGGGCAAGGGATTTATTCGCTCCAGTGCTTCATCCTGGGGAGCACCGGTGCTTTTTGTGCCCAAGAAGGATGGGACGGTGAGGATGTGCATTGACTACCGTGCACTCAACAACATCACCATCAAGAATCGATACCCTTTGCCACGGATTGATGAGCTGTTTGACCAGCTTAGTAGAGCGAAGGTCTTTTCTAAGATTGATCTTCGGTCGGGATACCACCAGATGAAGGTTCGGGAGCAGGATATTCCGAAGACAGCCTTCAACACCCGATACGGCCAGTATGAGTTCCTGGTGATGCCGTTCGGACTCACTAATGCCCCAGCTGTGTTTATGAACCTGATGAATAAGGTTTTCCACAAGTATTTGGATAAGTTTGTCGTAGTCTTTATTGACGATATTCTGATCTATTCCAAGACAGAGGAGGAGCATGTAGAGCATCTGCGGATCGTTTTGGAGATTCTGCGGAAGGAGAAGCTGTACGGAAAACTCTCGAAATGTGAGTTTTTCTTGGACAGAGTGGAGTTTTTGGGGCACGTAGTGACTGGAGAGAGGATTTCTGTGGATCCCAAGAAGATTGAGGCAGTGGAAGCATGGCACCTCCCAAGTCAGTAGCAGAGATTCGTAGTTTCCTGGGTCTAGCAGGATACTACAGGAAGTTCGTGAAGGACTTCGCCAGGATAGCAGAGCCTATGACGAAGCTTACGCGGAAGGACGAGGAGTTCATATGGAGCGACGCCTGCCAGACAGCATTTGAAGAATTGAAGAGAAGACTCACGACGGCACCAGTTCTAGCTTTGCCATCAGGATCAGGAGGATTCGTCATCTACAGTGATGCTTCAGGGAAAGGCTTGGGATGCGTGCTGGAGCAGAACAAGAAGGTTATAGCGTATGCTTCTAGACAGTTGAGGCCCCATGAGAAGAATTATCCTACACATGACTTGGAGCTTGCAGCAGTCATATTTGCCTTAAAACTGTGGAAGCATTACCTATATGGAGAGAGAGTAGACATCTTCACGGACCACAAAAGCCTGAAGTATGTCTTTACTCAGAAGGAGCTGAATATGAGGCAGCACAGATGGCTGGAACTCATGAAGGACTTCGACATCAGTCTGCAGTATCATCCTGGAAAGGCGAATGTGGTTGCAGACGCTCTCAGTCGGTATTCTATTGCTATGTATCTCACCATGGACCGGCATCTCTTGGAGGATCTGGAGAGCCTTGGGATTGAGATTGTTCTCCCAGGGTATAGAGGTCAGATGATGCATATACAGATACAGTCGGGGTTGCTAGAGAAGATCAAGGAGGCCCAGTTACTTGATGAGGGAATCCAAGGTCTTAGAGCTCAGGCAGAGTTAGGTCTGCTCGACGATTTCACCATTGCGGAGGACGGATCCTTGAGGCATGGGAGTCAGCTGTGTGTGCCTAAGGACTTGCGGGAGGAGGTGATGCAGGAAGCCCATCAGTCGTAATATTCTATACATCTTGGATCTACCAAGATGTACAAGGATTTGCGTGAGTATGTTTGGTGGTATGGGATGAAGAGAGAGGTTGCCAGATTTATTTCCAGATGCCTTGTGTGCCAGCAAGTCAAGGCGGAGCGCCAGAGACCAGCGGGACTACTCCAGCCTTTACATATTCCAGAATGGAAGTGGGAGCACATTACCATGGACTTTGTCTCTGGATTGCCACGTACTCCCAGTGGCAAGGACGCTATTTGGGTGATCGTGGACAGATTGACAAAGTCCGCTCATTTTATTTCGTTCAAGGTTGGGCTGTCGACCGAGAAGCTTGCAGACCTTTACATGCGTCAGATCGTGAGGATTCACGGAGTGCCAGTTAGTATTGTTTCAGATCGAGACAGCCGCTTCACATCACACTTCTGGAGGAGTCTACAGCAAAGCTTGGGATCACAGTTGAAGTTCAGCACGGCCTATCATCCACAGACGGACGGGCAGTCCGAGAGGACCATTCAGACCTTGGAGGACATGCTGCGGGTTTGCGCACTCGACTTCGGCGGATCGTGGGAGGACCATTTGCACCTGGTAGAATTTGCCTATAACAACAGTTATCAGGCCAGCATTGAGATGACTCCATTCGAGGCACTGTACGGGCGAAGATGTCGCACGCCGTTATCCTGGGACGACGTTGGCGAGAGAGCTTTACTTGGGCCAGAGATGGTGGTGGACTCAGCAGAAAAAGTCAGACTGATCAGAGATCGTCTCAGGGTTGCGCAGGATCGGCAGAAGCATTGGGCGGACAGCACCAGACGGCCACTTGAGTTTGAGGTTGGGGACAGAGTATTTCTGAAGATCTCACCGACCAGGGGCGTCATTCGGTTCGGCAGAGGCGGAAAGCTCAGTCCGAGATTCATCGGACCATTTGACGTGACGGCACGGATTGGTGAGGTGGCGTATCGACTAGCGCTTCCAGCTAGCTTAGAGGGAGTGCACGATGTCTTCCATGTATCTCAGCTCCGACGATACATTCCAGACCCCAGCCATGTGGTGGACTATTCCGAGCTAGAGGTGGGCCCGAGATTGACTTATGAGGAGCAGCCAGTAGAGATCCTGGACCGGAGGGAGAAGCGCTTACGGAACCAGACCATTCCTCTTGTCCGCGTCATGTGGAGACACCACTCTCCGGAAGAGTCCATATGGGAGCGCGAGGATGAGATGTGTGAGCGATATCCTAGTTTGTTCACTTGAGTGTTTGTATTTTATGCATTTTTTTTAATTCAATAAACAACTCTTTGGATTCACTATATTTGATTTTCTGTGTCTACCTTCCAATTTCGAGGGCGAAATTTTTCAAGAGGGAGAGATTTGTAACTTCACCTCTCAAATTTTATAGCAAATCATAAAATTTCCTGAATTATTTTCTTGATTTGATTTCCTATTCTTTATTTATTTTAGCCACTAGTTGGGCTTCCTCAATTTAACTAAGTGATTATTGGGTTGTAAGCCCATTAAGCTATTCCAGAAATCTATTTTCCTAAGGAGAGACCCTTCTCCACTCTTCTATAAACAACCAGCACATCCATGTGCTTTCTAAACAAAAATTTGTTCTCTCCAAATCATTGTTTCCCTCCCATTTCTTCTGTTCAGTTGGAGGAGACTCAATTGAATCAGAAATTCAAAAATTGAAATTCTTCTCTAACAAACTTTACTGTAGCATCATGCTACTCTCCCGCCAATTGATTCAGTAGCTATAAAACCCACAGGCCTTCATTAATTTTCTCAATCACAACTTCCTCCCAAGCACCCTTTCTTCCCCTTCTTCTTCCCAGAGCTTAGGATGATGGAAATGGCAGTAGGAGTAGCTGTTCACTGAAGAAGAAGAACGACGATGACGACGACGTTCCTGCAGCAGATCAGCATGATTTTCGGCGATCGACAGTGAGTAGGCCAATCTTCCCTTATTTTCGATCGTTTGCATTTCCAATTGTTGATCGCAAATTTGTGTGATCAGCCTTGAAATCGACTGTGATTGATCGAGTCTTCGTGCGGTGGACGATCTGCTCGTATCAATAAACAACCAATTCGAGTAAGCTCCAATTTTCTTTTCTCTGTTCATTTTGAATTCAGTGTTAGAATTTAGTTTTTGGCATGGATTGGATGCAGAGGCATTCCTTATTTTGATAATAGGGACTAGTGGATGAATCATGATTTGGTCGATGAGCTGAGGATTTGAAGGATCTGTGTCCTTGATCGAATTGTGAGTATGGAAATTATATTGATCTTGTTTTTTTCCAATTTAGTTGGTTTAACCAATTCAATTGCTTATGACATTTCATCAAAACTCTGATACGTAACAACTGTTTGATTAAATGCCTGATCAGAGTTTTCCTACTCCCAAATCGATCCTTGGAACTTACTTTCGACTCATCATTGCAGTACAATTGAAGATTTGTATCTATCTACAGGTATGCATTATTTTGCCTTGTTTTTTGTTCAGTACAGTAATCGAATTGCTAGTTATGAGATGATAGAGTTTGGTTGTCCATGGTTGGGAAGGGAAGGCCAATACGAATGAAGTAGCCGTTGAGTTTGAATTTTGTGATAGCAAGTTAATTCAGTATTGTAGTCGAAGTGTGTGACTGAGGGAATACAAGGAATAGTTTTACTGCAGTGTTGTGACTTAGTCCATAAACTGGGCCTTCGTATCATTGCCCTGGATTCAGATTAATCTCAGTGAACTTGAGATTTGATCTCAGTGAATATGAGATTTAATCTCAGGGAGCATGGATTGATCTCAGTGAACAGGGGGATTAATCTCAGTGAACCTGAGGTTTGATCTCAGTGAATCTGAGAATTAATCTCAATGAATATGAGATTTAATCTCAGGGAACAGGGTTTGATCTCAGTGAACATGGGAATTAATCTCAGTGTAACCTGAGGTTTGATCTTAGTAATTTGAGGTTAATCTCAATGAACATGAGATGGCACTCAAATGAACCTGAACCTCATATTCAATATGGTTGCTTTTTTCCTGCCATAGTCCATTGGGAAAACAGAGAGTTAATCTCAGTTAGTCTGAGAATAATCTCAGTTAGATTGGAAACATTCCCAGTGTAACCTGAGAGCATTTTCAGGGTAAACTAAGGTTAACCATCTCTGAAATCTGAGAATGGTTGAGGCTAGAGAGCATGTCTTAGACTCTTAGGATTTTTCATAACAGTGTTGAGATTCCTGCAAACTTGATAAACAGTGGGAGTGCATAAACAGTAGGATTTTGGCCTGGAAGCAATCAGGAAACCCTGAATAACAGCAGGATGTGGCACAACATTGCATAGCATAAATATGTAGGTTTTGTATGATGATTGATGAACCTGAAACTTTCACATCAATGTTTTGGTTCATTAGTGAACTTGGGATCTCATTACAGTTGTGACTCATTCATGCCTGGGTCATTTAAAACCCTGAGAATGACATCTCAGTGAAATCTGAGATGGTGTCTCAGTTAAAACTGAGAATAACACAGTTGAGAACTGAGAGATGATCTCAGTGTGAAATTTAGAGCTTATCAATTTATTTAGCCTGGACTCCAATTCAGTTTTGGGTCATCAGAAGTTTTAGGCACTGTCCTAGTAATTTGAGGAACTGGAGAATTCCTATAGCATGGTTTGACAAATTGTTGAAACCTGGGAATAACATCTCAGTACACTATTGCAATAGGAGAAGACTATTTCAATGTAAATCTCTTGCTTAATGATAGGACATTAGTGGGAAGAAGTCTTTGGTTATTCAATAAGCCTGCATCCTAAGTCTTGGTATAACTTATGTTAAATTCTTTCTTTTACTCTAAGTTAGTTTCCACATGTATTGCTTAGAGTTACATTGTCAATTTTCCATAATATTTTCTTGGATCAAGTTAGTAGTGTGGCAATGTTATTTTAGGAAGTAAACCACATGTTTATAATCCTGCGAACCTTAGTGTTAAACATTGGTTAGCTATTATATTACATGTTAAAACAAGATAATATTGTACTTGGTTAGTCAGTAATTTTTAGAGGTTAACCAACTTGTACTCAATAAACCAGGAGGATATCCAGCTTCTTTTATTACCAGTACATTTCCAGAGCAAGGTAAGTACTTTTCTATGGTTTTGTACATTTACATTCCTGTACCCTTTTCTTGTGACACTGTTATAGCATGACATCATGTATTCCTGTACTCTGGTACTCTTGCTCTTGTACTTGTTAGTGTCGGGTGGGGAAATACACTAGCCATGTGACCAAACCCGGTTACTATATATTCCTGTACCTAGCTTAGGCCTCGCACTGTGCACACGGGTCCTAAGTCGTACCATATTCATGTACTCCTGTGCATGTTCCTGTACTTACCCTAGCCGGTCACATGGACTAGATGTATTTCGATATTGTGCACATCATGTTTGGTACTGCAGGATCATAGTTTCATTCCTGTACTTTACATTCCTGTACGTTACATTTCCTGTACTTTACATTCATGTACTATAGTTCCTGTACTTTACATTTCATGTACCATATCTCTTGTACTCAGTTTCTGTACCACCTTCCTGTATTTACCTGTTCATTCCTGTATTTCATTTCCTGTACATCTTGTATTCATTCATGTTC
>JANAVB010036019.1:16133338-16135089 GCA_029216955.1 Iris pallida
GTTTCTTCAGAGCTACTCGCGGGGGCAGACAGGGAGACCCTCTCTCCGCCACCATTTTCATCATCACGGCGGAAGCGCTGAGCAGAATCTCAAATTATGCCGCGATCTCCTGGGTTCCAGCACTTTCACACAACGACCGGGTGCCCTCTCATAACTCATCTCGCGTACGCGGACGACATCCTCATTTTCTCCGCCGGCGCTATTGGAGCCATTGAGGTGGTGATCAGAACTCTTGCCAATTACACTCGCTGCTCCGGCCAGAAATCAACAACGCAAGAGCGTGATCTATACTCATCACAAAGCAGATAGAACTCACTCGGCGGTGCTTCCTCCATGACTTCCTTCTCCACCGCTTATCCCCCTTTCTCTACTTAGGCTGCCCTTGGTGTACGGCAGAGCCAACTCTGGGGATTTTCGATCACATGGTGGGCAAGATTCGCCAAAAATTGTGGCCTGGCACAACGCCACCCTTTCTCCGGGGGGAAGCTTATGCTCATTAAGCACGTCCTTTCCTCCATACCCATTTACACCCTTGCGGTGTGCTCCCCCCACCAAAGTGCTTCATCTATCGAATCCATACTAGCTAAGTTCTTTTGGGGACATCTCGAGGGGAAGAACAAGTATCACTGGGCCAGTTGGGCAACAATGGCTAAACCTACCGTAGAGGGAGGTCTAGGATTCTGCAGGCTGGCCCACATGGTCGACGCACAATCGGCTAAGTTGTGGTGGAAAATTCGCTCTGAAAACTCGATCTGGACCAGGTTCATGCGAGCGAGGTACTCCAGATTCTGTCACCTAACAGAGGCGTCGGCCAACAACGATCCTTCGCGTCGTGGTGGCGCATCATCCGGGGCAGAAACCTTACGGAACCTCACTTTCGATTGACCCTGGGCAATGGGCGTTCGCAGGCCTGTAGGAACGCTGGTTGGGAGGCGATATCCTCTGGCCCAACGCTCTACCCCACCGCAGTACGAGATCCGAGACTTATGGGATGGGTCACGTTTGGGTGGGATTGGGTCAAGTTCAAGATGGCTTGGCCGACGGCATTGGAGCCTGGCTGCCTCTCATTTGTCGATGCAATGACGCGGAGGATGTGCTCAGTTGGGCACCCAATCCGGTGGCGTCTTCACCCTTGCTTCTGCCAGAGCCTCTTCAGAGGAATCGAAGTCACGACCTCCCCTTCCGCCAAGTTTTGGCACACGCATTCCAGTTAAATGGTCCATTCTCATCTGGCGTGCCGCGCGTCGAAAACTCCCCACGGATGATGCCGTCAGATCATCGGCTACTATCTGGCTCCAAATGCCACTGCTGTGTTGATCCCCACGGAATTCGCCGATCACATCCTCCTCTGTGGGGATTCTGCCTCTAATATTGGACACACCACCAACACAGGTACAAAATGGCCCCCATGACGGGGGCATCACGATCTGCTGGCCAGCTGGAACACTCTCACGGGCATCAGATCGTCGCTGCTGCCGCTTTATGGGTATTATGGAAAAAAGAAACACATTCAGATATGTAGGGCGCCAATTCCACTCCAGCAATTGTACAGGGAGGTGGTTCGGCAAATATTCGAGAAGGAGGTGCTGTACCCACACCTCGAACCGATTTTGGGCCGCCTTGGATTCTGACAGGGGTCGGCGCGGGTCCGTGGGACCTTGCTTTGCCGCCTAACTTTCTGATGCTCGGTAATCGTACCGTTTTGTGGGCACCACCTTTTTTTTTCACTCTTGTTTGAGTCGATTTCGCGC
>JANAVB010036019.1:16165503-16170503 GCA_029216955.1 Iris pallida
CCCCAAATGATCGCACCAGCCAATGATCTCCGATGATGACTGCCCTGACCCGCCACCACCTTTAAGAAAGACTAGAAAATCACTATGCATCCGAGCCTTGAAGAAACCCCGAAAAAAAGACAAACCACCGACATAGCAAGGTCCCGTGGAAAAATATATGCTGAAGGGTCTCCCCATGCCCAACCTGACAGCAATGACACCTGGAAGCCAGATGGAAGCCAATCTTCTGAATAATGTCATCAGTAGGAAGCGGTTGTGACAGACCCGCCACATCAGAATGCTCCATTTCGCGGAATACACTTGCCCCATATATTAGAAAAAAGTGAAGATGTAGGGTGAGAGATCCGACAACATCTCCAAGCCGCAGCCATCGTGAAAGAGCCTTTCCGCTCACCCCAAACCAATGAATCAGGATCCGGAGTACAAGTCAGATTCGCCTCTCTGAGCCGCCCGCTGCCTCTACTCCGAACTGCTCCGAAAACAACGACAGATCCCAACCAGTGGTTGTCCAAAAAGAGCGGATAAGCGGACCACCATTATCAGAATTCCTCACCCTGGAATCTCTGATCTTCCTTCCCTATCCGAAAGAGCCCGAACAGTCACCGTACGTTGGGGAAGAACCAACCTTCTCCCAGCCAATCTAGCCGACCTCCGAAGCTCCCCTGCCCAGACTGTGAAACCGTCGAAGCAGACTCCCTCTCCTGAGTACGACTCCGCACCCGAACCCTCTCCCTGTTCCGTGCCTGGTCCCCGAAGTCACTCCCTCAGCCGAAGGAATAGCAACACAATCCAACCGAGGACCCCCCGGAATCCAATCTTCGCACCTCGCTGATCCCTCACCACGCCCAAGTCTAAACGAGATATACGGCTCCGCCAATTTCCTCCCCCTCAAAATCCGTCGCCAAATATGAGAGCCCTTGGAAGTCATAAACGCATCACATGGATGCCGCTTACAAAATATTTTATTTAAGGAGCTCCACCCAAAGGCCCTTCCCATGCCTCAACTTCCACCAAAGCTTCATAGAAAAAGCATCCATAATATCACTCAAAACTTGATCCCGAGGCCTCCTTCGGACTTAGTCCGTAACGAACCTCCACGCCAGCCAACTCCTCTTAGCCACCCCATCCTGGCTACCCCAGAAGAAAGCGCAAACATCCTCTCAATCGTCCTGAGAACGGCCCGGGGAGGACAACATGCAGCCAATGTATACATAGGGATAGATGAAAGTACATTCTTAATAAGGACCAACTTACCCCCAGGAGAAAGAATCTTGTTTTGCCAACCCGTCAGCTTCGAACGAATTTTATCCAGCAAATAACTAAACATCCCCGCATTTCTTCTCCCGCATGTTAACGGGCAACCCAAATAAGAAAACGGCAAAGTGCCGGTACTAAATCCAAAGAGAGTAGAAATAGTCCGAGCACGATCCTCCCCAATGGTGTCGCAGTATAAAAGGCCGATTTGGAATAATTAATCTTCTGTCCAGAAACCCTCATATCTATGCAATACTTGCTGGAGAGCACGCAATCCAGCAATATCCCCCGAAGTAAAATAAGAACATCATCCGCATAAGCCAAGTGCGAGATACGCGTCCCCCAATCGGAGTATGAAATGAAGATCTCCTATCTGTGTCTTGAAGAAGCTTGAGGTTCCGAGATAGTACCTCCGCAGCAATAATGAAGAGAGCCGGAGAAAGAGGGTCCCCTTGCCGGATCCCTCTAGACGCCGAGAAAAAATCAGTAGGAGCGCCATTAATAAGAACCGCATACCGGGTATCTGCCAGGAGCCGATAAATAATATCACAGAAGACATCATTAAAACCAAATCTCGAAGAACCCGCAGGAGGAAATGCCAATTGACTCTGTCATAGGCCTTCTGCATGTCCAGCTTAATAGCAACATTTCTACCATGGTTGGTTCCCTCATAGAAGCCACCATATCCTGAGCAATAATGATATTGTCCACAATCTCTCTCCCCTTAACAAAGGCACTTTGCTCAGGAGAAATAATCTTGGGCAGATATTCCCGCAACCTGCAAGCAATGATCTTGGAAATAATTTTGTTACAGAAATTGCAAAGGCTAATAGGACGGAAATCAAAAGGTTCCTCGGGTGCTCGACTTTGGGAATAAGAAATAAGAAGGTATCCGAAATAGATACGGAGGCGTCACCCAAGAAAAATGACCCAACTGCTTCCTCCACGTCAGCAGCAATAATGTCCCAACAAACTGAGAAGAATCTCCCAGAAAAGCCATCCGGTCCGGCGCCACTAGCCGGGTCCATACCCCGAAACATCTCCAACTCCGCTCTATCAGGACAGCGAACAAATCAGAATTATCCTCCATAGAAATGATGCTAGGGATGACATCAAAGAAGGCGTCCTCATCTGAGATATGCTCTCTCTAAACAGCTTCGAGAAGAATAAAGCCGCCTCCGTCCTACTCCGCAGTAGACCCAGTTTCTGATCCATCAGCCCGAATAATTTTCTGAATACCCGCCTTTCTTTGCCTGCTCCTAGTGCACTCATGGAAAAATCGAGTATTCTTATCTCCCTCCAGATCCTATCTCAATCGTGCTTTTTGTTTCCAAAAAGACTCTTCAACTTGGACCTTTTGCTTCAATCTGGCCACGGCCTCCATCCAGGAAGCCCTCCCCCTCTCCGAAGGATGAAGCTCATAATCCTGCTCCGCCGCCAAGGCAGCGTCCTCGGCCTGACGGACCTCCTGGAAAACGTCTCCGAAAGTAGCTCTGCTCCAACCAGCCAGAACATGCCCCGTTGTCCTCAAGCGCATACCCAACCGCTCCAGTGCATCATAATGCCAGCATGAATTCCACGCCCGAGCCACAATCGTAAGAAAATCCGGATGAGAAGTCCAAAAATCAAGAAAAGGAAGCCTCTACGCACAGGGGAAGAAGCTGGCTGGCAGGATATCAAAAGAGGAGAATGATCAGATTCTGCGATTAAGATGCTCGTATGAAACCTGGACTCCATCCAGCCAACTACCCGTAGCGAGTAGCCTATCAAGACGGGATCCCTGACGATCAAGCCCCGTCTGCCCGTTCACCCAAGTATAGATGCTTCCTCTGAAACCAACATCGGAGAGCCCGGCCCAACTGAAAGTCGAGGAAGTCCGCAATGGCCCTCGTGTCAGGAGGTCGACCTCCAAATTTCTCATCCGGAGAAGCAATGATATTGAAGTCCCCTCCCACCGCCCAGGGTAAGGCAATGTCCCTGGCTTGGACGTCCAGAAGGTGCCTCCACAAACTCCTCCTCCCTGTCGTGTCCCAGCACCATGAACAACCGACAGCCACACCGGAACCGAAAAAAACTCAGAGAAGCTGCACCGTGATAGCCTGGTCACAGGAATCAATACAAGTGATCCCAAGACCCGACTTACAAAAAATCCAAATATTGCCCTTATCATTGCAGATGCTATCATCAAACCCAACCTCAGTTATAAAAAGAAGCTTAGAGGATATCACCTTGGGTTCAATAATGGTAAGAACCTGAATCGAGTTGGTCCTATACAAGAACCGTGATAGCCTGGTCACAGGAATCAATACAAGTGATCCCAAGACCCGCTTCTTAAATAGAACCATCTGCCATCTCTTCACGTCCCTCGCAGAGTGAGGTGGAAGGTATAGCCTCGGGCAGTGAGACCATATCATCACCCGGAGATGGGTCATAGCCCCGGACGGAAAGGGTCACGACCGTCCTCCTCCCACACCACCAAGCTACGATCTTCAGTATCAGAGTCAGCCACAATAACTCCCTGTCCCAGCTGGCTATGATAATAATAAGAAGATCTGATAAAACAAAAGAGCCAATACCCCGCTTAGGGCCTATCTGCCCATCCAAGCTAGAGCCTGGAGCGCTGCGTCCCTCCATCATGGGCCACCCGTCATCCGACCATAAAGCCAGCTGGCCGAAGACTCCCCCACGTGCCAGGATGGCAGAACGGAATTCGTACCATTATTATCTCTCTCGCACAATCTGGGCTGCGTGGTCCCCGTGCTATCATCACGCCCCTCGACTCGCCTCCACACCTGCCGTGTCCCCTTCCCTTTCGTACGCCTTGACCGTCTCCTCCGACGACTCCTGCTAATCCTACGCCCCCCACCGGCCGTCCTCCTCACACTACGCCTGGAAGAGGTCGTCGGGGATGGGCGATCTATCAGCTACTCCCGGAAGAAGGCTCCACCCGGGGTCGACCACAAGCACTCTTAACGTGACCATGATAACCACAAGAAACACATATAGAGGTCGCCGCTCATAGATAACTAGCTGCGATCGAACACCATCAGGCAGTTGGAAGAATACCTCATGATGGAGTGGTTTTCTTACGTCCACTTCAACCAAAACCCTGGCTACCCCCGGCCTAGAAAAGGACGCCGTAGCCCGATCAGTACTGAGTGGAGTGCCGAGACCCGATGCGATGGAAAGAACCGCATTGGTATCAAACATACAGTGGGGAAGCCCGGGAAGGCTACCCAGATAGGGACCCGGGGCCTCTCTCAAAGGCAAAAAATCCACCCGACCTGAAGATCATCATCGGAACCCGACCAGACCAACAGTCCTTAGACCGCAGCCGAAGAAAGTCACTCTCGACTTGAGGCCGTATAAGGACGTGTCGATCATCGATAGCCTTCACTCAATCAACCCCCTGAAACCACACGAATCGAAGGCCTTTCTAATAGCCTCAACCGGGAGTCTCTGCCGAGCGAACTTGCCAATAGGTCAAGCCCACACGGCACCGTAGGGCCTCCATATCTGACTGAGAAACACCACCACCTTCCGTCCATCGGAGTCAATGGCAGGTCGAAAATCCACCCTCGACAATCCTCCCTCGACACCGACGTAGATGCCCACGACCGCAGCGAAGGTCCGCGCCATGCCGCCCGTCCCTCCTTGCCACCTTCGATGTGGCCGCTCCGCAGCCGGAGGTTCCACCTCAAAGCCACCTTGTCACGGAGTGGAGACCCCCTCTGGACAGGGACAGC
>JANAVB010036019.1:16175503-16625503 GCA_029216955.1 Iris pallida
CTCCGTGGTTAATTCTGCTTGTATAAGCTACCTGTCTTATCTTGCATCATGTCTAGGACATGGATTCCTGGTCACCATGGTCAGGGGTTCATAATGAATCTGACTACTTTTATTAAGTAGTTCAAATAAAAAGATTTCCCAGTTACAAGCGATCCCGTTATCCCGGCCATCCCTGTGGACTTGTAGCCTGCCGACGAATAGGACACATTTCCAGCACACTGTCATATTTACTAATATACACCAGTAATCTTGATAACTCTTGTAACTCATGTAACCCCGCCTGGATAACCTGGAAAGTCTGCTTGGCTTGTGACTGCGGGAACATCTCATTGCATCTTGTTAGTAACTAGGCCTATGATAACCCTAGTTAGCTAATGTTAGTAACCCGTAGGACATGACTAGTCGTGCCTGAATGATTGTCCCGCGATCAACATGGGAATTATATTCTACTTCTTGTTTCTTAATGCAAGCTACTATGATTCTTTAAAGCATGTCTTTTATGTTATTTAATTATATTCATTCATCAGTTCTTCTACTCATTTATGTTGGTTATAGTTCCTAAGTGGAGCCTCCCTTGTGGCACTTGCTCTTTTTTGGGTCTGACCTACCTGGTTTTGTGTGGCCAGATTTTGGAGTAGCACCCGGGGATCTACCTGCCTTCAAGCTAGATGGTGAACACCAGGCATAACCCTGAAAACAAGTAGGTTTCTTATTTTTGCTCTTCCACTTTATGTAACTTATTCTTTTAAGGCGTTTAGCGTCCGAGCACGTGTTAGCTCATGTTGAAACTTAATTCTGTTGCCTAAGGGCTCTTACATGATTGGCAAATCCTATGGCTGATCATGTATGACTTAACTCTTTTTAGTCTTCATATTTTATACGACTAGTTTTATGATCATCTAAATATATAATGTTTGGGATGCCTCACTTTGTATGTCTAATGCTCTAACATCTTGTAACAATTATTTTCTTGCTTAAGATTGAGAAACTAGGCTTGTTCTTGACCATAAGAGGCTGATGGCTTATGGATAAACCCTCACACATCTAGACAGCCGTGACCATATTGCAAGGTGGGTTACACTTTAATGTACTTAGCTGGCTGTGTGTCTGTCCCCCGCTCTCTAGTATTCTACTTCTTGGGCATGACACGATTTAAATGGTGGCCCATGTAGGTCTTATAAATCAAGATGTGTGAGAGTTTTACTAAATAGATGTCTCAATCAGCATTCACCCTTGATATCTATTCGTGCTTTTTGATTCTCTATTCGTGCTTTCTGATCTTCCTGAATCTTGACCTGATAACATGTTTATATCCTTGATCTATCCTGGTCCTCCCTTATTATTTCCTATGTTATTTTCTTCAGTAGTATTGTTCCTCGTCCTACCGATCAGCCGGGTGGAGCACCTCCAGTAAACCAGCAGTAACCTGGGGATCAAACCCAGCACTCAGGGGAAGCATCCCAAGTCATGCCTTCCGAGGATCCATAGCCACTAGTTCATCCAATCCAGCCTGCAGAGCCTGACAATAGAGCCCTGATAGGACTCATCCGAGACTTGTTTGCATCTCAAAATCATCGGGGCGATGTCCTGCAGCAGATAGTACAAGCAGCCATGGGAAGAGTTGGTTATCGAGGGAACAATATGGCTAACAGCTTCAAGCGCCTGAACTATCCCTTCTTTGATGGGAGTGAAAATGTTATTGCCACTGATGCTTGGCTTCAGGATATAGAGGTTATTCTAGAGGCATCTAGGATTCCAAAGGAAGAGAAGGTGGCGGTGTGCGCCTGTAATTATTGGATTTAGCCTGCAAGCGATGCTAGCTGTTAATTTGGTGACGCCTATCTTATGGGCAGTATTTAGTGATAAAGTCCAGACAAAGTACTTTGATGCAGTAGCTCGGTATGATTTGCAGACAAGGTTTAGCAATCTCAAGCAGATGGGAAGAATGGTCGATGGATATGTGGTCAACTTTTCTAGGCTTAGTCGATTTGCTTCCACCTTGGGGCGACAAAATTGGACCGAGCGCAGCGATTTCAGCAGGGACTCCACCTAGAGATCATTCTAGCAGTGGAGCAGTTTGAGCACCAGACCTTTGATGCTGTATTGAGAGCAGCTAGGAGGCATGAATATACTGTAGGAATGAATTATAAAGCGCAATACTCTAGAGGGGGTGAATAAAGTAGGCAGCATAATTTAACTAATTAAAAATGTTAGCAGCAAGATCAAAAAATATATATCACAGATAAGTAAATGAAAAGTAGAGAGCAGAAAGCAAACGCAAACACAAGAATGAATACTGGTTTTCCTCTTGTGAGGACTAGTCCAGTCGAAAGAACTCTAGCTTCCAGTTGAATCGACTATGGAAAATCACCAAAAAATTTCATCCGAAGTTCTTGCAACTTCTACAACGCGAGCTTTGATCCAAAGTACTCGATAAACTTCAATTGTGAAGTATCTATCTTCAATCAAGCCTCTGATTACAATCACTATGAAACTTCTAGATCATACCGCACAGGCAAATCGACTAGAGGATTATAACTGGCTTAGGATTTGTCACGACCCGCACCCAGTGTAGGGACACAAGAAGTATGTACGTCCAGCCTACGCCGCAGTGTCGGCGGTAGAACGCTGTTCTAAGTCACGGATATAAATATCCACAATATGATATACTCTCCAAACGGAGGCCAAAACAAAGAAGGTACAACTCAATTACAAATCTAGAGATGAAAATAGCACAATGTAATAGATAATGAAATCCTCAAAACTGAGGTACAAACAGAAAGTAAAAGAAAACCAAGTTTAACAACATCAAGTCTCAACATCTCAAATATAAACAACTCTGAATCCACAAACACAAAAACATGAAAGATAAGGTAAAATCTAACTATCTAAGCTAGACAATGGTATCATCCTCAGCAGCTGCCTAAACCTCATGGGGGTCCAGATCGCAAGTGTCATCTAAGCCTGCTCCGTAGTAGGTAGGACAGAAGTCCTCATCATCTTCTGTAATATTTTCAACAGGTCCAGTAAGGACTCGAACGAGCACATATGTCTCAAACAGTTTATATCATGGCAGGAAATATAAAGCAAGCAATAGAGTAAGATACATGAACTGAAAGAAATGTACATAAAATTAAGAGAGGGATAACTATAATTGGAAATATCTACTATAAGTAAAGAACTATAAGTGACTAGTCATTTAGAGCACACGATAGTTTGTAATCGGCTTGGGTTTGCACATGAATAATCTGAGTTGTACTGAATAACACAGTTGCACATGAGAGATGTGTTGCACTTGAATAATACAATTTTACATGAATAAGTAACAGGGTTGCACATGATGGGAGATATCACATAACCATTTATACTCACCCCTACCTCCAATCAATACACAAGGATCTAGTCAAGTTACGTTACGTACATGATGGTTTGGTTACACATGAAGCACATGGGGAAACATAGCCGTACATAAGATCACATAAGAGTATATTAGAGCACATGAGCGTACATGAGTGCACATGAGAGTACATAAATAATGCAAGAGCAAAGAATACATAATATACATGAAACACATGACATGAAGTACCCAATGCATCCGCTAAGGGTGATAACATCTCATGAATGATCCATATAGTACCAATCTGTGATGATAACGTGACAGCATCAAGTAAAGTAATCTAGAGCAAGAATATAAATCCTGGCAAGTATGAAACGATCAAAGAATGTACTCGCCTGAGATCTTGGATGTCCGATGAGAATAGATATCCAAATCGGAGTAACTGAGTCATATTTAGAGCAACACAGATTACAACGTATCCACGATGGTAAAAATGAAGTTTACAATGCATCTACATGATTCTAGGTCAATCTAGGCCAAAGTCAACTCTTGGTCAACTCTGGTCAACTCTAAAGTAAAACTAGGTCAACTCTAGTCAACTAGTCTATGGTTCAGTCAACTAGTCCAAGTCTAGTCAAATCTAGTCTAGGTTAGTCTACAACAAGTCTAACCACAACCATATACTAGGCCTATACAAGTATAAACCGAAACCTATATCAAATCCTATATATATAACTTAGGCTACAAAGCATACAAACCTACAAACATATATATATATATATATATATATATATATATATATATATATATATATATATATATATATATATATATATAATTTATATATATATATATATATATATATATATATATATATATATATATATATATATATATATATATATATTATACTCACAAGTCATATATACATGCTTACATACATAGAAGTCTTATGTAACATATTAGTACATACCATATGTATATTTACAATCAAATATATGGATATATATACAAATCAATACATAGGTATATACATACAAATCTATATATAGAGGGGGAAGGCATTTATAGTGTGTATGTGTGTGTGTGTGTGCATGATAAATACAGTAAGAGGGAGGGACAGGGGTTGTGAAGATGAAGTGTGTGTGTCACTTGTGAAGGAGGAGGGTTAAGTGAGTGAGTGAAAGAGAAGTGAAATGGAAGAGGAAATGAAAACAGCGAGGAATGTGTGTGTGTGAAAACTGTGGCAATTAGTGAAGTGTAGCAGATTTTATATGTTTAGATACAACTAAATGTATCAGTACATTAACATACTAGCTCAGGTTTCAATTAAACCTCAGTGTACATATACAAAAATCAATTGACATACAAATTCAAACTTAAAAAAACTCAGCTTTCACATTATCATCAATTCTCAGTTTTATACGATGGTAAGTTTAACATTCTCAAATAAAATCTCAGTTTTGAATGTGCCATTCAATCTCAGTTTTAATCTCAGGTATTCAGATATTAATTCAACTTGGGTAAACACTGTAAACATGTATCAGTAAACTAACATCAAATCAAACCAACCAACATATCAACAAACCCAAATCAAGCCGATACTTTATCTCGGGTTTGCAGTTCAAATCATGCTCATGTTTACATAGCATTTCATTTTTAAAAACCCAGGTTCATTTCGAATTGAAAACTCAGTTCATATAACAGTTCACAGTTAAACATGTATCAGTGACATATAGCATGAAAATAACTTTAAGTAAAACCAATTCAGTTTACAAATAACCAATCTCAGGTTTTCTAATATTCAGTTACTTATTTCTCAGTTTAGTTTTAGATTGTGTGTGTGTACAAGGTTGAGAGTGATAAGAGAAGTGTCTCAGGTTACATATCTAAATCTCAGTTTTAACATTATCAAAACCAATTTCCAGTTATTTAGTTTAAACTTAGATATCATGTTCAGGTTTTATGTTCAATGTATCAGTGTTCATTAATCTCCAAGATCGAAACCTATACAACAAAACCAAATATACCAACAAAACCAAAATTAATATATCACATTAAAACAAACCTACTGGAATTCCAATAAATTAAATAATCATAAAACCAATCGAAATAATACTTAAAATCCTAGGTTTCTCATTCACAGTTCACAATATCAGTGAACTCCTTCGAAACCCAAATCGAAACTCCAAACTTAATGAAAACCCAAATTTCAGATGTTCAGTAGTGACACCTATAAATACACGTGTCAGAGAGGTGCATTCGTGTCCACAAAGCTGGACACGAAGTGTCCAAAACATGCTAAAATGTGTATCAGTAAAATAGTATTAACTGTGTCTCGTACGGCACGTTCGAGTCCTCGTGGAAACGACACAAGACACGTGGGGCTTTATGATCGTATCCAGACCTAGCCCAGGTGTAGGGTTAGCCACTCAACACGTCACCATACATCCACGTCGTGTCCTCGTGCGACACGACGCCCGTATAGGTGGTCGAAACCACTGCGTGACGTCTGTGTACAAAATTTGTGCATATTTGATTTCGTGTCCGACACGACACGATAGGTCATGAGACTTAGGGGGTGACATGTCAGTCACTGTCCCCACGTCCATGCCAAGTGGTGTGCGCCCACGTGGCCTGTGCTGCGAGCAATCAATGCGCAGCAGCAGGACACACGCGGGTGGCCTCGTGCAGTATATTCGTGTCCATTTTGGACACAAACACGAATCTAAATCATGCTCAGAGTTTGGGATCTGTGATCAGCATGCCAAGGGCTATCCAAATATGTAATTTATTTAGAAAACACAATGAAAAGTTTTACACAAGTATTTCATCAAACACATTAAATAGGATACCAATATGTGTCCGATACGCATAACAAGTCAACACCAATTCCTAATAAACTTTCTCTACAGCTAAGGGACACCTAAATGAATGCATCTATGGAAAGAAAATGGAAATTTGAATCAATTTGAGGGGTTTTACCTATTGAGAGTAAATCTCAATGCACAAAGCTAGAATGAGAACCCCCATCTAATTTGCTATGGTCCAATCCTCTTCAAACCTTGCTTGCAAGCCTCGAGTAGCCTCCTCTACTATTGGGGATGATG
This sequence comes from Iris pallida, assembly GCA_029216955.1. Taxonomy (NCBI): domain Eukaryota; kingdom Viridiplantae; phylum Streptophyta; class Magnoliopsida; order Asparagales; family Iridaceae; genus Iris; species Iris pallida. Next base: position 16,181,951 of record JANAVB010036019.1, read on the forward strand.
ATGCAAGTCTCTAGGTTCAATTTGGGATCAATTTGGACAATAGGGAAGAAATTAGGGAAGAACTAAATTAGGGTTCTAAGGAGGCTATTCAAAAGAGGCAAGGGGGTGTGATGAGATGTTATATAGGGGAGAGGGGCTGCCCTTGGCTGTTACAAAGGGCTATAGTTATGGTTAGGATGATGGTTGGGCTATGGGCTACTCTCTATAATGGACACTTAGCCATCAAGTTAAAGCCCAAGTAAAAAATATCTCTCTTTTAATAAATATCTAAAACCTAACTCAATATCTAGATATTTCTAACCTTGTCATAATGGAAGCTTCTAATCTAATATCTAGGCTCATGGTTAACAATCTAGATTCGGGCAATTCTAGGGTTAAGTCTTAACAAAGAGATTAGCACATAATTAATTACTCAAAATTCATTTTCACTAAAAGTCAAAATGACCAAAATACCCTTAGGCTAAAAAGTGGCAATTAATCAATCTAATCACATGGTTAGGTCTCCATGGTCATGGTTAGTCTCTAGGTCAAGTAATCTCTAGGGTTTCACTAGTAACACATCTAAATCATAATTCACAGGTTTAAATAGTTTTAAATTAGTTAAAAATCACCAAAAATCATAACATGATTTAAATCTTATTATTTAATGATTAAAATTACAAAAGTTCAAAATTACCTCATTTTTGAAAAGTGGGTGTTACAAGTCTATCCCCCTAAGAAGAATTTCGTCCTCGAAATTAAGATAGCCGTACTCTTCCTAGGTTAAAAATCCCCAATCAATCATAGTCACAAAATAGAAATCAAAATATTTTTAATAAATTATTTATTTATATATATTTTTGAAAGACCGAAACGAAGGGTGGAAAAGACATGTTTTAGAAATTATTCAAATATAATCCGATAATCATATGCGTCTATCCAAAAATCATTGTAATCATAATCCTCGCCATATTAGTAAATAAGATTATAGCAGATTCTACATTTTATAACTGAGGTGACCTAGCTCATACGATCTATCTCGGTAGAATATTAAATCACAATGAAACACCAGATTCAAATTCATCAACAAACAAGATAATTAGACAGGAACAGATGGAATCGAATTTCAAGATAGATTATTACGAGGCAAATGCAAAAATAGAGTCGAAAAGGAAACAGAACCTGCAATCAACTCTCCTACTGCCCGAGCATCCTCGACTGTTATTGTATTAGCTCGCCCTGCTGGCCTCTTCTAGCCTCCTGCTGGTGCTGCACGAACCTCTGCTGCCGAGTTTGTAATGGTGGTCCCTTCTGCTAGCCCACCAGAGCCCTAGCTCCTTCTCCCTGAGTTGTCTGTCCCGAAGACTTGGGACATTAACTCAACTATTGATCTGATGGCCCACAAAGTAGGCACCTGCCTAGCCTCTTCCGAAAATTGCTCCATTCGTGTCCTGGTTTCTTACAAAAAGGATAAAAAATAATCGACTGCTGCCTCTGCTACTGCTGTACCTGCTAGAAAGGTGTACGGTCCTGAACCTGAAGCTGCTGTTATTGGAAGGGCCTCTGCTGATACTGTTGCTGAATCTGGGACCTCGACTGCTGGTACTGTTGCTGAAAATATATGTGAGGCCTCTTGGCCAGGCCTGTACTGCTACTAGCTCCATGGGTATCCCGTGTCTTCTTCCCCTTCAGCTCAAGATCGTCCTCCGCGGCCATAGCTTCTATCAGAATCTGGTCAAAAGTGGTGTTACAGCTACTTTTGATAAACGACTTGATCTCCTTGATTAAGCCCCTGCGAAACCTCCTCGCCTTTACGACCTCGATAAGATCCTTCACGAATCTGCCCAGACGGTAGAACTCTCCGGCGTACTCCTCGACGGTCCGGTTCCCCTGAACCAAACTCTCGAACTGCGTCTTTAAGGCGTCGAGTGCTGTAACTGGAAAGAATTTCTCTTTGAACAGCTTCTTGAAGGCTGCCCAAGTCTGACCCTCAGTGCCCACTCTATGGTACGTCTGATACCATGTATGAGACAAGTCCTGTATCTGACTTCCCGTAGCCTCGATCTTTAACCTAGATGGTATCTGCGTTAATTAAAATCTCCTCGATATGCTCTATCCAATCATCAGCATATATGATGCCCTCTGTACCTTGAAAGTCCCGGGGCCGCATCTTCTGAAAGTTTTGGATGTTCGGCGTCTTCGGCCGATACTGCATCTGCTTTCCCCGTGGCTGGGTAGTTACCATCTCTACTGTCGTCCTGACCAGTCGCTTATTCCCTGGCGGAAGTCAGCAAACTGGCTCTGCTGCTGCATCTATTGTGCCTCCATAAATCGCTGGAAGAAGGTAAATATCTAAGCCGCATCCACTATCCCTGAAGGTAGCTACTGCTGAAACGTATCTGGGATAACGGAGGAAGGCCTCTAAACAGGTGGAGGAATAAGGGGAGCTACGGTCTCAGGAATCTGATGAGTCGGACGAGAGGTAGCAGACTTCTCTGCAGTATGCTCTTGGCCGGGGCGATGAGATCGTGTCTCCATAACCATTCTAAAGACAGACCAAACAAGGAAATTAAAACTGAGAAAGAAGCGATATAATCAAAGGAGGACAGTTTATTTCAAAAGGAAGCAATCATCAGCAAGAATTTAGATGACAAAAAATTAGATAAGAGTTTTTCCTACATGTGATTGAGTACCTCGAAACTTATATCCTATATCCTACTGTAGGCTATAGTGATACTCTAGTTCGAGTACCACTATGAAATCGCACTAGTTGCGATTCTCAAGACCTACATAGGCCACAACTAAAAACGTGTCACGACCCGCACCTAGTGTAGGGGCACAAGAAGGGGGTACGTCCAGCCTACGCCGCAGTGCCGGCAATAGAACGTTGTTCTAAGTCATGAACATAACTATTCAGAATATGATATACTAACCAAACGGAGGCCAAAATATAGAAGGTACAACTCAATCACAAATCTAGAGATGGAAATAGAACGATGTAATAGGTAATAAAATCCTCAAAACTAAGGTACAAACAGAAAGTGAAACAAAACCAAGTTTAACAACATCAAGTCTCAACATCTCAAATATAAACAACTCTGAATCCACAAACACAAAGACATACAAGATAAGATAAAATCTAACTATCTAAGCTAGACAATGGTATCATCCTCAGCAGTCCTGAACATCCTGGTGTCCAGGTCGCAAGTGTCACCTAAGCCTACTCCGTAGTAGGTAGGGCAGAAGTCCTCATCATGGCAGAAAATAAAAACGGTGAGGAAGTGACAGGGGTTATGAAGATGAAGTGTGTGTGTCACTTGTGAAGGAGGAGGGTTAAGAGAGTGAGTGAAAGAGAAGTGAAAGGGAAGAGGAATTGAAAACGGTGAGGAATGTGTGTGTGTAAAAACTGTGGCAGTTAGTGAAGTGTAGCAGATTTCATATGTTTAGATACAACTCAATATAATAGTGCATTAACATACTATCTCAGGTTTCAATTAAACCTCAGTGTTCATATACAAAAATCAATTGACATACAAATTCAAACTAAAAAAAACTAAGTTTCCATATTGTCATCCATTCTTAGTTTTATATGTTGGTAAGTTTAACATTCTCAAATAAAATCTCAGTTTTGAATGTGTCATTCAATCTCAGTTTTAATATCAGGTATTCAGATATTTAATCAACTTGGTTAAACATTGTAAACATGTATCAGTAAACTAACATCAAATCAAACCAACCAACATATCAACAAACCCAAATCAAGCCGATACTTTATCTCAGGTTTGCAGTTCAAATCATGCTCAGGTTTACATAGCATTTCATTTTCAAAAACCCAGGTTCATTTCAAATTGAAAACTCAGTTCATATAATAGTTCACAGTTAAACATGTATCGGTGACATATAGCATGAAAATAACTTTAAGTAAAACCAATTCAGTTTACAAATAACCAATCTCAGGTTTTCTAATATTCAGTTACTTGTTTCTCAGTTTAGTTTTAGATAGTGTGTGTGTACAAGGTTGAGAGTGAAAGAGAAGTGTCTCAGGTTACATATCTAAATCTCAGTTTTAACATTATCAAAACCAATTTTCAGTTATTTAGTTTAAACTCAGATATTATGTTCTGGTTTTATGTTTAATGTATCAGTGTTCATTAATCTCCAAGTTCGAAACCTATACAACAAAACTAACATACCAACAAAACCTAAATTAATATATCACATTAAAACAAACCTACTAGAATTTCAGGAAATTAAATAATCATAAAACCAATCGAAATAATACTTAAAATACTAGGTTTCTCATTCACAGTTCACATTATCAGTAAACTCCTTCGAAACCCAAATAGAAACTCCAAACTTAATGAAAACCCAAATTTTAGATGTTCAATAGTGTCACCTATATGTACACGTGTCAGGGAGGTACATTCGTGTCCACAAAGCTGGACATGAAGTATCCAAAACATGCTAAAACGTGTATCAGTAACACGACACAAGACACGCGGGGCTTTGTGATCGTGTCCACACGTAGCCCAGGTGTAGGGCTAGCCACTCGATACGTCACCACGCGTCCATGTCGTGTCCTCTTGCGATACGACACGCGTATCTGTGATCGAAACCACTGTGAGCAGTCTGTGTACAAAATCAGTGCATGCTTGATTTCAAGCCCGACACGACACGATAGGTCATGAGACTTGGAGGGTGACATGTCAGTCACTGCCCCCACGTCCATGCCAAGTCGCACGTGCCCACGTGGCCTGTGCTATGAGCAATCGATGCGCAGCAGAAGGACACGTACGCGTGGCCTCGTACAGCATGTTCGTGTCCATTTTGGACACGGACACGAATCCAAATAGTGTTAAGAGTTTAGGATCTATGATCACCAAGCCAAGGGCTATCCAAACATGTAATTTATTTCAGAAAACACAACAAAAAGTTTCACACAAATATTTCATTAAATACTTTAAATAGAACACCGATACGTGTCCGATATGCATAACAAATCAACACCAATTCCTACCAAACATGCTCCACAGCTAAGGGACACCTAAATGAATGCATCTATGGAAAGAAAATGGAAGTTTGAATCAATTTGAGGGGTTTTACCTATTGAGAGTAAATCTCAATGCACAAAGCTAGAATGAGAACCCCCTCCAATTTGCTTTGGTCCAGAACTCCTCAAACCTCGCTAGCAAGCCTCCAATAGCCTCCTCTACTGTTGGGGATGATGATGCAAGTCTTTAGGTTCAATTTGGGATGAATTTGGATAAAGGGGAGAAATTAGGGAAGAACTAAATTAGGGTTCTAAGGAGGCTATTCAAAAGAGGGAAGGGGTGTGATGAGATGTTATATAGGGGAGAGCGGCTGCCCTTGGCTATTACAAATGGCTAGGGTTAGGGTGATAGTTGGGCTATGGGCTACTCTCTATAAAGGATACTTAGCCATCAAGTTAAAGCCCAAGTAAAAAATCTCTCTCTCTTAACAAATATCTAAATCCTAACTCAATATCTAGAAATTTCTAACCTTGTCATAATTGAAGCTTCTAATCTAATATCTAGGCTCATGGTTAACAATCTAGATTAGGGCAATTCTTGGCTTAAGTCTTAACAAGAAGATTAGCACATAATTAATTACTTAAAATTCATTTTCACTAAAAGTCAAAATGACCAAAATACCCTTAGGCTAAAAAGTGGCAATTAATCAATCTAATCACATGGTTCGGTCTCCATGGTCATGGTTAGTCTCTAGGTCAAGTAATCTCTAAGGTTTCACTAGTGACACATTAAAATCATGGTTCACAGGTTTAAATAGTTTTAAATTAGTTAAAAATTACCAAAAATCGTAACATGATTTTAATCTTATTATTTAATGAATGAAATTATAAAAGTTCAAAATTACCCTTATTTTAGAAAAGTGGGTGTTACAGGATTTGAAAATGATTAGCTCAGAACACTTTGAAAGAAGTTGTAGGCTTATAGAGAAGAGATATGAAAGTGAATTGGTGTGTTGAAATGATCGAAATTCTTCACTATTTATAGTTTTTCCAAAGGCAGAATTCTGACAGAATTCGACATAACTCTACGAGAAAATCTCGACAAATTCGTAACTGCGAGAGGACCAAGTTCAAAATCCAACGGACACTAACCGAACTCTGGCCGAATTCGGTCAGAATTCTCTTGGAGTTCTGCCATGGTTTTTGCAAATTGGTTTTGGGCTTTTTGAAAAGATCAAGCAGTTAGGAAGTAGTTTGGGCTTTTGTAAGTGGGCTTGTTTTCAAAGTAAAAGGGTATTTTGAATCTATTTCTTGGATAACCTATTTGTCCGTACGATGCAGTTTACATCATATTCCTAAACTCAATAAATATGAAAAATACATTGATAAAATAGGAAAATCAAGAGCCCTTTGATGACGCCTTTCTTTTGATATTTGAGCAGACCTAAAGACGCCTTTTTCCTAAATGGCGGTCGTCCAAAGATAAACAGATCTAGAAATCTGAATCCCCAATACGAGGCCTCGGATAGGTCGTTTGACGGTTCAGAGAAATCTTCTTGTATGATGCCATCTTTGGCACATCAAAAATTCTCCATTGCATATGTCCTGGTTTGACAGAGCTTTATCATGCTTACTGCATGTCTATAAGAACATGTTAGACGAACAAAATAATATGATACAAGCATAGCAATTTGATATAAAACATTTAGGACAATGCTATGTTTAAGTAGAAACATGATAGTGATTACATGAATATTAGTAATATTATTATGGTAAACTTAATTGATTAGCCATATTCAAAAACATGATATAATCACTGGGCTAACAATCTGCCCCTTTTTGACTATGGCAAATCAGTTAAGTTTAATATATATACAATAGATGATTGTAACACTAATAAAGACATAATACTAGAATATTGTGTGCTAACTTAAACTTATTCCTTCCCATTTGACATAATCAAAAATAAGCTCCCCCATAATTAGAGCTCCAAAATTAACATTCGAAACACAATATGATGAATAAGTATAACTATAATTTTGAAATAGACCAATAAAAGATTTTTAAAAAAATAGATATCAATATAGTAGAAATCAATCATTGGTCATAAATAATTTATGAGAAATTCACAGATCTAGTATATACCAAAAAATATAAGAGTATAATGAGACTTTTAATAATGATCACAAAAAAAAATTATGATTCATAATTTGCCTATACAAATTGGTGAATCAATTCCATAAAGAATATAATCATTGAAAAAGAAATCAAAATAAATATACTAGATTCTATTCAAAATCTATACCAAAGTTCATGCATTTGAATTCAATTACCTTAGCATGATATATGAATATCCATTAGATAAATATGAAGGTAATGAAGACAAAATAATTTAGAAGGAGAAATTAAGTCGACTTGAATGCTCTCCCATAAAGTATGACCAGTCTAAATAGAGATAATCATGAACTTTGAGATAAAATCTCAATAAGAAATGCCATAAGTAATCTAAACTCAACCAAATAAGTATAATTAAATATATATTTGGCAAGATAACTTTTAGAAACTCGAATGAGAGAATTAAAAATAAATAACAATAATAATATATTCTCTCATCCAATACAAATCCAAATATCACGAACAACTCAACAAGAAAATTTAAGTAAAAGAATATATATCCATGATGAACTAGGTATATCACACATTAAGGGTATAAAATAATTAAAACAATTAATTTGCTCCCCCTTAAAATATGCGTATCTAGTTTCGAAGTAATTAGTATAATAAATAATCGCAAGATCTAAGGAATATTCAAGGTATGCATCTTTCTTTCCTTTGATCAAATGCATATAAAGTTCCAAACTTAAAACAAATATCATCTTTCGGCTAAAAAAATGCAATAAATAAATGCTTAAAGATGCCAAACAAATATGTTCCAATAAAAAATAAATATAACTAGATAAATGTTTAAAAAAAATATATTCTAGATATATGGCATGTAAAATGGATAATTAATTTGAACCAATTAACTGCTCCACCTTTAGATGGCTATATCTAAAAAAATAGAATTGACATAATTTTAAAAATTTCAGAGACATATTTCCAGAAGTAGGAAACTAATTCAAAAATATTAGGTATTCTTATCAGAGTTCATTTATTCCCTTGTAAAGCCTTAGCATGGTGTCCACTTGAGAACCGTAAGGATAAAGAAAAGAAACGCTTTGAGAGAGAGATTCAATTTTCCTGACTTCTCTCTCGCAAAAAATTACTGCTATAGTTACTTAGTAACTTGAATAAAAAGAAAATAATAAAGCTTAACAAAACGAGTATTATGAATATTACACAAGCTAAAGACAAAATCATAAGAACATAATATTCAATAAGTAGTCACAAGAACATCAAATCTGAATATCGAACAGTGTAACAGAAAAATGAATATATCAAAAGATGACAAACATTAACCAATAAAGATCAATATATGTTACCTTTTGTAAAATTAAATATCATTATATAATATTATCCCTCAAAGCTAAAACCTAAAATTTAAAATCCAGCAGATAACAATTGCAACTAGATCTCAATAAATCTTTAGTTTATAAAGAATTGATCAATCTTGGAGTTAGCTGTAGGGGTACTATCCTAGCTAACGGAGGTTCACCGGGGAACAATTAAGTACCGCTTTGCTTTGGCCTTAGCCGTGGTGATAGGCAGACCCTTTGTAGACTTGTACCAAAAATAAATCTCTTCTTTAATAACCGAGAATTTAAAAGAAATAGTACAATATAAAATCAATTATTTTCTATGGACTTTCAAAAAATATTAGAATAATGTAGCATACGGTATAAAATGTATCAGTTACATTTATCCATATGTGCTACAAAATCATTGGGTAACAATAAAATATAAAATATTTGTAAATCAAAATGTAGGACCTAGATATGTTGATGTATTTTAGAACCTAGAGGACTGGGTTCAGTACCTTGGATTCAAAACTTGACGATAGTTGCAAGTAGACCTTAATAAATCTCAAGTCTATAAAGTATTGATAACTTTGGGTTAGTTGTAGGGGCCGATTCCCAGCTAGCGGTAGTCCGAAGACTAGTACACCATGTCACTTCAGGCTATTTACACCTGTATGACAGAAGGACCCTTTCGGCTTGTTCCCAAAATGATCTCTACTCTTAAGAACTTAGATTCAAAGGAATATATATGAAGTATCATCGAACAACATCGAAATCCAGAAGTCCTAAATATAAAAGAAGTAAATACCCAAATAATGGTTTATCATGATCAAGATATTAAAAATATCATGTATCCAAAATGTCAACCAAAAATTCAAAAAAAACATTATTAAATAGGCTTTGAGGAAGAATCTAATAAAGAAAAGAAAAAAAATTTGTTCAAAAGAATCAATAGCTCAAGTATGAGATAAGTACAAGTTTGAAACTACTTTTTAAAATAATATAATATAAAACTTGAACTTAACTCATATGTCAAACAAAGATGTAATTGATTCATAAGAAGTTGATCAAAAATAATATGAGAATCAAGTGAATATATTATGCAAGCACAAGGTTAAAATAAAATTATATGCATATACTTTTTAGGTAAACAGGAGACTTGTGCTAAACATACATACTCACAAAATACTGATCAACATAAATACGACATGTTAAAGGTAAATCGATAAGAAGTAACCATTAAAAATATTAAAGACGAAAAGTCAAAAACATATAAACCAAAAATAAATTAAGCTCATATGAATTTTAGTTGTATGCATGCTTCAAGGATAAATATTAAGAGAAAAGAGCATACATAAACAAATGTGGCACACTAATAGAAAATTAAAAAAATTGTATAGTGTGAACTAATCATTTAAGCTAAACAGCTAGTTAAGCTAGGATTATGTCTCACATTGATTCAAACAATAAACAACTAAAAGATATCAAATAGAAAGACATCAATAAGAACATGCTAGATTCTATAAATAAAATCATATAATAAATCATTTAGCATGCTATCAAAGTTGTTCAAGTGACCACACTTCTATTGGTGCAATTGCATGGAAGATGACCTTTGTAGCTTTGCAATCACCAACATGTTCCATGGTTCTATTTGATATAAGAAGCTTCACTACAATATTAGGTGAAGACTTTGGTATCCAATACTTGGATCCACATTTGTTAGCTTTGGGAACCCATTTGCACAAGGTCATATCAACAAGTTTTCTAATCTGACAATGATTAGAAACATGTCCATTCATACCATAATAATGACAGAAACTATTAATATTATTGCTATACGTGGCAGTATGAGAACATGCAATAGTGTGATATGATGTGCGTGGATACTTGTAATAGAAAGCATGGTAGTGTGAAGCTTTAGGTTTGCATGCATGCTTTCTAGATGATCTGTCGTTTGTGATTTTGTGATGTGTCACGTGTCTTGTGTTAGACTGGGTCGTAGGCTATACTACCTGCTTTCCCAGTCTAATCTCTAACTTTTTAGAGTTAGCACAGATCTCATCATATTTAGTAGAAAGAGCATCAATTCTACATGAAGCAATAGAATACTTCTTCTTTTCTGATTCTAATTCCTCCTTAAGTTTAACATTTTCTTGAGTGCTTTTCTCAATATAATCAAGTGCCTCATGCAATCTAAACTCAAGTGTAGAAATCTTGGTAGAATTGTCAAAATGAGAAGTATTTATAGCATCATTCAATAAGCGAGTAAGCTTGTCATTCTCACGCTTATAGGATTGAATATTCTTTCTAGCTTGCTTATACTTATCTAATACTTTCTTGTGTTCTTTCAATAGATCTCTGAAAGCGTCAAATAACTCATCATAAGAGAATTCATTCTCTTCCAGAACAGAGTTGTCTTGTACCTCGTTGGATAATGCTATTGAGCATATATTTGTAGCTTGACGAGGTCTCTCTTCTTCTTCAGAATCGCTTGCTTCGCTTTCACACCATATGCTCATGCTAGCGTACTTGTAAGATGATGATCTTCCTTCATTTGATTGTTCGTAGTGACTCACCTTTCTTGTAGTAGTAAAATCTTCTTGGATGTGGCCTATCTTCTTGTAGTTGTCACATACATGCTCTTCTTCGTATAAGGGATTATATTGTACCTTAAATCCCAATTCTATCATGAACATATTTGCATCATTACGAAGATTATCCTTCTCTCTGGAGTTGCTAGCTTTGCTTTCATACCTGTACTCATAAGTAGCTTCAAGAACTTTCCAAATTTTATGAGATATTATGTAAGTAGTAATAAGATTGAATACATTTATGTCTATAATATAGTAAAAGATATGCATAGCTTTTGCATCAAGGCTAGCTAACTTCTTCTCTTCCTCCGTGTAACTATAATATGGCTTGTTGATTATAGAGGATGTGAGAATAGAGGTGATAGTAGGATTTTTGTAGCCATTGACCATAAGACAAAATTTAGAGACATCAGGTAGAAGCTCATTCGTGTTTTCCAATAACTATAATTTGTTCCATCAAATAGTGGGGAGTCTATTTGAGGATTACTCTTCAGTTGTGAAGTACATACTTGCTATATGTGATATAGTGATCTATGTAACAACAGTTATATAATAACAATATTACCTCGCTTTACCTGTATAACCTGCTCTGGTAATGAGGATCTGCGCCAAGGATGTTAAGCTAAAATATCTCTATAAGGAGAACATGCAATAATATCTCTATAAGGAGCACCTTCTCTGATACCAATTATAGGAACAATTGGTATGAACAGCAATATCTATATAACAAGCACCCGCTCTGATACCAATTGTAGGAACGAATTATAAAGTACAATACTCTAGAGGGGGGTGAATAGAGTAGGCAGTAGAATTTAGCTAATTAAAAATGTTACTAGCAAGATCGCATAATATATATCACAGATAAGTAAATGAAAAGTAGAGAGCAGAAAGCAAACACAAACACAAGGATGTATAAGAGTTTTTCTCTTGTGAGAATTAGTCCAGTCAGAAGAACTCTAGCTTTCAGTTGAATCTACGATGGAAAATCACCATAAGTTTTTATCCAAAGTTCTTGCAACTTCTCCAACGCGAGCTCTGATCCGAAGTACTCGACCAACTTCAATTGTGAAGTGTCTATCTTCAATCAAACCTTTAATTACAGTCACTCTTAAACTTTTAAACCGTACCGTACTGGCAAATCGACTAGAGGATTGTAACTGGCTTGGAATTTAAAAATGAGTAGCTCAGAACACTTTAGAAGAAGTAGTAGGCTTATAGAGAAGAGATATGAAAGTGAATTAGTGTGATAAAATGATCGAAATCCTTCTCTATTTATAGTTTTTCTAAAGACATAATTGTAACAAAATTCGGGCAGAACTTTATGAGAAAATCTCGGCAAGATCCGTAACTGCTGGAGGACCAAGTTCAAAATCCAATGGGCACTAATCGAACTCCGGACGAACTCGGGCCGAATTCTGTTGGAGTTCTATCAAGGTTTTTGCAAATAGGTTTTGGGATTTTTAAAAATATCAAGCAGTTAGGAAGTAGTTTGAGCTTTTGTAAGTGGGCTTGTTTTCAAAATGAAAGGGTATATTGAAAACATTTCTTGGATAGCCTATTTGCCAGTACGATACAGTTTACATCATATTCCAAGACTCAATAAATATGAAAAATATATTGATAAAATAGGAAAACCAAGAGCCCTTTGATAACGCCTTTTTTTCTGATATTTGAACAGACCTGAAGACGCCATTTTCCTTCACGATGGTCATCCAAAGATAAATAGATCTAGAAATCTTCTTATATGATGCCGATTTTGGCCCATCAAAAATTCTCTATTGCATATGTCCTGGTTTGACAAAGCTTGATCATGCTTACTACATGTCTGTAAGAACATGTTAGATAAACAAATTAATATGATACAAGCATAGCAATGTGATATAGAACATTTTGGATAATGCTAAGTTTAAGTAGCAACATGATAGTGATTACATGAATATTAATGATTTTATTATGGTAAATTTAATTGATTAGTCATATTCAAAAATATGATATAATTATTGGGCTAACATATACATCACAAAGGATAGTAGATCAAATTGGTGGACGAAAGAGGCCTCATGGACAGTTGTCTCGGTCATCAATACCAGCCCCAGCAGCTAGGGCTTTGACCATTGCAGGTCCTAGGAGGGCGACCACAGTTTCGTCGGTTCAGCACTCGACTCCGACGTACCTTCAGCAACAGAAGCAGAAGCAATCTTCCGCAATGGACTGCTCTTATTGTCGAAAGCTTGGACATGTGGTTTCAGAGTGTCACAAAGCACAGGGATTGTGCTTGGCTTGTAGGGTACCGGACCACATGATAGGGTCCTGTCCGTTAGATCCAGTTCATCTTCATCAATCCTAACCAGTCCATCGGTTGGAGGACTAGCACCAGTGCAGCAGCAGTAGCACCAGCCTCCGAGGTCGTTGTCGTATTAGGCTCATGCCATCCAGCAGCAGAGGTCACAACAATATGCTCAAGCCCAAGCTCAGGTTCAGAGCAGGAAGAGAGGTCACTAGCAGAAGGGACCAGTACCAAGAGGACAGGGTCAATCTATGGCTCTGACCGTGGCAGAAGAATTGGTATCAGGTGAGGTAGTGGCAGGTACCATTCTCGTCAACTCTTTTCCAGCATCAGTATTATTTGATTCGGGTGCATCGCATTTATTTATGTCTGTACGATTTGCAACATAGATATGATTTGAGCCCGAGTCATTATTAATAAGAGTTAATATACTTACTGGTAGTGGTCTTGTCGTAGTAGATAGAGTATTATTCTTGTGTCAAATTATAGTTAGCGGTAGATAGTTTCCTGCTAGATTGATAGAATTTTCGATTTCCTACTACGATGTTGTCCTAGGAATGGATTGGTTAAAAGATCATTATGCAAGAATAAACTGCCATGTTGGCAGGATTATTTTTGGTATTTTCGATGAAGCAGAGTTTTTGTTTTCCATAGGCAAAGTAGAACCTTCTCCGTCGATCTTGCAGATAGCAGTAGCAGAAGCAGTTTAGTTTACTAGAGTAGTTGAAGAATTTCCTGACATTTTTCGAAGAGCTTCCAAGCATGCCACCAAAGAGAAAAATAGAGTTCACCATTTCTTTGATTTCAGGGACGGCACCAGTATCAGAGAGAGTCTACAGAATGGTACCATCAGAATTAGAGATCCTGTATAGGATGATTAAAGAACTCAGAATCAAGAGATTCATTCATGCTAGTGGATCACCTTGGGGAGCCCCGTTGCTTCTTATAAAAAAAGGATGGTACGTCAAGATTATGTGTTGATTATTGTACCTTAAATTATGTAACAATCAAGAACAGATATCCCCTACCAAGGATAGATGACTTATTCGATCAACTCAGTGGAGTAGCAGTATTCTTGAAGATTAACTTATGGTCGGGGTACCATCAGATTAAAGTCAGAGAGCAAAACATCCCGAAGACAGTATTCAGATATAGATATGGATATTGGGAGTTTCTCGTTATACCATTCAGAGCGACCAATATGCCAGCAGTATTCATGGATCTCATGAATCGCATATTCATGCCTTATTTGGATCATTTCGTGATAGAATTTGTAGACGATATCTTGGTCTATAGCAAGAGTAAAGCAGAGCATGAGCAGCATCTCCGAGTAGTCCTTCAGATTCTCAGAGAGCACCAGTTGTATGCGAAGTTCAGCAAGTACAAATTTTGGCTTGATCGCATTTTGTACTTTGTTACATCATCCCCAGAGGTGGAGTGGAAGTTGAACCCCAAAAGATAGTAGCTAAAGAGGCATGGCCAGTACCCAGCACCGTCGCAGAAGTTTATAATTTTTTAGGATTGACATGCTATTATCGACTATTTGTGTCAGACTTTGCTCGAATTTTAGCGCCATTGACGCAGTTGACCCACAAGGATGTACAGTTTACTTGGACAGCAGCGTGTCAGATTTTATTCAAAAAGTTGAAGAAAGGATTAATGACGGTACCTATTCTCACGCTTCCGGATGGAATTGGAGGATTTTTAGTTTATTGTGATGCTTCAGGCAGAGGATTGGGATGGGTCTTAATACAACATTGCAAGGTAGTAGCTTATGCATCATGTCGGCTTTATGATCATAAAAGGAATTACCTAACCCATGACTTGGAGTTAGCAGCAGTAGTTTTTGTACTTAAGCTTTGGAGGCATTATTTGTATGGAGATCGGGTAGAGATTTTTACTGACAACAAAAGTCTTAAGTATGTGTTTACCCAGAAGGATCTCAACATCCATCAGAGAAGATGGCTAGAGTTACTTATGGACTATGACATCAACCTGCAACATCATCCTGGGAAGGCCAACATAGTTGCAGATGCGTTGAGTATAAGAGCAGGAGCTTATTTTCTAACAGCACAACCCGAGTTATTCGTAAATCTTCAGAAGATGGGAATAAAGATAGTTTTTTCTACCAATGTAGCCTTGATGGCCAGTATGCAAGTTCAGTCCAATATAGTGGAGAGAATCAAGATAGCACAGTCATCGAATTCTAAGCTTCAGCAGCTTAGGACAGAATATGAAGCGGAACAAAGAGCAGAGTTATGCATTCACGAAGATGGCACGCTTAGACATGGAAGGCATCTTTGTGTACCTAGTGGTGACATCAGGCAAGAGATCATGACAGAAGCTCACAGTTTGTAGTATTTAATTCATCCTACTAGCACGAAGATGTATCGTAATATCCGTCAGCATTTTTGGTAGAATGGCATGAAGAGGGAGATAGTCTAGTTTGTCTCTCATTATTTAGTTTGTTAGCAAGTCAAGGCTGAACATCATATACCAGCAGGACTTTTTCAACCTTTACCGATCCCAGAATAGAAATAGGAGCACATTACCATAGATTTTGTAACTGGGTCACCGACTTCCTAAGGTAGTTCATTTTCTCCCTTTTAGAATTGTCCAGTTAATGGATCAGCTTGTAGAGATGTACCTCAGGCAGATAGTCAGATTGCATGGAGTGCCAGTCAGTATCGTATCTGACAAAGATTTGAAATTTATATCGCACTTTTGGTAGAGTCTTCAATAGAGTTTGGAAACTCGTCTCAAGTTTAGTTTAGCTTATCATCCGCAGACAGATGGTCAGTCAGAACGCACAATTCAAACTCTTGAAGATATGTTACGATCATGTACACTTGACTTCTGTAGTTCGTAGGAAGATCACCTGTACCTAGTAGAGTTCTCCTACAATAACAGTTTCCAGGCCAGTATCCAGATGGCCCTATTTGAGGTACTATATGGCAGAAAGTGCAGATCACCTTTAGCCTGGGATGATGTAGGCAAAAGACAGATGCTTTGTCCAAAAATGGTTACTCGAACTATCGAGGTGGTCAGACAAGTTAGATGTCATCTTCGAATTGCACAAAATCGTCAATGCCATTGGGCAGTTCGCATCAGCGTCCTCTTGAGTTTTCTATCGACGACCAGGTATTCTTTAGGATCTCGCCTACCCGTGGTATCATTCGATTTGGCATACGGGGAAGGCTTAGTCCTAGGTATATAGGACTGTTTGATATTCTTGAACGAGTAGGTGATATTTTCTATCGTCTCGCTCTCTTATCATCGTTACGTGAGGGACATGACGTATTCCATATATCCTAACTATGATGGTACATTTTGGATCTGAGCCATTTCTTTGATCGTTCAGAATTGGTTGTTGGTACCAACCTTTCGTATGAGGAAAGGCCCGTATCCATATTGGACCGAAGAGAGAAGGTACTCAAGAACAAGACTATTACTTTAGTCCGTCTTGTTTGGGGCCATCACCCCTTGGGTGAGTCAACTTGGGAACATGATGGTGATATCCGATCACGATATCCACACCTGTTTGACTTATAAGGTATAATGTCTTCCTTATGCCTTATGCTTTTAATTCCTTGCTTGCAAGAATGATTGCTTGATTGACTGCTAGTCGTAGATTGTCTACAGTTAATATAGCTTGTCCCGACACCTCTAGCCTCTTGAATAAATTTTAAGGACAGAATTCTTTTAAGGTGGGTAGAGTTGTCACTTCCGTTTTGCGTTATATGTATTTTTAGTATACGTGTACGGATTTCTGACATTTATTAGGTGACCCATGTTTTGACTTGTCTTACTTAGCCTAGTCTTGGTTTAATCTTGACTTGGTTTAATCTGATTTGGTTCAACTTGGCTTGGTTTGGTTTGGGGTTGGATTGAGATGAGTTGGTTTGGTATATATACCAAACTCTCTCTCTCTCTTCCTCTCCCCTCCATTACTTCTTATTTATTTCTCCATCTTTTTCATTACTCCTCCTACCAACCAAGCCCTAGGCAAGTGCATCTTGCTTCATGATGGATCTTAAATTTTATTGTTCCATTGTCTTCCTTGCTTGATTTTAAGCCTCTTTTGAACCGCTTGATTTTGACTTCATATGAAGAAGTTATAGCATTTTTTTTCATGGGATCCGACACATCATCGGTGCTGTCGTAACGATGAACAGTGCCGCGCGCCCGTGTGCCGTGCCTCCACGCCATACATGTCTTACATTGGTGTGTTGCGCATTTCGCATGTCGCATGCCAGCGCCATTCATTGGTCGCGTGCCGTGCGTCGTGCTTGCACGCTCCGTGTGCCGTAGACAGTTTTGCTTGTGCGCGGTACGCGTTTCATGCGTCGTGCACCTGCATCTTTCGTTGGCCGCACGCCGTGCACCATGATTGGGGGCTCCGTGAGCTGAGGGAATTTTTGCTTGTGCGCACAGTACGTTTCACGTGCCGTACGCCATTCGTTGGACGCGTGCCGTGCGTCGTGCTTGCGCGCTCCGCCCGTCGTGGGCAGTTTTACTCGTACGTGCAGTACATTTTTGGTGCCGCATGCCAGCACCATTTATTGTTTGAGTGTCGTGCGTCGCGCTTGGGCTCTCCGTGAGCCATGGGCAGTTTTGCTCGCGTCCGCAATGCGCCTGTCAGCGGATTGCCTCTAAATGGCTGTTTTTGCCCGTTTAAGCCATTTTGTAACTAAAATCTTGTAACACCCTATTTTCTGAAATTAGAGATTTTTGAAAATTTATTATTTTTATTATTATTTGATGGTGTTTAGGGCATGATATGGTTTTGGGTGATTATTAGTGTACTTAGAACCATTTTCTAAGTCATACAAAGTCATGACTTATGACTTTGTGATTTTGGTTAGTATAACTTAGTGTAAACCCTAGTTTTCCTTAACCTAGAAGTTGCCATGACCATGAGAGCTTAGCCATAGGCTTAGAACATCAAATTAGTGGTTTTTGGCCAAAAGGGTATTTTGGTAATTTACTAGACTTTATTTGTGATTATGTGATTTTAATATTATTTTAATCATGGTTGAGTACCATGACTAGTCCCTAACCTATTCCACCCTAAACTAGAGGTTAGCCACTAACCTAGAAGCTATAGGATGGATATTTAGTCATAGGTTAAAGCAAGTTAAATATCTAGTTTACCTTTATTTGATATTTTGCTTAAACCATGCAAAATATCAAGACCTTTACACAAAGTCCAAGCCTTAGCCATGAAGGAAGGGCTAGGACACCCCTCCATGCCATGGCCGGCCAAGGGTACCCCCCTAGCAGCCCACACTTCTATATAATCCCATTGTATTAATTCATGAATAATTTACATGAATTTAATTTCTAGAAAATCCCATTTTCTTCAAACCTACACAACTTGAGCAATATAGATCCAAATTCACTCTAGTCTTTTGCATTGGGACCCTACAACATCAAGGGTACTCAGGGAGGATAGCAATCAAGAATTTGGAGGCTTTGGACATCATCAAGTTGAAGGACACACCCCCCCTCTTCTTTGATTTTCATTGGATTGCACCAATAGGTAAATTCCCTCAAACTTAGTTAAAATCCTATTTTTTCTTCATAGATGCATTCATATAGGACTACCCTACAACATCACCGTATCGGACACGTATCATAGGGTAGAAACCCTTGTTTGTTGAAATGCCACATAGGATTTGTTTTTGTTAAATTGTAGAACTAATTACACTTTTGTGAAGCCCTAGACATGTAGATCACTAACCAACTGGACTGAGCACGTATTCGTGCTGTGTCCGTGTCCAAATTGGACACGAACCCGCTGCATGAGAGTCTCGTGCATGCCCTGCTATCCCACACTTCGTGTGCACTGCACAGGCCACTAGGACACGTACAATTTGACACGGACACGGGGGCAATGTCTGCAAACATGCCCCCAAAGTATCGTGTTGCGTCGTGTCATGTCGAGTGAGAAATCTCACTCGCACTGGACACGCACTGACAGCGCACACGCGCGCGGGGTCGACTTTGAGCGTGTCGTGTCGCATGGACACGACACTAGAGTGTCTCGTAGTGACACAGGCGTGTAGCCCTATGCGTGGCGTACACGAGGACACGAACACGAGATATGTCATGTCCTGTGTCGCGAGCACGAGGCGTGTGCATCTCTGTACGACGCGGTCGAACTCGTGAGTATCAGTCGTGTTTTCACGACTGATACGGGGTCATTTTGTGTCCACGAGTGTCGTGGACACATGTTAGGGTGTGGATCGTGTAGCCCTATGTGTGGGCTACACGTGTGCACGACCACGAGACGTGTCGTGTCTCGTGGTGTGTCCACGAGCGCGTGGAACGCGTGCACGATGCTGTGCACGCGTATCAATATCTCAGTTTACCCGTGTGATGTTTTCGAGTGATTGGACACGTGAAACCGTGTCGTGGTGTTATGTCAGGCACCTAGGACACTAGGGTATCTATGGGGTGTCAGTTACCAACCAATTGATTTGAGTCTTAGCTCGTTTTAGAGTGTGTATTTCGAGTTACCCTGTTTCGAGATAAACAGTCTACAGTTCCTATTTTTAGGATTTTCCCAGTTTTCAAAAGTGGATTTCAAAACCAAATTTGATATGTTTAATGCATTGTATGAGTGTATTTTAGTATGTATATACGTAGTATATATGTATATGTGAGTGTGGGTGAGATTTGGGAATAAATGGTAGTGTATAGGTGGAGTTATGTATATATATACATATGTATGTATATATGTTATTGTATGTGTGTGTTGGGGAGCCAACCTGGTTCCAGAAATTCTGGAACCCTTTCCCCCTGTCCAGCCATCTCTGTCCAGCCCTCTCTCACTGTCCTGCACTTCTCTCTTCACTCTCTCTCTCATTCTCTCTCTCTTACTCTAAGTCTCTCTCTCTCTTATCTCTATATATAGGTGATATATATATATATATATATATATATATATATATATATATATAGGTTGATAGGTTGATATATATATATATAGATATATATATATATGTATGTATATATAAATGATATATATACATTTGTATTAGGTCTCTTTATGTCAATATATAGATATATGTGAGTGGGGGGGTTTGTAGTATATTTAGTATTCATATATTGGTATATAGGTAGTGGATACTTGGGTATATCCATATATGTAGATATATGTTTATATGTATGACTTCTAGTTATAGGTTATATGGAAACCCTATGACTAGCCTATGGCCAAGAGTATTAGCCTATGGCTTGGGGCTAACCCTAATGGCCCAAAACCCAACTTGATGACCCTTGTTAACTAAGGGTTGACCAAAGCCAATCTTAGGTCAAAGTTGACCTAGTTCACCTAGAAATGACTAGGAATGACCTAAAACAACTAGTTGACTAGTGTTGACCTAACTTTGACTAGTTTGACTTTAGAGTTGACCAAGAGTTGACTTTTGACCAATTTAACCTAGAATCATGTAGTATGCATAGTAGACTTCATTTTTACTATTTAGAACACATTGTGACTTGTGTTGCTCTAATCAGGAGCCAGACACCTCTCCTCAGACAGCATATTCTCTACAGACATTCATACAGCAGGCGAGTACATTCTCTGACCGTTTCATACTTGTTCAGGCTTTACTTTTCGCTCTAGATTACTTTACTTGTTGCTGTCACATTGGTAACACAGATTGGTACTATATGGATCTTTACATGAGATGTTATCCCTCTCGGGAGCATCGGGTACTTCATGTTATGTGTGTTTCACTATCATCATGTACTCCTATGCTTCCATCATTCATGTGCACTCATGTGATCATGTACTCTCATGTTTACTGAGCCCTCATGTATACTATCATATGCACCCTTTCATGGGCCCCATATGATATCATGTATAATAACGTAACTTGTATAGATCCTTGTGTATTGATTGGGGAAACGGAGGAGTAGAAGTGGACATGTGAATAATTCCAAAGTAGTCATGTGCAAACTCAGTAGTGTAATTATGTATAAATTCTAGCCATTCACATGCCTATCTTGTGCTCTACATCACTAGTCACTTACAGTTCTCTATATACAGTAGATATTTTATTACAGCTATCTCTTTTACAGCGTATATTTCCTTTCAGCAGTTCATGTATCTTACTCTATTGCCTGTATCATATTTCCTAACCTGATATGAACTGCGTGAGATGTATTATGCTCGTTCCTGTCCTGACTGGACCTGTTGAAAATATTACAGAGGATAAGGATGAGGCCCTGGTGACTACCTATTATGGAGCAGGACTAGATGATACTTATGTTGTGGACCCTCAGCAGGATCCACCTGCAGCTGAGGATGTTGCCCCAGTAGTCTAGGCTAGTTTAGCTAGACAGTCTTTCGGTATTATCTTTTGTCTCACATTTTGAGTTGTATTTTAAGATGTTGAGATATATAGACTCTTAGACTTATTATATTATGAGTTGACATTCTGGATGTTATGTATCCTAGACACTTAGACTTATTTCATCTATGCTATGGTTCTCTTTGAGTTACTATCTATCTATCTATCTGTTCTTCATTCTTCTACCTTAGATGTGATTGAGACAGCATGTTGTGATGTTACCTCCATTCAGAGAGTATAAACTGTACAGGTACCTTTATATTGTTAGATGATTGACCTAGGACAGCGTTCTACCGCCGACACTGCGGCGTAGGCTGGGCGTTGTTACGTTCTCAAAATTATTTTAAGGTGGGTAGACTTGTAACACCTTGTTTTCTGAAATTAGGGATTTTTGAAAAATTATTATTTTTATTATTATTTAATGGTGTTTAGGGCATGATATGGTTTAGGGTGATTATTAGTGTACTTAGAACCATTTTCTAAGTCATGCAAAGTCATGACTTATGACTTTGTGATTTTGGTTAGTATAACTTAGTGTAAACCCTAGTTTTCCTTAACCTAGAAGTTGCCATGACCATGAGAGCTTAGCCATAGGCTTAGAACATCAAATTAGTGGTTTTTGGCCAAAAGGGTATTTTGGTAATTTACTAGACTTTATTTGTGATTATGTGATTTTAATATTATTTTAATCATGGTTGAGTACCATGACTAGTCCCTAAACTATTCCACCCTAAACTAGAGGTTAGCCACTAACCTAGAAGCTATAGGATGGATATTTAGTCATAGGTTAAAGCAAGTTAAATATCTAGTTTACCTTTATTTGATATTTTGCTTAAACCATGCAAAATATCAAGACCTTTACACAAAGTCCAAGCCTTAGCCATGAAGGAAGGGCTAGGACACCCCCCCCCCATGTCATGGCCGGCCAAGGGTACCCCCCTAGCAGCCCACACTTCTATATAATCCTATTGTATTAATTCATGTATAATTTACATGAATTTAATTCCTAGAAAATCACATTTTCTTCAAACCTACACAACTTGAGCAATATAGATCCAAATTCACTCTAGTCTTTTGCATTGGGACCCTACAACATCAAGGGTACTCAAGGAGGATAGCAATCAAGAATTTGGAGGCTTTGGACATCATCAAGTTGAAGGACACCCCCCCCCCCCACTTCTTTGATTTTCATTGGATTGCACCAATAGATATATATATATATATATATATATATATATATATATATATATATATATATATATATATATATATATATATGTATATATATATAAATGATCTATATACATTTGTATTAGGTCTCTTTATGTCAATATATAGATATATGTGAGTGGGGGTTTGTAGTATATTTAGTATTCATATATTGGTATATAGGTAGTGGATACTTGGGTATATCCATATATGTAGATATATGTTTATATGTATGACGTCTAGTTATAGGTTATATGGAAACCCTATGACTAGCCTATGGCCAAGAGTATTAGCCTATGGCTTGGGGCTAACCCTAATGGCCCAAAACCCAACTTGATGACCCTTGTTGACTAAGGGTTGACCAAAGCCAATATTAGGTCAAAGTTGACCTAGTTCACCTAGAAATGACTAGGAATGACCTAAAATAACTAGTTGACTAGTGTTGACCTAACTTTAACTAGTTTGACTTTAGAGTTGACCAAGAGTTGACTTTTAACCAATTTAACCTAGAATCATGTAGTATGCATAGTAGACTTCATTTTTACTATTTAGAACACATTGTGACTTGTGTTGCTCTGATCAGGAGCCAGATACCTCTCCTCAGACAGCATATTCTCTACAGACATTCATACAGCAGGCGAGTACATTCTCTGACCGTTTCATACTTGTTCAGGCTTTACTTTTTGCTCTAGATTACTTTACTTGTTGCTGTCACATTGGTAACACGGATTGGTACTATATTGATCTTTACATGAGATGTTATCCCTCTCGGAAGCATCGGATACTTCATGTTATGTGTGTTTCACTATCATCATGTACTCCTATGCTTCCATCATTCATGTGCACTCATGTGATCAAGTACTCTCACGTTTACTAAGCCCTCATGTATACTATCATGTGCACCCTTTCATGGGCCCCATGTGATATCATGTATAATAACGTAACTTGTATAGATCCTTGTGTATTGATTGGGGAAACGGGGGAGTAGAAGTGGACATGTAAATAATTCCAAAGTAGTCATGTGCAAACTCAGTAGTGTAATCATGTATAAATTCTAGCCATTCACATGCCTATCTTGTGCTCTACATCACTAGTCACTTACAGTTCTCTATATACAGTAGATATTTCATTACAGCTATCTCTTTTACAGCGTATATTTTCTTTCAGCAGTTCATGTATCTTACTCTATTGCCTGTATCGTATTTCCTAACCTGATATGAACTGCGTGAGATGTATTGTGCTCGTTCCTGTCCTGACTGGACCTGTTGAAAATATTATCGAGGATAAGGATGAGGCCCTGGTGACTACCTATTATGGAGCAGGACTAGATAATACTTATGTTGTGGACCCTCAGCAGGATCCACCTGCAGCTGAGGATGTTGCCCCAGTAGTCTAGGCTAGTTTAGCTAGACAGTCTTTCGGTATTATCTTTTGTCTTACATTCTGAGTTGTATTTTGAGATGTTGAGATATATAGACTCTTAGACTTATTGTATTATGAGTTGACATTCTGGATGTTATGTATCCTAGACACTTAGACTTATTTCATCTATGCTATGGTTCTCTTTGAGTTACTATCTATCTATCTATCTGTTCTTTATTCTTCTACCTTAGATGTGATTGAGACAGCATGTTGTGATGTTACCTCCATTCGGAGAGTATAAACTGTACAGGTACCTTTATATTGTTAGATGATTGACCTATAGGACAGCGTTCTACCGCCGACACTGCGGCGTAGGCTGGGCGTTGTTACGTTCTCGTACCCTAATAGTGGGTGCGGGTCGTGACAAATCTTGAAAAACTCAAAACATGAAAGTTGTAGATCTTTGTCTTGGCTTCAAGAATCTTTCTGTCTTACTTAAATTCGAGTTTATATGTAATTGATAGTTTTAAATCACCCATGAATGTCTTTGATCTTCTTTGTATATTTATGTACTTGGCCTAAATTTCGACGACCCGACTTGACCACTTGATGATCTTGAATTAGTAACTTGAGCATGATAATGTGAACCCATCTTAATAATCTTCATAGTGGTCTGTCAAGGCGCATTCCTGACAAGTACCCTTGACATGACAAGTAAACCTGACATGACGTATATAATCGTTATTGCTGTTTGCGACAACTATTCCTGTCTTACTAGTGTAACTTTTGCCTTGACTCCATGGTTGATTATGACTGTACAAGCTTCATGTTTCGTCTTGCATCATGTCTAGGACATAGATTCTTGGTTACCATAGTTAGAAATTCATAATAAATCTGACAAGGTTAATGACTAGATTGATCAAGTAGTTTATATAAATAGATTTCCTAGTTATGGACGATCCCGTTATCCCTGCCACACCTGTGGACATGTAGCCTGCCGACGAGTAGGTCAAATTTCCCGCATAATATCATGTGTTGCACTTCTTGCATCCTGAGTACTAAGTAAACCAGTAATCTTGATAACTCTTGTAACTTGTAACCTCGCTTGGATAACCTGGATAGTCTGTAGGGCTCGTGACTGCAGGAACATTTTATTACATCCTGCTAGTAACTAGGCCTGTGACAACCCTAGTTCGCTAATATTACTAAACCGTAGGACTTGATTGGTCGTTCCTGAATGATTGTCTCATGATCAACATGGGAATTATATTCTACTTCTTGTTTCTTAATGCAAGCTAGTATGATTCTTTAAAGCATGTCTGTTATGTTACTTAATTATGTTCATTCATCAGTTCTTCTATTCATTTATGCTAGTTTTAGTTCCTAAGTAGAGCCTCCCTTGTGGCACTTGCTCTTTCTGGGGTCTGACCCAGCCGGTTTTGTATGGCCAGATTTTGGAGTAGCACCTGGGGATCTACCTGCCTTCTTGTTAGATGGTGAACACTAGGCATAACCCTAGCAACGAGTGGATTTCTTATTTTGCTCTTCCACTCTATATAACTTATTCTTTTGAGGCATTTAGCCGTCAAACACGTGTTAGCTCATGTTGAAACTTAATTCTGTCTGCCTAAGGGTACATGATTAACAAATCCTAGGGTTTATCTTGTATGACTTAACTCTTGCTAGTCTTCATATTTTGTATGACTAGTTTGATGATCATCTGAATATATAATGTTTGGGATGCCTTACTATGTATGTCTGATGATCTAGCATCTTGTAACAATTATTTGCTTGCTTGAGATTGAGACACTAGGCTTGTTCTTGACCATAAGAGACTGATGGCTTATAGATAAACCCTCATACATCTAGACAGCCATGACCGTATTACGAGGTGGGTTGCACTTTAATGTACGTAGCTGGCTATGTCTGTCCCCTGCTCTCCAGTATTCTAGTTGTAGGACGTGACACGCATAGACGATCTATTCGATCAACTTAGTGGAGACAAGGTATTCTCTAAGATCGACTTACGATCGGGCAATCATCAGTTGAAGGTTCGAAAGGAAGATATTCCGAAGATGGTATTCCGATCAAGATACGGGCACTACGAGTTTTTAGTCATGCCATTTAGTTTGACCAATGCTCCCGCGGTGTTCATGAACCTAATGAACAAGATCTTCTATCAGTATTTGGACAAATTTGTAGTCGTCTTTATAGATGATATCTTGATTTACTCGAAGAGCCAAGAGGAGCGTGAGCAGCATCTACGGATCGCCTTGGGGATATTAAGAAATGAGCAAATTTTGCGAAGCTTCGCAAGTGTGATTTCTTTCTCAAGGAGGTTTCATTTCTTGGGCATATTGTTACGGGTGACGGCATATCGGTAGATCCGGAGAAGATCACAGCAGTCAAAGCATGGCCCCCTCCTACATCAGCTTCAGGTGTGAGAAGTTTCCTTGGACTTGTGGGTTATTACCGAAGGCTCATAGAAGATTTCTTACAAATAGAGGGACCCATGACTCGATTGACTTGCAAGGACGAAGAGTTCGTATGGACGGACGAGTATCAAGTCGCTTTTGATGAGTTGAAGAAGCGCTTGACCATTGCACCTATCTTGACACTACCATCAGGGCCGGAAGGATTCGTGATATACATCGATGCATCAGGAAAGGGATTTGGATGCGTCTTGATGCAACACGGTCGTGTAGTAGCATACGTATCAAGACAATTGAGAGTGCATGAAAAGAATTATCCAACCCATGATCTAGATCTTGCAGCAATCATCTTTGCCTTGAAGCTTTGGAGACATTACTTGTATGGCGAGAAGGTAGACATCTATGCTGATCATAAGAGCCTTAAATATGTTTTTACAAAAAAAGAGTTAAACATGAGGCAATGGCGTTGGTTGGAGCTAATAAAGGATTATGAGATCGAGCTACATTATCATCCGGGCAAGGATAATGTTATGGCAGACGTATTAAGCCGTAAGCCCATGGCTCATTTCTTGACCACGTAGAAGGAGTTGATAGAAGACTTGCAGAAGATTGGTGTTAAAGTCGTATTGCCAGGAGCTAATGGCGTATTAGCCAATCTCCAAGTGCAATCATCGCTAGTAAAGAGCATCAAGCCAGCATTACCTATAGATGCCAGATTTCGACGACTTAGAGAGAGGACCGAAGCAGAAGAGCAAATGGGATTAAGGATTCATTCCGATGGTACATTGCTATGTGGGGATCATCTTTATGTTCCAAACGGAGAGCTACGGCAGGAGTTGATGGCGAAAGCACATAGCTAGACTTACTTCATACATCCCGGAGGAGCTAAGACGTACCGAGACTTGCGGCAGTATTATTGATGGCACGGAATAAAGCGGAAGATAGCTCGTTTCGTGGCCAAGTGCTTGGTATGCCAACAACTTAAAGAAAAGCACCAAAGGATAGCTAGATTGTTACAACCACTCCCCATTTCCGAGTGAAAATGGGAGCACAGTACTATGGATTTCATCACAGGATTTCCTCGGAGTCTTAGTAGATGAGATGCGTCTGGGTGATTGTTGATAGACTTACCAAGTCATCCCACTTCTTACCTTTTAGAGTGGGCCAGTCCACAGAAGTCTTAGCTGATATATACATGAAATAAATAGTGAAGCTATACAGTATGCTAGTTAGTATTGTGTCGAATCGAGACTCGAGGTTTATCTCACACTTTTGGAGAAGAATACAAGAAAGTTTGGGTACCCATTTGAAGTTTAGCACAGCGTATCACCCGCAGACATATGGCCACTTAGAGCATACTATTCAGACGCTAGAAGAAATGTTGAGAGCATGTATGCTTGACTTTGGCGGATCATGGGAAGGACCACCTTCATCTTGTAGAGTTTTCTTACAACAATAGCTATCAAGCGAGCGTTCAGATGGCTCCATTTGAAGCATTGTATGGTAGGAAGTGTCGATCTCCTATTTATTAGAGCGACATAGGAGGGTGGCAGATATTGGGTCTTGAGTTGGTCATGAGCACGGTAGAGAAGGTGAAAAAGATACAAGACCACCTGCGAGCAGCGCAGGATCGACAAAAGCAGTGGACAGATAACCGTCGTCGACGTTTGGAATTCAAAGAAGGCAACCAGGTCTTCTTGAAGATATCCCCGACTAGAGGCACGATTCGGTTCGGAGGACGTGGCAAGTTGATCCAAGATACATCGGTCCTTTCGATGTCTTGGAACGAGTTGGAGAAGTTACCTATAGATTGGCATTGCTACTGTCGCTAAAGGGAGTACATAACGTATTTCATGTGTCACAGCTGAGGAGATACGTAGCAGACAGCAGTCATGTGCTTGATCACTGAAATCACCATTGCTCTGAGCTTGTTGTACCAAGAGCAACCGGTACGTATCCTATATTGCCGAGTAAAGGTGTTGCAGAATCAATCGATTCCATTGGTTCGCGTAGCATGGAAGCATCACTCACCAGAAGAGTTAACTTGGGAGCGCGAGGACAACATTCGGAATCGCTACCTCCATCTGTTCGAAAACCAAGGTACGATTTTCATTTAATAGTTCCTTTTCGACAGCATTGTATTGCATACCCCCTACCGTTAGCTTAATTTCGAGGAGAAATTTTTATAAATTGTGTAGGATGTAAAACCCCCTATTTTTATATATGATTTTTTATATATATCTTATTTAGCAATTTTTGGTATTTCATTAGTACTTGATTTGTATAATATTTCATGGAAATGATATTATGTATACTTGCTTCGAAATAATTCTCCCAACATACTTATAAGGTATTATTAAATTTTATAAAAAAATTCTAGGAATTTTTGTGATAGATGGCTTATATATGTAGGTATTGCTATATATGTATATATACATATTCATATATTTTTTTTGCTATATATGTAGGTATTGCTATTAACTTAAGCACTAACTGCTCTTGATATTTTTTTTCTTGATATATATATATATATATATATATATATTTTATATATATATATATATATATATATATACACACAATGTGTGATACTGTTCACTTTGTGAATAGTACTCGAATTGGCGGAGCCCCCTATTCCTTTTCGCGCACAGCATGGCTCTAAAAGGGTAGATTCAAATCCGAATTTCCTCAAATATTCACCAAATCGATTAAATTGTTTTGGGAATGATCCGATTAGGATTCTCCATGAAATTTGACCCTCAATTTTAATCAAAATCAGATACCTAATTCGAATTAATTAAGGATTTAAAACCCGAGTATAAAAAGAACCCATCGAGAGAAACTCGAAAACCCTAAGAAATACTCTATCAACCCAGCACCCCATCTCAATTCCTTCGACCAGAGCCTTCCCGACACCCTCGCACCTATGTACATCCACCTGTATGCTGCCATCGTCGATCAGAGTGCCGCCACGAGCGTCAAAACCGACAGCAAATAGGGCTAACTCAGTTCTATCCCGCCGCCAGGTACCCGACTTTTTGCCTTGATATCTTCGCCGATATTCGATCATTTTTGTTGTCAAGTTTCTTTAGAAAGCCTATACAAACCTCTAGATATCTCATTAATTGGATTCAAGAAAGTTTGATTCATCAAACTAGAAAATTTAGTCGAACTATAACGAAAAACTATTTCGTAAGCAGTCTTAGGTAGTTCAACTACCGAAGTTTAGAGACTATTTTTCGTCAACTCATTAGGCCTTCTCCAAAACTTTTTGAACAATATTATAGAATACTGTTAGCACTACAAAACCCTTTTTATAGATTTATTTATCATCCACTATTCAGTTATTATTTCGTTTGTAAAGATAGAGAAAAACTTGTTTTGAAAAATTAGATTTTTACAAAAATCTTTTCGAAACGATGTGTATCCCGACAAACCGGGTGACGTGGTCGTAACCCATAAGCATGAAAAGACGCGTATAGATTTTCTCGACATGTGGGAACCGACGGAACTCGATTTCGTTGTGCATGCGCGACGAAATCGAAGCATATCCCCCAAGATACCCGTATCGGCCATATTTCAAACTAGGCAATAACTTTGTACACAGCTGTCAATTCGAGACAAAACTTGCACCACCAGGACCGTATCATTTTTCTGGTCCTGTATGCCAAGTTTGGTCCAATTTTGAGAAGGTCGACCAGAACGCCTTTTCCGCAGGCCCGCGATCCAATCCAACTGAAAAAATTGTGCACAGCCTACCAGAATTCAACTTTGGACACACGGTTGGATTCATCTCATCAAACATGACTCTTAGACATGTTGTTTGACAACTTTAGAAACCGTAGGTACTGGCACGTTATTTTGGTACAAAACGGGTCCAACGACGAATATCGTTTTGGCCCAAAATTATGATTTTGCCCTTGTGTCTAGAATTGGATTTTTGGGCAGGTGTTTCAAGAGTTATCTCTTATACCAAAAATGTTTGTGATGATTGTTTCAACATCCGGAGCTGTTTGCAGATTTTGACTTCATTGCTGACGATTCTAACTGTTGGACTTTGCTACTTCTCGTACCACCCTCAGGCAAGATACCTTGCCATTGTACTCTGTGATTTATTATCTTTATTTTTTGTCATTATTTTAGTTTAACACATATACTGCCAGTTTTTATCACTTGTGCGTCTAAGCTATACTTGGATGCAAGCGACTGCATCAGTCGTTTATTTGTCTTATTTTATATCCTGCATTGGCCTAGCTCTAGTTACTACCCACTGATGATGAGGTATTGGTATATCTCAAAGTCGGTTGGCCACTGATACGTATGGGCCAAGTATCGCGAAGTCGGCTGGCCACTGATACATATGAGGCGTGCGACGATTAGGAGTAACTACCAATAGAATTTGCATGTTAGTGGACTTGGCGGTTACTAGAGGTTCATATGAGTCATCGAGGTGACCCTACTAGACATTAGGTGGGAAGAACAGTTCCTTAGCGTATGTGATAAGTATGTACTTCCCTTTTATTGTCGGAAGCTCCGCT
Organism: Iris pallida; assembly: GCA_029216955.1. NCBI lineage: Eukaryota > Viridiplantae > Streptophyta > Magnoliopsida > Asparagales > Iridaceae > Iris > Iris pallida. The sequence continues at coordinate 16,213,163 of JANAVB010036019.1, forward strand.
GGAGATATGGTCCTGATACCCCTGTTCCTGATCCTGCTGGCCTCTGACATTCGAGGGATGTTATGCTTTGAGGTCCCTGGTATCCCATGGAGGACCATACCGATCCTATTTTACCCAGAGTGCCCATGCGTTGAAGGTTTGTTCTTAACTGCATTATTACTGTAGAACGGTTAGGCACCCTATTGTATACATCACTTTATTTTATTATATATTACAGTTTATTCGACATGTTTTTTTTTATCTTGTTACGTCCCGCTGAGAACTTGGTGATCTCTCCAGGCTTGGACGATTTCCCCTAGGAGTATGTCATGGTACTTGATCCTTCCTACATTGATGATGGGGCATCACCTACTGATATTTAGTTCTTTTTCCATACATTGAGACTCGTAGTAGACATCTTATTTATTTCCTTTATGTCTATTTGAGGAGGTCAGAATCTAGTTTATTTGAGACTATTATTCATAGCTATTTGGTGTGGGTATGTCCACCCAACTATCCCTTTGACTCATTTATTTATATTCTATCTGGACTTTTGATATCTTTTGTGTTGAGCTGTGGATGAGATGTAGTTATATTGTGTTCTGGCCTGTGATTAAATATATTTTACAGCTTATGTATATGTACGAGGATTTCATATATTGGAGTATTTTTCGTATATATGCAGCTGGCATGTCTACGTACTTAGTTCTATGTATTATGGGACTGGAGCGTTACAGTCTCCACCTCCTATATAAGGAAAGCGCCTTTGCTCTTTTTCCAAAAATCTAAAAACGAAAATTCTTTCCACCAGAATGTGCGTATACTGTATCGGTGTCCACTTACTCATGTCAGTATTGATGGCCTTGGGTCCGACTGTGGTTGTCTTTCCACTGGATTATATATATTTACATATATATTATCCTTCCCGTGTCTGACACCCCAGACACATCTAATTTTTTACTGTTTTCGTGTCCAACACACCCAGACGATCTCAACGCTATCATGTTTCTGTGTCACGTAGGATACGCCGACATGACACCTAAGACCATAACCCTAAACCCAGCCTCATGTTTTGCCTTGGCACCTAACCAGTGTCACCACTTCTATCATGACCCACACTCAGTAAAAGGACACGAGCCCGTGGTTACGTCCAGCCTACGCCGCATTATCGTCGTAGAACGTTGTCTAGGTTGCACAAACTATCTGTAATACAATATATATGTGTACCTGTCAATGATAACTCTCCATGCGGAGGACAATCACAATATGATGTAATCTCAATCACAAAATCTAAGGAAAAATTGATGGCATGATAAGGAAACAAATAGGTGTCAAGAGTGCAATACAATCCAATAGATAAAAGTCTAGGTATCACTAAATCATCTCAAAAAGTAGATAGATTAACAAGACATCTCAAAAATGATAATTGGAGATAAATCTAGCAAATATCCTAGCTATCTAACTAGGCACTACTAGTGACTCCTCTAATGGAGCAGGCTCCTCCTGGTGATCTAGATCACAAAGGTCATTGACGCTTGATCCATAATAGGAAGTGCAAAAGTCCTCCAGACCCTCTAAAAAATATATCCAGTCAGGATTGGAATGAAGTACATAACTCTGAAAACAGTTTTATTGTATGGTAGGAAATATATAAATTGCAATAAAAAAATATACGTGATGTACTAAAGGCCAAATATAGAGAAACAACATCACGAATATATAGGAAAAATAAGTACATGAGTAAGATAGAGAATATGTCAAACTAAAATAAACACTAAGTGATTTAGAGCACAATCCAGTTATGTGATTGGTTTAGGTTGCACATAATTATTCTACGGTAGCTCGAATATACACAAAGGGTATAATCGGCATGCACAAGATTATACTAAGGGTTTTAAACACATAACTACTTCTACTCGCCCGCCCTAACCAATACTCATGGATCTGATCACAACACGTTATGTACATGATTGTTATTTGCACATGAAGCACATGAGTGAATAATATAAATACAAGGAGTACATGTTGCACATAATAAAGTACATGTACATGAAATAGCCGATGTACCCGATAAGGGGGTAACATCTCCTAAAAGATCAATTTAGCATTAATCTGTGTAACAACATGTCAGCATCAAGTAAATTAGTTTAGAGGAGGTAATATAGATACTATCATAAAGAAAACAATTATAGGTAGGTACTCGTCTGATATCTAGAGCAACGACTGAGGATCGATGTCGAACAGGCATCACAATGACCTAATATGAATTTATAGAACTACTTGATGTTCTGGAGTAAATAACATATTTAAATGCATTAGTTATATGCTTCTAGGTCTTTTCTAGGTTATGGAAGTCAAACTAGGTCAATACTAGTCAAACTAGACCAATACTAGTCAAACTAGGTCAATACTTGACAAACTAGGTCAATACTACATAGGAATAGGGATATTAGATACCCTATATGCGTATGGACCCAATGGTCCAATACCTTAATGTTTACCCTTTACCTTAACTTACTCTATACGTTACCTATTATCAATATTAGGATACTAACATATCCATTACCTTATACTCTATGCTCTTAAATATCCTGTAACATATATCTATATACATATCACATAGGTAATTGCCCTACTATCTAGTTTAGGTATTCCCTACCATTTCATTACCTTACCCACCTAACCTATACTAATATGCATTTATTATATGCTCAAACATTACCCTATGCATATCTCCCCATCTCATGCAATATCTATTATTCTAGGCAACATGCTAACATTTCTAACCTACTCACCTAATACCCTCTCACTCATGTGAACACTCTCGCACTCACCTCTGGGATACACCAACATATTATGATACAATAGCCATTTTATACTCTAGTAGACATCCTTTTACATATACACAAATCTAGTTACTACCCGTGTACCACTGCACATAGCTGTTATTATAGCAAGGCAAATTGTTGCTATATAATACAACAAAATGTTACTTATACTACTGCTACTGCTATTGCACTCTGCGGCAGAGCAATGCATTGCTGCCTGCACACTGTTGCAGAATGTAACTACCAGTGCAATGCAACAAATTGTTGTTGTTGTTGCTAACATCTAAGTTGTTGCTGCTAAAGGAAAGCATCAATGTTGCCGCTCTGCTTATTATCCCTAGCCCCTAACTGCCCTATTTGCTGCAGCTAAGTGCTACTAACTTTGTTAGCTAGCAGAAGTTGCTAGCTACTGTTATGGCCCCTTCATTGCTCAAGCCCCCTTAGTTAGCTGCTAGTGACACTCACACACTCAATAACAATATCAGTCCCCCGATTCTAATGCTATGTAAAAAGATATGATACCCATATATATCACTAAATGGATATACAAAAGATAATTTATATTAATTTAAAACTAGAATCAAGTGTCGAAACTTAATTTATAACATTGGGTGTCCTTTTGGTCATTTCATCAAACACTTGGCACGTGTATCGGGATACGTTGGGATACGCTCACCACACGTACCCCAAATGGATCCAAACTCGACCCAAAGTATACCCACATGTTCTAAATCACAATTAGGACCTAAAAAACTCACTCACAAACCCTAGAAATGTCATTCTCGGATTTTTCCTAAAATGGCTCAAAATACCAAAGGGAAAGTCTCCAAGTTGATGAAGAAGAGTCAAAGATCCTCCCTATAGATAGTCCTAATGCATGGGGGTTCCTATTTGATGCTTCTACACTATTTAACACAAATTAAAGGGGTTTAAAAGCATATTACCTATTGGGAGATCGATTCCCAATAAAATTGTTCCGAGATCCAAAAGCTCCAAAACTCCAAATGGATCCTTTCTCCATAGCCTTGCCTCTAGAGTCTCCTACTCTCCATGGAGATGAGAATGGGATTATTTTGGGATGATTTGGAGGAGTTTTAGTCGTAGAAAAAATTGGGGGAAAGCTTCTAAATTAGGGTTAGGTTTGAATGAAGGGTGGAGGAAGAGGAATATGGCTTACCTAAATAGCATAGGGTTAGGGTTTTGGCTAATGAGAAAAGTCTACTAAGCCGCTCTCTTTAGTCATGACAAGATTAGAGAAAGGCCACACTCTATAATAAGTGTCTAGCCTAACTTTCTAATTAGTCTTGCTAGTTTAAGTAGAGGCTATATATATATATATATATATATATATATATATATATACATATATATATATATATATTATATATATATATATATATATATATATATATATATATATATATATTTTATGCAGAATTAATAGTTAATATGATATAAATATATACATAAAGCACAAAAGAATAAAATATCCCTATTTATAGGATGTGGTAGTGACAAGTCTACCCTCCTTAAAAATAATTTTGTCCTCGAAATTAAAAAGATGAAAATAGGACAGGAATAAAAATAATAGAAAGAACCATACCTCAAGGCTCGAGAAGATATGGGTATCGCTCACGCATCTCATCCTCCCTCTCCCAGGTTGACCCACCCAGAGAGTGATGCCTTCAAGCGACTTAAACTAAGAAAATGGTCTGGTCCCGCAATACCTTCTCCCAACGATCCAGAATCTCTACTGGCTATTTAGATAGCTGAGTGTAGGGCCCACCTCGATCTCTGAGTGATCTAGTATGTGATTGGGATCTGCCACATACTCTTTCAACTGCGATACATGGTACATGTTGTGAACTCCCTCTAGTACAGGCAGCAAGTCTAGCATGTACGCCATGGCACTGACCCTCTTATGTTTGACGAAAGGTCCAATAAGATATGGTTAAGCTTTTCACCTCCACCAAAGTGAATAGTGCCCCCTATCGGAGATGTCCTCCGGAATATCAAATCACCAACCTAGAACAAACAAGGTTTCACACTTAATCTATAACAATCAATCACAAGCAAACAAGAGCATAAAATCAAAAGAATCTAAAACCTAAAATCTAGTTTATACCTTAAACTCCAAAGGTCTCCGGTAGCTGTCGACCTAATGCCAATGTCTCTCCTGTGCCACCCGAAGTCAATCCCTGCTGAGCTTTACCTACTCATCTGGATCTACATTCATCTCAGGCTCCAATAAAGCTCTCTTTCTCCAACGTCATCGCAAGAACAGAAAGTACGATACCTCCGTCCGTACAAAGCCTCGAATGGTGACATCTCAATACTGGCCTAGAATCTGTTGTTGTAGGAAAACTCAACCAAGTACAGATGATCCTCCTAGGAGCCTCTAAAATCTAAAACACAGGTGTGAAGCATATCCTCGAGAGTCTGAATAGTTTTCTCTGATTGCCGATCTGCTTGAGGGTGGTAAGCGGTACAGAATTTGAGCTAAGTGCCCAAACTAGCCTACAAACTCTACCAAAAATTAAAAGTAAAATGACTATCCCATTCTGAGACTAAGCTCATAGAAACTCCATGCAGTCTGACTATCTGTCTCACGTACATGTTTGTAGCCTCTCCGTAGGCAAAGCCTACCTTGAATAGCTAGCAATAGGCTGATTTGGTCAACATGTCAACGATGACCCAAATTGCATCTTTTTCTCCTGGTGTACATGGTAATCCTGACACAAAATCCATGGTGATGTGTGTTTGCCATAAACAAAAAGTTGAAGAACTTTTGTATTTTAAACGTTAAAAAGAGTACAAAAGACTCATGAATAGGAGATCTAAGTGCAATTATTTCTAGAAAAGTGTTATGATGGTGATCGAGCACTGTGGTAACTTCTTTATTCCGTTGGCGATCTGACGACGAAATATACTTGCTCTGACTCTCTGAATGACTATGAGTGGTGATCTGGGTTACCAATCAAGAAGCAGTCGAAGAAATTTTTTAACATCCTAAATGAAGGGAGTCTGTTGCTATTATAGGCATGCACATGTACGTTGTGTGCAGTGGTTTTGGCACACAGGAGCACTGTACACACGAGATTCTTGGAGAATCTGTTATAACTGTCTTATTGGAGCTGCTACTAAGCTGACATGTGGCAGTTGTTGGGATTCTCCTATTGCTGAGATCTTGGATGGTTAGTACCCGTTCATCAATATGACTGAGTCAATGATATATAGCGTATGCACATTGCTCATTAATCTCTTTCTGTTAAAATAGAATGGATTTAATTGTATCTTAAAGAGATACTGTCCTGAACAACCTGGGACATTTTGAACGAACTGAATTTGATTGTATCTAAAGAGATACGATAGCCATACTAGCCACGTAGCATAGTGTCACGTTTGTGCAGGAGTTGCATGCCAAATCATCACTGAGGCTGTGCTTCTGGATGCAATTGAAGCTGAACTTTTAGAGGTCTTCTGAGGCTGCACTTTTAGACGTCCAATTGAGTGCACCTTTGGGGTATCCCGTTGACTGCACTTTTGGAATTTGTGTTTGGAAAACGTGCTTTTGGCTGACATCTACCCACTACTTTTTGACAACTTGATGGCTATTATTTACTGTCTTCTAAAACTTCATCTGGCATGCCATTAGTGCTAAAAAGATGGCCCAGTATACGGGCTTCATTTGGGGTACTGCACATTTGGATATCTAAAGTGCTATGCTTTTGATGTGACGAGTCACTGCTCTTTTTGGGCTGATTAGTCACTACGCATTTTAGGGCGAAGACTGCGCTTTTGGGCGACTGGGTCAATATCTCCTTAATTGCTACCACTTTTAGGGGCTCGAGAAGTGGTAACTAAAGACTTTAGTCAAAGACTTCATTAAATGAGATTTATTGTGATGAATTCTAGGCTCATCCAATTAACTTGGAGCTTTTGACTAGCTGTAAGTTGACATGCGGGTTGGACAACACACAGCCTATATAAAAGGGAGCTTTTGAGGAAGCCATTTGCACATTTCTTCTTAACACTCCTCTATCATGCTCGATCCCAACTTTGCTTCAGACGATCGTGGGCTTTACATGAGTCTACTATTAGTTGTGGATCTTTTCGTTCGAAGAAGCTGTAGTCTTAGTGAAGAATTGTTAGCCCAATGATTACATCGTGTTTTTGAATATGGCTAATCAATTAAGTTTAACATAATAATGTCACTAATATTCATATACTCACTATCATGTTGCTACTTAAACTTAGCATTGTCCTAATTGTTCTATATCATATTGCTATGATTGTTTCATACTGCAACATTTTATTTTGCTCGTCTAACATGTATTTGTAGACATGTAGTAAGCATGATCAAACATGGTCAAACTAGGATATATATAATAAAGAATTAATGATGGGCCAAAGATGGCGTCATACAAGATGATTTCCTTGAACCGCCTAGCGACCTATCCGGGGCCTCGCATCGGGGGCCATACGACTGTTGTCAAGAAAAAATGTATCTTTAACTCTGCTAAAATATCAGAAGAAAGATGTCATCAAAGGGCTCCTGGTTTTCCTATCTTGTACTCAGTCTTTAATCTTCAATTTACTGTGTCTAACAACATCTATTTTGAGTCGCACTGAGTCATCTTAACCCCTAGACTTACTTCTCCAAGCTTCACCATACAAAATAAAACAATCCCTGAACCAAACCAAACAACTCTAGCTCATATAGAGCTTCTGGTCTGAGGCAGACAGAATTCGGGCCGAACTCTACCTTAGGCAGAACAAGGGCCTAACTCTGCCCCCAAAATTTTAGGAACCTAATTTCTAAGAACACCATGATCCAAGTTGTCCAACGTTCAAATTTTTAAATATTTGGGATAGAATTATAGCCGAATTTTGCCTCCCCAGAATAGTATAAATAGGGCTTAAATTCTCTCATTTCAAATCATCTCTCATTCTCAATCTTCTAAGCCTTATACATTCTAAGCCTTACTCTTCCAATCTACTAACCACAAAACTTCCTAAGCCTCAAGGTGCTCAAGTACAATTCAGCTAGAAGTTCTGTACAAGAGTTGAAAAGAAGTCACTTAGACAATTCCAAGTTTTGCCTCTGCGAAGTTGTAAAAAGTTGGCGTGCTCTTCTGGATAAAGGCACATATGTGTACCCTATTTCACAAATAGTGGATTTCAATCATAAGCGAGCGTTCTCAGGCCTGGACTAGTCCTCCACGAGGGAAACTAGGTTAAATTGCTGTGTTTGCGTATGCTCTGCTGATCTGTCTTAATTTCCGTATTACTACTCTGATTATATATTCTACTGATAGTTGCTTTCTGGACTTGGTATAGAGTTAATTTTTTAATTGGTTATTATTGACACAAACTCTACTCACCCCCTCTAGAGTTGCCTATACATTACTTCAATTGGTATCAGAGCAAGGTTTCTATTGTTAGGCTTAACATCCTTAGAGTAGATCCTTGTTAATTTTTCTATGGCATCTTATTCCTCCTCCTCTGATAAAGAGGGTTTTGCTTTTAGTAGCATGGACAATCATATTTTTTCTAAATGCAAGAAATGCTCTAAGTGGAAAGCCATGGCTAACCAATTCTTAGAGATTTTTGATGACTTTCATTCTACAAATGAAGAGCTTTCAAAAAATGTTATACATTTAGAAGAATCTAATAAGAATTTTAGAAATAAAAATAATGATTTATTATCTAGACTTGATTCTCAAAACTTATTTTGTGTTTCTTTAAAGAGTTTGAATGAGGCTTTAATTTTGAAAATCAAATCTCTTTCCTCATCAATAGAAGATCTTAAGAGGAAAACACATGAGCTAAATCATTTGCATGATTCTTCTATTGACTCTTTAAAGAAACAAAATGATGATTTTATTTCTAGAATTACTTTATTTGAAAAAGAGAATCTAGAATATCGTTATCTTATTTTGTTATTTAGAGAGAACCCAGTTGAGAAAAAGTTGTCAATAATAGATTACCTAATGGCGGAGCTAGCAGCAGCAAAGCCTGAACGGTTACGGATCGAAGAGATTCACCCGTAGTGAATAAGGAGGCAAAGCCAGAGGCAAGGCTATTAGATCGAATATAGTTCTCAAGTCTTGGATGTGGTCTTCCTTTAGACGACTTTTGACAGCAATATCATCTACATAGAATTCAACTGTCTTCCGCAAATGATCACGGAAGATGGTACTCATAGCTCGCTGATAGATGGATCCGGCGTTCTTAAGACCGAACGGTATGGCAGTGTAACAGTAATGTTTTAAATGCTAAATTTGATTTTCTTACTTGTTTGCATAATGATATTGCTATTAGAACATGATATTCTTGAGATCAAATCCATGCATGCTCACTCTAGAGGTATTCATCATTCTAGTATGTCACATGTTCATAGTCATGCTCATTCTCATACATGTGCACACACTAGTATTAGATGCTTCTATTGCTCTCGCATTGGACACACGAGTGTAACTTGTCCTATTCGTAGGAGTTTTTCTACCAATGCTAGGGTAAATAGTATATGGGTCCCTAAAGCTAACAAATGTGTATCCAAGTTTATTTGGATACTAAATTCTTCCTCTAATATTGTAGGTGAAGCTACTTGTATCGGGACATAGCACCGAGGTACGTGTTGGTGGTTGCAAAGCTCAAAGGTCATCTTCCAAGAAATTGTACCAACACAAATGTGGCCACTAGAGCCACTTTGGTAACATGTTAAACGATTCTCTTTAAATTGTTTATATTTGTAGAATCTAGCTTGTTTATCTTGATGTCTTGTTACTAGCTCACAATGATATCCTTTAGTTGTTTATTATATAAATTAATGTGAGACATAATACTAGCATGCTTAGTTAATTTTTTTATTATTTCTTTTATCTAGCATGACTAGTTACTTAGTTTAAATGATTAGTTCACACTATGTAGTTTATCACTCATTTTATATTAGTGTCACAGATTTATATGCATGCTCATTATTCTTAATCTTGAATTATAAAGCATGCATATCACTCTAGTCCATATGACATTGGTTTTGATTTAAGTTAATATGATTTTAAGTCTCCGTCTTTAAAACTTTTGAGATAGTTACTTCTTGCCAATTTGTGTTTAATTTGTTATATTTATTTTAATCGGTATTTTTGAATATATGTGTTTAGCACAAGCTTCTTATCACTTGATAAGTATACACTTATATTTCATTTTTAACCTTGTGCTTACATAATATATTCATTATTGATTTTTATGTTTTATTTTGATTAAAACTCTTATGAATCAATTATGTATTTGACTAATAAAGCCTATTTATACGTGTTTTTGAATTTGTGATAGTTTTTTAAACATTCAATAAGGATACATGACTATATTCATTAAATCTTCATTTACATGTAGATCATGTATTTCTTATATTGATATTTTTGTATAAATAACTTTATGTGTGCATATGATTTAAGCTCCAGTTTTATATTGTTTTGTAGAATATTTAATTATACTTACTTCCTTCAAACTTGTGCTTATCCCATACTTTAGCTATTGATTCCTTTGACCAAATTTGTGCATATCTTCTTGAATCAATTAGTTTCTTCCTTAAAGCCTTCTTTTGATGATATCTTCTTATTTTTTTGGTTGACTTTATGGATACATGCTTTTTAATTAATTTTTGATCTTTTCATGTACGCCTATTTGTGATATATATATATATATATATATATATATATATATATATATATATATATATATATATATATATATATATATATATATATATAAAATATATATATATATTATTTTTATTTATATATATATATATATATATATATATATATATATATATATATATATATATATATATATATATATATATATATACATACATACATACATACATATTAATGATTCCTAACTTCTAATATTTATTTGTTTTACTTTCAAGTTAGGATGTTGAGAGAAAATATTTATTAGTATCTTGCTTATGACTATTTATGGAAGTTCTTTTAAGGATCACATGATTTTGCGTTTTACCTTGCTTGTTAATTTTACCTCCTTAATTAGTGCACACTTTCTAGTCTATTTCTTTATATTTCACTATAGCGCCCTATGAAAGCTTTAAAAAAATTGTGTCTCTTACTATCTTTATCTCTTAATTAGCATTATTGATCTTAATGATCTTTCTTTGCTCATTCCTTGGACATATATTTCTTTTGAATTATTGTTGTACAATAATATTTTTTACAGCACATAAGAATACATGTAATTAATACATCATATTTCTTATCTCTTTAGCTACTGTGGGTTGAGCTTTTGCGTTGAGATTTTTCATTTCTAAAGAATACACTTTCATAATGGCTATAATTTTGCATTCTCTAGATCAATCTATTATTTCATTATTTTGGGTTAATCTTAATACATGGCAAAGAGATTTGTTCTATTGTGTTTTCATGAACATCTCTTTTGTCCCTTACTTGATGAGAGTCTAATTCATTTACTTGCTATCTTATACTCTTATCCTTGCTTAATAAAGAGTATATAAATCATTTTGATCATTCAAATTATATTACCCTTATTGTGAACTCTATGCTTAAGCATGTATCTTTATTATTAGTGACTTAAGATTTAATGAGCAAATTTATCTTGTTAATGGCCTACCTCATTAATCTTAATTAGTTATGTAGCTTGCTTATTTGCGATGTATTATTCAGCTACATAATTTTTGTTTACTTTCACTCATCTAGCTATCTTCTTGAATTTCAATCTATATGTGATATGCTAGTTTACAAAAACAAGGTTTATGAATTTTCTTGATGGAATATGTATTATATTTTAGATACATATGTTTTGTCTCTAAAATTAGTTTGACAAATTGATTATTTAATCTTGTTTCCATTGAAGTTTGTGATTCATCGCTTTAACTTCCTTCCATACTAGTCATTACTAAGCGTCTCTTAAATTTCCATCGATTTCTAAAATTTTGTTATAAATATGGATTTAGGATTTTCTCTTGATGAGATTCGTTGGATCATGTTTACTTTTATTGATAAATGATCCTAATGGTTGAGTAGTCCTATATTATCTAATTATGTGGTTATCAAGTTAATTTATTACTCTACTTTGACTACTCATAGATTATCACATATGCTCTTTGTTGTTTGAACTTCATTGCTTTCTCATTTAGTATTAGCAAAGTTGGATTATTACCTATTGATGGGTACATATATGGTAAAACATACATAGTCCATGCAAAGCAATAAATTGGTTGATCATTTCTTAAATTAGATAATCATGGACATGATATTTGAATTTTATTTATTTTTTATTTTTTGAGCTATATTTTGTCTTTCATCATGATTGATTTAGTTGAATTTATTCCTTTTCGTGATGAAATATTTCTCAAAAGGTAACATACAATGATCTATCATATTTAAATATGAGATTCTTCTATATAAGTTAGTGTATGTCATCATTTGATTACATGTGCTAAAATAGAATATTCTTTTGATCTCTCATCTTTAGTAGCTATTAAGTGGATATCTCTTCTTGCCTAAAGTTGAAATTATTCGTTTTATGACAATTTTATAGCCTTATGTGAATTGACCAAGGGAAAGAAATCCATAGTCGATTTACCCATAAATCTTGTAGTTATCTATTTTATACTATAAGTGCTTTGGAAATAGATACGCATATTGTAAGGGAGAGCAAATAAATTGGTTCAATTTATTTATACACATTAATGTCGTATACCTAGTTCATCATGGACCCATATTCTCTTCAATTTCATATCTCATTGAGGTCATGATATTTTTTATTTTGAAGAGTTTATGAGAGTGTATGCAATTATCTCTATTATTTAATCTCTCTCTTATACGGATTAAATAGGTCATCTTGTTAATATTAACTTTTGTATCTTAACTTGATGCCTATTGTGCTTGCTTTGATTTGGCTTTCCTAGTATGCTTCATTGATTTTGCTTGTTGAGGACTTACTCAAAACACATGATTTGTATCAACATTGGTACTACCTTAATGGGGAGCATTCAAGTGGACTGAATTTTTTCTTCTCAAGTATTTTTTTCTCCTTTACCTTTATGTTTATCTAAAGGGTATTCATATAGCATGATAAGGTAATTAAGTTCAAATGCATAAATTTTGGATAAGCAAATAGATTTGCAAATAATGAGATCATTTTATATCAATTACTCTATTTTACATTGATCATTCCTTTATTTTGTTCCACTATTTATTTGGGGACAATTGTGAATATCATAGTTTCATTGATCAATGTTTCAAGTTTATATATTTTATATCTCAATTGGTATCCTTCTTCTTTGATATCTATTATTTACAATTATCTAATCCCCATGACTTTTGCCTGAAATCCTTTATTTTATAATTATATTCCAAAAGTAGAGTAATATTTTATATCATATTATATTTTGGATTTCTTTCTTTGATTTCATGTTGGTAAAATATTTATTGATTATTATCAAATTCTTCTAGTTTTACCAACTATTGTGTGTTTTGACAAACTCTTTTCTATTTGGTAATCTACATTTGGTATGTAGTTTATATACTTGTCTTTACAGACTTCTCTCATTGTTCTTCATTTAGTACATCTTGATCAAGATTGTCTATGCCTTCCTCATGCTCTATGTAGTTCTTATATGTTTTAACAATACTGCAAGTTTCACCTGTTGGATTATCAAAACTACTAGTTTTTCTATTAATGTTTGGTTATGGTTAAAGTTGTGTTCTTGCTCTCTTCACTTTGTCTATCGTTTCTCTTTTTAAGGGGGAGCTGTGCTTTATTTTGCTAAGTGACAAAGGAGAAGAATAATAGATATTTGATGCAACATTGTATATGATGTGATATTATATATGAATTGTGTTGTGCTTGGATAGGAACTTTATATCAGGACGGAAACGAAAATATCTATTTGTGGGGGAGCTTACTTTTTTGATCATGTCAATGGAGGAAAAATAAGTTTAAGTTAGCACACAATCTTTTAGTAATTAGTGATACATGCATCTATCGTATCTATCGTATCTGTATTAAACTTAACCGATTTGCCGTAATAAAAAAGGGAAAGATTGTTAGCCCAATGATTACATCGTATTTTTGAATATGGCTAATCAATTAAGCTTAACATAATGATGTCACTAATATTCATATACTCACTATCATGTTGCTATTTAAACTTAGTATTATCTTAATTGTTCTATATCATATTGCTATGATTGTATCATACTACAACATATTGTTTTGCTCGTCTAATATGTATTTGTAGAATTAATGATGGGCCAAAGTCGACGTCATACAAGAAGATTTAACTGAACCGTCTAGGCGACCTATCCGGGGCCTCGCATCGAGGGCCAAGCGACAGTTGTCAAGGAAAAAGGCGCCTTCAGGTCTGCTCAAATGTCAAAAGAAAGGCATCATCAAAGGGGCTCTTAGTTTTTCTATCTTGTACTCAGTCTGTAATCTTCAATTGAGTCTAGGAACATGTACGTTGAGTCGCACTGAGTCATCTAAACCCCTAGACTTACATCTCCATGCTCCACCATACAAAACAAAACAATCCCTCAACCAAACCAAACCACTCTAGCTCATATAGAGCTTCTGATATGAGACAGACAGAGTTCGGGCCGAACTCTGCCTTAGGCAGAACTCGGGCCAAACTCTGCCTTAGGCAGAACTCGGGCCGAACTCTGTCCCCTATATTTCAGGAACCTAATTTTTAGGAACACAATGATCCAAGATGTCCAACGTTCAAATTTTTGAATATTTAGGGCAGAATTTTGGCCGAATTCTGCCTCCCATACTAGTATAAATAGGGTTTGAATTATCTCATTTCATATCATCTCTCACTCACAATCTTCTAAGCCTTATAAATTCTAAGCCTTACTCTTCCAATCTACTAGCCACAAAACTTTCTAAGCCTCAAGGTGCTCAAGTGCGATTCAGGTAGAAGTTCTGTGCAAGAGTTGACAAGAAGTCACTTGGACAATTCCAAGTTTCGCCTCTGTGAAGTTGTAAGAAGTTGGCGTGCTCTTCTGAGTAAAGGCACGTGTGTGTACCCTATTTCACAAATAGTGGATTTCAATCCTAAGCGATAGTTCTTAGGCCTAGACTAGTCCTCCACAAGGAAAATCAGGTTAAATCGCTATGTTTGTGTATGCTCTTCTGATCTCTCTTAATTTTCGCATTACTACCCTGATTATATATTCTCTTGATAGTTGCTTTCTAGACATGGTATAGAGTTGATTTTTTAATTGGTTATTATTGACACAAACTCTATTCACCCACTCTAGAGTTGCCTACACGTTACTTCAAGAACAACTTCAGAGTTTCGAGACGCACTTGAGGGTGTGGCATGGGTAGGGCTGGCGATGGGTAGGGTAGGGTAGGGTAAGGGCAGGAAGAGGGCAGGGTAGGGTAGGGTATTGACCTTTTTTTGATACCCTAGGGGAGTCATGAGGGTAGGGTAGGGTAGCCCTCTTCCAAAAAATCAATACCCATTATCCGTCCTTACCCTTTACCCTCGCAGGGTAGCTGAGGGTCAGGGTAGAGAGGGTAAGGGTATTACCCTTGCCATTTCATTTTTTTAACTTTGAAAATCAAATTTTTTGCTAGTAAACAGGGGGGAGAATCTTTTTTCTTTCCATTTCAATTTTTTCAGATTTTGACAGCATTCAAAAATTATAACAACTTAACAAGAAATAACAGGAAGAATTTTTTTTTTACTAAAGGCGCTGAACCCAGTTATATAGTAGAACCTGGACTGCCTACATACCCAAGGAGGGGGCTAGACCTGACTCCTTAGGATCAAGCACCATGTAGTTCTCCTAATCCTAAGTACTAATTACAAAAAACTACAAGTAGTAGTAATACTATGGCAGTGGGACTATACAAAATTACAAAGCGGGTTGGGAGAAGGGTAGGGTCGAGGGTTTTAAAGGGTTAGGGTTAACAGGTAGTAGGTAGGGTAGTGATTCAGGGTAGGGTAGGGTTCAGGGTAGGGTTACAGGGCAGAGGGTAGGGCGGGTAGTGCGGGTACCCGGGTAATTGCACTAGGGTAACAGAATAAAACCCTTACCCTACCCTAATTCCAAGAGGGTAAGGGTAGGGCATGCCCTCGAAGGGTAGAGGGTACCCGTGGGCACCTGAGGGTACAGGGTACCCGGCTAGGGTAGAGGGTATGAGGGCAAAATCGCCACCCCTAGGCATGGAGGGTTTGAACCTGAACAACATCTTGGAGGTCTTCGAGGTCCAAGATACTAGATTTGGGTCGACAGTTGGCCCATCATTATGTTGGAAGAACTACAGGTTGTGTTGTGAGCCTCGCGTAGGAGCCCCATCTCCGTTCTGCTCAATAACTGCTTCATTAGCTATATTGGAGCGGGGAAGTGTTGCGCTTCTGACGGGGAAGTGATTCGCGTTGACAAGGAAGTAATTTGCTCTGGCAAAGAAGAGTATTATGCACTTGTAGGCTGCGCACTTCTAGGCTAAGTAGATAGTCTTTATATATAATTATGAAGAATCTGTAATAGAACTTCGTAATCATGATTTTAATAAAGTATCTCTTTTTATACACTATGCTTTTCTGCTACTTGATGTGCGCAGCAACTTTGGATCTTATGCGCTTTTATAACTGTTACATTTTTTCATGCTTCTACAAGACCCCCTTCAAAGTTTTTAAACTTGAACAAGTTTGGATTACTTTAAAAAAAAGCATGAAAGGACACGTGGCATAAGGAGCGCGCAACATGTTACAGACATGCTATCATCATTAAATTCTAACTGTCAACAATTAGTTCCTTTAGTCGTCATTTCATTAAATGATAATGATTCCTCATTTTGGGGGAAGATATCAGCCATGATTTCATTCCACCTATGTATGTTGCCCGAAGCGTTTCTTCACATCCGAAGCATCTTGTAACTCCTCTTCCCAAATTTTTCTAAATTTTTATATATTTTCGAGATCGTCTTATTGAAACAAGTTCTTTTTTGAAATGTGTATATATTATTTTGTATTTCTAAAAAGGGACTATTATGGTTTAAGGATAATAAATATAGTTTTGATAAAAATATTTTTCTCGAAATTCATTAATGGCATTGTTTGGTTATTAGATTTTAGATATTCAAGTTATTGACTTCAAAAAATGACTCTAAAATTTATAAATATTTATAAGAAGATTGACTAATAAAAATATGTTTTTATCAAATATTATTATAGTGATGATCAATTATCGTTTTGGGTTAAAAAAATGTGTTATTTGATAAATACTAAATATTATTATATCAATCATCTATAGATTTAAATTATATGGTTTAGCTACTTGATAATATGAATATTACTTGAAATATGTTCTTAAAATGATTCTATTGACAACGAATATTATTTTGAAATTATTATAATAATCAATTAATTAAGTTTTGATTTTGTACGATTGAATTTTTTTGATAATATTAACTTTATTATTAAATTTATTTTTTATCAAATATTATATTTAGATATGATTTATCTAATAAACGATATATTTGTTTGATAATTATAAGAAAATATTTTACAAGTATTTGATAATTATAATAATATACTTACAGAATTATTTTGGTGTATTGCTATCAAGTATTTTAAAGATTTGATTTTTATAAAATTTATTTAGAATATTATTTGAGATACAAGTTATTATTTCAAAATAAATTATAGTTATTAGTATGATCAATTATTGGATTGGGATTGAATTGCTTTTGAAAGATTATTTGTTTTAAATTAAAGCAAGAAGTTAAAGGCATTTAATATATAAACAAATGATAAGCTTAAAGGATTGTTTGAATATTTAGTTATATCTTAATATTCCCTCTGCAGTAATCGGCTAAGCCCCATTTTCTATGATATATTTTTATTGGTTTTTCTCTTCACATTATATGGATAAACATCTATTCCAACCTCTCTATCCTACCCACCACCCTTCTTCTGTCATCTCTCCTTATTTCTATTTATTTAGAGGACAACTTAAACATAATCTTTCCATCTCTTCCTCAATGCATGTTCCTCATCACCAACCCAATATTGTCCGCCATGACCACCAGCCCCAGTCCCTCTCTCCGTTCTCCTTCCATGTCTCCGTCCCGACCAGTACCTACAATCCCTGTCCGTCGCACCGATGATAACATCCGACGACCTGCCATCATG
Organism: Iris pallida; assembly: GCA_029216955.1. NCBI lineage: Eukaryota > Viridiplantae > Streptophyta > Magnoliopsida > Asparagales > Iridaceae > Iris > Iris pallida. The sequence continues at coordinate 16,231,163 of JANAVB010036019.1, forward strand.
CACCATCACTATCACCAATATCACCACTATCTCTAAAGCCCACCCCGCCATCACTGTGGTAGTCCTCACCCGCACTTCAATGACTCGTCATTCACCGACAACACACACCATCGAACATCGCCGCCCAGACCAGCCTCAGGAGACACCTGCCGAGCCAAACTCAGACCCGCCGACAACAATCTTATGAACACCCTACAACATCACCAGGTCTGTAGATCGCCGGAGCCGTCCCCTCAGTTCAAGTTTTAGCCGTCGTCGCTCTTGTACTCCGGCAAGATGAATCTTCTCAATGCAACCCTTCATCGGCACCTGACCAGCCCGACTATCAAATTTACTAGACCAGCCACGGCCAACCACTCTGCTGGCCAACCATCTCGTAGACATCCCAGCGCTCCACCATCACCTTCCCGATCTCAACCGCCCCTCTGATTCCTCCGTTCACCACTCGTAGCCAGCACGCTGATCTGACCACCGTCTGTATCCATGCCTCTCTATTGGCGAGTCATCGTACCCTCACCGTGGGCTCCAGCAGATGCCACTGGTCTACGACCAGCCTCCGAAATATTCCCCCAAACGCCTCACCGGTTGGCCGAACATCAGCCGCCACCACCTCATACTGGTTAAGCACTTCTTCTCCTTCTTCTTCTTCGCTCTGCTGCTTATAGAATTTTTTGAATATTTTGCTCTCTCTTCTGAGAAGAGAGTAATAGGCTAGTTGGGCCAATGGGCTCCTTTTGGGCTTCATGAATGGGCTTCCACTTTAGTTTAGAATTGATTTTTGGCTTTGGACTTATTTATTGGACTCTATTGATATTGTACTGGCTCTTCCTATCAGGACTAGGTCATAATGAATTAGTTAGTTAAAGAAAGATTTGTTAAATGATAGTTATTTGTGGTATTTTATAACGAGTGTTTGATAACAATGGACCTATATGTATTATATTAGAATAAGTATTACTAAGTATTACTATTGTTTTATTATCTTTCTTATTATTATTAAGACTACTAAATATTATTAATTGTAGTTTTAGGAATTATAGAATTTTTTTAATAATATTTCCAAGAAATATAATTGTAAAAAAATCTATAATTTAGGATTGGCCTATATTCTAGTATATCTTTTAGTGATAAATTGTGGGCTTCAAGTAAAATTTGGGTGTAATTGGTATTGGGCTTGATTATATGCTTTATATAAAAGCATGATAATATATATATATATATATATATATATATATATTTTTTTTTTTTTTTTTTTTTTATATATATATATGTGTGTGTGTGTGTGTGTGTGTGTGTGTGTGTGTGTGTGTGTGTGTGTGTGTACACACATAATTTTTTTTATATATATTAACATCACTAAGTAAAGTATAAACTCCATAAGCTTATTATATATGCAACTGGTTTCTAGGGGTTATAATCTTATGGGTTTGAACTAATAATACAAATAGTTTCTTTATATTAATTTGTAGATTTACATTAATAGTTATTCAATAAAGTTTTATACAGTTATTATAAAATAAGTATTTTCTTAAAAATATTTTTAAACAAAAAACATATATATTCCTAAAATTGTTTCTAAATAGTAAGTATATAATACCTCTTAATCTTTCTAAGATATATATATCTTGACTAAGGAATTACCTATCTTAAACAAATTTCCTTTCCTCTTAGATTAGATTGTTTCTAATCATGATCGCGACTAATCCACATTTTTCTATTTTCTTTGTCGAATCCGAACTTCTTCATATCGACCCTAGCCAATGGAATGAAATTTGATTGTAAAGATTTCAAAATTAAAAATTTTAGGAAAAATCTCTGATACATCGAGCATCCCGTCAAATCGGGTGACATGGATGCAACCAGTGAGCATTGAAAGATGCGTATGGATATTCCAGACATGTGGGCTTCGACGAAACTTGAATTGGTTCCGTGTATGCGACAAATTCAGGCGTATCGGTCTAGTTACACCGTATCAGCCCCTTTGCAAAAACCCTAATTACTTTGTGTACGTTCGTTATATCGCGATGAAACTTTCACTATTTAACTTGTATCATTTTTCTAGTCATGTGAGCCAAGTTTGGTCCGATCCTGAAAAGGTCGACCGGAACCCTATTTTGGCAGGGCTATGATCCGACTCAACGAACTATTTTGTGTAAGGCACATCGGAATCCAAATTTGTGTACACTACTGAGTTTGTATCAAAAAACTGAACTCATAGGTATATAATTTGTCGACTTTAGAGACCATAGGTTCTGGCATATTTTTCGAAGCAAAGCGGGTCCAATCGTTTTGTTCCTGTGTCCATAATTGGACTTATGGGTAGTCTAACTTCGACTTTTTTATGCAAAAAATTGATGTCCATTTCAGCATTCGGGGATAGTTGCAGGAGATTTTTTGCGGGCCTTTGATCTGACAGGTTATTTTTTTTGGATATTATTGATTCTCTACCGGGCATGTATGCCTTGCGAACTTATACAGTATTATGCATGTTTATTTCCAGTTATTCTAGTTTCTATTTATTTCTTTCCTATATTATCACCTGACTCTTGTAAATGCTCATGATGTTTTTTTATTTGTTTCCTTATATTCTACATATTTTCTTTTTCATATTATCTACTGGATCTATGTTTCACTATGCCAGTTTAGACTTTCGTGTCTGGTGTGTTGACTTGATCCCATCACTTGGACTTGTACTTGACCTTGACTTGGTCCTATTACCAGTACTAGATTGACTTAACCTGATCGTGAATGTTTTGACTTGACCCTGACCTGTTATTAGACGTTGACTATACGAGACCACCTCGTTCTTGAGCTCCCATCGAGTGCGAATGAGACATACTATAGTTAGGAAGTCCCAATCGGCCTACTAACTATAGGACTATGAGCTCCCATCGGGCTGCGGTTACCCTGATTTACTTATATTCATGCTTGATAGCACTGTCCTCGACGGCATGCCACTTACCCTTATTCCTTATTCTTGTATTATTTGTTGGCACATTGGTCATGGTCGAACCTGATTTTAATAATTGATCAAACTCTGTCTTAATATAGGGGACACTTGGACATTTGTTGAGAACCTCTACCACTATGTTTAAGGCTGAAGCTGTTTTGCCGTTTGAGTCTGTATTTCAATATTCAATATAATTTTTATATTTATTGAGTCTAAGAATACCTTGTACATGCAGTCGTACTAGCAAATAGGCTACCGTAAAAATGTTTTCAAAAATATTCTATGATTTTGAAAATAGCCTATTTTACAAAAACCTCCTAACTGTTTAAACTTTTCAAAAAGCTAAAACTCAAAATCCAATTTGAAAAATTCCCCAAAAACCATACTCTTGACACCAACAGAGTTTGGCCCGAGTTCGGACCAAACTCGCCTCGATTTCGTTTGGTGTCGTTGGATTTTTTGAATTTGGTCATCCTACTATTATGGATGCAACGGCTATTTGTCGAGATTCTCTTAAAGAATTATGTCTGAATTCTATCTGTATTCTGACTTTGAAAGATCTATAAATAGAGAAGAATTTCACTTATTTCAACACACCACTCTTGTCTCTTCTCTCTAAGCTTAAAAGTCTTTTAAAGTGTTCTAAAAGCTTTCAGTTTCCAATCCGAAACCAGTTACAATCCTCTAGTCGATTTTTCAGTACGGTACGGTCTAGAAGTTTCAGAGGAATTATAATCAAAGGCTTGATTGAAGAAAGACACTTCACAATTAAAGTTGGTCGAATACTTCGTATCAAAGATCGCGTTGTAGAAGTTGCAAGGACTTCGTATGAAAACTTGTGGTATTTTTCAATAGTGGATTCAACTTTCAGCTAGAGTTCTTCCGACTGGAATAGTCCTTACAAGAGAAAAACTAGTATACATCTTCGTGTTTGCATTTGTTTGCTGATCTCTGCCTTTCATATACTTACTTGTGATATATTATATGTGATCTTGTTGCTAACATTTTTAATTAGATAATTTTAACTGTGGACTCTATTCACCCCCTCTAGAGTATTGCACTTTACAATTCATTCCTACAATTGGTATCAGAGATGGTTATACAGGTAAAGCAAGGTAACACTGCTGTTATATTTATTATTATTACAAATGTTACATAGATCACAGTATAACACGTGGCAACTGTGAAATTCACAAGTGACGGCAAAGCCACGAACAGAATATAATAGTAGTGTAACTATTGTTTGATGGTATGAATTATACTTACTAGAAAACAGGGATGAGCTTTTATTTGAAGTCACTAGACTCTGACCTCTGGTCAATTATTATCAATGGCTACAAAAAGTATACTATCATCTCTATTCTTACCTCCTTTATTATTAACAACCCTTATTATAGTTACATAGAGGAAGAGAAGAAATTAGCTAGTCTTGATTCAAAAGTAATACATGCTCTCTATTGTGCTGTAGACATAAATATATTTAGTCGTATTTTTTACTTGTACTACATCTCATGAAATCTAGAAACCTCTTGAAGCTACTCATTAGAACATATATGAAAGTGAAGCTGGCAACTCCAAAGAAGAAGAAAATTCTTGTATGATGGCATCGGGATTTAAGGTACAACGCAACCCACTATCTGAAGAAGAGATCGTATGCTAGAACTTCAGAAGATCAGGCCGCATAACGGAATATTGCCCCACTACTACTAAAGAGGATAATCACTATGAACGACCAAACGAAAGAAGATCGTCGTCTCACTAGTATGCTACCACGAGCATATGGTGTGGAAGTGAAGCAAGCGGTTCAGAAAAAGAAGAGATCTCATCTAGCTGCAAATATATACGTAATGGCATTATCCAACGAGGTATAAAGTAATCCCTTTTATGAAGAGAATGAATTTTCTTATGATTATTTATTTGATGCTTTCAGTGATCTATTGGAAGAACACAAGAAAGTATTAGATAAGTTTAAGCAAGCTAGAAAGGATATTCTATCCTATAAGCGTGAGAATGAAAAGCTTACTTGCTTATTGAATGATGTTAGAAATACTTCTACTTCTGATAATTCTACTGAGATTTTCATACTTGGGTTTAGATTGCATAAGGCACTTGATTGCAATGACAAAAGCACTCAAGGAAATGCAAATCTTAAGGAGGAATTAGAATCTGAAAAGAAAAAGTATTCTATTGCTTCTTGTAGAATAGATGCTTTTTTTGCTAAATATGATGAGATTTGTCTCTAAAAAGTTAGAGATTAGACTAGAAAAGCAGGTAGTTCAACCTATGACTCAGTCTAACATAAGACACGTAACATATCACAAAGTCACGTACGACAGATCATTTACAAAGAAAGCACGCAAGCCAAATGCTATATATCATCATGCTTTCTATTACAAGTATCCACGCACATTATATCACACCACTGTACGTTCGCATACTGCTACACAAAGCAATAAAAATTGTTGTCATTATTGTGGTATGAATGGATATATTTCTAATCATTGTCAGATTAGAAAACTTGTTGATATGAACTTATGCAAATGGGTTCCAAAAGCAAACAAAATTTGATCCATGTTTTGGATACCAAAGTCTTCGCCTCTTAGTGCAGGTGAAGCTTCTCATATCAAATAGAACCATAGAACATGTTGGTGATTGCAAAGTTATAAAAGTCATCTTCCAAGCAATTGTACCAATATAAGTGAGGTCACTAGAACCACTTTAGTTATACTACAAAGAGCAAAGGGTACCGAGTCTTCAACAAAAGAACCATGATTATCGAAGAATCAATAAATACCACATTTGACAAATTGAATCAACAGACAATCAACGATGATGACGAAAATATCAGTACACCAAGTGCAGCACCTGTAGAACCTTTGAACACAGCGCCACCTGATCCTCCAGGCAGATCACGTATAGAACGAGAAGCCGGAACCGGCAACCTTTAGAGTTTGCCAAAGAGAATGAAGTTTTTGGCTGACCATCCCAAGGACTTAGTAATAAGTAAGATTACCAGGGGGGTAAGTACTCGTTCCTCTAGGAAAGATATAGTTTCTTATGTTGCATTTATTTCACAGCTTGAACCTAAAACTATTGAATAAGCATGTAGCTATACTTTTTGGTTAGATGCTATGCAAAAGAATTAAACCAATTTGAATAAAATCAAGTTTGAAAACTTGTTCCCAAGCCCATTGATCATCCGGTCATTGCCACCGACTGGTATTCTAAAATAAAATTAATGAGAATGGTTTAGTTACTCATAACAAGGCTCGACTCATAGCTCAAGTATACAACCAAGAGGAAGGTATTGACTATGATGAGACCTATGCCCCAGTTGCGAGATTAGAATCCATTCAAATGCTATATGCATTAGCATATTTTCACAATTTCAAACTGTTTCAAATGGATGTTAAGAGTGCATTTTTGAACGATTTTATCAAAGAATAAGTGTATGTAGCTCAACCTCCAGGTTTTACTGATTTCAAAAACCCTGATTATGTTTTCAATTTGAAGAAAGTCTTATACGGTTTGAAACAAGCCCCTCGTGCTTGGTATGATCGTTTAGTTCTTTTTTACTTGATAACGGTTTTACAAAAGGTAAGTTTAATACTATACTGTTTATAAAATCTTTTAACAAAAATCTTCTTTTAATTCAAATTTATGTAGGTGATATTATCTTTGGATCTACTGATGAATCTCTCTATCAAGAATTTTTAAAGTGTGTGCAGAATGAGTTTAAGATTAGCATGATGGAAGAACTAATATTCTTTCTCGGACTGCAAATCAAACAAACAAACAATGGGATGTTCATTAATCAAGCCATGTACACAAAAGGCTTGTTTTCCCTGACAAAAGGTCATACGAACTTCTTGTATTTTAAACGTAAAAAGAGTACAAACGATTCCTAAAAAGGAGATCTAAGTACAAAATTGTTGGGAAAGTGTGGCATTGGAGATCGAGCACTACAACGACTACTTTACTCTTTTGACGATCTGAAGACGAATTGAACTTGCTTGGGCTTTTTGGTGCTGGTGATTGAAACTCTAGGGTTACCAATCAAGAGGATGTCAAAGTTGATGATTTTGAAACCTTTTTATTGAAGGAAAACTCCTCCAATTTATAGGGGAGGGGCACATATGCGATGTGCATTAGGATTTAAGATATGAAAGAATCTGATCTCATTGCACAGTGAGGGCTACTGCTGAGCTGACACATGACGGACGTTGAGATTCCTCTCTATCGATATCTCGGGTGGTTATCAACATAACCGAAAAAAAGACATGTGGCGCGTGTCTATTGCTCGAAGTCTTCTATTCAATTGAAGTCGAGTAGATCTTGGATTCTATCACAGAGTCAGATTTTGCCTTATCTTAGGAGGCCATTGGTTTAGACAAACCAATTGAAAATGGCCTTCATCCATAAGAACAAACTTTGTCCTTATTCGTGATTTTAAACTAACTGATAAGATATTGCTCTTATAAACATAATCAACCTCTGCCATATCTTTAAGAACGGTGGTTTAAACAAACCGATTGGGTGGGACCGTGCTGTCTGCGCCTCTGGCGAAGCTTTAGTGCGGTTGCACTTCTAGGCGATGACTAAACCTTTCTTCTAAAGATGACAGAGCCTTTGTGCTTTTAGGTGACGAGTAAGCTGTGTTTCGATGACGAAGGAGCCTCTGTGCTTTTGGGCGACGAGTAGACTTATATTTCGAAGACGACGGAGCCTCTATACTTCTGGGCGATGAGTAGACATGTGTTTCGAAGATGACAAAGCCTCTGTGCTTTTGGGCAATGAATAGACTGTGTTTCGATGTCAACAGAGCCACTTTGGTTTTGGGCGACAAGCAGGTCTTGTTTTGAAGCATTTGCGCTTTTGGACGACGAATAGGCTTTGCTTCAGGAAATGGTGTCACCAAAGTATCAGATGAAGGGGGCCGTTGAATAGGCCGAGCTTCTGGGTTGAAGCGGAGGCTCTGCGCTTTTGAGGCGAGGGCATCGTGTGGAGAAATCGGCTATCTGCACTTCCAAGTCGAAGAGAGGGCACAGAACTTTTTGGGTTTGAAGGTTTTTGCACTCTTTTGACAGAAGTGAGGGCTCTATGTGAAGAAATGAGCTATCTGCGCTTCTGGCTGCACTTCTGAGTCGAAGGAGCTATTTCATGTCAAAGTCTTTTTAAGATCATTTAATGACTGCTCTCCTTGATGGCTGAGTTGGTCCTCCTTCTCTTTAATTGTCGCCGTTACTTGGAGGAATTCGAGAAGTTAGTGGCCTAGGACTCACTGGAATGAACCTATTAAATGAGGATCATTGTGCTGAGTTCTAGGTTCCTCCTATTAATCTGGGCATCTTTGACCGACGTCTACGTGGCATGTTGGTTGGACCACACTTATGTAGAAGCATGAAAAAGAATAGTAATTCATATGCGGCCCAGATTCAGCGTGCGGCTCGAAAGCTTGAAGAGTCTTATGCGGCTCGGAAAGTCCCAGAGAGCCGCGTACGGCTTAGGAATTTTATACGGCTCAGGAAGAGCCATGTGGCCTCATACGGCTCAAAACAGGCCGATTACAGCTGACCATAATTACTCCCTGCAGCTGGCCATTAAATGCTCCGACATAAAGTGACAGTTCTGACGGCTCTGACATAATGAAGAGACGCGTCATGCTCATTAAAAGACGAGAAAATCTCTGAGATAGACGACGCAGTTCACAAAGTCCAAAGAAGTTCTCTATGCGGACCGCCTAGGCCACCTTTATGCGGTTTAGTTGGGAGGGCCACCTTTATGCGGCTCGGTTGTGAGGCCATCCTCATGCGGCTCGGTTGTGAGGCCATCCTCATGCGGCTCGGTTGTGGGGCTACCCTCATGCGGCTCGGTTGTGGGGCCACCCTCATGCGGCCCAGTTGTGAGGCCATCCTCATGCCGCTCGGTCGTGAGGCCATCATCATGCGGCTTAGTTGTGAGGCCATCCTCATGCAGCTCAGTTGTGAGGCCATCCTCATGCGGCTCAGTTGTGAGGCCACCCTCATGCGGCTCTGCCATGATGCACCATTCATGCGGCTCGTAGCATAATGGCGGTTGGGACACATGGCAGAAGATTGACTGAGACTTATCTACGCGGATTTATTGCAGCCAACAGATCATAACAATACAGATTTATTGCAACCGACACAACGGCCCAGATTGATTTCCAATAAACAGATCAAAGTTAATCTTAACCAATCTCCAATCGCCTACTTTTCAAGGCATAGTTACAAGGACGAGACCACACCCCACTCAGCACTAATTCCTATAAATAGCATGGGATTATTTCTTTACACACACAGAACAGGAGATATATACAAAGAGCATCCCACAGAACAATATGCAGAGAGAGAGAGAGAACACTTCTTTGCTGGAGCCAAGGCCGTGTTCGATCATCCAAGGAGTAAGGCAGAGTTGATATCACTTTCCTGAGCCTCTACCGTCACCCTCCAGAATCAAAAACTAAACAATTGTACTTAGATTGCTTTTCCTAGGATTTGTTCATAGGCTCTCTTTGTACGAGTGAGTTTGTATTGTGAATTAAAGTTCAGTCCTCCTATAAAATTGTTATGTTCTTTGATAATCAATGGCAAACATGATGGTGACTCTGCTGGAGACTAACTTCTCCACTGCTGAGAAGTTGGTGACGCAATCGGACGCAACCAAGCTTGGCTCCATGCAACAGATGCTGGTTGTTCACTTCGACCAGTAAGCATTTGAAGAGATGCCCTCCGACGGGAGCGCTAGCTCGGTCAAGAAGCGAGCCCGCATGAAGAAGGCCTGCAGGGAGTGGAGGCCCAAATCATTTGCTCCTCCCTAAGCTCTGGAAGAAGGGTTCTCTGTTGCCCAAGACGACGGAGAAGACTCGCTTGTGTCCCTACTTCAGACCGTAGAGGACTCTGCTGTTCCCAAGTCCGGCAGAGAAAAATACTACAATGCTGGACTTACAGGGGCAAAGAGGGACTCTATGCGGTCCAAGAAGAAGCCGCATAAGGGCGCTAGCCGTTTGAAGACTCATGCGGCCACAAAAGCCAGCCGCATGCAGAAGGCTTATGCGGCCAAAACTTCCAGCCGCATGGAGGAGGCTCATGCGGCCACGACTCCCAGCCGCATACAGAAGGTTCATACGGCCACAGCTTCAAGCCGCATGCAAACTGCTCAAGCTGCCACAAATGCCAGCCGCATGCAGACATCCTATACGGCCACCAAACCCAACCGCAGACCATCTGCTCCATGCGGCTCGGGTTCATTCTTCCACCGCCTCTCATGTGGTCCTGACCTCAAATGCTCCTATAAGGATGTGCCAGACCCTGTGTGGCACAACTTGGACTCTTCCTACTATGTGCCCCTGGGTGCTAGAGTAAAGAAGTCTAAGGCAGCGCGGGCTCGTCAAGCTTAGTTAGCTGTCCCAACCTCTGACCATCAGATAGCTCCGCTTACTGTTATGCGGGCCTCTGATGGAAAGTTGTACAGAACCGACTGTGTCCAGCCCCCGATGGCAAACAGATAGAGTGGTTCCCAAGAGTCCCCGCATCAGGGAGCAAATATGATACTAACACACTCATGTGCTCGGGACTCCCGGGCCCACAAAACGAGTATAAAGGTTGCTCGAGATGCACTTTACTTGCGCGATGTGATCCTTCACAAGCGAAAGAAAAGAGAAAAGAACTTAGTGTGCAGAGAGTCCTTCCATGGACATCACTGCACTCAAGTCATTATCAACTACTTCTGCAAGAAAATAGCAGTCCAAGAGGACCGGCAGTCCGTCTTCCAACGACTGCAACAACCAGGATCGGTCCTGCAACAAAGCTCGGAAGACAAGGCGCTTCTTGTCGCCTCCTACAATTCTGCCCAGAAGATCCCTGCCGACAAGAAGAAAATAAATGTCTCCAGTCCGACGATCTCAGTCGGCACGGCCAGAAAACTTGCATCCAGGCGGTTGTCCACAACCACCACAGGAGGAGTTTATCAGGGCACCCGCTCTAAGACAAAATCTTCAACACTTGGAGATTCATCATCTATATCTCTGGGGTAGCCGAAGATGGGGGTAGCACTTCCCGGAACATCCACGACAATCCGGTGTTCCAAGAAGATCAACCAGGGGAGACAGTCCCCCCCATAGATGCAATAGACCCAGACGTCCCTGGAAACATCCATGGGTCCCAAGTGTAGAAGCATGGAAAATATCAGAATGATGATCTATGCGGCTCGGAACAGGAGAACCCCATGCGGTTCATACAGGAGCAGTCCCATGCGGTTCAAAGAGACTCTTAGTCTCATACGGCTCTGGACAGGAGAGTCTATGCGGCTTACATAGGGACAGTCCTATGCGGTTCAAAGAGTCCCCCAGCCGCATGCGGTTCAGAAGTACATGCGGCTCACATTCGACCAACAGAGATATGCGGCTCGATCAACGCCAGGTGTCCCCATGGGACCCTTTCACACAGCTGGCCATCGAGCAATAGCCCTATTTAATGCTCTGCTATGATTTGACAGCTGACGGCTCTGACATGAAGTGTCATAATGGCCCTGTCACAATGACAGACTCTTTGGGAATAGGAGAAAATCTCTGACACGATCCGAGATTGACACGTGGCTACCCCCATACGGCTCCAGTGAAGAATAGCTTCATGCGGCTGGCGAGAATCACCTTCCTGCGGCTCACCAAGAAGCCATCCCATACGGCTTGCAAGTATTATACCTATGCAGCTTACCGAAAAACTACCCCATGCGGCTCGCAACTACTATACCTATACGGCTCACTGAGACGCTGTCTCATGCGGTTCGTAGATATCATGCGGCTCTGGCAGAGTCCATCATTAAGACACGTGGCAGAGATTCAATTGCCCCCACGACTTGACAGCTGGTAGCAAGGATGATTATGAGATGCAAATCAATCAGAGATTTACCAGATCCTAATGATCATATTTAACGTTATCCTTATAATTAATGAGATCAGGTCATATCATTCATGATCAAGCCAATGGGACACGTGGAGAGAGATCCAAGCTTGACACAACCAATCATGAAGATTTAAAGCAATCAGCATTAATCATTCGCAGGATTCAATACTATCCCCATTTATGGCCCAGATCCTTCACGCCTTAAACTGAGGGTCCAGATTGATTATACATCAGGCCGCCGCCACTTTAAGAATGTGTAATCATCTAAACCCTAATAATGCCCCCACTATTATAAATAGCAAGGTGCCATTCCTTTGTAAAAGAGATACGCTATCAGAGAGAAAAATATACAGAGAGAGAGAGAAGCCAGAAGAGTAATAGAGGGAGAGCAAGAAGAACATTTCTTCAGCAACACCAATCATCTCTTCACAGGAGCCAAGGCTGCATACCGATCGTCCAAGGAGTAAGGCAGGGCTGCCGTCGTCTTTCCGAGCCTCTATCGTCACCCCCCAGAATCTAAAATAAACAATTGTACTTAGACTGCTGTACCTAGATTTTCGTCCCTAGGCTTTCTTTGTACAAGCGAGTTTGTAACGTAAAGTAAAAGTCCGGTCCTCCGATAATTGTTCTGTTCTTTTATATTTTATGGCAAACACGATGGCGACTTTGCTGGAGAATAACTTCTTCACGGCTGAGGAGTTGGTGACGCAATCGGATACAGCCAAGCTTGGCTCCACGCAACAGAAGATGGTCGCCCGATTCGACCAACAGGCGTTCGAAGAAATGCTCTCCGACAAGAGCGCTGGCCCGGTCCAGAAGCGAGCCCGCACAAAGAAGGGCCGCAAGGAGTGGAGACCCCGATCCTTTGTTCCTACTGAAGCTCTTGCAGAAATACCCTCCGTTGCTCAAAACGGCGGAGAAGACTCTCGCGCGGCCCCACTTCAGATCATAGACGACTCTGCTGTCCCCAAGTCCGGCAGAAGAAAATACTATGATGCTGGACTTGCAGGGGCAAAGAGGAACTCTATGAGATCCGAACCGTATAAGGGTACTAGCCGCAGGGAGAAAGCTCATGCGGCTACATCCGTCGGCCGCATAAAGAAAACCCATGCAGCCACATCTGTCAGCCGCATAGCTTATGCGGCTACAGCTGCCAACCACATGAATGAAACCCATGCGACTAAGAAAGTCAATCGCTTGCAGAAAACCCATGCGGCCACAATTGCCAACCGCATGCGGCCAGCCTGCACGGTCGTGACTCCTAGCCTCACAAAAATAACTCATCCGACAGCGGAAGACAACCGGATGCAGACAGCCTGCACGGTACCCAACTCTAGCCGCATAGCGTCCGTTCCACGCTTCTCTCGATCAGTCTTCGACCGTCTCTCATGCGGTCCTGACCCTGCTGGTTCTCTGGATGATAAGCCAGACTCTGTGGCATTCAACTTGGACTCCTCCTATTACGCACCCGCAAGTGCTAAAAGGAGGAAGTCTAGGGCAGCGCGGGCTCATCAAGCCCAGTCAGCTGTCCCAACCTCTGACTATCGGGGCGTCCCGTTGACTATAACACGGGCCTCTGATGGGAAGTTGTATAGAACCGCTCGAGTCCAGCCCCCGGCGGCAAAAGGACAAAGTGGTTCCTCTGACCTGCGGGAGGCGATCCTCCACAAACGCAAGGAAAGAGGAGGAGTTTCGGTGTGCAAAGAGTCCTCGCTTGGACATTACTGCACCCAAATCATCGTCAACTGCTGTTGCAACAACGCGGCAGTGACGGAAGATCGGCCGTCCGCCTTCCAAAGACTACAGCATCCGAGCTCAGAAGATGAGGCACCTCCTGTTGTCTCCTGTAATTCCGCTCAGAAAGTCCCCGTCGAAGGGAGAGGGAAGAAGACAAGCATCTCCAGTCCCAAGATATCAACCACTACAGCTAAGAAACTGTCGTCTAAACGGTTGTCCTCCACCGGAGTATTCTAATACACCCATTCAAAGATGAAATCTGCCGCAATGGAAAATTCATCATCCACATCGCTGGGGGTTGTGGGAACTGGGGGTAGCACTCCTCCGAACATTCGCAATAATCCGATGTTTCAAGGAGCCAAGCCCGGACAAACAACTCTTCCATCAGGTACAACAGATGCTGATGTCCCCGAGGACATCCGTGACTCTCAAGAAGAAGCAAGCTCTGAGGCTGGGGATACCGTTCCCTCCGAGTCCGAGCCCGAAGAGAACATCCCCACCTATCCCGATGACTTCTCGGTGTATGGGTATGACTCGGAGGGCACGTCCTCCACCGTTCCTTCCATCACTCCTCATGTAAAAATGGTGTTCATGACGGACAGCAACCAAGGTGGTTCCAGCGATCGCCAACGCATCGACACTTTAGAGGCTATATTGTAGGCCTTGGTCAAATCTGTAGATAAAATCAAAGCCGCTCTTCCCACTCTCCAAGGAGGAACGCCTGGCCAAACAAGCACGGGTCCTGCGGTCAATGCGGACTCAAACTCAGCGGCACCAAACCCGGGCAATAATCCTCCCGAAATAACAGCCCCTACCGCGACAGATGAGGCCCGAGAAGTAAGAAGAGAGGTCCAGGAGCTCCGAGCCATGTTCCATGCCCGAGAAAATGCTCAAGACCTCAGAATGCGGCAACCATACCCTGCTGAATGGAGGGATGTTCCATTCCCACCAAGATATAAGCCGTTCAATATCAACCCATATGATGGCAAGACCTCAGCAAGTCGGTACATCACGTACTTCGAGGTCACTACCGACCATCTGCCCCACGATGATGCTATCCTCACACGATTATTCATTGGGCCATTGGAAGGAGTCGCCTTCGACTGGTATCGCAATCTGTCGGACAACTGCATCCACTCCTTCGTCGGCTTCAAGCGCATGTTCTTAGAGAGATTCTACGAGGTAGGGCAGGACGTCACCATGTCCACCCTCATGGACGTCATCCAAGGGGAGAAAGAGCTGCCAAGGAACTACATTGAGCGGTTCCGCCAAACCGCCATGAAGCTGCCCTCCGGAAATCCAGATTCCTCTTTGATTGAAATTTGCCAAAAGAGACTGCTTCCAACGATCAGTCTCTGGATGGGCGAGAGTCAATTCTAGGACTGGAAGGCATTTATTATCAGTGCCACAAGTGCTGAAGAATGACTGAAGAAGGCTCGCCAACTGGGATTGCACATCTCAGAAGGAGAAAGCAAGGGTAAGCGTCCCAACAACGATAATGGGGATAACCCCTCCAACAATCGGGACAGCAAGGGAAAGCAGGCTATGGTGGCCGATACAGCACAAAAACCTGAGCCGAAGCCCGTAGACAAACAATGGCCGCAAATCACTTACTCCTTCGAAGACAGTCACGTCAAGCCCATCTTGGACATGCTCATACAAGGGAACAGAATTCAGCTTCCTCCACCAAGACGGGAACCGCGGCCGGCGGAGATGGAGAATCCAAAGTACTGCCATTATCATCGCTATGTTCATCATGATACACACGATTGCTACCAGCTGAAACGGTACATCCAGAACCTCATCGATTCGAATGCTCTGGCCATCGATTTCGAAGAGGTAACCGTGGCGGCCAATAGGGTGTCCGTACAATTCGGCAGCTTCCCTCCGACGGAGACTCAAGACGGGGTGGTCCCCGTCCCTCTAGCGACAATGGAGATTACCAATCTTCCACCTCCCCGAGATCAGGCTGCCGGTCTAGTACCCCTCACCACATCATGAGGGAAGGTCATGTGGATCCATCCAGACTTGGTGTCAGAAGTGACTCGGCCCATACCATCTACCACCGACAAAAAGAAAAGTAAAAAAGTCAGGACCTGCCACACAATCTCGGCAGACAACGAGGAAGCTACAGCCGTCGTCACGCGGTCCAGAGCACAATCCCAACCTGTGGTTGACAATCCAGCCGAAAATCATCAACGCACTACAATTGATGCTCCGGGACCGGCTCATCCTTCGACGACTGACAAGCCTAGGCCGAGGGAGACTCGCTTCGACAAATCTCTCCGAAAAGAGGTTGCCCAAGGACTAGAGAGGCCCTACAACTTTGACATCTTAGCACAATTGGCTAACACACCGGCCAAGTTGTCACTGTACGAACTCCTAAGGCTCTTCAAGGACGTTCGTTTTGCATTAAGCAAAGCACTCCAAAATGCCGATGTCTATCTGGCTCAATCCAACCTCACCGGGGAGGACTCACCCATCTCCAAGACAGTGCCTGCACGGGAGCAATGCCCAACATCGTCTTCACTCCGTAGGACATGCTCATCAAAACCAACCTACACGATCGCCCGCTATACTACACGGGGTACATCGGCGACGTGAAGGTGGATCGGATGCACATAGATCCTGGCTCTTCCATAAGCATCATCCCGAAGGGTCTGCTACATCATCTCTGCATCCCAATGCATTGCCTGACACCTACAAGCACTGCCATCAGCGGTTTCAATTCGGGCAGGAGCTATCCTATTGGGAAGATTCGTCTGAAGTGTCAAATTGGCGACCTCCAATCCGAAGTCACCTGCTACGTCATAGATGCAGACACTTCTTATAACATCCTCTTGGGGCGCCCATGGATACACGATTACATGATCGTGCCTTCCACGCTACACCAGTACTTCAAATATGTCGACAAACACGGCTTCTTGAAGACAGAATTTGCTGATATCGATCCCTTCAAAGGGGTCGAATCCTACTACTCAGACTCCTGCCTATACGAAAAGTCGAAGAGACACCTTGATGAAGGAGACGTACAAGCTCGTACCGAGACAGCTACGGGATTAGAAGGACCTCTGACAATCCACCTCCAAGCTCGCAAATCGGGCAAGTCTGTACTCCTTACTGCCACTCTGAGGAAGGATGCGATCAGCCTCTCGGCGCAAGAGGAGCAGATGACAATCCGGCTGCCAAGGTCCGGCCAAGTGTCGAGACCTACAACGGGGCCACTAACAATCAGACTGCCGAGAGTCAGTCAACCCCAAATGGAGAAGCTCAACCCCTCCGACAAGCCGCTGATGACACGCCTTCCCAAGAAGGGTCGTCACCCCGATGCAAGGTCTGAAACTTCTAGCGAACTAGCCACTCCTCGCTCCATATCAAGTGCCAAACTGGGGGTCGCTAGTCTGCCAACAACTCCACGCTCTGCTCCCTCAGCTGAACCTCTGACAATCAAGCTGCCCAGAGCATCCTCTCAGTCTTCATTTACACAGGGGGTAGCCGAAGAGGAACCGGAGTTAGCCAAGTATGTGGCTTCCTATACTGATGTTCCCTCCGCTGATGATATAATCCCCCTAGAAAAAATACCTTACTTTATCAATAAAGTATTATCTTTGAACTACACCGAGCTCAATAAACAATATACAATGTATGCTATGGAACACGGTATAGGCACTCACCTGCACACACAAGTGACAAATATGTACACCGCGATCCAGCTTACTCCAGTAGAAGACGCTTACCGAATAATCGAGGGAGGGGATCATCCGATCATCTTCGGCCGGACGAACAACCCGCATCCCTTCACCATAGAGGAAGCCGACCTCGGGACAGATGCCGGGAGACTGCCTCTGTATCTGTATAGCCCACAATCCAAATATCTCATGCAGAAATAGGGGTATGATCTGGAGACGACGCCAGGTTTGAACTACGGCACTGGGCGACGATTACCTTTGAAGTCGCCAGTCCCGGCGGGCAAACCACGAGACTACTATAGCAAAACTCGATGCAGATTGGGGTATGTAACACCTACTACGACCCCTGAAAGTTCAGATGAAGAATGCGACTGGCAGTCACATTCAACCGGATCACCAACTTCCGACTCGGATACCAGCATCGAAGATGTGTTCAGACAAGTCATGTCAGTCAACATGGCATTCGCCAACGCTTACGAGAAAGACGAAGACATCCCCGAGATCCTCGAGCTAGAGCCGTGGGCCAGCAATTGGATGCACAATGAGAAAAGTGGTTCGAACTGAGAGAACCTCCTACTGAAGATGAGGTTATACAAGTTGACCTCGACAGCGAATCCTCTCCAAAACCAATTTTCGTCAGTAAAAGCCTTACAGACGAAGAACGGGAGTCGCTGCTAGAACTTGTCAGAGAGTACATTGATGTGTTCGCCTGGAGCTATGAAGATATGCCAGGGTTAAATCCCGACATTGCTCTTCACAAACTCAACATTCGACCAGATGCGAAGCCAGTCAAGCAACAACAGCGATGCTTCCGTCCAGGCATCATGGACGCGATTGAAGCCGAAGTCAACAAACTGATATCCAGCGGCTTCATTCATGAGGAGCAACATCCCGATTGGGTCGCCAATATAGTACCCATCCTCAAGAAGAATGGGAAAATTTGAATCTGCATCGACTTCCGCAACCTGAATGAGGCATGCCCCAAAGATGATTTCCCCCTTCCTATCACAGACATCATGATCGACAATACCTGCGGCTTCGAACGTATGTCATTCATGGATGGCTTCTCGGGGTACAACTAAATCAAAATGTCTCCTGATGACGAAAAACATACATCATTCCGAACGCCAATTGGCACATACTGCTACACAGTCATGCCTTTCGATTTAAAGAATGCTGGCGCCACATATCAAAGAGCCATGAGCATCATCTTCAGAGACCACTTACGCAAGACAGTGGAATGTTATGTTGACGATATAGCCGTTAAGAGTCGCTGCAAGGAAGACCATCTGCAGGATCTAAGGACGGTATTCAACCTAATACGAGCTCACAATTTGAAAATGAACCCTACGAAGTCCTTTCTGGGTGTATCCAGCGGGAAATTCCTGGGCTTCATCATCACGGCACAAGGTATCCATGTAGACCCAGAGAAGACGAAAGCAATTATAGAGATGGGCCCCCAGAGAAATCTCTGCGAACTCAGAGGCCTCCAAGGGAGGCTAGCTTACATCAGAAGGTTCATTTCCAACCTCTCCGGGCGATGCCAACCATTCACGCACCTCATGAAGAAAGGAGTCTCATTCGTATGGGACGAGGAAATGTCAGCGTGCTTTCGACAGCATCAAAGAATATTTGTCAAATCTTCCAGTTTTGGTGGCCCCGGTTCCTAGAAAACTGTTCTTGCTCTATGTACGAGCAATGGAACACTCCCTCGGGGCTCTGCTGGCACAGAACAATGACGCAGGCCATGAGCAGGCCATATATTACCTCAGCCGAATGATGATTGTGCCAGAGCACCGATACACCGCTGTGGAGAAGGAATGCCTCGTCCTGGTGTTCGTCATTCAGAAAACGCGACACTATGTCACCGGACAAACGATACATGTGATCTCACGAGTCAACCCTCTCAGAGTCCTCATGACTAAACCAGGGGCACTCAGCTCTCGACTCGCTACATGGGCAATATTGCTGTCCCCTTATCATATAATCTTTGTCCCATAAAAGGCAGTCAAAGGTCAAGCCCTGGCGGACTTCTTAGCAGCCCACCCAGGCTCGGAGTCCTCCAGAATATATAAAGAGATCCCAGATGAGGTCGCCGACTCACATACAACCTCTCACGAGGCTATATGGTGAATGTTCTTCGACGGTGCTTCGAGAACCGGACCTAAAGGCAATATAGTCGTCGGAGTCGGGGTAGTGCTGATCTCCCCTTCCAGATTGGTGATTGACCGTGCTTATTCCCTCACCGAGCCCTGCTCTAACAATGTGGTTGAGTACAACGCTCTGGTCATTGGCCTCCAACTTGCAAGAGAGCTGGAGGTAGAATACCTTGAAGCATACGACGATTCCCAACTAATCGTCAATCAGATCCGGGGCTCATACGAAGTCCGCTACGAAGACATGATCCCTTATCACCAAATAGCGATTGACATCATCTCGTCGTTCGAGGGGTTCTTCATCGAACATGCCCCCTGACTCCGAAATATCGAAGCTGATGCCTTAGCCGGTCTTGTCGCTTCCCTAGCAGTTCCGAATTATGACCGCCAATCAGTGGATGTGATAGGCCACGAACTGGTCTGTCCCAAGAACAATGTGCAATTCGTGGCGAGTTATTCCGCACAGATGATCGATGATGCCCCAGATTGGAGACAACCATTCATCGACTTCGTCGTCTACGACATCCTGCCCGAGAACCCAAAGGAAGCCACCTCCATTAGACGGCGGTCTCTCAGATTCTTCTACGATATAGAGACGAAAATGCTGTATCATCGCTCCTACGACGGATTACTGCTTCGGTGTCTGTCAAATGCAGAAGCCAAAGAAGCCATACGAGAAGCTCATGACGGTGTCTGCGGGGCCCACCAGCCCGGCCCAAAACTGCAAGATCGCCTTCGCCGAATGGGCTACTATTGGCCCACAATGGTGGCAGATGCGATAGATTATGCTAGAAAATGCAAAGCCTGCCAAATCCACGCAGACTTCATCCACCAGCCATCTGAATTCCTACATCCGACTGTGGCCTCCTGGCCATTTGAAGCATGGGGTATGGACATCGTCGGCCCAATTACCCCGCCTTCATCCAGAGGACACCGATTCATACTCGCGATCCCCGATTACTTCTCTAAATGGTCGGAAGCCGTCCCACTCGCAGAAGTTAAGACTTCAAACGTGATTAGCTTCCTTAAGCATCACGTCATCTACCGCTTTGGACTGCCCCGAAGGATCATCCATGATAATGATCCGCAGTTTGCAAGCCACGTATTCTATCGGTTTTGCGATAAGCACCGTATTCAGAATGTCGCTTCGACACCATACAACCCGACAGCAAACGGGTTGGCAGAGGCATTCAACAAAACAATCATCAAACTCCTCAAGAAGTTTGTCTCCTCCAACAAACGCGATTGGAACGAGAAGCTCGGCGAATGCTTATGGGCTTATCGCACCACAGTTCGAACAGCCACCGGGAATACACCATTCTTCCTGGTGTTCGGAAGTGAGGCAGTCCTCCCATTGGAGACTCAGATCCCCTCACTACGTATCCCCCTCACACATCAATTGACGACAGACGAAAACCACCATCGTCGGCTACAGGAATTGGAGGCACTAGATAAAAAGCGCCTCTTGGCTCAGCAACGAATTGAGCTATACCAAGCACGCATCTCTGGAGCCTTCAACAAGAAGGTCAAAATCAGAACATTCCAGGTGGGCGATCTCGTCCTGGCAGTCCGGAGGCCAATGGTCATGACTCACAAGACCGCCGGCAAATTCCAGCCAAAGTGGGAAGGCCCATTTATCATTGAGACATTATTCTCCAACGGTGCTTACCGCCTCGCAAAACAAAACGAAGACTTGCTCATGTTGCCCGTCAACGGCAAGTTTCTGAAGAAATATTATGTCTAAACGACATTCTCCCCAGCTCATCGAGTCATGTACCCGCTGGTACCGCTGAACTCACATCCACAATATTTCAGATTATCGAGTCATGTACCTGCTGGTACCGCTGAACTCACATCCACAACATTTCAGATTATCGAGTAATGTACCCGCTGGTGTCGCTGAACTCACACTTCCTCAATATTCTAAATTACCGAGTTATGTACCCGCTGGTGCCTATGAACTCACATTCCGATCACTCTTTCAGATAGTAAGTCACGTATGATTATACCTCTGAACTTTTTTCCTGGAAGAGATCCTCCCTCATGATCCAATACCCGCGCTTCCAGTGCACAAAAAGGGTAATCGATCCACAAATTTCCGAAACGGCCATGTCCTCATTACCTCTGAGTCATTTTCACTTCCACCAAAAACAAACCGCCCCCTCGCATAGAACTTCCACGTTCACCTACCTCTGAGTCATTCTGTGTACCCCCTCTTCATTGAGCCCACTCCTGCCATGTCCTCATTACCTCTGAGTGGGAAGCCTCCGTCGAAGAAATCTTCATGCTTGCCATGTCCACATTACCTCTGAGCAAGTATGTCGGTCCCCTTTCAACCTATTATCTGTACCCACAACCGGAGTACGACAAGGATAATAGGTCTACAAATGTCCTCTGTTGACCACAAATGTCCTCTGTTGACCACAAATGTCCTCTGTTGACCACAAACGTCCTCTGTTGACCACAAACGTCCTCTGTTGACCACAAATGTCCTCTGTTGACCACAAATGTCCTCTGTTGACCACAAAAGTCCTCTGTTGACCACGAATATCTTCCGTGAAGTCTCCCCTGCCATATCCTCATTACTTCTGAGCAGGAAGATTCCACGATAAAACCCTCATGCTTGCCATGTCCTCATAACCTCTGAGCAAATATGTTGGTTTTCCTTTCATCCTATTATCCGTATCTTGAACCAGGGTACGCCAAGGATAATAGGTCCACAAATATCCCTTGCTAAGCTTCTTAGCATAAATCCACCATCTCACCATGCCCCGGGAGTCCAGCTGCTCTACGGCATTCTTTTTCCTAACACCAAGAACACCCATGACCACTTTGCCATGGCTGTTCCGGACATCCTGACCAAACTTGTTATCCGTACCTAAAACCAAGGTACGCCGAGGGTAACAGGTCCACAAATAATCCCCCAGCAAGTCCAATTCCACAAATACCACAAGTACAATAAAGAGAAGATGAGTTGAAACATGCTCATTTATTCAAAATTCAAAGGGCTACATCATCTGGGATCATATCCCTTACAAAAAAGAAAAGAAAAAAAAGAGAAGCAAAAGAAAACAGAAAGCTGATCACTGCTCCGGGGCACATAATGCCCTGAGATGGTCCATCAGCAAGGCAACCGACCGCTCAAACCTCTGGGTAGCTCGACGCTCCGCCTCTGCGGTCAGCACCGCCTCGTCCTCCAGACGAGCGTGAGCTTGCCAGTTGTCCTCAAATTTCTTAAAAGCCCGCTCCAGGTTAGCAGAAGATCGGGAAACCTTCTCGGCCTCCCGAACGATTGACTCCTGTTCCGCCTGAGCAGCCTTCAGCTCTGACTCTAAGAAGGCCAATTCCCTCTGGAGTGCGAGAATTCGCTCCTTCGTGTCAGCAATTCCACGAGAAGCAGACTCTTCCCGAGCACGACAAGCCTGACTCCGACGACCCAGCCTGTCATACGAAGCGGAGAACTTGTCAAGGTCTCCCTGTACAACTGGCCCGGCAGTATCTCGAGCGAGCTTGATCCTATCCCGAGCAGCAATGAGGAAGCCCCGCTCCCGCTCAATCGCAGTAGGCAAACCCGCCTGTCGTATCGCCAGCAATTGGGTCACAAGCTGATCAGCCTCTGCCAATTTAGGTTCCAGGAGTGCAGCCAACCCCACCCCGCCAGGAAGGGACTTCAAAGTTGCAACCTGACCCCGAGCGCACCGGAGAGATAGAGAGAAAGGGGTCCCCCGTTCTACAGCAGTGTCTACGCCCCTTTTTAAGTGACGATAGAAGCTGTCGACCACATCCTGCGTCACCTCGTCCAGAGCCTCCGAGGAAGCCGGTGTCAACGGGAGTGTGGCTGGTAGCGCTGAAGAAGACGCAACAGAATCTGCCGCTCCTGCCACAAGAAAAACAAACTTCGCACGGAAGGACGCGTGAACAATGGCCAATTCCTCTTCAGCAGCCCGCAGAACTTGAATGCTCGGCAGGGTCGAGAGGTCAATCTCCGGAGCCGTATGATCAGCAGAGGATGAGGTGGAAACCATCGCCAGCTCCATTTCCATCTGCCCGAGGCTGGCGGAAGGCCCCTCGACATGAGACGGCAAAGGAGAGGAAACGCTCCTTTCTCCCAGATCATGACAGGTCGAGCCTTCCCTAAGAACATCTACGGTGGGAAGTAAAGGGTCAGGACCTGCAGGGCCAAGGCAACCATAAATCGATTTGACCCGGAGGATATGTTGATAGAGCAAATAAGCCCCCTCACTAGTCAATATTTAGCTTATCTTACCAGTGGAGGAATGTGGAGGCTGAGGTTCGCCTACAGCCACCGCAACCTTTTCACCAACAGCCTCCGAGTCAGGTATAATAGACTCCTCTGTCCTTGCATCCTCGGGAGGGGATGCACCAAGATCGGCGTCGCCTTGCTGAAGTACAGCGATCTCGGAGACGGGCCCGAGAAAACCTTCATCACCCCGGGCCGAGGCCTCAGCAACCTGGGAGCTTTCAGCCGCCGCTGAGAGAGCCCCCGCAGAATGGACCGTGGGACACATGTCGCTAATCAAAACAGCAAGGGCCGGATCAACTCCAGGGGCAGTAGACGGTTCAGGAGAGGCCGGTTCATCAGACGCCTACAAAAAAAGTGATTAAGTCATATCTTCGAGAGAAAAGAAAACTATAGCAAAGAGATGGCTCCGACATGGTCTTACCTCCGGAACAGCGTCTGTACCTTCACCTCTCTCGGTAATAAGTAATCCACGAGACCTAACGGCAGCTCTCTTTACGAAAAAGGTCGATTTGCTGTCAGAAGACTCGCGTCTGACTCGTTTACGTAAGGGACCAGACAGAGCTGGAGGCTGTTCTTTCCTCACTACTTCCTCTTGTGTAGTAAGCAACGGATCTTCTGCCAGTTCATCGGGTGTGAGAAGCGGTTGATCCGTTACTTCTTCACCCCCACCAGAAAGGGAGTCTTCGCTATCATGATTATCCCCCTCCTCCGCCGACTCGGAAGGTTCTGATTCAGGAAGGGGAGTCTGGAGCGCTAGTTGCTTTCTAGCATTAGCCCCCTTGGGCTTCTCCTAGAAACCAGTACCCACGATGAAACTGGTACTCGGATCGAAATTAACAGGAGGCTTGTTCGCCATAACATGATACAAAGCAGCCACATACAAAATTTCCCTCGGCACCTTAGCATCGGGGACCGAGAAGCTGGCCCGAGTATGATAAGCGTCATAATAATTCCACGCCCTGACACCATCAAGAACACTACCTTCAAAGCCCAAACAAGGGTTGGGACAATCAAGGAATAACTGGCTATAACCGAATTGGCAAAAAAACCTACTAGGTAGGTAAGGCTCCAAGTACATATTATCGTGGTTACGATAAACCAGATGTGCGGGGCGGATGTTGCGCAACTATGTGAGCATATTCGGAGACAGAAAGTGAGAAGGTCCCGTACCATCAAGATATACCTTCCTCACTTCCTCATCAGAAAAATGAGGAACAGACACAAAAAAGTCACACCCATCCACCCTCGCCAGCGCCCTTCGACAAGCTGGCATAGTGTTGTATTCCAAGACCGGTGATGGCATTTGAAAAAGAAAGCGTATTCATCTGTAGCATCTTCCGCTATCCCAGGTCCCATCAAAGACTTGTAGTGCATCGCCAACCACCCCATCAAATAGTGGAAAGGCAGTTCTACGCGCTCAAAATCTAACGTCTTCTTACGCGCAATAACCTTGAACGAAAATGTTCGAAGACCATGGTGTATGCTACACACCATAGCAGGAAGAAGGGCCAGTCTAACTCAAAATACCAGTTTAACGACAGAGAGAATGAAGTGGCAACCGATCCTCTCGATAGAACCTGCTCCTCCCGAGACTACGCAGTTTCGTAGCCATATCATTAAAAATCCAGCCAGGAGCGCCTTCTCTGACATCTGTATGGTCCCGTAGTAGAAATAGCTAAGAGAGTCAGTTTGACTCCCGAATATGTCGCTCTTGGACCGCGACTTCTTGACGCTCGACATCAGGTCCTTTATCTTTCTATGCGTTCGAGGGGTTCGAGGAGTAACTTCGCCAGAAGGGTCAACTTTAAAAAGATAATTAACCCAGGAAGTGGTGTGGGGAGCGGTCCCTTCTGAGCTATCCACCATTTTTATAGTCATCTGGTGACAAGCACTATGGTGGCACAGCAACTCCTGATACACCGCAACAGAACCTGGGAGTCGTCGGTTCAAGTCCTCGAACTCCTCATTCGACGGGGTATACACCTCGAAAGGCTCATTCCCCCACGGAAGTTTGGAGACAGTATACATCTCAGGGAGAGCAAGCCCCAACTCCCCTCCGGGTGCAAAGAACGTCCCCGTTCGCCGGCTGTACATCTCCAAGAGTACCACGAACAGTGGTTTATTGATAGGAAGCCCGTGATAAGTGCCCCGAATGGCATGGTAAAGTCCCACCTCCTGCAGGAATGTTCCGTAGGTCTGTAGAACCCAAGTAGTCAACTGGGCCCTCGTAGAAGTGGGGTTTATCCAGTTCGACAATGCCAGCCTGCCAACGAAATAAGATTTCTTACGAGCGAGCCGATTCAGGAAGGTATCCGCTTGAGTGAGTGTGAAGTTGGGACCGTATACATTCATAAAAGAGCCAGGGGCCAGACCCATCATGTATCGGAGGACGGAATCCTTACCCGCGTACGCTGACCGCATGTTCGGGTTATAATGGATGTTGCCCATCAACATCCTTGATTGGGTAGGAGTTAAGTTACACACCATCTTCCTGTCCAACAACACCATATTGAACCACGACAGAGGATAATGACGTTCCATGAGAGGAATATGGATTGCCACCCCATCCAAAGAAAAATCCCAATTCTCGGAAATCTCTAATACTCGGGAATTCTTTATGATTAAAGCATCTCCAAAGAGGAATAAAGGCTTCAGGTATAATCCATCCTGCTTCCCAGCATTCATCATGGATCGAAGGTAATGTAGGGTCGGATTCTCGATGGCGTTCAACCTCTCCGAAGGCTCATCAGCAGAGAATTGATTCAACACATGCTTAATTAAGTCATCAAGACGCATGCCCAAGGCAAACTGATTTGAGCCCACTATAAGTTCCTCCGCAGGATTTACTGGCAGATTCACTGAAGAAAAACAAAAGAAACAAGTCAAAAAGATAGCCGAAACACAAAACTATGTGATGTTTATACGGCTTAGCTCAGTACAGCCTCATGCGGCTAAGTTTGAAAGAGCTCATACGGGTCAGTCCGAATGAGCTTATGCGGCTCAGTTCGAATAAGCTTATACGGTTCGGCTCGAAATGGGCTTATACGGCTCAGTGCAGATGAGCTTATGCGGTTCGGTTCGAAAAGAGCGTATGCGGATACGGTCCAATTCGAATAAGCTTATATGGTTCGGCTCGAAATAGGCTTATGCGGTTAAGTGCGGATGAGCTTATGCGGTCTAGTTCAAATGATCTTATGCAATTCAGTCCGAAATAGGTTTATGCGGCTCAGTTTGAAAGAGCTCATGCGGTGCAAGTCCAGATGAGCTTATGCGGCCCTGATGATGAAGTAGTTATATGGCTACAAACAACAACTTTTATGCAGTTCAGGCCTGGGTCATATCCCATGCGGCTCGAACATGAGTCGAATACGCAGCATACTTGGAAATACGGGCTCGCGCATAAAATATACGGCGTAACCGTGACAGTTCATGTTGATGGTCCAACCAGCAATAGGCGGATGAATATTGGGATAAAAAACAGGCACGTCAGCCGACGGAGGAGCCGCCACGTTCGCCGCCGTCGATGAAGACGCGGCCTTCTTGCCCTTCGCTGCCGCGGACGACGATGTGGCCTTCTTGCCCGTAGCAGTGGTAGTCTTCTTGGGAGCCATTGCCGATCGTTGATAGGAGAAGACGAAGAGGAAGTCGGCAACAAGGAGTTCGAGCAAAAGAGAGAAGGTAAAGAAACCCTCAAAGAATAAAATTACTCCTATTTATAGGCGAAGGAGGCTCGAAAAATCAAACAAATGCCTCGATCCACGTGTCGCCTAAAAGAATAAAGGAAAAATGCTTCGGTCAAAACAAAACTGACCTTTGGGATCCTCCCCCAAGAGGCGGCAAATCAAGGGCATTTAATACAGAAGATTTGAACACGTGGTTGGGACACGTGGCAAAAAGTCTATGCGGCCTAACAGCTCATGCGGCCAGATAGATCCATACGGCTGAATCATCTATGCGATCAACAAAGGCCATGCTTCTTATTCAAAGTATTTCAATTTTGCAAATTAAAAACTTTGAAGGGGGTCTTGTAGAAGCATGGAAAATATCAGAATGATGATCTATGCGGCTCGGAACAGGAGAACCCCATACGGCTCATACAGGAGCAGTCCCATGCGGTTCAGAGAGACTCTTAGTCTCATGCAGCTTGGGACAGGAGAGTCTATGCGGCTTACATAGGGGCAGTCCTATGCGGTTCAAAGAGTCCCCCAGCCGTATACGGTTCAGAAGTACATACGGCTCACATTCGACCAACAGAGATATGCGGCTCGATCAACGCCACGTGTCCTTATGGGACTCCTTCACACAGCTGGCCATCGAGCAATGGCCCTATTTAATGCTCTGCCATGATTTGACAGCTGACGGCTCTGACATGAAGTGTTATAATAACAGACTCTTTAGGAATAGGAGAAAATCTCTGACACGATCCGAGATTAACACGTGGCTACCCCCATGCGGCTCCAGTGAAGAACAACTTCATGTGGCTGGCGAGAATCACCTTCCTGCGGCTCACCAAGAAGCCATCCCATGCGGCTCGCAAGTATTATACCTATGCGGCTTACCGAAAAACTACCCCATGCGGCTCGCAACTACTATACCTATGCGGATCACTGAGATGCTGTCTCATGCAGTTCGTAGATATCATACGACTCTGGCAGAGTCCATCATTAAGACACGTGTCAGAGATTCAATTGCCCCCACGACTTGACAGCTGGTAGCAAGGATGATTATGAGATGCAAATCAATCAGAGATTTACCAGATCCCAATGATCATAGTTAACGTTATCTTCATAATTAATGAGATCAGGTTATATCATTCATGATCAAGCCAATGGGACACATGGAGAGAGATCCAAGCTTGACACAACCAATGATGAAGATTTAAAGCAATCAGTATTAATCATTCGCAGGATTCAATACTATCCCCATTTATGGCCCAGATCCTTCATGCCCTAAACTAAGGGTCCAGATTGATTATACATCAGGCCGCCGCCACTTTGAGAATGGGTAATCATCCAAACCCTAATGATGCCCCCACTATCATAAATAGTAAGGTGCCATTCCCTTGTAAAAGAGATACGCTATCAGAGAGAAAAATATACAGAGAGAGAGAAGCCAGAAGAGTAATAGAGGGAGAGCAAGAAGAGCATTTCTTCAGCAACGCCAATCATCTCTTCACAGGAGCCAAGGCTGCATACCGATCATCCAAGGAGTAAGGCAGGGCTGCCATCGCCTTCCCGAGCCTCTATCGTCACCCTTCAGAATCTAAAATAAATAATTGTACTTAGACTGCTGTACCTAGGTTTTCGTTCCTAGGCTTTCTTTGTACAAGCGAGTTTGTAACGTGAAGTAAAAGTCCGGTCCTCCGATAATTGTTCTGTTCTTTTATATTTTATGGCAAACACCAAGGTGAAGCAACCTCCGATGCAGGGAGTAGCACTTCCTCCGAGTTCGAACCGAAGGATAACATTCCTACATATCCGGACGACTTATCCATTCGGGGGTATGATTCGGAGAGCACATCCTCCACAGTTCCTTCCGCTGTTCCCCGTGTGAGAACAGTATTTATGACTGAGAATGACTAGGACGGTCCCAGTGACCGACAGTACCTCGACACTCTTGAGGCCATACTTCATACCTTGGTCAAGTCAGTAGACGAGATTAAGGCAGCCTTGCCGACTCTTCAAAGAAGGATGCCTGGCCAAACAAGCATGGGTCCCGCCATCAATGCGGACTCAAACACAACTGCACCAACCCCGGACGATAATCCACCCGGAATGTCGGCTCCCACTGCTGCAGACGAGGCTAGGGAGGCAAGAAGAGAGGTCCAAGAGCTTCGGGCAATGTTTCACGCCCGAAAAAATGTCACCCCCAGTTTTCAGAAATAGGGGTATTTTTGTCATTTTACATTTTTGAATATTTTTGAAATTTATTTTATTATTTATGATATTATTTTGGGGTTAAAATTTATTTTATTATTTATGAAATTGTTTTGGGGTTATTTGAGTCGGGTTCGAATTTCAACTCAATCCGACTTGAAACGGGGACCCGGGGGTAGTTTGACTCTAGTGGGACCCACACACTAGTTAGACATGGCCCACATGATATTAATTTTAGTCCACATGATATTAATTTTAGTTAGTAGTTATACTAATTATTTATGCATAGGTTTAGTTTAATTAGAGACTTAAAACTAGACTAAATTGACCTCAACCTTTAACCCATTCCTAATTTAAATCAAATTGATTAGTGGAGGGCATTTTGGACATTCAAATAGGGGAAACCTCACCCTTTTTGGGCAGCCACCTATAGGGGGGGATAAGGAGTGAGTCACTCTTTCATTCATTTGTTTTCATCCACTTTCTCTCTCTTGTTCTTCCCCAAATTAATTTAGAGATGAACCTCCATTGATTTTATCTCTAAATCAACCCTTTCTTCCACCAAATCTTCTTCATTTCTCCTCTACTCCATGGTTAGAGGGTGCTAGCCAAGTTTGGGAGGATTCGGAGCTCGTTCGTGTCCTTTTAGAATCTCTACGTGTCGGTATCGTGTCGGAAGGATTTTCTTTTGAATCTCTCTCCCAGAAGGTATAATCTCTCCTCTAATCCATCCCTACATGCATATAGAAATATTTTGAACCTATAGGAATGACCTCCATGGTTGTATCTCCATTTGTGTCCATTTCGTGTCCATTTGGAGGTCATAGGAGTGTCCTTTGTGTTGTGGTTGTGTCCATGTAAAAAACCTCCAAATTTGGACACACTATGTGTTGTTGTTATGTGTGAATGAATTATTACATGTTTAATCTCATATTTTTGTATTGGAGATGTGTTCTATAGTGTCTCATATGTATATATTAGTGTAGAGAGTGAGTTCTTGATATATTATGTTATATACTCGTGTTTCTTTTGTCTCAAACTACCTAAATTTGTCATAATATTTATCCACGTTTTTAGTAGCAATAACAACTTAGAAATGTCATAACTTTTAGCTTAAAACTCCGATTTATCTTCCATTTTTTAAGAGAACCGTATCGAAGTTAGCTTTTCAAATATATATTTTAATAAGCCAAATTCTTTCTGTAACTTTCTGTAAAATTATTTGAGTATCAGTTGTACGAAAGACGAACGCGTTTCGATATGTTCGCGATTCCGGGAGCTTCCGGACACGAAAATGCGATCCGTTTGAAGTTCCGAAAATCTAACACGAAGGTATATAACATACTTTAATCCTAGAATTTAGTGAATGCCCAATTGGTACAGTATTGGTTTTAAGTAGAGTAACTATACGATATATGCATTTTGTGTAACCTATGAGCCTATGTAGTATGGATATTAAATGAATATAGAGTATGTAATGCATGATATGTTAGATGAATGAAATAATATATATATATATATGATATATATTCTTTTTACATTAATGTATATGTATGGTTGAATGCAAGCATGTAGGAATGCAATTAATATAATGCATATGAGCAATGTATGAATGAAAGAATGATATACAATGTATGCATGAAAGTATATAATGAATGCTAGATATGAATACAAGATATATATGTAATGGTAGATATGAATGCATATTGTATAAATATTGTAATGCAATATATAATGATAATATGTATGGTAATGTACAGTATATGATGCAAGCATGAATGAATAAAGGAAATACATGTATATAGGTAATATAGAATGTAATATATGAATGCAAGCATGCAAGATAATGTATTGTATCAATATATGATGTATTCAACTTAAAGATAATGTAATATATGAAAGGAATGATAATATATAACATGATATGTAGGGTAATTCAAGGTATGAAATATATGATGTGTGCATGTTTGTATGTCTCTATGTTAATATATGAAATAATGTGAATATACAATATATGCATATGTATAAAACATGTAGGTAATGCATAGATGCATGAATGAAATGAATGTTTACAATATGTTAATATAAATACAAGTATCTAATATGCATGAATGTAAGTATAATATAATACAAGTATACATGTATGTATCATGTAAATGTAATATACATGATATATATGTATGCATGTATACAAGGTAAGTATGTATGTATGTATTTCTATAAACTGAGTTAACCTATAACCTTTTACACACATGCATTCATACACCCTTTGACATCATGTATCCCATGTCACATACACCTACCTATCACTAAATTTTAGAACATTAACACATATCCTTTCACACACATGCCAAACACACACATACTCACTTACTCTTTTACCTCTCTTTCTCTCTCTCTATATATATGTATGTGCCTATTTATATAGCTTTTCTATATATATCTATGTATATGAATATGTGAATGTGAATAATATATATACATTATATGACTAAGTTTGTGTGCCTTGTTAGCTTATGGTTTAGTTTTGTGCTTAGTTTAACAAGTGACTTAGGCTATGAGTTAGTAGCTATCTTGGATACTTGATTTGCATATACTTAGTTTGTTTAGACCTAAAATAACTTGTTTGACCTAATTTAGACTTGTTAGACCTAGTTTGACCATAGTTGACCTAGGTTTGACTTTCAGGGTTGACCAAGTTGACCAAGAGTTGACTTTGGTCTAGATGGACCTAGAATCATATAGAATGCATAGTAGAACTTCATACTGCCATTTTGGACTTGTGTCTTGTGCTGTTCTGATTAGGAGCTAGACACCTGTCCTCGGACAGTATATTTACTTTGGATGTTCAGACACCAGGCGAGTACATTTTCTGATCTTTTCATACTTACCTGGATTATATTCTTGCTCTAGATTACTCTACTTGATGCTGACACGTATCTTCACGGATTAGTACTATATGGATCCTTTCCTGAGATGTTATCCCTCTACGGGTGCATCAGGTATTTCATGTTCATGTACTTTATCATGTGCATCAGGTACTCCTTGTAGTCGTACTAGTTCATGTTTTTACATGTTCTCATGTGCTTTCATGTGCTTCATGTGCTTTCATGTGCTTTATTATGTGCCTCATGTACTACTTATTACATGAGTTCACGTATCTTAGCTGTATTCATGTGCCTATAACGTAACTTGAATGGATCCTTTTGTATTGATTGGGGCGGGGTGAGTAGAGTTGGTTATGTGAACACTATCTCTAGTAGCTGTATTCATGTGCCTCCTTAATTGTATTCATGTGCCCCTAAGCCGTTTATATAACCATATTATACTCTAAATCACGTAGCCACTTACAGTCTCTACTATCATGTATTTACTTTCAGTTACAAAATATCTCCTATTTACTCGTACTTCCATTCAGCACTTCCTGTATTTTACTCTATTACATGATTTATACTCCTAACCTGCTATGAACTGTTTGAGAGATATGTGCTCGTTCCCGTCTTGACTGAACCTGTTGATAAATTTTACAGATAGCCTGGAGGTTGCCTGCAAGACTAGAGGAGACACAGTAGAGGTTGTATATATAGTTAGGGTTTGATTATAGCTTATTTTTCAGTTGTCTTGAGTTGTATTTATGGATTTACTGTATTTGAGCCTTGAGATGTATTTTTGGGTTGTGTATCTTAGACACTTAGACTTCTATCTGCTGTATCTCTTTTGGATATCATGTTTTATCTATCTTCCATTATACTCTACCTTAGATGTGATTGAGTTTACATTCTGCTATGTTACCCCCACTCGGGGAGTATAAACTGCTTAGCCTTATACTGTTAGATGCATGAGACCTAGGACAGCGTTCTACCGCCGACACTACGGCGTAGGCTGGACGTACCCATGTCTCGTGCCCTAACTCTAGGGTGCGGCTCGTGACACATTTTTTAGTGGTGGCCCATGCAGGTCGAGTTTGTGTAGTGGCATTCGAACTAGAGTACCACTACAGCCTGCTGTAGAATTAGGATATATTTGAAGGTACTCAATCACAGTTAGGATCCCTTGAGAGATTCCTGGGACGACCCTTGAGAATCTTATTTTAACTTCGATTTGAAAACTCTTCTCCCTTTGATTTGATTTATCTTCACTTTCTGTTATTGAACTTGATTTTGATGATGATTGTGGAGTTTTGTATCTTGATGTTAGCTGTTGCATCCGAGTTTGTATTTATATGATTTGATGGATTATTGTTCAGTTTTGAATCTTGATGTTCGTTGATAAATTTGATTTTTGGGTATCTATTGTTGATTTAATTTAATTTTTGTCAAGATGAAATCATATGGGCTAGGTCATCTAAGTTATGGAATCTAGTCTTCTACAGTCACATTAGCCAGCATGGTGAGGACATATAGTCTGATTTTTGATATATTTCTCGGGTGTGGGAATTTGAGGTTTTTGCAGCCAAGCTAGCGGCATCGCGAAAATTTTAAATACCATGATTCTAGAGTTATGTGCCTAAGTCGAGGACTCTGTGATTATCGTAGCCTTGCTTACTAGTATGACGAGGATTTAGAGTACCATGACTTTGGATAGACGCATATGATTATCAGATTGTACCTTAAATATTTTTGAACATGTTTTCTCTACTTTTGTTCCCGTCCTTCAAAAAAAAATTATTATTTGTTTGTTTTGTTTTGCTTCTCATTATTTAACTTAGGAGTAGGTTTAGTTGTTTTTATAAACTCTTGTGTAACTTCTTGCTATGAGTTTCTTCTTAATACAATGAACCGATGATTTTGCTAGACCTTATCGTGTAATTGATATTATAGTTCTGGGTTTCAAAATGGTTCCTTCTTTAAACAGATAAGCAAAACAGATTTTATCGTTATTACTTTCTTGCTATTATTTTTGTATTAAATAATAATAATAATAATAAAACTATCTTGATTACGTCAATCACCTACTTTGTAATCTTGGTAGGAATCTAAATGTTGGTCTTGATGTAGAATTTAATTTTTATATTGGGACATGAGAATATATATATAGTGGACACAGACTCTTTGCCTGACACGTAAGTATGCTACACTTTGATTTCCAACCTATCTAAATACATATTAATATGTTTTTGATGTTTAAATTTTCAAAACCCCAATATTTCTAATATAGTACAGTAACAGAGACTGGTTCTCTGCATTTCCAGTTAAAATTTGTAATTCAAATATAAATTTCATGTTATTAGTTATGTTTACATCGCTGCACATGTATGTTATACATAGGGTTTCAATTCAAAAAAAATTGGTTGAGTTTTGTGTTTGAATTTGTCAAATCTAAGACTGTGCATATTAACCCTTAATACTGGATTCCAAATGTTTAGTTCAATTGCTGTTTTATTTTAAAAAAATGTAATATTTTGGAGCTATGTACATTATTGTATGTAGGGATATGATGTTAGGTTTATACTCTTACATGTTAGTGTTTTCCATAAATAAATTCTATTTATTTATTGTGTTTCTGGGAAAATTACAACTGTAGGAATCTGATCTAGAAGACGATCACTTTATCCCTTGGATGATGCGATGAAGAAGGCTCGGACCTCGAAGAACTTGGACAGCAACTGGGCAATCTCTCTGTTCTCTCTGAATTGAATCTGGTGTCTGTTGAAGGTGGAGAAACTCTCTTTTATAGAGTTCTGGATAACTTCTCTGGGCATACGCTCAGTCAGTTACTTGACGTGTGCATAACTGCAGGGACACGTGGCAAATTTTGGTAGAGACACGTTGGAGTGCGGTTGAGAGTAGTGGAGTATATCCAGGAGAGATTGATGGCATGAATGCCATGTTGTATAACTTCTGAATGAGTGGGTAACCGAATACAGGACACATGAGAACGTGTGTTGACTGTATATTTGAAGTCATTCTGAATGCATTTGCTTTGATACGCTATCTTTTGAAGAAGTATGACTAGCATACGCTGTCTTGTTTGAAGAGGAGTCGTATGGAGTCCATACGCTGTCTTTTGGATACGTATGTCTTGCATACGCTGACTTGGATAGCAAGGAGTCATATGGAGTCTATACGCTCACTTGGGTGACAAGAAGTCGTATGGAGTATATACGCTCACTTGATGAGGAGTCGTATGGAGTACATACGCTGCCTTAATGAGGAGTCGTATGAAGTACATACGCTGTCTTGATGAGGAGTCGTATGAAGTACATACGCTGTCTTGATGAGGAGTCGTATGAAGTACATACGCTGTCTTGATGATGAGTCGTATAACTGGAGAAGTAGACACGTGGCTGTCCTCAATCTTCTCGAATACGCCATATCTCCTAATAACTGACAAATATCTCTCGAGCGTCGTATTGCAGATATGACGGCAGATAGACTGTCAGAAATGACAGTAATGATGGCTGTGCATTCATGATGGCTAATGAGCTGTCCTCATAAAAGACAAAATCAACTCTCGAAAATCCATACGACGGTTAATTCTCCTAAGACAGCTGTTTTTTTGCACGAAAGACAAAGTATCAGATTCATCCCCCACTGAGCATATGCTGTGCTGTCAGTCGAGAAATAATAAAATATTCACTGAGCGTATGATTTTTGCACTGAGCGTATGGCCTTTGGCTGAGCGTATGGCCTTTGGCTGACTTGGTCTTATGTCAGCGTGTCAGAATTTTTCACACCCTACAAGACCCCCTTCAAAGTTTTCGAACTTTATGATTTTCGAAAGTTCAAAATTACTTTGAACTCAAAGTGGGAATAAGTCTTGACATGCTGGCACGAATTTGTTATTTCCTCGATATCAGTGCATATCTCTAGGGATTCCGCATTTGAAAACGGCTGCCGTTTGGGCTTCTCTTTCTTCTATAAATAGGCCTTTAAGAACTTAATTCCTTTCTTTACTTTTGCCTTCGTCTTCGAGAGAGAGAATCCAGAGCTCAAGCCTTCTTCTTTTCCAACCTAATCTTCGTCAATGGCACCCAAGCTCGACGCTATCGCGAAGGGGAAAGGCAAGGCTCTTGTAATCAGTATTTTGATTTTGACTGAGGAAATGAGCACTTTGACCTGATTTCGATTTTATGTATGATGTTTTTGTAGAAAATATGTTCAGAGGTAAATAATACATGCATATTTCAATAGAATAAAATATACAAATAAATTTTGTAATTTCATCAGATGATATTAAACCAAAATTTTTAGTTTAATACTGATTAGAGAAAACAGAATTCAGATATAAAGATGTCTTTGAACTCAATTTTCCATGATCTTTGGACTCGGAAATCAAAAGACTAGATATCATTTTCATAGAATAGAAAATATAATACTGAGATAGAAAATTCAGAGGTAATATGGACGTGATTTTCTATATGAGATCTTTATTAAATCCACAGGGGATCTAATAAGACAG
Organism: Iris pallida; assembly: GCA_029216955.1. Classification (NCBI taxonomy): domain Eukaryota; kingdom Viridiplantae; phylum Streptophyta; class Magnoliopsida; order Asparagales; family Iridaceae; genus Iris; species Iris pallida. The sequence goes on from JANAVB010036019.1 coordinate 16,268,160, forward strand.
AATACCAAATTCTCTGGGAAGATGATATGTGGTAGAATATCAATTTTTGCTGGGGATAACGATATCGAGACGACTTTTGTGGGGAAGAATAAACTCTGATTTTATATTTGCTGGAGAATAATCGCAGCAGATGAAAATATCATATATTAACGAGATTTATACATAATATTTCTTTAAGAATTTGCCGTTGATAGGCATCATCGTGACTTTACCATCCATAGAGGTAAGCTGATATGCTCCGTTTGAGAAGACTTTGTTTATGACGAATGGGCCTTCCCATTTCGCGTCGAACTTGCCTTTGCTCATATGTGTCATAGTCATCGAACGTTTGACGGTAAGAACAAGTTCTCCTTTCCGATATGCTCTGACTTTCACCTTCCGGTTAAAAGCTTTTGAAATTCGGGCCAGATACAGCTCGATATTTTGTTGACCGTACAGTCGCTTTTCGTCTAGAGCTTCTAGCTCTTGAAGTCGAAGATGATCATTGTTCTCCGTTGTAAGTTCATTGGAGATTGCGATTCTCAGAGAAAGAATCTGGATCTCGAGGGGAAGGATAACTTCACACCCGTATACCAAAGAGAAAGGCGTACACCCGGTCGTATTGTAAACTGTGGTGCGGTAGGCCCATAAACATTCACCAAGCTTCTTGCTCCAGTTGCGTTTGTTAGCAGAAACGAACTTTTTCAGGAGTTTGATGATGGTTTTATTGAAAGCTTCTGCCAATCCATTAGCTGTTGGATTATATGCTGTAGAAGCTAGGTTATTGATTCGATGGTCGTCGTAGAATCGAATAAATTTCTGACTGACGAACTGTGGTCCATTATCATGAATAATACGCCGAGGAATACCAAATCGATAGATGACATGATGCTTGATGAAGTTGATAACGTTGGAAGTTTTGACTTCGGATAGCGGGATTGCTTCAGCCCATTTGGAAAAGTAGTCAGTTATTGCTAGAATAAACCGGTGTCCTTTTGATGACGGTGGGTTGATGGGACCAATGATGTCCATGCTCCAGGCCTCGAAGGGCCATGATGCCGCTGTCGGGTGTAAGAACTCTGACGGTTGATGGATAAAGTCTGCATGGATTTGACAGGCTTTACATTTTTGGGCATATTGAATGACGTCAGCCACCAACGTGGGCCAATAATAACCCATACGTCGGATGCAATCTTAAAGTTTAGGACCTGGTTGATGGACTCCGCAGACACCATCATGTGCTTCACGGATAATCCGTTGTGCTTTCTCACCAGCGATGCATCGGAGGAGAAGACCGTCATAGGCCCGACGATATAGTGTCTTTGTCGTATGATTATAATAGAATCTGAGAGATCGACGCCGGATAGACGCTGCTTTGCTCGGATTATCGGGAAGTATGTCATACAATACAAAGTCTAGAAATGTACGTCTCCAGTCTTCGGTCATGGCTTCTGTTTTATTGGAAAAGACGTATTCCATAGTAGAATCGGAAGAAGACGAGGATGCTCTGTCAAACCCTAATCCAGTGTTAAGGTTGGAGGAATTAAATTCATCAGGGTTGAGAGAAGTTTCGTCTGGGTCATGGGAAAAACCCAAAGCCAAATTATTCTCGACGTAGAATAGCTCCCGGTTATAAACCACTATCAATTGTTGATGTCTGACCGGTATGGCTAGCACAGCAGCAAGATTAGCCAAAGCATCGGCTTCTGTATTACAGGCTCGCCGAACGTGTTCAATAAAGAAACCTTCAAAGGAAGAGGCCATAGAGAGTGCTGCTCGGTGATAAGGTATAAAATCCTGATGACGGACTTCGTATGTACCTCTTATTTGATTGACGATAAGTTTGGAGTCTCCATAAACTTCTAAATACTGAATATCCAGATGTTTAGCAAGTTGAAGACCGATGAGTAACGCATTGTATTCGTACATTGTTTGAACACGATTGATCCAGAGAATAAGCCCTCTGAATAGTCAGCCCTTCCGGGGATACAAGAACAATCCCGACTCCGGCGACAATATCGCCATTGGGACCCATCCTAGACGCTCCATCAAAGAATAGACGCCAGGTAGGAGTTTCTTCAGAAACCTGATTTGAATCCATAACTTCATCTGAAATCTCATCGTATAATTTAGAATCCTCTGGAACTGCATGAGCTGCCAGAAAATCAGCAAGAGCCTGTCCTTTAACTGACTTTTGAGGAATATAATGCATGTCATATTGAGCTAACAAGATTCCCCAATTAGCCAATCTGGAGTTGAGAATACCGGGTTTCTTCATCATAATCCTGATGGGATTCACTATGGAAATGCCATGAATCGTTTGACCGGTGATGTAATATCGCATCTTCTGAACGGCAAACATTAATGCTAGGCATTCTTTCTCAATTGGAGAATAACGCGGTTCAGTACCTGTCATTGTGCGACTGAGGTAATAAATAGCCTGTTCATGGCCATCTTTATTTTTCTGGGCGAGCAATGCACCGAGAGAATGCTTCCTGGCTCGAACATATAGAAGGAATGGTATTCCCGAGACGAGAGGTACCAAAATCGGAGGGTTCATGATGTACTGTTTGATGTCGTCAAATGCTTTTTGACATTCTTCGTTCCAGACGAAGGACACACCTTTCTTCAGAAGTTTGTTGAACGGTCTGCAGCGTCCTGATAAATTAGAGACGAATCTCCTGATATAAGCAATTCTTCCTTGAAATCCTCGTAGCTCTTTTAAGGTGCGTGGAGGACACATCTGTTGGATGGCTTTGATCTTCTCGGTATCCACATGTATACCTTTAGCGGTAATGACGAAGCCGAGAAATTTACCACAAGAGACGCCCAGGAAGGACTTAGTAGGGTTCATCTTAAGTTGATGTTGATGCATTAAATCAAAGATAGTCTTCAAATCTTGGATATGATCCTCCTTTTGTCGACTCTTGACTACAATATCATCAACGTAGCATTCGACTGTTTTTCGGAGATGTTCGCAGAATATAGTGCTCATTGCTCGCTGATACGTTGCTCCTACATTTTTGAGACCAAACGGTATCACTGTGTAACAGTATGTACCGATCGACGTTCTGAAGGAAGTATGTCTCTCGTCGTCTGGAAACATTTTGATTTGGTTGTACCCCGAATACCCATCCAAAACGACATTCGTTCGAAACCACACGTGTTATCGATCATGACGTCGGTGATTGAAAGAGGGAACTCGTCCTTAGGACAAGCCGCATTGAGATCGCAAAAGTCTATACAGACTCGAATCTTGCCAGTCTTTTTGAGAACAGGAACATTGTTAGCCACCCACTCAGGATGTTGTTCCTTTCGGATAAATCCGGAAGCCATAAGCTTGTTGACTTCAGCTTCAATTGCATCCATAATGTCTGGACGAAATCGTCGCTGTTGTTGTTTGACCGGTTTAGCATTCGGCATGATATTAAGTTTGTGTGTTGCGATCTTCGGATCTAGCCCTGGCATATCCTCATAGCTCCAGGCGAAGACATCGATGTAATCATGAATAAGCTTGATCATGTCTTACTTATCTGTTTCTGAAAGACATTCGCTGATGAATATTGGCTTGGGGGATCCCTCCTCACCAACATCAATTTGGATCAATTTATCTTCAGTAGGAGGTTCTCTTTGCTCAAACCTGAATTTCCATTGGTTGTCTAATCTTTGAGCCCATTGTTCCGATTCGGGTGATATTTCAAAATCATCTTCATCTTCATCATTTTCTTGCGGACCGTTGGCGGAGACCATATTGGCGGATAGAGTAGAACGATGAAAATCGCCAATACTTGTGTCAGAATCCCAAGAAAAGGAATCGGAAGAATCAGATCGTTCGTCTCCGTCGGATTCTGGATCCTCATGGACTGTATTGAAGAAGGGGATAGGAGTAATGTAACCCAATCCGCTTTTTGTCCTTCCGTATTTCAAGGAAGGAATTCGAACAGGCATTCTTCTTCCTTTTCTACTACTGAGGTCGGTTCTGAAGTCATAACCCATGTTCTTGATGATGTTTTTGGACTACTGACTGTAGCGACGTAGTTGTAACCTTCCGGTATCATCGTTTTTGTCGTCGTCTTCCAGATTAGGAGGATTCTGGGACCACTTGCAGAAGAATATTGGAGCTTCTCCTGACTTTCTAATAGGAACAAGGAAGTATGAATTTTGTACAGACTCTAATGATACTTCTGTATGAAGAGTTTGAACAACTCCTATAGTTAGTGGCTCTAAGCTATCTAGCAAATGTAAATAACTTTGTACATGATTACAAACATCAATATACTGTAAAGGAGATGCTTTAATAATATCAGATGCTGTATTTACAGAAGAAGGCTGAGCCTTAGTAGATTTAGTCAAATTAATGACTAAAGGGGAAGAAGAAGAGCGAGCAGAAGTTTTGTTTCGATTAAGGTCGATAACAAAAGGCTCAAAAAAGGTGAGCTCCCTTGAAGAGGATCGTGGATAAGTAGTGCGTCCACTGACTGGAATAACTAGAGTATCTGGTCTAGCCTGAGAAGATGGTGAGAGAGTGGTGCGTCCACTGACAGGGATTATCAGCGAACTTTGTGGAGCTTGGGAAGGCAATGAAGTGGTACATCCACTGACAGGAATTATCAGTGGGCTTTCTTCAGATGATTTAGTAGACCGCGGATGAGTGATACGCCCTTTTACAGGAATAACAAAGGTGTCAACTTTCGATGTCTCATCATCATCCATAGCTTGTAAGACTTTTGAATACTCATCTTTGTACATGCGAGAGTCACTGTAGTAAGCTTCGACTCCTCTGAAAGGATTAATGTCCGCGACTTCCTTTTAAACTTTTCCCTTTTCATCAATGTATTTGAAGCACTGGTGAAGAGTGGAGGGGACGATATTGTGTTCATGGAGAAAAGGTCTTCCCAAGAGCAAGTTGTAAGATCCAACTAACTCGATCACGTAGAATGTGATACTTGCCCGGAAATTGCCTATTTGTATTTTTAGGCGAATTTTCCCCAGAGGTTCGCTCTTGCCTTGATTGAACCCTAAAATGGTAGTGACTGTCTTGACTAGATGATGAACTAGAATCCGTAAGGCATCCAAGAGACTCTTAGGTATAATACTTAGAGCTGATCCTGGATCAATTAGAATACGGTCGACCTTCATCGTGTCAATGTACCCAGTGAAGTAGAGAGGCCGATCATGACGATTGTCCTCTAGAAGCATATCGTCTTAGGTAAAAGTGATGTTCGGAATGATTTCCAAGACACTGTTGCAATGTAGACAAGTCACCGGCTCTGCTTCCGGCTTCTTCAGATGAGTCAGGCAAGAGTCTGCTTGCAGTAGAGCTTTACTTAACGTTTCCCGAGTTTCCTTGGATAAACGTAAAAGTTCGAAGATGGACAACCTGGCTGAAGTGTTAGCAAGTTGAGCCAGAATGTCAAAATTATATGGCTTCTGCAATCTGGGAGAAAGAGACTTCTTGATTGGTTTGTCGAAGCGGGCAGGTTGCTTCCCTTTGTCGGCTGTTGTTGGTTTAGAGGGAATCGTCTCAGCAGGAGCATTTGAAGGTCCTTCGTTAGAGATGGGTGCTGGAGCTACAACCGGAGGGACATCAGAAGTTTCCTCTGGAGCTTCAGCGTAATCTTTCAGATATGTTTTTCCTGACCGGGTTCCGGCGAGAGCTTCGACTTCAGGCTCAGGTTCAGAGTCTACCGAAACCATGTTGTAATCCTTCATCTTGTTCTTGGTTTTTCGGTGCTCGATGAGAGCTTCAGTCCAGAAATCGAGGCCAACACGGAATTGATTATGTCTCAAAGTGAGGGCTAGAGGTGCTCGGAGTCCTTTGCCGGAGCTTAAACCAGGAGCAGTGGCTAGATCATAACCCATCTTCGCCATTAATTCACGAGATTGTGAACTATATAGATGAAACGCAGGTTTGTATCTGTCTTCGGATCGAGGTACAATTTTTACCTCTGTAGGGGGTGACTTTCCTGCTAGGATGAAAGTAGAGGTTAGAGAAAGATTGGGTGTGATGCTTGAAGTCATATGGCATGACTTAGTCTTCCCAGGTTTCTTTTTAGACAGAGGAGCCTTCCGAGGAGAAGAGAAAGACGTCTCGAACTCCGTCACTAAATCGGGGTGGATCCACATAATCTCTTCCTTTTTAGTGGTGACGGGAACAAGTCCTTCATTCTGGGCTGGTAGAATATTCACAACTTCAAGGGTTGCTTTAGGGATAGGGATAATCCTATTTTCCACCAATAACGGAGGAAAGTCACCGAACTGCATCGAAATCACATTTGCTGTGACTGTCTTGTCTTTAGGTGTTAGTGTCACAGCTCCTGATTTGATCATTTCTTGGATCTTTCCTTTTAATACGAAGCAAGACCGGATTGTATGACCCAGCATTCTGTGATATGGACAGTATTTTGGATGATCCGTCTTGTTGGCTTCATCAGGCTTTTTGATATCTGGCAGTTGTATCTTGTCACCTTTAAGTAAACATTCCAAGATGCCTTGAACATCGTCGTCGTCGAAAGAGTGTTCTTCCTTCGGCCGAGGAGGTCTCTGCTGTTGATTTGTTGGAGCTAGGGTAGCTTGGGCAGATATTACCTCTTGATTGTTGCTCTGTAGATTGACTTCGAGAGTCTCTTTTCCTTTGTGATTGTTTGGTCGCGTACTATTGCTAGTACTTTGACTTGATTCTTTGGGAGTCATGTGTACCCCCAGACCTTTGAAAGTCTCAGCACTGACTTCGGCAGCTTTGGCACTGACGATAAAGGAAGGCCAATCTTGGAACTGAGTGGATCCTATCCACATGCTGATGATTGGTAAGAGGTTCGACTTGCAAGTATCGATAGTGACGGCAACGGGAGTTCCGAGAGGCATTTTTAGAGCTTCTCTTCTGAATCTTTCAATGAAGCTCTCAGTGCTTTCATTATTTTTCTGTTTGATTCGTATAAGGGCTGACATGGTCATGTCGTTAATGCCTTCATAGAATCGTTCTAGAAATATCTGTTTGAACCCGGCAAATAAAGTAATGCATCCATCAGGGAGACTTCGATACCATTCATAAGCGGTTCCTTTAAGACAACCAACAAATACCCGAGTGAGGAGGGCATCGCTCGGTTGCAGCTGATCAGTCATTACCTCAAAGTGATTGATGAACTGACTTGGGGAGGTGGTCCCATCAAAGAAAGAGATGGTCGGAGGCTTGTATTTTGGGGGGTACGATACATCCTTCCATTGTATGGGGTAAGGCTGCTTGATACCTAATCTTTGTAAGCCGTCATTTTGCTTGAACGCTTCGAATTGAGACCGAAGATTCTTCAACTCTTCAGTGACCGCTCCGAAAGATTGCGGTGTCGTTGCTTGTTGAGCATAATTGGGAGGAGGGACTGCAGTATATATACCACCCCTAGCTCCGGACTGACTTAGAGTGGGCTGTACATGAACATTAGACTGTACCCCCGGAATAGTAGAAGGTTCCAGGTTTGGGGCAACAGGAGTATTTAATACCACTGGTGGTACTGTTTGTTGAACTTGCTGAGTTTGTTGCTGAGCTTGTATAAGAGTATGCATAGCAGTCAATGTATCCGCCATGGCTCGTAACTGTTGTTCCAAGGAAGAAATCCTTTGTTCATGAGCCTCAGTGCTAGTCGAAGGTTCATGATTGCCATCTACCATATAAGTGGTAATCATTCGAGGTATCGACGATGAAACAGTCTGTTCTGAATCGTCGCTATAAGAGTCAGCATCTTTCCCGGGGCTATTCACGGGAGTTAATACTGGGAAGTTGGACTCTCCTAGGAAGTCCTCCGTGGTCTCAGGATTATCACCTGGATGAGAAGAAGAAAAGACCCTGGTCGAAGCTCTGGTTCTGGATCTGGTGCCGAGGTAAACACCGTCTTCAGAATCTAACATAGAATCAGATCGTATTCTACCCCCAGTATTTCTGGAGGTCATGTTGACAGAAGCATAAAGAGGTTCATCTTCGTCTGGTATTGGTTCATGTTGAATCCGTTCGAAGACAGATCGTCTTTTCGGTGAACAACAACACTAGATCACGACCCGAGGTTAGAAGTTACAACAATGCTCTTCATGACGAATATGAGCAATATCAGAGACAGATGGAGTGTTGATTCTCCGCTTGTTTTGCAGATGTTCCCGGAGATCTTCGGAAACAGACTGGGAAGTGTTTGAAGATAATCTCTGTGTAGAAACTTATCTTTTATTCTTCTGTCTTTTTGGTTCTTGAATGTACAAAGACCGATTGATCTGAGCGATATAGTTCTTAGCATATTGTGCATCAGGGTCCATTATACTTGTCCCAGTTTGATAAGGCTTCTTTATGTCGGAAGTAGAACCGAGACAATTTCGGTTAAGCTTGTTACGAAGGTCCATCAGAGGTACAACTTTGGTATCGGTCTTGGATACTTACAATTTGCCTTTCTCGGATCGAGAAATTTTGAAAGAAGGAAGATGATCATTATTCCGACTGGGAGTCGGTAATAATCCATCTTTAGAGGAAGTAGCCAAAAGGCGTTTTCCTTTGTTTGATCTAGTAAGAGTACTAGTCAAATTAACCCCAGAGGTAAAAACCTTAGGAGCAGAGGAGTTGACTAAAGAGTCGTTCCTTGGTTGGCACAAGATGTGCAAGCTGTTGGGGAATCTTCAGAGAATTCTTGTCATACGCTGCCTTTGACTAGCGTATGGTTGGTCAATGATTGCCATACGCACAGAGTTATTAATGGCTAAAGAGCCGACTGCTGTCGTAGGAGTAGAAGAAGAAGAGACTTTGACATGTCCAGAGATGGGTTCCCTTGGACACGCTGACTTGGCTAAAGAACCCATTTTGTCAGCGTGACTAGGAGAAGCCACTGTTGCTGTATTCAGAGAAGCCGAGGCGTGCTTCGCTGAGGTTGGAGACGTGTTCTTGTCAGCGTAGGAAGTGACAGAAGCGTCTCGGGCCGCCGGAGAAGACTTAGGGACATAGACAGAACGTCCCTTCTTCTTGGCAGAGAGAAAAGTGGAAGAAGCCGTTCGGCCCTCCTTCGTCTTGAGCATTTCTTCATAAGCAGATTGGTCGAATTGTACGACCATCATCTTCTTCGTCGAACCGATCGACGAAGTATCGCATTGAGTTGTTGCTGTCTCGTTATAGGAGACAACTTTCTCCAACAGAGTCGCTAATTTGTTTTCCATAAATAAATTCTATTTATTTATTGTGTTTCTGAGAAAATTACAACTGTAGGAATCTGATCTAGAAGACGATCACTTTATCCCTTGGACGATACGATGAAGAAGGCTCGGACCTCGAAGAACTTGGACAGCAACTGGACAATCTCTCTGTTCTCTCTGAATTGAATCTGGTGTCTGTTGAAGGTGGAGAAACTCTCTTTTATAGAGTTCTGGATAACTTCTCTGGGCATACGCTCAGTCTGTTACTTGACGTGTGCATAACTGCAGGGACGCGTGGCGAATTTTGGTGGAGAGACGTTGGAGTGCGGTTGAGAGTAGTGGAGTATATCCAGGAGAGATTGATGGCATGAATGCCATATTGTATAACTTCTGAATGAGTGGGTAACCGAATACAGGACACATGAGAACGTGTGTTGACTGTATATTTGAAGTCATTCTGAATGCATTTGCTTTGATACGCTGTCTTTTGGAGAAGTATGACTAGCATACGCTGTCTTGTTTGAAGAGGAGTCGTATGGAGTCCATACGCTGTCTTTTGGATACGTATGTCTTGCATACGCTGACTTGGATAGCAAGGAGTCATATGGAGTCTATACGCTCACTTGGGTGACAAGAAGTCGTATGGAGTATATACGCTCACTTGATGAGGAATCGTATGGAGTACATACACTGCCTTGATGAGGAGTCGTATGAAGTACATATGCTATCTTGATGAGGAGTCGTATGAAGTACATACGCTGTCTTGATGAGGAGTCGTATGAAGTACATACGCTGTCTTGATAAGGAGTCGTATAACTGGAGAAGTAGATACGTGGCTGTCCTCAATCTTCTTGAATACGTCATATCTCCCAATAACTGACAAATATCTCTCGAGCGTCGTGTTGCGAATATGACGGCTGATAGACTGTCAGAAATGACAGTAATGATGACTGTGCATTCATGATGGCTAATGAGCTGTCCTCGTAAAAGATAAAATCAACTCTCAAAAATCCATACGACGGTTAATTCTCCTAAGACAGCTGTTTTTTTGCACGAAAGACGAAGTGTCAGATTTATCCCCCACTGAGCATATGCTGTGCTGTCAGTCGAGAAATAATAAAATATTCACTGAGCGTATGACTTTTGTACTGAGCGTATGGCCTTTGGCTGAGCGTATGGCCTTTGGCTGACTTGGTCTTATGTCAGCGTGTCAGAATTTTTCACACCCTAAAGTTAGGTTGTGATAAACATTGGGTTGGTTAATATTATACTGGTTTAAATGTTAGCTTATTTCATATTCTTGTATGTAAATGCTGAACTAAAACTCGGTCTAACCTTTCATTACTAAAGCTATAAACCTGTATAGTGACACCCACACTCTAACATAGTATACACTGCCATGTAACCTAACCCTTCCTCTCTATGTTATGTTCATATATCTATATAGATATATATAGAGTTTATGCATACATGTTATAATGTATATAGATACATAACTAAATCTCTACCTCTTTATATATACATATATACATGGTTAGCCATGCATGTTATGAGCAAATGAGTTGTGTATTGTAGATTGTTTAACCAATATGCCATGATTAGTGTAACTTGATAGTTATTGTTTGAAACCCAAATCCTCCTATGCACTATTATGTATATTTCACATACACACACACATACCTATTATCTAACCATATGAACATGTCCACATACATCCATACACACACGAACTACATAACTTGTACATAATGCTAGCTTTTCCCTCTCTAACGCTATATATATAAATATATTGTGATTGGATTTCCATGCAATTGACTTTCATTCTTTAACTTTTGATTTTGATTTTCTTGAATAGTACCCCTTATTAGATAAATGGTAGTTAACTTTATTTTATTTTGATAAGTACCAGTTTTCATATAGGATGGTAGACTGCCTTATAGTCTTGATGATTGTTATTTCTGTATCTTTTCTAGTTTAGCACCCTAGATTGCTTGTGTGTTTTGATACCCTATGACCGTTTTGGTTTAGCATGACTAGTATACCTAGATGAGACTTTCACTACCACCGTATGCCATGATCCTGTATGTCATCCTTTTAAATCGTATGATTGTTTAAGTTCTGAGACTTTGATTGGGGGGGTTGACCTAGAAGGAGTATGAATATTTTAATTTCGAGGACAAAATTTTTCTAAGGTGGGTAGACTTGTAACACCCAGTTTTCTAAAATGAGGGTAATTTTGAAATTTTGTAATTTTAATCATTTATTTATTTGACATTTAAATCATGATATGATTTTTGGTAATTTTTAAATCATTTTAAAACTATTTAAAATCATGACTTGTGATTTTGATATTTTGCTAGTAAAACCCTAGAGACTGTTTGACCTAGAGCCTAACCATGTGATTATGATATTTTAATATCATTTCTGGCCTAAGGATATTTTGCATTTGACCTCTTTGAATTATTTTGATATTTATTGCGTTGGTGATTGTTGATTTTGACCTTTGATAAGTGTGATTTTGTGATGGTTTTGTGTCCGTAGCGGACACGTATCAGTTTTTATTTACAAATGTTTGATGTGCCTCAAAGAGATTTTTTTTATAGCTGATATTTTTTTTAAAAGTAGTTGAATGAGATTGTTTTCTGCATGTGTTTTCTGTGATTGCTTTGTTTTAATTTCGAGGACGAAATTTTTTTAAGGTGGATAGATTTGTCACCCCCAGTTTTCAGAAATAGGGGTATTTTTGCCATTTTATATTTTTGAATATTTTTAAAATTTATTTTATTATTTATGATATTATTTTGGGGTTGAAATTTATTTTATTATTTATGATATTATTTTGGGGTTATTTGAGTCGGGTTCGAATTTCAACTCAATCCGACTTGAAACGGGGACCCAGGGGGTAGTTTGACTCTAGTGGGACCCACACACTAGTTAGGCATGGCCCATATGATATTAATTTTAGTCCACATGATATTAATTTTAGCTAGTAGTTAGACTAATTATTTATGTATAGGTTTAGTTTAATTAGGGACTTAAAACTAGACTAAATTGACCTCAACCTTTAACCCATTCCTAATTTAAATTAAATAGATTAGTGGAGGGCATTTTGGACATTCAAATAGGGGACACCTCACCCTTTTTGGATAGCCACCTATGGGGGGGGGATAAGGAGTGAGTCACTCTTTCATTTATTTGTTTTCATCCACTTTCTCTCTCTTGTTCTTCCCCAAATTAATTTAGAGATGAACCTCCATTGATTTCATCTCTAAATCAACCCTTTCTTCCACCAAATCTTCTTCATTTCTCCTCTACTCCATGGTTAGAGGGTGCTAGCCAAGTTTGGGAGGATTCAGAGCTCGTTCGTGTCCATTTAGAATCTCTACGTGTCGGTGTCGTGTCGGAAGGATTTTCCTTTGAATCTCTCTCCCGGAAGGTATAATCTCTCCTCTAATCCATACCTACATGCATATAGAAATATTTCAAACCTATAGGAATGACCCCCATGGTTGTATCTCCATTTGTGTCTATTTCGCGTCCATTTGGAGGTCATAGGAGTATCCTTTGTGTTGTGGTTGTGTCCATGTGGGAAAATCCCAAATTTGGACACACTATGTGTTATTTTTATGTATGAATGAATTATTACATGTTTAATCTCATATTTTTGTATTGGAGATGTGTTCTATAGTGTCTCATATATATATATTAGTGTAGAGAGTGAGTTCTTGATATATTATGTTATATACTTGTGTTTCTTTTGTCTCAAACTACCTAAATTCGTCATAATATTTATCCACATTTTTAGTAGCAATAGCAACTTAGAAATGTCATAACTTTTAGCTTAAAACTCGAATTTATCTCCCGTTTGTTTTAAAAGAACCGTATCGAAGTTAGCTTTCCAAATATATATTTTAATAAGCCAAATTCTTTATGTAACTTTCTGTAGAATTATTTGAGTATCAGCTATACGAAAGACAAATACGTTTCGGTATTTTCGCGATTTCGGGAGCTTCCGGACACGAAAATGCGATCCGTTTGAAGTTTCGGAAATCTAACACGAAGGACTACAGCATACTTTAATCCTAGAATTTAGTAAATGCCCAATTGGTACAACATTAATTTTAAGTAGAGTGACTATACGATATATGCATTTTGTGTAACCTATGAGCCTATGTAGTATGGATATTAAATGAATATAGAGTATGTAATACATGATATGTTAGATGAATGAAATAATATATATATGATATATATTCTCTTTACATTAATGTATATGTATGGTTGAATGCAAGCATGTAGGAATGCAATTAATATAATGCATATGAGCAATGTATGAATGAAAGAATGATATACAATGTATGCATGAAAGTATATAATGAATGCTAGATATGAATACAAGATATATATGTAATGATAGATATGAATGCATATTGTATAAATATTGTAATGCAATATATAATGATAACATGTATGGTAATGTAGAGTATATGATGCAAGCATGAATGAATGGAGGAAATACATGTATATAGATAATATAGAATGTAATATATGAATGCAAGCATGCAAGATAATATATTGTATCCATATATGATGTATTTAACTTAAAGATAATGTAATATATGAAAGGAATAATAATATATAACATGATATGTAGGATAATACAAGGTATGAAATATATGATGTGTGCATGTTTGTTTGTCTCTATGTTAATGTATGAAATGGTATGAATATAGTACAATATATGCATATGTATAAAACATGTAGGTAATACATAGATGCATGAATGAAATGAATGTTTGCAATATCTTAATATAAATACAAGTATCTAATATGCATGGATGTAAGTATAATATAATACAAGAATACATGTATGTATCATGTAAATGTAATATACATGATATGTATGTATGCATGTATACAAGGTAAGTATGTATGTATGTATTTCTATAAACTGAGTTAACCTATAACCTTTTACACACATGCATTCATACACCCTTTGACATCATGTATCCCATGTCACATACACCTACCTATCACTAAATTTTAGAACATTAACACATATCCTTTCACACACATGCCAAACACACACATACTCACTTACTCTTTTACCTCTATTTCTCTCTATATATATGTATGTGCCTATATATATAGCTTTTCTATATATATCTATCTATATGAATATGTGAATGTGAATAATATATATACATTATATGACTAAGTTTGTGTGCCTTGTTAGCTTATGGTTTAGTTTTGTGCTTGGTTTAGCAAGTGACTTAGGCTATGAGTTAGTAGCTATCTTGGATACTTGATTTGCATATACTTAGTTTTTTTAGACCTAAAATAACTTGTTTGACCTAATTTAGACTTGTTAGACCTAGTTTGACCATAGTTGACCTAGGTTTGACTTTAAGGGTTGACCAAGTTGACCAAGAGTTGACTTTGGTCTAGATGGACCTAGAATCATGTAGAATGCATAGTAGAACTTCATATTACCATTTTGGACTTGTTGTGACTTGTGCTGTTCTGATTAGGAGCCAGACACCTCTCCTCGGACAGTATATTTACTTTGGACATTCAGACACCAGGCGAGTACATTATCTGATCTTTTCATACTTACCTGGATTATATTCTTGGTCTAGATTACTCTACTTGATGCTGACACGTATCTTCATAGATTAGTACTATATGGATCCTTTCCTGAGATGTTATCCCTCTACGGGTGCATCGGGTATTTTATGTTCATGTACTTTATCATGTGCATCAGGTACTCCTTGTACTCGTACAAGTTCATGTTTTTACATGTTCTCATGTGCTTTCATGTGCTTCATGTGCTTTCATGTGCTTTATCATGTGCCTCATGTACTGCTCATTACATGAGTTCACGTATCTTAGCTGTATTCATGTGCCTATAACATAACTTGAATGGATCCTTGTGTATTGATTGGGGCGGGGTGAGTAGAATTGGTTATGTGAACACTATCCCCAGTAGCTGTATTTATGTGCCTCCTTAGTTGTATTCATGTGCCCCTAAGCCGTTTACATAACCATATTGTTCTCTAAATCACGTATCCACTTACAGTCTCTACTAACATGTATTTACTTTCAGTTACAAAATATCTCCAGTTTACTCGTACTTCTATTCAGCACTTCCTGTATTTTACTCTATTGCATAATTTATACTCCTAACCTGCTGTGAACTGTTTTAGAGATATGTGCTCGTTCCCGTCCTGATTGGACCTGTTGATAAATTTTACAGATAGCCTGGAGGCTGCCTGTTAGCCTAGAGGAGACACAGTAGAGGTTGTATAGATAGTTAGGATTTGATTATAGCTTATTTTTCAGTTGTCTTTAGTTGTATTTATGGATTTACTGTATTTGAGCCTTGAGATGTATTTCTGGGTTGTGTATCTTAGACATTTAGACTTCTATCTGCTGTATCTCTTTTGGATTTCATGTTTTATCTATCTTCCATTATACTCTACCTTAGATGTGATTGAGTTTACATTCTACTATGTCACCCCCACTCGGGGAGTATAAACTGCTTAGCCTTATATTGTTACATGCATGAGACCTAGGACAGCGTTCTACCACCGACACTGCGGCGTAGGCTGGATGTACCCACGTCTCGCGCCCTAACTCTAGGGTGAGGGTCGTGACAGAAAACTCTCAGGATCTCAGGATACGACAGCCGTATCCCGCTGCATGGAGAGACGTCCCATTCCCTCCTCGGTGCAAACTATTCAACATCAACCCTTAAGACAGGAAGACATCTGCAAGCCGATACGTGACCTACTTTGAGGTCATGATAGATCATCTGCCGCATGACGATGCCATCCTTACACGTTTGTTCATTGGGGCATTGGAGGGAGTCGCATTCGACTGGTACTGCAACCTGCCGGACAACTGTATCCATTCCTTTGCCGGCTTCAAACGTATGTTCTTGGAGAAGTTCTATGAGGTGGGGCAGGATGTCATAATGTCAACCCTCATGGACGTTTTTCAAGGCGAGAAGGAGTTGACAAGGAACTACAATGAGCGATTTCGCCAAACCGCGATGAAGCTGCCCTTCGGTAACCCGGACTCTTCCTTAATTAAAATTTGCCAAAAGAGGCTGCTCCCAACAATCAGCCTCTGAATGGGCGAAAGTCAATTCAAGGACTGGAAGACTTTTATCATCAGCGCCACTAGTGCAGAAGATAAGTTGAAGAAAGCTCACCAACTGTGATTGTACAACTCGGAGGGAGACGACAAGGACAAACGCCGTAATGCCAACAACAACAATGGCGGTAATTCCTCCTACAGCCGAGACAACTAGGGTAGACAGGCTATGGTAGCCGACACAGCCTCGAAGCCTGAACCAAAATAGGTAAAAAAGCAATAGCCACAGATGACTTACTCCTTCGAGGATAGTCATGTGCAATCTTTGACATGCTCTTATAGGGAGACAGAATTCAGCTCCCTCCGCCAAGGCGTGAACCTCGGCCTGCAGAGATGGAGATCCCCATGTATTGTCACTACCATCGCTACGTCCACCATGCCATGCAAGACTGTTTCCAATTGAAGCGGTATATCCAAAACCTTGTCGACTCGAAGGCCCTGGCTATTGATTTCGAGGAGGTGACGGTCGCTGCCAACATGGTATCGGTCCATTTCGGCAACTTTCCGCCGACAAGGACCCAAGACGGCATAGTACCCATCCTTCGGGCAAAAATGGAGGTCGCTAATCTTCCACCCCCCCGAGACCAGGTTGCTGGACTGGTACCCCTCACCACATCGTGAGGAGAGATCATGTGGGTCTATCCGAACTTAGTATCTGAAGTAACCCAGCCAGCATCACCCTCTGTTGGCAAGAAAAAGGACGGAAAAGTGAAATCCTGTCGCACAATCTCGACCGACGTCGAAGAAGCGACAGCTGTCGTTACCCGGTTTGGTGCGCAAACTCAACCCGGGCCGGCCAACTCGGCTGAAGAACGTCAGCAATCCACTGCTGATACCCCAAGACCTTCTCAGCCTCCGCCGGCCGATAAGCCCAAGCCAAAGGAGACCCGCTTTGACAAGCCGCTCCGGAAAGACCCGCCTCACGGGCTGGAGAAGCCCTACAATTTTGATATTTTGGCACAACTGGCCAACACACCAGCCAAATTGTCATTATATGAGCTCCTGAGACTTTCCAAAGATGTTCGCATCGCATTGAGCGAAGCACTCCAGAATGCCGACACATATCTGGCTCAGGCCAATCTTACAGGGGAGAGCTCACCAGCGGATCACCAAGACAGCGCTTGCACATGTGCAATGCCCAATATTGTCTTCACTCTGCAGGACATGCTTTTCAAGACCAACCTGCACGATCGCCCTCTATATTATACTGGATACGTCGGTGACATCAAGGTGGATCGGATGTACATTGATCCCGGCTCTTCGATAAGCATTATTCCAAAGAGCTTGCTTCACCATCTGCGCATCCCTATGCATCGGCTAACCCCTACCAGCACCGCCATCAGCGGCTTCAATTCCGGGAGAAGCTATCCCATCAGGAAGATTCGCCTGAAGTGCCAAATTGGCGACCTTCAGTCGAAAGTAACCTGCTATGTCATAGACGCAGACACCTCCTACAATATTCTCCTGGGGCGTCCATGATATATGATTACATGATCGTGCCCTCCACATTGCACCAGTGATTCAAGTACGTCGACAAGTATGGCTTCGTGAGGACGAAATTTTTCGACATCGATCCCTTCAAAGGGGTCGAATCCTATTATTCGGATTCTTGCTTGTTCAAAAAATCCAAGAGGCACCTGATCAACGAAGATATTCAAGAGCAGACGGAGGCCATTGTGGGGTCGAAGGAACCTTTGAGGATCCATCTCCAACCCCACAAATCAGGCAGGACTGTACCTCTTACAGCTACTCTGCGTAGAGAAATAACTAGTCTCCCGGTGCTCACCGCACAGAAGAAGCAGATGACAATCCGACTGCCAAGGTCTGGCAAAGGGCCAAGACCTACGATGGAGCCACTAACAATCAGGCTGCCGAGAGCCGGCCAACAAAAAACAGAGGAGCTTAATCCCTCTGTCAAGCCGATGACGATTCGTCTTCCCAGAATGAGTCGACAGCCGAGCGCTATGAAGGGGACTGCTAGCGAGCCAACAACTCCCCGCCCAGTACCGAGCACCAAACTGGGGGTCACTAGTGCGCCAACTGATAGAACTGGGGATTCCCAGGACCCTTCCTTTGGTGTGCGTATTGATCGATAGAAAGTTAAACAGATCTAATACGTGTTCTAACCCTTCATAGGCGGAAACTAGGGTTCACGAATTATACCTGCGGCAGAAAGGAAATAAGTAATTCCTGGCAATCTCGAGCGGACGACCCCAAGATCTTCTGCACGTATTCCTTCCTCGAGTTGGACGTCGTGTGGGCGACGATCTCCCAACCTTTTCTTCTCCTTGGCAGCACTTTCTTTCTCTCCTTACGTGAATCACGAATTTAGAGAAAATTTTAGATTTCTGATCTGTAATCTGGCGGCCAGAGAATAGAGGATATATATAGGCTACGACAGGGACCATGAGGAGAAATTAGGATTAGGCCTCCTAACGGATCTGGA
Source organism: Iris pallida (assembly GCA_029216955.1). Classification (NCBI taxonomy): domain Eukaryota; kingdom Viridiplantae; phylum Streptophyta; class Magnoliopsida; order Asparagales; family Iridaceae; genus Iris; species Iris pallida. Next base: position 16,286,899 of record JANAVB010036019.1, read on the forward strand.
TATCCCGTGTTCAGCCCGAACACACAATCCAGGCCCATTAACAATAGCTCGGTCCACTAATGAGCTATTGTTGCACTACCTCCCTAATCCCAAATTATGTTTGTGGGCTCCTTTTATTATATGCTCATTTGGCTCCCCATGTTAAGATATCGTATGTCCGTCGATCAAATTAAGTTACTGACAACTATATTAATTTGACATCTTTTATCCTTAAGTAGTACCGCTCAACTTTATTTGTCATGTCGGATATAATCCACCTGCAGGGTTTACATGACAATCCTTATGAGCGCCTTAAGAGGACATCATCAACCCGATGTATCGGGACATGGATTCCATTTATAATCAACAGCCCATCATACAAACAATGTTATTACCCAATTCATAGAGGTTGTTGATCCATAATGAATCTTACTCTTTTATGAGTCAAAGTAATGCACACTGCATATACATGTCCGTTATTATATCCGGATTAAGAGTACAAGCATCCATAATAATAGAGGTGTTTGTTCTCTTATGTAGTCAGTACAAAGAGAACAACCTCAAGTGGTCCTGTTCAATACACACAAAGTGTACTAGTGTAAACCTATAGTCAAGATAGACTAATACCAGATTACATTACAACCTTTCCAATAGATTGTCCAAGTCCATCTAGGTTGTGAACTATTTATATACTCCATAAGAAACTGATAATATGATCTTCTGTGTGACACCACACACCATATTATCTACAATATAGAATATCACACATTTGCATTAACACTTACAACAAATACAATATGCAAACATTTGCCCATATGATTCTCATTCAAAATTTAAGGAAATAAGGTTACTACAAAAGTGATGCTTTTAGTATATAATCCTAACAATCTCCCACTTATACTCAAAGCATTGCTTTTCAGTATACTGTTACAAATCTCCCACTTATACTTAAAGCCATGCTGCTACACATCTGACTCCCATTCCCTGAATATGACTGTCAAAAGCCTTAGTTGGTAAGCTCTTTGTAAAGGGATCAGCTAGGTTGTCGGCTGATGCTATCTTGATCACAGCAACTTTTTCTTTCTTTACAAAATCTCGTATCAGGTGGTACTTGCGCTCAATATGTTTGCCTGTCTTATGGGCTCGTGGTTCCTTCGAGTTTGCAACTGCACCACTATTATCACAATAAAGTGTAATAGACTTAGGCAAACTAGGTACCACATCCAAGTCCAACAGAAAGTTTCTGAGCCAAACCGCTTCTTTGGCTGCCTCAGAGGCTGCCACATACTCGGCTTCCATGGTGGAATCAGCAATACATTTTTGCTTGATACTCCTCCACACAATGGCTCCACCTCCCAAAGTAAACACATAACCTGAGGTAGATTTCCTGGAATCCCTATCTGACTGAAAATCTGAGTCTGTATACCCTAAGGGAACTAAACTATCTGCCTGGCAAACTAGCATATACTCTTTAGTCCTTTTCAGGTACTTCAAAATATGCTTTACGACAGTCCAGTGCTCTTGTCCTGGGTTAGACTGATATCTGCGGACCATGCCTACGGCAAAGCAGATGTCTGGTCTCGTACATAGCATTGCATACATTAAGCTTCCTACTGCTGAAGCATAAGGAACTGCCTTCATGTTCTCTATCTCTTTAGGTTTCCTCGGACACTGCTCCTTTGATAGAGCAATTCCATGTCTAAAAGGTAAGAAACCTTTCTTAGAATTTTGTATACTAAAACGAGTTAGTACAATATCGATATAGGAAGCTTGGGATAAGTCCAACATCCTTTTCTTGCGATCTCGTAGAACTTTGATCCCAAGGATGTGACCTACTTCTCCCAAGTCCTTCATATCAAACTGTTTGGATAACCATACCCTTATATCAGATAATACCTTCACATTATTTCCAATGAGCAAGATGTCATCCACATAAAGTACTAGGAACACCACCATGTTTCCGTCACACTTTCTGTATACACATGATTCATCCTGACATTGATCAAATCCATAGGATTTTATCACCTGATCAAAATATATGTTCCAAGATCTGGAAGCTTGCTTAAGTCCATAAATGGACTTTTTGAGCTTACATACAAGATGCTCCTGGCCCTTTTCAATGAACCCGTCTGGTTGCTTCATATAGATGTTTTCCTCAAGACTTCCATTAAGGAAAGTTGTCTTGACATCCATTTGCCAAATCTCATAATCGAGATGAGCTGTAATAGATAAAAGAATCCGAATAGACTTAAGCATGACTACAGGAGAAAAGGTTTCCTCATAATCGATACCCTCTCTTTGAGTAAAACCTTTTGCTACAAGCCGAGCTTTAAAAGTTTCAACCTTACCGTCTGATCCTCTTTTTCTCTTATAGACCCACTTGCATCTAATGGCTTTTACACCAACGGGTGGTTCTACAAGCTCCCAGACCTGATTAGAATCCATAGATTCTATTTTAGATATCATTGCTTTTTGCCAAGACTCTGCACCTTTATCTTGGAGTGCTTCATTATAGGTACAGGGATCATAATCTTGTTCCTCAGGGACGAAGTCTGACGACTCTCCCAAGAACATATATCTATCAGGTTGTATCACAACCCTCCCACTACGACGAGGCACTATCGGTTGTGGTGTAACATTTGTGACACGTTGTGCAGTTATTTGTGGTTCATCATTTTGTACTGTTGGTACTGAAGTACTTGGTGTCTCACGTCTCAATTCTTCTAGAACAACTCTACTTGTGGGTTTATGGTTCATCACATAGTCTTCCTATAAGAATCGGGCATTGGTGCTAACAATGACCTTCTTATCCTTAGGACTATAAAATAAACCTCCTTTCGTTCCTCTTGGATAGCCTACAAACAAGTGTACTTCTGTACGAGATTCCAACTTATCTGCTTTCCTATTCAGCACATGTGCTGGACTACCCCAAATACGAACATGTTTCAGACTAGGCTTACGCCCAATCCACAGCTCTGTGGGAGTAGGAGGTACTGACTTAGAAGGAACCAAGTTCAAAATATAAGCTGCAGTCTCTAAGGCATATCCCCAAAACGAATCTGACAAATCCGAATAACTCATCATTGATCTAACCATCTCCGTAAGAGTTCTATTCCTTCTTTCGGCTACACCATTCTGTTGGGGCATTCCAGGTGCAGTCAATTGGGATACAATCCCAGCCTCTGATAAATAATCCCTAAACTCTCCAAAAAGGTACTCGCCACCACGATCTGATCGTAATGACTTGATACATTTTCCATGACGTTTCTCCGTTTCAGCCTTGTACTCTTTGAATTTCTCAAAGCACTCAGACTTACGGTGCATCAAATAAATGTATCCATACCTTGAATAATCGTCAATAAATGTGACAAAATATTTAATGCCACCTCTAGCTTGGATAGTCATGGGTCCACACAAATCAGAATGAACCAATTTCAACACATCTTTGGCCCTATACCCCTTTGCCGTAAAAGGCCTTTTGGTCATTTTACCTTCCAAGTAGGATTCACAGACTGGTAGTGCCTCCACTTCTAATGAACTCAAAGGTCCATCTTCAACCAGTCTTTGAATCCTTCTTAGGTTAATATGCCCCAATCGTAAGTGCCAAAGATATGTTTGGTTCATACAAGAAGGTTCTTTTCTCTTATTTAAGTTAGATGACATATTATTCATTTCCATAAGTTGCATTGTGGGCGAAATAGGATTAATGACATACAAATTATCAATCAATGCACCAGAACAGATAAAATGTTTATTCTTTCTAATAACAATATTGTCATTAAAATAAACTGAATATCCATCCTTAACTAACATAGAAACAGAAACTAAATTTCTTCTAAGTGAAGGTGCATAAAGACAATCTCTCAATGTCAAAGACTTATTTCTACTAAAAGATAAAATAACATCTTCTAATGCAACGACCGATACTTTTGTAGCATCACCCATAAACAAGCATATCTCTCCATCACTAAGCTGTCTGGTTTCTTGGAACCCCTGCAATGTATTGCAGACATGATTAGTGGCTCCTGTATCTATACACCAGGTGCCGGTAGATAACATCGCTAAACATGTTTCAACTACTAGTAAATGAGATATACCTTCTTTGTTCCCTTGTTTGAGAAGTGGACAATCAGTCTTCCAATGTCCTGACCCTTTGCACTTGAAACATTTGCCTTTCGGCTTTTTCACCGCGCCTTGAGGTCCCATGCCCTTCTTTGCTGAGTTTGCCTATTTCTGAATGTTATTCTTCTTCTTACTGCATTTTGGCTTAGAAGTAGAAGCTTTTTCAGAAACAAAAACATGACCACTCTGCCTAAAGAGAGATTCAGCATCCTGTAGCTCTTTTGCAAGTTCTGCCAAACTATACAACCTTTTGTTCATGTTGTAATTAAGGCAGAAATTGTCAAAACTTTTAGGCAGAGTCCCGAGAATGATATCGACCTGGGTTTCCCCATCGATTTCAGCTCCAAGGATCTCTATCTCATTCAGATGACCCATCATCTTGAGAACATGATCCCTTACTGGTGTACCCTCAGCCATTTTTGTATTCATCAAACATTTTATAGCAAACTGCCTAGCTGCTCTACTCTGATGTCCGAAGAGTTCCTTGAGGTTATACATCATGTCATAAGCTGTGGCCATGGCCTGATGCTGATGTTGAGTACATTTGACATAGATGCCAGAATGTAACACCGCGCCATCTCTTCTGCCTTTTTCTACTTCTTATAAGCCTCTTTGACCTCTTCATCAGAGTTAACATCAGGCTTAGGTGGGCATTCCTCAACAAGTACATATTTGTACTCCTCAGCAGTCAGAACAATATCCAAATTACGTTTCCAGTCAATATAATTAGGTCCAGTAAGTTTGTTTTCTTTAAGAATCACCATAAGTGGACTGAAAGAACCCATTTTTGAAATCCTGAGAATCACATAAATAAAATTATGTAGGGCAAAAAAAACTTTTTGAATTAACTAAATATTGATTCCCTCAAAACAATAATAAGGAATTCACCAACACCTTGAACACCATGAATTTAGCATGCCACGATAGTGTGGACGTATAAAAATTCAACTTTGTTCAAGTAGATTTTTCTTATTAATTTTACTATCATGTCAATATAACTTTATGACAAATAAAATTAATATGCTGGTCTTGCTCTGGTCATACAAATAATAGCAGTGACTCCGATAGGGAGGATACCATTATTTGTATCTAAGTGTATACCATTACTTAATACTAAGTCCATTACCTTGTAATGAGTTCCTTCAGATGGAGAAGTGAACAAATACTAGGTAACTTTCTACAATTATCCCTAAGGAAGTTTGTACTGGTGATCCATAATTATACTCATCCGATATGGAGGAAAGCACTAAAGCCAACACGCAAGTATAATTACATCACCTACAAACCAGTAATGGAGACCATAGGATTTACACTAAATAAAAATCCTCTCCCACTTAGTTATTTAACAATGAGGGTTTTTCTACTAGTTGATATTATGTCCATGTTGTCCATTATTAATGTATGTTTGGTTTTTCAAAAAAAATAACCACACAATAATAAACATGCATAATCAGAAAAAGCAAAATGACAAAAATAAGAGAAAATATCTAACTATTATGGTCATCTTTGCTGCTCCGTCCTCAACTATCCGAATCCAAAATTTGGCACTGCGTAGATCTATACGGGGTTCGACCTGCCCGGTCAGGTCGCGGGGTTCGGGGCAGCGCCCCGATTTTTTATTTTTTATTTAGGTTTTGGCTGTCGATTCCTTCATCGAAAATTATCTGTCTGCCTCTGGATTGCTTAAAACCAGCATCTCGTCCGGCGTCAGAAACAGCCACCACCGCCATCACGATTGATCAAAAATAATTAAAATTACATCAATCCTATGCCTCCCGAAGGAGTTCACACATAATCTAGATTGAAAAAATAAATTAATAAACACGATCAACCCTCATGATTTTAATTACATCCACAGCAACAACAACATCCACGACATGTCCGTGGTTTAAACAACACAATCAAAAAACATGCATTGGACCATAATAGTTGGATCTAAGATGCCTGCAAAACCGATTTAGAACAGATCTACATCAATCGACTATTACATAGCGCAAGTTTTATTGGACAACATGGACGTATCAATCAATACGTAGATCCAAAGTGGCTCTGATACCAATTGATGGAACTGGGGATTCCCAGGACTCTTTCTTTGGTATGCGTATTGATCGATAGAAAGTTAAACAGATCTAATACGTGTTCTAACCCTTCATAGGCAGAAACTAGGGTTCACGATTTATACCAGCGACAGAAAGGAAATAAGTAATTCCTGGCAATCTCGAACGAACGACCCCAAGATCTTCTGCACGTATTCCTTCCTCGAGTTGGACGTCGTATGGGCGACGATCTCCCAACCTTTTCTTCTCCTTGGCAGCACTTTCTTTCTCTCCTTACGTGAATCACGAATTTAGAGAAAATTTTAGATTTCTGATATATAATCTGGCGGCCAGAGAATAGAGGATATATATTGGCTACGGCAGGGACCATGAGGAGAAATTAGGGTTAGGCCTCCTAACGGATCTGGATATCCCGTGTTCAGTCCGAACACACAATCCAGGCCCATTAACAATAGCTCGGTCCACTAATGAGCTATTGTTGCACTACCTCCCTAATCCCAAATTATGTTTGTGGGCTCCTTTTATTATATGCTCGTTTGGCTCCCCATGTTAAGATATCGTATGTCCGTCGATCAAATTAAGTTACTGACAACTATATTGATTCGACATCTTTTATCCTTAAGTAGTACCGCTCAACTTTATTTGTCATGTCGGATATAATCTACCTGCAGGGTTTACATGACAATCCTTATGAGCTCCTTAAGAGGACATCATCAACCCGATGTATCGGGACATGGATTCCATTTATAATCAACAGCCCATCATACAAACAATGTTATTACCCAATTCATAGATGTTGTTGATCCATAATGAATCTCACTCTTTTATGAGTCAAAGTAATGCACACTTCATATACATATCCGTTATTATATCCGGATTAAGAGTACAAGCATCCATAATAACAGAGGTGTTTGTTCTCTTATGTAGTCAGTACAAAGAGAACAACCTTAAGTGGTCCTGTTCAATACACACAAAGTGTACTAGTGTAAACCTATAGTCAAGATAGACTAATACCAGATTACACTACAACCTTTCTAATAGATTGTCCAAGTCCATCTAGGTTGTGAACTATTTATATACTCCATAAGAAACTGATAATATGATCTTCTGTGTGACACCACACACCATATTATCTACAATTTAGAATATCAGACATTTGCATTAACACTTGCAACAAATACAATATGCAAACATTTGCCCATATGATTCTCATTTAAAATTTAAAGAAATAAGGTTACTACAAAAGTGATGCTTTTAGTATATAACCCTAACACCAACGACTCTACGTTCTGCTCCACCAGTGGAGCCCATGATGATTAAGCTGCCCAAGTTATCCTTCCAGTCTTCATTAACACAGGGTTGGCCGAAGAAGAGTTAGAGCTGGCCAAGTATGTGGCTGCTCACACTGATGTTCCGTCCGCAGATGATGTAATTCCACCCAAAAAGATACCTTACTTCATCAATAAAGGGCTATCTTTGAACTACCTCGAGCTTAATAAACTTTGTACTATGTATGCTATGGAACACGTTATAGGCACCAACCTACACACACAGGTGACAAATGTCTATACCGTAAACCAACTTACTCCCACGGAAGATGCTTGCTTCATAGTCGAGGGAGAGGATCATCCAATCATCTTCGGCCGAAAGAATGATCCACAACCCTTGATGATAGAAGAAGTTGATCTCGAACCTGACACGGGAGACTGCCCCTTTATCTGTATAGTTTCCCATCCAAGTACCTCATGCAAAAACAGGGGTATGATCTGAAGACTACGCCAGGCTTAAACTATGGCACTGGTCGGTGGTTACCCTTACAGTTGCCAGTCCCGGCTGGAAAACTATAGGATTACTACAACAAGACCAGACGTAGGCTAGGTTATGTTACGCCTGCAACAACCCCTGAAAGCTCAGATGAGGAATGTGACTGGCATTCACATTCAACCGGATCACCAACCACTACAAGAAAATATGGCTTTTCCGACGTTTATTTACCCGACGTTTATGTTAACGTCGGCTTAGGTATGATATACCAACGTTCTATAGGAAACGTTGATTGAAAATAATATTTTTTGATAAATGTTGCAAATTAGTGACGTTTATATCACCATATTTATTTTTACGTCGGCGTAGACATGATATGCCAACTTTTCGTAATAATTGTCGGAAAAGTAGCCGACGTTTTTGTTAAATGTCCAAATTCGTGACTTATTTGTATAAAAGTCTATTTATGTTGATTTAAAAATGGAAAAGAATGAATAAGAAAATCGTCGATTTTTTGATACATGGCAAAGAAAAGGAAACCAGCTCTCATTAATATTTGGTTTTCTAATTTGTTTTCCTCCAATGTTTTCTCTTACTTATTTATTTCCCCCCAAACCCCCCATAAGCTCTTGCAGACCCAAAAAATTCTCCATATCTCTTTGATCTTATTTCCATTGCCCTAAACCTTAGCTAGCGGTGTCGAACCCTAGCTAGTAGCCCCGTACCCTAGCTACAACCACCTAGCTAGCGACCATGAGTACTAGCCTGCGGCTCCGAACCCTAGCCGGCGACCACCTTATCCGGCGACCCCAAACCCTAAATGGCGGTCCAATATCGTAATCGAAGGCCCCAAACCATCGGTTGTAGAATTTGAAGTGAATAAAGGCATAACCTACGAATTTTCCCTTCATATGTAAGTATTTATTATCATTTTACTGAATTTGATTACTTGTTGCCCATTATTTTTTGTCTCACAAGAAGTTTTTTTGTTTGTTTGATTCCAATTTTACCAAACACTTTTATTATTTGGTAATGCTAGTTCATGTTTCTCTGCTTCATGATTGATACTATCAAGTATGGGATTCTAATTCATAATACCAAACAAACCATACTTTAGCTTGAAATTAATAGCCAAGTTTCATTGAAATCTTTATTTTCCTCCTTCCACTACAATTAAATAACCGATCTGTCTAGTTTGTCAGTATTTTCTATCCTGATCAGGTCGTCAGTTTTGTCTGTTCAGATCAGGAATAGCCAGATTTGGGTTCAGGGGATCCAATAATGGTTTTTAAGGGATAGAGGGATCCTAATAACGATGTCATAATACCTAGGTTGTCAATTGCCTATCATATCATTATGTACCGTATGAAACAATAAGTCGAGGAGTTTAGGCATAAGCTTTTGAAACGTATAGAAACTTGATTTCTTAAAAAAATTTTGTAAATTTTTTATTTGATTCATGTTTACAGATTTGGGATTGTCATTCCTTTACTCTTTGGCTTAATTCATAGAGATGAATAAAATTCTCAATAGCAAATAATATAATCTTACCTCTTCTTTTAGACTCTGTATAGTCTATAGAAATTTGGAGGATGCTTCTTGGTTGGCATGAATTTAAACTGCATATTGAAAATGTACTTCTATGACATGACTCTTGCATGCTCATAATTATCTTGGATAGAAATTTTGTACCAACACAGAGGGTTGATTTTAGGTTGACAACCGATCATTAAGGATTTATCTAGTTCTAGAATCCAACTTAAGTATACATTACTTCACTCAAGTAAAAAAAAACTATATTGTCTATCAACATTTATTTATCATATCAGATAAACTGAAACATAACAAAATTATTGTATATTGTATATATCGTATCTTACGATACGTATCGTGTATCATAAGATACTAAAAACAAAGCATAATACTATTTTTGGAGTTTATCATGTAAGGCTATATAAATTAAGGGGTCCAGATTTGTAAACATTAATTAAAAATTGATGCAGATAACCGCTATAGTTCCAGATAACCGCCGTCCACCCTGTTATTTTGGCTTACTGTAGCTTGGGCTAAATTGGCTCCGACCTTTGTAGACAAAGTTTGTATTGATTTCAGCCAACTTGAAAACCAGATCACAGGCTCCAACCTTTGAAGACAAAGTTTGTATTGATTTCAGCCAACTTGAAAACCAGATCACAGGAATTTCCTACATCTGATTGCAAATATATGTCAGGATTGATAGTTAAGATTGTCCAAATATGAACAAACAAGAAATTTCATCCAAATATGTAAATAGATAGAGAAATTTATTTACCGAATGTCCCTAGGTAAAGATCCTTATTGCCTGCAACTTAGGTCCTTGCCTTCCAGTGGCCTTGTCGATGATGCCTAGACACATGACAACAAGAAATTATCATTAAGTTCATCACAATAAGTAATGTTGGATTATTTGATGTTTCAGTTTGTTACCCTCTGTTGACAGAAGTTTCCCTTAAAAATCTACTACTTTTCCTGAAAATAAAAAAATTAGAAAAAATAAAAATAGTTAACAAGTTGTGCACCAATCTTTTCCTTTAAGGCTACTGAACTAATAGTAAAAGATGAAAGATCGACACCTTTTAATGGATAAAAGAAACACTTTACCAATTAAGGTTTATGAGGGGTGCCAGATTTTCTCATATGTTCATGACAATATGGAGCAAAGGTAGAAACACTCAAACTCCACCAGAGGAAATAAGTTTGAAACAACCAAAGAACCTTGAATAGCGCATTCATTCATGTAGTTAGCTTTTTCATTTGCAATACCTTCAAAGAGAAAGGTTTCTTGTAGAAAATGGAGCCTGACATTCATCGAGTGTTCTAAAGATCCAATATACGACTGACAAGCTGTTACCGCTATACTGAAAACTTAATTGCCTAATATCATCGGGCTCATGATCTACCAATGAAATATAGAAGATGATTTCTACCACCATGGACAGCCATTAGCCAGTATATCGCATAAGATGACACTTCTTAAATAGGATCTAACATAAGCAAGATAGAGAAATAGAGGTACCTGCTCTACAGGCCTTGTTAAAGAAGGTGAAACTGATATGCTCGCAGCAAGAGCAGAACCTGAAAATATATCTTTAAGAATGTCACTGATACCGAGGAGGATGAGGGTCTTAAGATGAGGAAGTTACAATTGGTGTGAGATGGATCATCAAACCAAATCAAAGATAAAAACCAAACCTTTAAAATAGATTAAAAGAACCAATTCTATGAACCCACTTTGTATTGTTAACGAAAAACTGTAGAAAACTTAACAAAAACTATTTGAGAACTACGGGATTATGTGCTAGAAACTGCATGCGAACTTTGAATTATAGATATTTGAACCATTAAAGGAGAAAATGCAGTAAATTGATACTATCTTGATATAAAGCCAGTGCCAATAGATAATCTTTACTAGATGAGCACTGATCATGCTCAGTAAATCATAAATAATCAAAACAAAATAATACCATTTAAAAAATAACTTTTTTGTTACTTACCCAAGTTCTTAATTATTCCTCTTGCAAAATTAGGTGCATAATGTAATAAGCTATCCAACATTCCAACCCTCAAAAAGTTACAAACTCCACAAAGTTGATGCAATTTCATTCCTTCAACCAAGAAGCTCCACAATAATATTAGAGTAAAAGAAGTTTGTATAATATTACCTGCTCATTTTGTCGATATATAGGGTACAAGTATTGTTATGCATGACCTTCTAATTTCTTGTTCCAGCTTCAGACAAACAAGGTAGATTTTGACAAAAGCCTAGTTTTGCAAGGTGATAAAATTAGAGCACGAACAAATTCACTTCCTTATTCGAATACCAGGGACGTCCTTCAATCCTATATTTAGCATTATTTTTCTGTAAAGAGCCGGGCGCTTTTGTAAGCCAATTGAATGAGAAAACTGATTCGCTAGGTCAGAACGCATGGTTTTATATCTTCCTATATTACTAACTGTATTGTAGTACCCAAGCAATATGTGATATGAGCTTATGGACGGACCTAGCCAAGTTATTTGGGAACTTTTAGAACTTTGATATCGTTTGTGTAATGGGACGTTATAAAACTTTCGCCTATATACAACGTTTATATATAAAACAGTGTTACAAAGGTACAAAGTCAATCAACTTATTATGAGAATGACTATACTGACAGGCAAAGAGTGGGATTCCACTGAAATGGTGAAGTACCGTTGCTCTTAGATGAGTAGTGTACTTAGTAGAATGGTAGAAGACTATTAAAAATGAAATTTGGTACCTAGTGATGTACTTAGCAGAATTTGGAGAACTCTGACCATATTTTACCCCTAGCTGTTGTTGCCATGAGTCCTAATTTTGGTATTGGGAAAACCCTTGGTTTTAATCCTTTTTGTATATTCTTGAGTTGCTAATTTATAATCACAAGGATATTGAAAACCCCATAGTAAACTCAAAATATACAGCTACTCCAAACATTGTAACTCCTTCAAATTGGTTTTTCTTATTAGAAAGTTTAGGTATCATTCATATTCATACCTAGAGTTCATACATATACAAGACTTATTCTTAACAGGAAACTTCGAAAATTGATATTGTTGACTTGCTTGAGCATTTGCCTGCATTGCAGCAACTCCTTTATCATCTGCTTGCTTGCCAGGTAATAGGGTTTTAGCAAGTTTGCAATAAATTTCACATCTCTTATTTGCCTGGTTGTCTGTCTGAAACCTATGCATTGCTTTTGTGGCTGGAAGCGGTAGCCGTATATAATACTATTATCAGATATGCATTTTCAATTGTAAGCAGCAAGTAAAGCACATTTTTTTGTATTGTATCTATGGTTAAATTCTCAATTTTCTCAACTGAGTGTCCTTATATAGGTTTCTAGTGAAAGTATTAAGATATATAATGCTATTAATGGAGGTACTCTCAATTTGGTTGACAAGGTAAGGTGCAATATAGTATATACTTTTTTCCATACATCGATGTCTTAAATTACATTATAATGGTGTTTCTTTGATAGTTTTTTGTGATGCAGCGTCATGATGCCCTCAGAGCACTTAAGCAGGGTTTCAAGTAGGATTTTGAGTTTGTTTCTCGCAAATATGTTTATAATAACAGAATGAATCCTTTTTTTTTGCACAATTCATTGTTTTTTTTCCAATACAAAAAATGTTCAATATGATTCTTAGGAACAAAGGCTCTGTGAATACTATGAAATCTGTAAGGGACTTGATCTTGGGCGGGGGCAAAACTTTGTTACAATTGAATATGTTTAGCTTTCTATATCAATTTTTTTCTAGAAATAAACATTGTGGTTTGAGATTGAAAATTTATTGATAAAGTAGGTTCTATGATTTTGTAGATGAAACCATTTACTTGATGTAATTTTATCCAATGCAGGCCCCTGCATCCTTCATTTCAGCAATGGAGGAGTATGTGAAGGAAGTGCCACACGCTTTGCCAACTAGTCGCAACGAGGTATCGTTAGTTACAACATCTGTCAATTTTGTTCTGGGGTACAATAGTTATTTAGTGAATTGTAAATTGTAGGCACAAAGCATAAAATGTAGACGTACTAGTGATTAGACCTTTCTTGTGTAGTTATCATATAGATACTGAGTAAAGATGTGTGATAACAAATTGTATGCGTACTCAAATAATGGGTGGACTGGTTCAGCCTTGATTTATATTAGTACTTCATAGTGATGATGGATAGATGCTGACAGATTAGTAAGGGTGTTAATAGGAGAATGGACGAGTGATCTTAGATGAAGGAACCATGCTTCGTGAACATTAATAGAATATATTTTCAAAATAACTTTGATTGTAGTGTTTCTATTTTGCATGCTTAATTATATAGAGACATTATATTTTATTTTCTTCTCTTAGTTGTCACTCTATTATGTTCATTAATCAAGGATCTCATGTCTGTGAAAAGGGTGAAAAGGAATTTAGTAGATAAGAATGTCAACTTGTGCCCTATGTACTCTGAAAAAAATTCACTTTTGACTTGTATGTCCTAATTTTAATGGTTCTCGTCTTTTTTGCAGGTTTTGTGTATGGTTAATTCACCTATTGCAACGTTCATAAAGATGACCTAATTCTTTTACTTTCAATGAACTGGTATTTGGGAGAATGAGTAAAGATATACTATTTGCATGTACATACAATATTTTGATTGGTTAATTGGTTGTGGATGCATTTATATATTCGTGAAGACTTTTAAATTTTTTTCCAAATTTTTTGCCGTTTGTGCATCTATATTATATGTGATTGTAGCAGATATTATATATTTTTATTAGAAAAAGTGGTCATTTGTTCTTTATATATGTGCAAATTCCAGTACTGAGAAGAAAGGTTAAAAATATTTTAGAGTTATTACATATGATATTTCCAATCAAATGTAATAGATTCTAATGTTTTGTGAAAATATTGGAAAAGTAGTTAAATTCTTAATGTATTTGCTAAAATATTGAAAATTTGTCGCCTATGTCCAACATTTTGGAAAATGTCAAAAAAGTGATTAAATTCACTATATGTTTGTTAAAAAGTTGGAAGGTTATCCAATTAACCAAACCTTAAATTTTTGGGAAAGGTCGGGAAAACAAATCCAAACAATTTGCAAAACGTTGGGAAAACAGTTACATTCCAGACATTTTTTTAAAAAATATAGGAAAAATGTATACTATTATTGCACAATTATCGACGTTTATGAAATGTTACTGCAAATCCCAACGTTCATCTACGAAAGGTGAGGAAAACATATCCTAATGTCTTACACAAACGTTGGAAAGAAAGTGGTTAACCGACGTTTTTTGTTAAACCGTTGGAAAAGTATCTCCCATTACCGAATAATTTCCGACGTTTAGTAAACGTTGCTGCAAACGTCGTCATAACCTATGCCAACTTTTAACACAAACGTCGTAAATTCCCAACTAGAGCAACGACGACATTTGCAGAAATCGTTGAACAAACGTCGGCTAAACCTACGCCAACGTTTATGCCATTTTTGCTGACATTTATAAAATGTTAGGAAAACCCAATTTTTTTGTAGTGAACTTCTGATTCGGATGTCAGCATCGGGGACCTATTCAGGCAAGCTCTGTCTGTCAATATGGCATTTGCTGATGCTAACGAAGAAGATGAAGATGTACCCGAACTTCTCAAGTTAGAACCGTGGGTCCAGCAACTAGATGCGCAATGGGAGAAATGCTTCGAACTTCGTGAACCTCCAACTGAAGATGAGGTTATGCAAGTTGACCTCTGCGATGAGTCCTCTCCAAAGCCAATCATCGTCAGCAAAATCCTGACAGACGAAGAGCGGAAGGCACTTTTGCTACTCGTCAGAGAGTACATTGACGTATTTGCCTGGAGCTATGAAGACATGCCAGGGCTAAAACCCTAGGTTGCACTTCATAAACTCAACATTCATCCAGACGCAAAGCCGGTCAAGCAACAACAAAAACCTTTCCGCCCGGACATCATGAATTCTATCGAAGCTGAGGTCAATAAACTGATAGCCAGCGGCTTCATCCGGGAGGAGCAACATCCAGACTGGGTCGCCAATATAGTACCAGTCCTTAAGAAGAATGAAAAGATTCAAATTTGCATCGACTTCCGAAATCTAAACAAAGCATGTCCTAAAGATGAGTTCCCTCTTCCCACCACGGATATCATGATCGACAACACATGTGGCTTTGAGTGCATGTCATTCATGGATGGCTTCTCAGGATACAACCAAATTAAGATATTTCCTGACGACGAAAAGCATACATCATTTCGAACACCGATTGGCGTGTACTGTTACATAGTCATGCCCTTCGGATTAAAGAATGCCGGCGCCACATATCAAAGATCTATGAGGGTCATCTTCAGAGATCACCTGCGTAAGACTGTAGCGTGTTATGTTGATGACATCGCTATAAAAAGCCGCTCTAAGGGAGACCATCTGCAAGATCTGATGACGCTATTCGACTTGATACGAGCGCACAACTTGAAGATGAATCCTACCAAATGCTTCTTGGACGTATCTAGTGGAAAATTCCTGGGTTTTATCATTACTGTCCAGGGAATTCATATAGATCCGGAGAAGACGAAGGAAATCATGGTGATGGGTCCCCCGAGAAATCTTCGTGAACTCCGAGGCCTTCAAGGGAGGCTAGCTTACATCAGGAGGTTCATCTCTAACCTCTCTGGACGATGTCAACCATTCACCCACCTTATGAAGAAGAGCGTCTCATTCGTATGGGATGAAGAGTACCAACGTGCGTTCGACAACATCAAAGAATATCTGTCAAATCCTCCAGTTTTGGTGGCCCCGGTTGCTGGAAAGCTGTTCTTGCTTTATGTACGAGCGATGGAGCATTCCCTCGGTGCTCTACTAGCACAAAACAATGACGCGGGGCATGAACAAGCTATCTATTACCTTAGACGAATGATGATTGGGCCTGAGCATAGATACATCGCCATGGAAAAGGAATGTCTTTCTTTGGTGTTCGCTATCCAGAGGACGCGACACTATGTTACAGGACAAACCATCCATGTCATATCAAGAGTTAACCCCCTCAGGGTCCTCATGACCAAGCCGGGTGCACTGAGCTTTCGCCTCGCTACATGGGCGATATTATTATCTCCCTACCATATGATCTTCGTCCCGTAAAAGGCCGTCAAAGGTCAAGCTCTGGCGGACTTTTTAGCAGCCCATTCAAGTTCGAAGTCAACCAGAATATATGAAGAGATTTCAGACGAGGTCGCCAATTCAAACATGGCTTCCCATGATTCCATCTGGCGAATGTTCTTCGACGGTGCTTCAAGAACCGGGCCCAAGGGCAACATTGTCGTTGGGGTCGGAGTGGTACTGATTTCTTCCTCTAGCTTAGTGATCAATCGGGCATATTCCCTTACAGAACCCTGCTCGAACAACTTGGTCGAGTACAACGCCTTGGTTATCGGCCTCCGACTTATAAAAGAACTGGGGGTTGAGTACCTAGAGGCATCTGGCGATTCACAGTTAATCGTCAATCAGATCCAGGGTTCATATGAAGTTCGTCATGAAGACATGATCCCCTATCATCAGGTAGCGAGCGCCATCATTACATCTCTGAAAGGGCTCTTCATAGAACATGTTTCGAGACTCCAGAACATTGAAGCCGACGCCTTAGCAGGACTGGCCGCTTCCCTGGCGGTTCCACAATATACTCATCATTTGGTGGACGTAATAGGCCATGAGTTGGTCGGTCTCACGAACAACGTCCAAATTGTTGAGAGCTATTCCGTCCTGACGGTCGACGAGACACAGGACTGGATGCTCCCATTTATTGACTTTGCAGTCTATGGCATCTTGCCAGAGAACTCGAAAGAAGCCACCTCTATTAGAAGACGTTCTCTCAGATTCTTCTACAATACAGAAACAAAGATGCTGTATCGGCGGTCATACGATGGATTACTGCTTCGGTGTCTGTCCAATACAGAAGCTAAAGATGCTATATGTGAAGCACATGACGGCATCTACGGGGCCCATCAGCCTGGCCCGAAATTGCAAGAATGCCTTCGCCGGATGGGCTACTACTGGCCTATGATGGTGGCAGATGCAATAGACTATGCAAGAATGTGTTTAGCTTGTCAAGTCTACGTAGATTTCATACACGAACCATCTGAATTCCTACATACAACGGTGGTATCCTGGCCATTTGAGGCATGGGGAATGGATATCATTGGTCCTATAACCCCACCTTCATCCAAAGGGCACCGCTTCATACTGCCAATTAAGGATTACTTCTCCAAATGGGCGAAAGATGTCCCGCTTGCAGAGGTAAAGACAACAAATGTGATCAGGTTCCGCAAGCATCACGTCATCTATCGCTTCGGACTGCCTCGAAGGATCATCCACGACAATGGTCCACAGTTGCGACAAATATCGGATCCAGAATGTTGCTTCAACATCGTACAATCCAGCGACGAATGGGTTGGCAGAAGCATTCAACAAAACTATAATCAATCTGCTCAAGAAGTTCGTGTCTTCCAACAAACACAACTGGAATGAAAAGCTTGGCGAATGCTTATGGGCGTACCGTACTATAGTCCGGACGGCCATCGGAAACACACTATTCTCTCTGGTGTATGAGAGTGAGGCAGTTCTCCCACTGGAGACTCAAATCCCCTCGCTCCGCATCGCCCTCACCTATTGATTGACGACATATGATAATTACCGTCGTCGGCTACAAGAGTTGGAGGTCTTAGATGAGAAGCGCCTGTTAGCTCAACAACGAATCGAGCTGTATCAAGCACGCATCCAGGGAGCTTTCAACAAGAAGGTTAAACTCAGAACATTCCAAGTGGGCGATCTCATTTTGGCAGTTCGGAGGCCGATGGTTATGACTCACAAAACCGTCGACAAATTCCAGCCAAAGTGGGAAGGCCCATTCATCATTGAGGCTGTATTCTCCAATGGTGCTTACCGCCTCGTAAAACAAAACGGAGACTTTCTCATGATGCCCATCAACGGCAAGTTCCTGAAGAAGTATTATATCTAAATGACATCCTACAAATCCACCGGACTGTTAAGTTATGTGCCATCAGGTACCGCTGAACTTACACTCTGGTCATTCCAAATGAATCCATATCGCATCTTCTGGGTAGTAAGTCATGTATGATCATACATCTGAACCTCCTTCCTAAAAGAGCACCTTATTCATGATCTATTACCGGCACTTTCAGTACATAAAAAGGGGTAACAGATCCACAAAATTTCCCAAACAACCACGTCGATGTCACCTCTGAGTTATTTCACTTCCATCAAAAACAAATCTCCCCTTACGTAGAACTTCCACGTCGATGTCACCTCTGAGTTGTTCTATGTACCCTTCGTGGAGTCCACTCCTGCCACGTCCTCATTACCTCTGAGTAGGAAGATTCCATTGAAAAAGCCCCCATATTTACCATGTCCTCATTACCTCTGAGTAAGTATATCGGGTTACTCTCGACCTATTATCCGTACCCAAAACCCGGGTACGCTAAGGATAATAGGCCCACAAATGTCCACAGTTGACCACAAATGTCCACAGTTGACCATAAATGTCCGCAGTTCACCATAAATGCTGTATTAGGTTCTCCAGTACACGCGCCTATTTTCTCACAACTTTAAGCCTCTGGAACCCAGCCGTTCCTTGGCATTCTTTTCGCCTAATACCAAGAACTTCTATGTCCGCCTTACCAACGGAGTCATTCTAGGTATCCCTATCAAACTTATTATCCATACCTAAAACCAAGGTATGCCAAGGATAATAGGTCCACAAAAAGTCCCCAGTGGGGCAAACATCATAATACCAAAAATACGGTACAAGAACAATAGATGATGGATGGTTTAAACATAGTCATTTGTTGAAAAACAAAAGTACTACATGTTCGGGGACCGTGTCCCTATTAAAATAAAGGAAAATAACAAAGAAAGAAAGGAAAAAAGGCCAACTATGGTTCGGCAACACATAATTCTATGAGACGGTCCCTCAGAACGGCCGTCGACCGCTCAAACTGCCGCTTGGCCCGACGCTCGGCCTCCTGAGTCAACCGCTCCGCATTCTCCAGATGCGCGTGGGCCTGCTAGCCATCTTCAAGCCTCTTTAGAGCATGCTCCAAGCCAGCAGAAGTTCGGGTGACCTTGTCGGCCTCTTGAACAATTAGCTCCTTATCCGTGCGGGTGGCCTCGAGCTCAGATTCCAAGAAAGCCAATTTCCCCTGGAGCTTGAAGATCTGCTCCCTCGTATCGATTATCCCGTGGGAGGTAGCCATTTCCCAAGTAATGCAATCCTCTCCTCTGCGGCTCAGCTGATCATACTGTAGAGACAGATCGTGGAGGTCCTTCATTATAATCGGCTTGGACGTATACCGAGCAACCCTTACCTTCTCCATGGCAGTTATGAGGAAGGTACGCTCCTGATCTATTGCTGAAGACAGATCAACTTGCCGCAGTACTTGAAACTGGGCCACAAGCTGATCAGCCTCTAGCAATTTGGGCTCCAAAAGCTCAACTATCCCTGCCCCACCGGGGAGGGTTCTAAGGAGTTCAATTTGGCCACGGGCACATTGACGGGCCAAGGCAAAAGATGTCCCCCTCTCCACGGCGGCCTCAACCCCTCGCTTTAGGTGATGATAGAAACTGTCAACCACATCCTTTGATGATTCATCCAGAACTTCCGAAGAAGACGGCATCAAAGGAAGAGTAGCTGGTAGAGTAGAAGAAGATGCACCGGAACTTGATGCCTCTGCCACAAAGGAAACAAGTTCCGAGTGAAAATACGCTTGAATAGCGGCCAATTCCTCCTCCGCAGCCCGAAGGATCTGGAGACTCGGCAGGGCGGAAAGGTCGACCTCCGGAGCCAAATGAACAGAGGAGGGTGCATGGACCATTTCTGCACGCCCCGGCCGTTCTGTCGTCTTCTCTCCCGAACTCGATTCAGCGGAAGGCCCCTCAATGTAAGTTGGAGGGGGAGGAGGCACACTCTCTTCCACCAGATCCCCTCTGGCGAACTCCCCCCGGTAATGTTCGTCCTTGGCAGTGAAGGAGCAGGACCTGTATGTCCGGAGCAACCATCAATCAGCTTAACCCGAAGGATGTGATGATAGAGGAAATGAACCTCCTCACTAGTCAAGATTTGACTTATTTTTCCGTAGAAGAGTTACTGAGGCTGAGGTTCGCTCACAGTCGCCGTAGACTCTTCACAAGCGACATCCGATCCGAATACAGATGGTTCCTCTGCCCTAGCCGCCCCGGAAGGAGATACAACTAGATCAGCATCACCCGACTAAAATTTAGCAGTCTCGGGGATAGGTTCAGCAGAGACAACGTCGCCCTGGGTTGGGACGTCAACAACTGGAGGAACCTCAGCCGTCATTGGGAGAATCCCGACGGCAAGAATCTCGGCACTCATATATCTAATTAGAGTAGTTAGAGCCGGGTCGACCGCAGAGGCAACAGCCGGCTCTGGAAAGTCCCCTTCTCCTGACGCCTACAGAGAAAAAAATGATTAGGTCATAGTTCAGGAAAAAGAAGAGCTAAAGAAGAAGATAGTTTTAATTCAATTCACCTCCGAAACGGCATCAACATCCTCGCGTCTCTTCCTAATGAGCAGCCTACGAGGCATAACCGCAGCCCGTTTTACGGAGTATGTTATGCCGCCAACAGCTGACTCATACCTACTTCGCTTGCGTGAAGGACCAGGCACGACAGGCGGCTGATCCGCCACCACATCTTCTGCGGGAGGAAGAGAGTTATCGGGGTCATGCTCCTCATCCTCTTCGTCTGCGATGGTAGACCCCGAGTCTGACACAGCAACCGTGTTCTCCCTCTTCTTCCTCGTCTTGGATCCCTTAGGCTTCTCCTCTAAGCAATACCAACAATAAAACTGGTACCCGGGTCAAAATCAGCAGGAGACTTGTTCGCCATGACATGGTATAGAGCCGCCAAATACAAGATCTCCTCTGACTCCCCAGCATCAGGAACTGAGAAGCTGGTATGGGTGTAAACCATGTTATAATAGTGTCAGGCCCTGATGCCGTCAAGGACGCTACCTTCAAAACCCAGGCAAGAGATGGGACTGTCCAAGAATAGCTGACTATACTCAAACTGTCAGAAGAACCTACTGGACAAGTAAGGCTCCAAGTAGACAGTATTACGGTTGCGGTATACCAGGTGGGCAGGACGAATGTTGTGCAACCAAAAAAGCATTTTGTCAGAGAAGAAGTGGGGAGGCCCAATACCATCAAGATGTACGGCTCTCACTTCCTCAGCAGTAAATTGAGGAATAGACATGAAAAAAATGTATCTGTCCACTCTCGCCAGCGCCATCCGACAGGCACGCATAGTCTCGCAATCCCAAGGCAATGCAGCGATATTGGAAGATAAAAGCATCATCAGCAGTTACGCCATCTTCGGGGCCATGCCTCATCAAAGACTGGTAATGCATCAACAGCCACCTCATCAGATAATGATAGGGCAGCTCAATGCGTTCAAAGTCCTTCGTCGTGTCACAGACGATGACCTTGGAAGAGAAAGTGTGAAGGCCACGATGTACGCTGCACACCATGGTCGGGAAAAAGCTAGTCTGACCCCAAAGACCAGCTTCACAGCAAGGAGGATAAAGTTATGGCTGATCCTCTCAATAGAACTAGCTCCTCCTGAGACCACGCAGTTCTGTAGCCATACCATCAGGAATCCTGTCAGGAGTGCCTTCTCTGACAGCTGCTGAGTATCCTGACAAAAATAATTAAGGGAGTCAGTTTGACTCCCAAATTTATCGCTGGTTGTCTTCACCCTCTTGGCGGTCGACACCTGGACCTGTACTGCCTTTCGGGTTTGAGAACTTCGGGGAGAAACCTGGCCTGCAGCGTTTAGCGTAAAGAGATAACTCAGCAAAGCCTTAGTGTGAGGAAGGTTCCCTTCCGAACTATTATCCTTCTTCTTGGACATCTGCTGACACGTACTATGGTGACATAGTAGTTCCCGGTAGACAGCTACAAAGCCCGGGAACCGTTGCTCCAAATCCTCGAACTCTTCCTTCATCGGGGTATACACCTCGAAGACTTTATTTCCCCAAGGCAGCTTGGAGACGTTAGGTATCTCGGTGAGCAAGTCCCATCTCCCCTACGGGTGTAAAGAAGGTCCCCATACGGCGATTGTACATCTCCAGCAGAGCCAAGAACAATTTCTTGTTTATGGACAAGCCGTAACAGGTGCCCCGAATAGCATGATAGAGGCCAATCTCGTGCAGGAGAGTCTCGTATGTCCGCATAATCCACATAGACAAGTTGGTCCACGAAGGGATGGGGTTTATCCAACTCGGTAGCGACAACCGACCAATGGGATAGGACCCCTTTCGAGCAAGCTGGTTCATGAAAGTGTCAGCTTGGGAGAACTTGAAGTTGGGACCCTGCACATTCAAGAAATTGCCCGGGGCCAACCCCATCACGTAGCTGATAACCGGTACCTTGCCCGCATACACTGACCCCAAGTTGTTTTTATAGTGAATATTGCCCACAAATATCCCAGACCGACTCAGAGTCAAGGAATCCTCCATTTTTCTGTCCGTTGGCAGCATGTTGAACCACGACAACGGGAAATGACGCTCCATCTGAGGAATATGGATCGCCATCCGGTCAGAAGTAAAACTCCAACTGTCAGATATATACAGAACTTGGGAGTTCTTCACAGTCAGGGCATCCCCGAAGAGGAACGCAGGTTTCAGGTGTTTTCCCCCTAATTGCCCCGAGTTTATCATGCTCGAGGGAAAGAAGAAGTACTAGTTTTTAATATCTCTCAGCCTCTCCACAGGTTTGTCTTTAGGAAGCTGGTTCACCACATACTCGACTAAGTGGTCGAATCTCACGCCCACAGAAGATTGGGCACGACCTGTCAAGGGCACTCTCGCAGGATTGACTGGCAAATTAACTAAAAAAAGGATGAAAGAAACAAGTTAGAAGATGGCCAGGGAAAACTGCTTAGTGTTTCTGAGCTTATGCGGCTCTGATTAGGCTAGTCCTTATGCGGCAAAATTTAAAGGAGCTTATGTGGCTCTATTTGAGGGGGGGGGGGGCTCATGCGGCCCAGTTCAAATGAGCTTATACGACTCTGTTTAGCGGGGTCTCATGCGGCCCAGTTCAAGTGAGCTTATGCGGCTCTGTTTAGCGAGTGCTCATGCGGCACAGTTTAAAAGAGCTTATGCGGCTCTGATTTGATCGGGTATCATACGGCACAGTTCGAGGGAGCTTATGCGGTCCTGTTTGTTGGAACTTCAGGCGGCACAGTTCAAAGGAAGCTTATGCGGCACTGTTCGATGGTTCTTTATGCGGCCTAGTTTGTAAAGTGCTTATGCGGCCATAAGACGACTCTCATGCGGCTCGGACATGAGACATACCCCCATGCGGCTCGGACATGAGATGTACATGCGGCATATACATCACAGCATGCAGATTCATCAAAATAAACTTGAACAGTTCAATGAAGACGAAGAAGGCCCGCACATAAAACATGCGGCATAGCCATGATGGTTAGGGTTTTGAGTTCATACAATTTCTCCCAATATCCTTACCATCAATGGCGGGATGAACGTCGGAATGAACTATGGGCGCCACAGTCGACGAGAAAGCTGCTCCTTTATCCTTCGTCGCAGCGTTGGAGGAAGTCTTGGGAGCCATAAAAGGTCAAATGAGAAGAAGAGATGGCAACTAAGACGAGAAGGCTTGAACAAGAGAAGAGAGTAAAAGAGTCTCTCTCTAAAAATTA
Organism: Iris pallida; assembly: GCA_029216955.1. Lineage (NCBI taxonomy): Eukaryota > Viridiplantae > Streptophyta > Magnoliopsida > Asparagales > Iridaceae > Iris > Iris pallida. The sequence continues at coordinate 16,311,113 of JANAVB010036019.1, forward strand.
TTCATATTTATAGGCGGACAGGGGACGCGTGGACCGATAGACGCTTCAGATTATGTGATGCCTAGAAGATAAAATCGACTCTTGGGATTTTATCCCCTCTCATGGAAAGAAGAATGCTCAGAATCATCAAGACAAATCCAAATATTTAATGTCGACTCTTGGGATCCTACCCAAAATATGGCTTTAAATCAAAACAAATCAAGAGCAATTAATGATACGCCTACGTGGCATGAAGGACAACATGCGGCCAGAGAAGTCCATGCGGCCAAAGCAGTCTATGCGGCTAGGAAGTCTATGCGGCCAGAGTAGTCTATGCGGCCAGGTCAGTCCATGTGGCTAGAAAATCCTATGCGGTCAGAGAAGTCTATGCGGCATGAAGAGACTACGTGGACATGCTTCTCATTCAAAGTATTTCAATTTTTATAAATTGAAAACTTTGAAGGGGGTCTTGTAGAAGCATAAAAAAGAATAGTAATTCATATACGGCCCAGATTCAGCATGCGGCTCGAAAGCTTGAAGTGTCTTATGCGGCTCGGAAAGTCCCAGAGAGTCCCATGCGGCTTAAGAATTATATGCGGCTCAGGAAGAGCCACGTGTCCTCATGCGGTTCAAAACAGGCCGATTACAGCTAGCCATAATTACTCTCTGCAGCTGGCTATTAAATGCTCTGACATAAAGTGACAGTTCTGACGGCTCTGACATAATGAAGAGACACGTCATGCTAATTAAAAGACGAAAAAATCTTTGAGATAGCCGGCGCAGTTCACAAAGTCCAAAAAAGTTCTCTATGCGGACCACCTAGGCCACCCTTATGCGGTTCATTTGGGGGGGCCACCCTTATGCGGCTCGGTTGTGAGGCCATCCTCATGCGGCTCGGTTGTGAGGCCATCCTCATGCAGCTCGATTGTGGGGCCACCCTCATGCGGCTTGGTTGTGGGGCCACCCTCATGCGGCTCGGTCGTGAGACCATCCTCATGTGTCTCAGTTGTGAGGCCATCCTCATGCGGCTGAGTTGTGAGGCCACCCTCATGCAGCTCTTCCATGACGTACCATTCATACGGCTCGCAGCATAATGGCGGTTGGGACCCATGGCAGAAGATTGACTGAGACTTATCCAGGCGAATTTATTACAGCCAACATATCATAATAATGCAGATTTATTGCAACCGACACAACGGCCCAGATTGATTTCCAACAAACAGATCAAAGCTAATCTTAACTAATCCCCAATCGTCCACTTTTCAAGGAACAGTTACAAGGATGTGATCACACCCCACTCATCACAAATTCTTATAAATAGTATGTGATTATTTCTTTACACATACAGAGAAGGAGATATGCACAGAGAGCATCCCACAGAACAATACACACAGAGAGAGAGAGCACTTCTTTGCCGGAGCCAAGGCTGCGTTCGATCGTCTAAGGAGTAAGGCAGTATTGATATCACTTTCCCGAGCCTCTACTGTCACCCCCAAGAATTAAAAACTAAACAATTGTACTTATATTGCTTTTCCTAGGTTTTGTTCATAGGCTCTCTTTGTACGAGCGAGTTTGTATTGTGAATTAAAGTTCAGTCCTCCTATAAAATCGTTCTGTTCTTTAATAATCAATAGCAAACAACTTATCCTATATAAAGAAGAGTTTTTTTAAAGCGTCGTCTTCCCCTCCAAATGTTATACTTGATCCTGACTTAGCTTCAAACGGCTATTGGCCTTGCACAAGTCGGCTGATGGTTGTGGATCCCTTCGTTCAAAGAGGCGATGTCTTTGTAGAAGAACACCTAACTGGTCTTGAGAAGTACCCAAATTTATACCATAAGGATTTTGAACTTGGGCGACATCTTAGAGGTCATCGTGGTCCAAACTACGGGATTAGGATTAGTTTCCCACCCGATTAGCCCTCTATTGTGCTTTGTCGCGCTCATTAGTGGCGGTGAGCCTTCGTTATCCCCGAAGAGCCGCAAAAGCTGATGCACTTTTGAAAATTGCCAGTCGTCGTGCTGTGGACTGAGTTCTCGCTCGGGCCAATAACTCCTTTAGTAGACATATTGGAGTTCCTCCGTGTTTGGCTGTGAAGTGGTTTGCTCTGGTAAGGCTGTGCAGTTGAAGGGGTTGTGTGTCTGGGGCTCTGTCAGAGCAGACTTTGATGGCGACTGTATTCACATCTGCTATCCATAAGCATTTTTTATGTTTGTCCATGACGATCACAATGTAAAGATTAACCCCATTGTAGATCTTTAGGATTTTTTAGTTCTTTTTATGTAATCATGTAGAGTCTGTAATATATCCTTGCAACCATGATTTTAATAAAAAAAACTCTTTGTGATCTTTTCTATTCTGTGACTGTCTTTTCTGTCTGCACGCACTTGCACTTTTGTGATGCTGGGTGGGTAGTGGAAACACCTACTAGCACTTTTGACAATATCTGTTCATTTTTATGCTTCTACAAGACCCCCTTCAAACTATTTCGAACTTGAATCAAGCTCGGAATACTTTGAATAAAAGCATGACACGTATCCTTTTCGAGTTAAGCTCGGTGTGCCTACTGACAGGCTGTCATCACGCTTAGGCTTCGGCATTAAATGCCTTGAGCCGTCTCTTCACTAAAGTTGATCTTAATTCCATATTTCTAGAGAACGGTCATCATGATCCCAATATTTTGTTCCCACGTTGTTTCGAAGAGTTCTCATGATCACGAAGCATCTCGTCTTCTTTTATTGACGTGGCTGCACCCTATAAGTAGGGGTCATTGGTGAGAGAGAAAAACATTCATGCTTTCACCTACCTTCCCATAGAAGCTTTTTTGTCAGAGTCTTATTCTTCTTTAAAACCCTAACTTTCCCCGCCATGGCTCCCAAGAAATCAAGAATTCCGAAAGCTCCCACGGTGAGCTACCAGAAGACTAGTAGGACAGCAGCTAGCCCCCGACTGGCTGTAGGGACTGTGAGGAAGACTAGGATGTCGTCGACGAGACAAGCCGGGGAGGCCACTCGTCAGGCCAAAGGGAAGCAGTTGGCCTCTAAAGCTATTGTCGTTGAACAAGCTCCTATTGTAGGGGATGTATGACCACCCGTCGCTGGTAGACATCTGATTGTTATTGACTTCTTGGGTTGTTGATGCATATGAGCGTCGACTCTTAGGAGCGTCATCTCGAAGATATACTGATGCTTTTTTCTTGCTGATGCGCATAGACACCTGTCTTCGGGGTAGTGTTCCAAAGATTTGCTAAAGCTCTGTCAACTGACGCGCATGGTTGCTACATTTCACAAAGTATCGGCTAGACGTAGAAGCTTCAGACAGTAAATGTTGACACATAGCATCTTTTATGAAGTACCTATGCGAATGTTAGCCGATGCCCGGTGCACTTTGCTAGTGCCTGCGCGGACGCTCCCTGTAAGGGCCATTTAGATGCCTTCTTTTTATGGCGTGGTACTTTCATTTTATTTTTTTTGACATAGTAGTTCCTGTGTCCTTGTCTCTCTTCGAGGATATTCTTTTCGTATTAATAGGCTGTGCCATAGGCAACGACATTGACGAGGTGCTTATCCACTCTATTGAATATTTGATTGCCCATGGTCAATAGTCTGCATACTTTCGTTGTATGATGGATCGAGGCAAGCTGTCTCTTCCGTCTGATGCTGTCAGGATGTTGAAACCTTTGTTTCTTTTTGGTGATCAGTTGGTTTTAGAAAATACCAAGCTCTTGTAGATAACCGAAGATTGGTAATTCGAGAACTACGGTATTCCTCTGTGCTTTCCTTCCGTCAACCGTCATCTTCCGCTCTTGACTTTCTTTTATTTGGCTGAGAAGTATTTCATGAAGTAGGAACTGACCCCGAAGTGAGGGGGTTGATGACCGGTCATATCAAATTGGAAGGGTGCTCTAATAAGAGGGATGCCTTCAAGAGTGTGCCCGACGATCCATGAGCTACGCTACGGTTGTTACTCCCTGGTCGCCTGCTTGTTGATTTTACTAATGAAGTGCATCTTTTTAGAGCCCCCCTTTTTTCTAATAGGCTATTGGCCATAGGCCATACCTATCCGAATTCCGTATCGCAGGTTGGATTTATCCCAACTCTGAGTGGAGTGAGCTAACACAATGGAAGGTGGGTAGGTTCAAGAAGAATTTGATAGTTACGGGCCTTCGTCGTGCCATCAGGGACACCGAGCATGGAATAGAGATCAGCCAGCCTCTGTTCATAGCTTTGTTGGAGTTATTTAACCACCATACCGGGTCGTTCTTCACACCTTGTGGAGATATGGATTTGGCCCTTCATGAGATACGTGCCATCTCGAAGTTGACATGGGGGACGTGCCATACGAGGAACATACCCCTTATAAGGAGGAATTCTGGGTGTTGGAGAACCAACATCCCGAGATAATGGCTGTGTATAAGGAGTCATTTTTCCACCACCAAGTAGGCATGCACATGGGTGGGGAGCAGGCTTCACCGTACGTGAAGGCCTGGGTGGATTATATTTTCACGAAGCACCCATCGACGCCAGGGAAGGTTCAATTCACTGCCTATCGGGCATATACTACTGATGAAGTGGATGATATGATGCTCGAAGCGGGGGTATCTGCTCCCTTACTGGATGTCGAAGGGAGGCCTACGTCTAGAATTCATAATTACTTCTGTCAGAATATGATTGCTTTGTGTCCGAAAGCGACTTTAGTCGCCTTTTTGATGATGTGGATGCAGAGGGCCATAGTTTCTGAAGGATCTGGTCTTGTGGGATGGCTTAATCAGGACTTGATTCTGCCAGCTGTGAGGCTGGCCTTCCGATACTCCTTGGCTCTGTTGTCGGCCATGGTATGCGATATCCTGCGTGGCTTGTAGGAATTTTACAGGAGGATAATAGAGTGTTGCGGGGGGAGGGGGGGAGAAATGAGGAATTCCCGTGGGTTGGATTCCCTTACCACTACATGATGGGTTGGTTGGCTTTGCACCGCCCTGATCTGATAGTCCCCAGTATTCTTACTGGTTACGAGGTAGGGGATTCAACACTGCGTAAATATTAACATGCAAAATAGATTTATCAAGATGTCCCCGTCTATAGATGGATGTTGGATCATTTAGACGGCTGTGTTCTCCATAGGGTTTCGCCTACATACAATGGTTTCTTTGTAGATGATGAGTTAGTGGATAGTGATCTAACTTTTGGGGCCTTCCACTGGTTGCAGTCCATCCGTCCTTTCCACTTGGTTTATCAGAACCAAAATCGGGTGTATTTGGAGCCTTATTTGCCAAGCCGCTTCGCAAATCAATTTGGCTATCGCCTGGCTATGATGGGCAATCTGAGCTCCTATTTTGGTTATGAGGGAAGTCTTTCGGATGGCACCAGGCAGTGGCCTTAATATAATACCGGTGGTACTGGAGCAGAATTTACGATCCCTTTACTATAGGAGGAGACTTATATCTTGTATTCTGCTATGAAGTTTTACTGTGTCGTGAACAACTTCTCATCGAGCGAAAGCAAAGTTTGCTTGAGGGGATGAAGTTTGAGGTCCCTTCATTGGCTTCTAAACGTCTTTTTGGGCTTGCACCCTCGGAGAGTAGATCAATAGAAGGCTCCAGTTCGTCACGAGAGGGGAGAGGGAAGGAAGTGCTTCTGAGTAACCCACAAAAATGTCAGGTTTCTTTCGGGGTGAGCTCTCCTCTTGGTAAAAGGACAAGAATAGCTGTTGTACCCCAATGGGGTGGACCCTCCCAACAGCCTTCATTGGAATCGAGTGCCCTACCCGTTGGATCTTCTTTCCGTGAAAGTCTTAGTGTTTTCTTTTCGAAGTTTTATTCCATACTTTTTATTCATCACCACTTTGTTTTTTGTAGGCGGGGCTTACATGGTCTGAAATACTCAGGGACTTTCTTGAGGAGCCTGACCCGGTGGTGCCTCAAGTTAAGGGGGAGATCATAGTTGATAAAACTGTTGACCCACAACATGTTCCTCCTCATGCTTCTTTTGAGTATGAGACTCGACGCTCTTTGGAGCTATTAGCTTCACTCCGACAGGAAGCTTTTATGGGGCCGATTAAGGATGGACACGTGGAGGTACCCGAGGCCGACGCGGTGGCAGCCGATGGTGGGACTCTGGAGTACATACCCGTAATGGGCCAAGGGGACATGGATGTTGATAGGATTACTCAAGATCCTCCCCTCGTACCTCCTCCCCATGTTGACAGAAGTGTAGAGGATAGTCCCGTTTCACCGGGGAAGGAGGAGGATCATCCAGCTGAGGAGCCGCCTTTGGCAAATCTAGAGGATCCGTCTCGGCGATTGGTCGACGGTCCCTTAGAGATGACCGATGATGCCATCATGGCACAAGTTGATGTGGCCATTAACGAATAGGTGATTGAGGTCCCAGGCGAGGTAGCCACGGAGATGATGGTTGATGATAGTACCGCTGGTGAGCCTGCTGATGTCATCATCAAGAACCCGTCTATAGAGGCCGTAGAAGAACTGGTCAGTTAAACTGCCAATGAGCCTGCTGCTAGAGCACGGGTTCAGGAGACAACAGAGGAATTGGCCACTACGTTTTATGAAAAGTTGACTGCTGAGATGGCTCAAACTCCAGTCCATATGGTTCAAACTACAGATGCATTTGAAGAATTAGCGAAGGAGCCTGCTGAGGAGCTAGCTGCATGTTAGACAGTATCAACTTTTACCGTCTCTGTGCCGCCTACGACTTCTGTGATAGTCGCTTTGCCATCTATTTTGGCTGTGGTACCTAGGCATGTGCTGGCTGGTGCCATGCTCATGGGGCCTTCTATTGCGGCATCTCTGACAACCCCCATGAGTTTGGCTGATAACGTATAATATACCAATCTCATGCTGAGCACAATTCGTCATGAATTGACGCATCTCATAGAGGGTATTTTACGAAACAACCAATCTTTCAAATTCGAATATAGTGGAGGCCCAGTTGGGGGCCTTGTACGACTATCCAGAGTGCGAGGCTAAGGCCGATGCTAAAAAAGATCCATTGGCTGAATTGGAAGTCGCTGCCTTGGAGTTCTAGAATCTGGAGTGTGGTCTTCCGACACTAGCCGTTGCTCAGTTAGAGAATATGGTCTCTGAGGCATCTCAGTACGAGCAGAAACGTCGAGCACTAACTGATCTGCTTGCTGAGGTTAAGTCCAAGATTGAAGTAGTGATCGATATCGAAGATGCCCGGGTTTGTCATGTACAACTGTGGAGGATTAGTGCAAGGTCCTCCGGGAGCAGATCCAGAAGTTAGAAGAGACCTGGCCCTTTCTAAGAGTGACCTGGTCAGTCTGATGACCAGAAGGAGATCCTTTGCCAATGTTTCGAGACACTGGCTCAGGAGAAGGAAAGCATTGGCATTCATTAGGCCGAGCTGGCCTTTGCGTGCCAAAGCGTCTCTTCTGTTGAAGATAAAGTTGCTCGCCGTCAGGAGGACGAGCATCGATCCCGAGCATTGGTTGGCCCCCAGGTTCCTCTTTTGAAGAGACGCCTGGAAGAATTTTAGCGTCGGTCTTGTCATCTTTGATCTTCTTTTTTTCTTCTTGTCTTTCGGTTTGTGAGAGACAAATTTTTGTAATCAAACCTTTTCACTTTATAAATGAAAACATTGTCTTTGTTCCTCTGCTTATCTTTTTACTTGTGAACTTTTCCTCTCACAAGAACGAGAATTCCCTCTGAGGTAGCATGTCGTGTGGGGATGAAGATAACTCCATTGGGAATAAGGTGTTTACTCAGAGGTTATATGGACATGGTAAACACAGAATCCTTTGGTGGTAGACTTTTCTTACTCAGAGGTAATATGCACGTGAAAGGTTCTATAGATGAATTTGACAATTATGGTGGGTTGTCATAGAAGAGACGTCTACTCATAGGTAATATGGACATGGTAAGCACATCTTTGCTAGGGTATAGAATAACAATTAAGAGGTATTATGGATGTAAAATATTTTCTAGGGAGTTATGACAACACGAGGTCATCATAGAAGAGATGATTACTCAGAGGTGATATGGACATAGTAGACGTAAACTTTGCTAGGGTGTAGAAAGATAACTCAGAGGTGTTATGGACATGAATTGTTTTTCTACTGGGTAAAGTATAAAAGGGGTGAATTCCTTTAACGGAATCCATGAATACCCACAGGGGATGTGGAGCCTATGCTGGCTTGAAACTCAGTATAGTATTTCTTCATGAACTTGCCGTTTATTGGCATTATTAGCAAGTCGTCGTTGGGTTTGGACAGTCGGTAGGCACCATTAGAGTAGACCGTCTCTATGACGAATGTTCCCTCCCACTTGGGCTCGAACTTCCCAACCGTCTTGTGAGTCATTATCATCGGTCTTTGAACTGACAAAACAAAGTCACCCACTTGGAATGTTCTTTCACGGACTTACTTGTTGAGAGCCCAAAAAATCCAAGCTTGGTAAAGCTTGATTCGTTGTTGAGGTAGCAGACGTTTTTCATCCAATGCTTCTAACTCTTGTAGCCGCCGGCGTTGATTGTCTTCATCAGTCAGCTGGTTGGTGATAGCTATCCGTAAGGACGAGATCTGGATAACTAGGGGAAGCACTACATCGCTTCTATAAATAAGAGAGAATGATGTGTTGCCCGTGGGTGTTCGAACGGTCGTACGGTAAGCCTACAAACATTCGCTGAGTTTTGCATTCCAGTCACGCTTACTAGACAAAATGACTTTTTAAAGTAGCTTGACGATAGTTTTGTTGAACGCTTCGGCTAGTCCATTCGCTGCGGGATTGTTAGGCGGATGCCACATTCTGTATTTAATTTTTATCGCAGAACCGATAGAAAGTGTGGCTCACGAACTGAGGACCATTGTCGTAGATGATCCTTTAAAGAATGCCGAAGCGGTATAAGACGTGATGTTTGACAAGCTGATCACTTTTGCGATTTTTACCTCGGCTAGAGGTACTGCTACCGTCCATATAGAAAAGTAGTCGGTGATGGCAAGTATGAACCGGTGCGCTCTGGAGGTTGGTGGGCTAATCGGCCCATTGCTGTCCATTCCCCAAGCTTCAAATAGCCAGACGGCCGTCGTGGGGTACAAGAACTCCGAAGGGCGGTGGATGACGTCAGTATACAACTGACATACCCGACACTTATTTGCGTAATCTATAACATCTGCCATCATAGTGGGCTAGTACTAGCCCATGCGATGCAATCGGTCTTGTAACTTAAGGCCAGGCTAATGGGCTCCGCAGGTGTCATCATGCGCCTCTTTCAGTGTGTCTTGTGCTTCTGTCTCAGATAAACATCGTAGGAGAAGCTCGTCGTATGGACGATGATACAGCATCATAGTAGCTGTGTCGTAGAAGAAACGAAGAGAGCATCTCTTAACAGAAGTAGGTTCCTTGGGTCTTCGAGTAGGATCCCGTATACTGCATAGTCTATGAACGAAAACTGCCAATCCCGAACGTCCACATTAGTGTCTATTTGTACCGAGTAACTCAGACACGTATGTAGATTATTCTTCAGGCAAACTAGCTCCCGGCTCGTTACCGTGATGGCATATTAGGATTCCACAGGAGCTGCCGGAGAAGCGGCAAGGCCAACGAGTGCGTCGGCCTCCAAGTTATGCAATCGAGGTACATGTTCTATAAATAACCTTGTGAAGGTAGAGATGACATCGATTCCCACTTGGTGGTATGGAACCAGATCTTTATGCCGGACTTTGTACTGTCCCCGAACCTGGTTGATAATCAATTTCGAGTCGCCATAAGCTTCGATGCCATCAACCCCTAACTATTTAGTACACTGGAGTCCGATGATGAGAGCATTATACTCGTCGATATTATTGGTACATGACCCATAAGAGAATATGCTCGGTTGATGACCAAGCCATCGGGATTGATAAGGACCACTCGGACCGCTGCGATGATCTCGCCTTTGGGCCCTGTTCTTGAAGCATCGTCAAAGAACATACGCCAAACTAAGTTTTCTGAGATGGTATTGGACTCTAGGACTTCATCAGGGATGTCGTTATAGAGCTTTAATTTTTCTGGCACGGGGTGTACTGCTAAGTAGTCGGCCAATGCTTAGCCTTTGACTTCCTTTTGTGGGACGAACACCATGTCATAAGGAGTCAAAAGTATCGTCCATGTGGCTAAACGTGAGTTTAAGGCCCCTGGCTTGGTCATGAGGACCCGGAGGGGGTTAACTCGGGAGATGACGTGGATCATTTGTCCGACTACATAATGACGCGTCTTCTAGATAGCGAAGAGCAGGGCAAGACACTCCATCTCCACAGGATTATACCGATGCTCGGCCCCAATCATGGTCCTATTAAGGTAGTAGATTGCCTGTTCGTGGCCTTTATTGCTCTTTTGGGCTAGCAAAGTACCGAGAGAATGGTCCATAGCTCGGACGTATAGTAGGAAGGGTCTCTCCATGACTGGTGCTCCTCGTAATGGAGGACTAGTGAGGTAGTGTTTGATGTGGTCGAACGTGCGCTGGCATTCTTCTGTCCAGACGAAAGAAACCCCTTTCTTCATCAGTTTGATGAAAGGTTGACACCTACCAGAGAGATTAGCTATGTATCTTCTGATATATGCTAAACGCCCTTGCAGACCTCGGAGCTCGCGGAGATTCTTCAGAGGAGCCATGATTCTTCTCAGGGTCAATATGAATATCCTTGGCTGCGACGATATAGCCCAAGAATTTGCTATCGGAGACTCCCAAAAATGACTTGGGTTCATATCTAGTTGTTGTGCTCACATTAAGTCGAACACTGTTCTCAAGTCATCTAAGTGATTGGATTTCTTTTTATTTTTGACGACAATGTCATCAACGTAACATTCTATTGTCTTTCGAAATTGTTTGCGAAATATGGTGCTCATTGCCCGCTGGTATATTTCTCCCGTATTCTTCAACCAGAAGGGCATAACTGTGTAACAATATATCCTTTTTGGAGTCTGAAATGAAGTATGCTTCTCATCTTCAGGAAATATCTTAATTTGGTTGTAGCCTGAGAAACCATCCATAAAGGACATATGTTCGAAGCCACAGGTGTTGTCGATCATCACATCGGTGATAAAAACTCGTCTTTTGGGCAGGCCGAGTTGAGATCCCTGAAGTCTATGTAGACCCAAATTTTCTCATCCTTCTTAGTAACTGGGATAATGTTGGCCACCCAATTTGGGTATTGTTCTTCGTAAATGAAGCCACTCTTTAAGAGTTTATCGACTTCTTCCTCTATAGCATCCATAATGTTGGGGAGGAAATACCGCTATTGCTGTTTGACAGGCTTAGCATTGGGTAGGATATTGAGACGGTACAGGGCGACTTGTGGGTCTAAACCCGACATATCTTCGTTGTCACGACCTGCACCCAGTGTAGGGGCATGAAAAGTGGATACGTCCAGCCTACGCCGCAGTATCGACGGTAGAACGCTGTCCTAGGTCACACATCTAACAATTATAAGGTACCTGTACAATGTATATGCTCGGAATGGAGGACAATATAGAAATGTATAACTCAATCACAGCTAAGGTAGAAAGTACGGTAAGATAGATAGATATGAAAGTTGCCAATTGAAATACAATAAGAGAAGAAGTCTAAGAGTCAAAGATAGCATCTCCACAACATCCAGAATAACAACATCCCCAAATATGTACAAAGTGTATCAAAAACAAGACAAGACAATATATAAGATAACTAGTCTAGCTAACTATCCTAGACTACTAGGGTAATGTCCTTTGCAATGGCTGGGTCCAGTTGGAAGTCCACTCACAGGTGTCATCTAGGCCTGCTCTATAGTATGTAGGACAGAACTCCTTAATGTCATGTGTAATATTTCAACAGGTCCAAACAGGACATGAACGAGTACAATACATCTCACGTAGTTCATAATATAATAGGATAAGTAAATATGCTATAGAGTAAGATACATGAAACGCTGGAGAATATATGAAGTAAAAGAGATGACTATAAAGAAATATCTACTACAAGTAAAGATCTAACAGTGGCTAGTGATGTAGAGTACAAGATAGACATGTTAACGGCTTAAATTTGCACATGAGTATACTAAAGAGTTTTCACATGATTACGGTACTTTGGAATTGTTCACATAACCATTTATACTCCTTCGTACCCCAATCAATACACAAGGATCTAGACAAGTCATGTTATTGCACATGATATCACATGAAGGCCCATAAATGGGTGCACATGAATTTATATATGGGGCCTCTGTGAACATAAGAGTACATGAATAACAAGAGTGCATATGAATGGTGAAAGCACTGGATGATGAAAGTGAAATGCACATGACATACTATAACCCGATGCTCCCGAGAGGGATAATATCTCATGAAGGGATCCATATAGTACCAATCCATGTGAACAACGTGACAGCATCAAGTAAAGTAATCTATTGCATAAATGTAAATCCTATCAATTATGAAACGATCAGAAAATGTACTCGCCTGGTATCCTGAGTATCCGATGAATGTATATGTCCAGATAGAGTAGATGAGTCCTAAACAGAGCAACACAGGTCATAATATGTTCAGAATGGTAATACTGAAGATTACAATGCATTCTATATGATTTCTAGGTCATCTAGGCCAAAGTCAACTCTTGGTCAACTTTTGTCAACTCTAGTCAAGTACACTAAGTCAAACTATGTCAACTAGTTCAAGCCTAGTCCAATCAAGTCTCACTAAGCCTAACCATGCCTAGGCTAGCACTCACACACAGTTTCAAAGCTACACAAGTCATCCACATGCATTACATATATAGGCACATATATATACTCAATGTATATAGGCATACAAATAAGAATTTATATGTAGGCTATCATATAGGCTAATGCCTAGCATTCAAGGTAAAGTACAAATCATGTATACATATACAAGGGGTGAGTGTGTGTCACATTACATAGCAAATGTGTGTATGCTAAGTGGCAAAGTGAAGGGTTAGAGTACACAGGTTTTTAATATGACAGGTTGTGTGTGTGTCAAGTTTTCAGTCAACAGTGAACATGTGTTCTCAGGTTTCAGGAAAATAGTGAACATGTGTGTGTGGCTTTCAGGTTTAGTCTAGCAGTGATATGTGTGTGTGTGTGTCAACTGTGTTTGTGTGTGAGATGCGAGTGTGTGTGTATGAGATGAGAGTGTGTGTGTGTGTGTGTGTCAGCTCATAATGTGACAGGTTGTTCAGTCCTAGAAATAGTGCTAGGGAGTGTGTGTATTCACAGGTTTTAGTTAACAGTGTGTGTGTGTATATAAATTGTAGCAGTAATGTTAAGTTAACATTCATGCAACACCCTTCAAACCCAGTTTTCATGTCCAAGTTAATCTCAGTTTTCAGTCAATAACAGTGAAGTGTGTGTGTATATCAGTTCCTGGAAAAATAGTGAGCTAGGGAGTGTGTTATTCTCATATTTTATTTAATAGTGTAATATGTGTTATCAGATTTCGTGTGTACAGCAGTGGTAGGGTGACAGGACATGTTATCTTGTTATCTCATTCAACAACACACATTACATATATATAAAACACAATTCAGTTTTTGAGTTATCAGAGAAAATCAGTCCTTCGAATCTACCCATTGCAAAGATTAAAACCAAAAACACAACCTAATTATGAATTAATACCTACCAGTCATGTTATCAACTAACATTAACATTGAATATCAAAATCGAGTCTTAAAAACCCAGTTTTCAGCTATTACCCGATTTCAGTTCAGCGACAAATATCAATATACCTAATTTCGAATAAAAATCAATTAAACACGAATTCAGTGTGTGCAGAGGTGTTACACATGTGCATACGTGTCTGGATGGGGTGTTCATGTCCTACCTAGTGGACACAAACGTGTCCAATCAATTTGAACACAAATAGTGCACACTGTGTATCAAAACATAGTGCAGTAAGTTCGTGTCCTCGTAGACACGACACATGACATTTCGTATCACGTGCTCATGTCCACAGGTAGGTGACACATTGATCTAAGTGTCTGACACCCTAAATGGTGTCCAAGTGTCCTCGTGTCGAAGATATAAAGACGTACATGAACGTGTCTGTGCGCGTGTGTACGTATGTGTAAATCCAGTGCAAGGGGATTATCGTGTCCGATACGACACATAATGACCTGATACTTTACGGGTGTCATGTCAGTCACTAGCCCCAGCCGCACACCAAGTTTTGTGTCCCCAAGTGCTGTGTCGTGTCCCACAGAGAACCCGAGCAGCAGGGCATGGGTACGGCTCGCGCACGATCGTGTCCAGTTGCTCATGGATATGACACAGACACAAAAACACATACATTCCTTTATAAAAAATTAAAGTATACACATAGATCTAAAATTTTGTTTAAATAGTTTTGGAAAAACAGAAATAAAATCTCTTTTGGGCATTTCATCAAACACCTACATACAAGCTATGATACGTGTCCGATACGGACACCAATTTGATACAAATTTCCCCCAAATTTCTCCTACACCTAGGGGACACCTAGATGGATATATCTATGGAATAAAATTAGGGTTTTAGGGGAATTTGTAGGAATTACCTATAGGGATCCAATCTCCAAGAAAAAGCCCCAAATAGCAAAGTCTCATTCCTCAAGCTATGTCCCAATGAGCACTCCTCCTTGCAAGCTAGCCTCCTTCTCCTTCTACTCCAAATTTAGATCCCAATATAAAAGGTTGGGATCAATTTGGTAGAGAAATGATGAAAGAGGAAAGAAATTAGGGTTTCCTAAAAGGAAGTTTCTAAAAGAGGCAAGTGTGTGCGTGAAGAGACAATAAATAGGCTAAAATTAGCTTAGGAAAGGGCGGTGGTGGCCGGCCATATAGGGGTCTAGGGTTAGGGTTTTATGTAAATGGGCTTAAGCCTAAGTTCATAAACTAGCTAGAACAACCCCTTAGCTATAAGTCCAAAATACCTATTTCTCCCAATCCTCTCATAAACCCTAGTCACACCCAAGTAAACCAAGTCTAACTTAAGTCACATAAGGGTCCCACACCAAGCTAACTAAGTCACTAAAGTCAAAGTCAAACTCTAGGCTAGTTTCTAAAGTCATAACTAGCAAATATCAAAAATCACAACACCAATGCAATAATTAATAAAATAATTCATAAAAATTAAAATGACCAAAATACCCTTAAGACTAAAATATGGTAGTGACCAATCTACCCTCCTTAAAAGTACGATATCGAGTACGATATTATAGTTCAGCAATGGCATCACGAGCAGACTCACATCCAACTCTCGGCCTCCCAAATCAACTCTCTAACCCTTGCAAATATCACTAACGAGGATAATGCCACCCCCGATCGTGATCTTGCAAGTCCTAGGCAACGATTCGGATATAAGGTATTGTCTAATAGAAAAAGATACATATACGAAGCTGTGGGAAGCCCCCAAATCGAATAATACAAAAGCTGGAATAGAGTCGAGAATAATAGAACCTGCGATCAACTCCCCGATAGCCTCTGCGTCCTCAGCTGCCATGGCAAAAGCTTACCCCTGTTGACCTCCCCTGGCCTGTTGCTGAGTCTGCAAAGGTCCCTTCTACAGTACAGCTGGAGCTCTGGCTCCCGCTTCTTGAGCTGCTCGTTCCGAAGACAGGGGACACTCCCTCAACTGGTGCGCCGCCGAACCATAGATTAGGTACCTCCTGAGCCTCTATTTGTAGTCATTCGATACATGCCCTGGCTTCTTGCAGAAACTATAACTGACGTGCTGCTGCCTGAGTGCCTACGTCTGAACCCCGGCTGTTGCTGTACCTGCTGGAAAGGTATACGACCATGAACGTAGAACTGTCTCTGCTGTAGCTGATGCTACTGATGTGGCCTCTTGGCTGGTCCTCCGCTGCCACTGGCTCCCTGAGCGTCTTGCCCTCTCATGAGTCACAACTCAAGATCATCCACTTCTGCTAGGGCACCCACCAGAATCTCCTAAAAAGTGGCACTCCGGTCACTCTTGGTCAAGGGCTTGACCTCCTTGACTAACCCCTTCAAGAACCTCCGGGCCTTCGCCGTCTCACTGAGCCCTCAACAAACCTGCCCAGATGATAGAACTCTCCAGCATACTCCTCGACAGTCTGACTGCCCTGAACTAATCTCTCAAACTGCGTCTCCAAGGCGCCAAGAGTTGTGTCAGGGAAAAACTTCTCCTTGAACAACTTCTTGAAGGTTTCCCAAGTCTGCCCCTCGGTACCAATCCTCGGGTCCGTCTGGTACCATGTGTGGGCCAGGTCCTGCATCTGGCTACCTGTTGCCTAATTCTGTAGTCATGCTGGAATCTTCGTCAGCCGAAAGATCTCCTTGATGTGCTATATGCTGTCATCCGTATACATAATCCCCTCAGTACCGAGGAAGTCCTGCGGACGTATCTTCTAGAAGTCCTGGATCCTTGGTGTCCTCGGCTGATATGGCTGCATCTGGGCTGCCTGCGGTTGGGCAATAACTCTCTCCACAGTCGTCAGAGCAAGCTGATGGGCATTCTCTATGCCCTGCTGGAAATAGGCGGACTGCTATCGCTGGGCCTCCACCATCCTCTGAAAGAAGTCGAGTAACTGCCCTGCATCAACTGATATGGAAGGTGGCTGCTACCGAAAGAAATCAGGAATGACGGGGGAATGTCTCTGTACAGGCGGAGGTGCACCTCCAAATGGAGCAGAAATGCCAACCTTAATCGATACAACAGAAGCTGTGGTCTCGAGGCCCTGCTGAACAGGACGAGAGGTGGCCAACCTCTCGATAGTATCCCCCGGACTGGAGCGATGAGATCGTGTCTCCATAATAATCCTGAAGACAGATAAAAAAGAAGAAGCAATTACTGAGAATAAAGCAAAAAATCAAAGGTGGACAGTTTATTTATTCAAAGGAAAAACATTTAATCAACAAGAATTTAGATGACAAGTATTGGATCAAAGTTTTCCTAATGTGATTGAGTACCTCAAAACTATATCCTATATCCTACTGCAGGTTGCAGTGATATTCTAGTTCGAATACCACTACAAATCTAGACCTGTATGGGCTACCACTAAAAATGTGTCACGATCTGCATCCAGTGTAGGGACACGAGAAGTGGATACGTCCAGCCTACACCAAACTATCGACGGTGGAACGCTGTCCTAGGTCACATACATCTAACAATTATAAGGTACCATTACAATGTGTACGCTCCGAATGGAGGACAATATAGAAATGTACAACGCAATCACAGCTAAGGTAGAAAGTACGGTAAGATAGATAGATATGAAAGTCGCCAAATAAACTACAATAAGAGAAGAAGTCTAGGAGTCTAAGATAGCATCTTCATAACATCCAGAATAACAACATCCCCAAATAAGTACAAAGTGTATCCAAAATAAGACAAGACAATAAGTAAGATTACAAGTCTAGCTAACTAGCCTAGACTACTGGGGTAATGTCCTCTGCAAGGGCTGGGTCCTCCTGGGAGTCCAGCTCACAGGTGTCATCTAGGCCTGCTCCATAGTATGTATGACAGAACTCCTCAATATCATATATAATATTTTAACAGGTCCAGTCAGGACAGGAACTAGGACAATACATCTCACCACTACCAAAATACACTAAATTAATGACGAATATTTAGCGACAGAATTTTTCCGTCGGCGTTAGCGACGGCTTCGTGGTCGCTCACCGACTGATTACCGACCACACGCCTTTGCCATTTTTTATTTTAATTTTAGTGGGAGTAAAGGTCGCATATCCGTTGCTAGGCTGTCGAAATTATAGCGATGGATGTCCAGTCGTCGCTACGTAGTCGATTATTTGGCAGAAATTGTGTAGGAATTTGGCGGTACATTTCTTCGACTACGTAGCGACGGATATTCAGTCGGATAATCAATAATAGAGAATAATTGGCGACGGATTATTAGCAGTCGCTATTCCGTCGCTAAATTTACTTTCCAGACTTAAATGAAAAGGCGGGGGAAACTTTTTACATTTCCTCCAAATTCAATCTCTCTCTCTCTCGATCTCTCTCGATCTCTCTCTCTCTCTGTGTCGCGGTGTCGACGTAGGGGCAGCGGGGGCGGCGGGCTTGGGGACATTCGGGGGCTGGGCGACGGGCTTGGGGCGGGGGCGTCGGGGGCTGGGCGGCTAGCTTGGGGTGGGTGCGTCGGGGGCTGGGCGGCGGGCTTGGGGCGGGGGAGTCGGGGGCTGGGCGGCGGGCTTGGGGCGGGGGTGTCAGGTGCTGGACGGCGGGCTTGGGGCGGGGGCGTCGGGGACTGGGCTGCGGGCTTGGGGCGGGGGCGTCGGAGGCTGGACGGCGGGCTTGGGGCGGGGGCGTCGGGGGCTGGGCGGCGGGCTTGGGGTGGAGGCGTCGGGGGCTGGGCGGCGGGCTTGGGGCGGCGGGCTTTGGTCGGGGGCGGCGGGGGGCTTTGCTTATCAAATTCATCTGAGTTTATATATTGGCTAAATAACGTGTTATCCATATTGGGTGTTATCCATTAGTTTGGTGGTGTTTGGATTAGTAAATGTGAATATGAAGTTTGGGTTCATGGTGTATATGTTCACTGTGTCAAGGACAGTGTGAGTTCTTCTTCTGCATAAGTCAGTTGTGTGCTTCTATATAGATGTATATATCTATACATCTAACTGTGATATACATATATATGTGTATGTGTGCTTTAGAGAGTAAGGAATGAAAAGCCAGGCCTACCATGCCTATTAGCATGCAGGACGGCTTGGGGTGTAATATGTGATTGTAGACATGGTAGGAATTATAGGTAATTAATGCTAGTATGACTAGACTAAGGTAGTGCTTGCTAGAGATTGACCGGAACAAAGACCCCCAATGTCGGTATCGGTCAATATTTGGTATCGGTCGATATCGGATCGGAACATGCCAAACCGTATCGGTATCGGCCGTATCGGATCGGTATCGGCCGTATCGGATCGATATCGGCCGATACTTTAAACCATGCTATCGGTATCGAACTATCGGTATCGGTATCGGTATCGCACTATCGGTATCGGTATCGGTATCGCACTATCGGTATCGAACTATTAGTAACAACTGTATTTAGATTTTTCTCTTCTCGAGCTAGAATACTAGCGGATCCACCAGTTACATGATTATATACTAATTCTGTTTAGTTTCTCTTACTATACAGATTTTTACATCTAATCTGTGATGGATCGTTATTTCGTTGATCGTACATGGATGTACAAACGAAAACACAAGAGCAGAATAGGTGTGAGTGACGATTTTCAGGCAGGTGTGGAAGTGTTTCTTAAGTATGCCATGAGCAAAGCTCAGTTTATGGACGGTAACAAAATCAAGTGTCCATGTCGTAATTGTCGCAATAGACGTTACGAAGAAGTGGTGAGTGTAAGAGATTATTTGACCCGTAAGGGTTTCGTACATGATTACGGCCTGTGGTCATCGCAAGGTGAACTATATGCCGAAAGACAGGTTGCGAATGCTGCTACTTATGCTTTTGATGATAATGCTGCAGCAGATTTTGTCGTCGATGACGATGAATGCTTTGTTGATTATGGAGACGTGCAGAACCTTGCACGAGATATGGTGTACGACGTGGCAGGGTCTAATTTTGATCCGGAGGATCCTAATACCGAGGCGAAGGAGTTCTATGATATGTTTCAGGATGCTGAAACTTCTTTATATCCTGGTTGTGATCCATATTCCGTACTGTCAGTGACGATGCGGTTGTTGAACATAAAGTCCGATTTTAACTTGCCACAAACTTGCTATGATCGTATTACACAACTAATGAAGGAGGTGTTACCGAAGGAATCAAAAGAGCTTCCAAAAAACTTCTACAAGTAGAAGATGATGGTCCAACAACTGGGACTGGGGTACGACAAGATAGATTATTGTCGCAACGGATGCATATTGTACTACAAGAAGAACGAGGATGTAGAAAGTTGCCGCTTGTGTAATGCGGATCGTTACAAGGAAGTCAGGGGAAAAGGAAACTCAACTAGAAACGACTTTCTTACAAGTATATGTATTACTTGTCGATCACGAAGCGCTTGCAGAGGATGTATATGTCTCAGAATACAGCAGAACACATGACGTGGCACAACGAAGAACGCACAAAGGACGATGGAGAATTGTCACATCCTTTGGATGGAGAGGCGTGGAAATATTTCGATTTTTGCCATCCAGATTTTGCTGCATAGCCCAGAAATGTACGCATGGGGCTATATTCTGATGGATTCGCCTCTTTCGGGCAGTCGGGATCTCAATACTCCTGCTGGCCGGTCATTCTGACCCCTTACAATCTGCCACCATGGATGTGTATGAAGACTCCTTATATGTTCTTGACAGCTATCATACCGGGTCCCAAAAATCCGACAAAGAATATCGATATATATTTACAGCCGTTGGTGGATGAGCTGAAACAGCTGTGGGAGATCGGCGTCACGACCTATAATATTTCCAGGAAATAGAACTTTTAGATGAGAGCTTCACTGATGTGGACAATCAATGTTTTTCCCGCATACGGTATGCTGTCGGGATGGAGTACTCACGGCACCGTGTCTTGTCCGATATGCATACAAAACAGTAAGGCGTTCCGCCTTAAGCATGGAGGAAAAACTTCTTTCTTTGATTGTCATCGTCAATTTTTGCCCGCGAGTCATCCTTGGAGAAAGAACAAGGACGCATTCAGAGCTGGAAAACAAGAATTTTCTCATCCGCCTGCCAGATTGTCGGGATACGATATTTTGGAAGATATAAAGGATTTGCCCACTGTAATGGAAGATCCATCGAACAATCGTGTCGATGGGTTCGGACAAACCCATAACTGGACCAAACGAAGTATCTTCTGGGACTTGCCTTATTGGAAAGATAATCTTATAAGACATAATCTTGATGTTATGCATATCGAAAAGAATATGTTCGATAATGTCTTCAATACCGTCATAGACATTAAAGGAAAGACGAAGGACAATCCAAAAGTAAGACAAGACATTGCCGAGATATGCAAGCATTCTTATCTGAACTTGATACAAAGGGGAGCTGCTGGACAATTAAGTAAGCCGATAGCACAATACACATTGAGCAAGGAAGATAAATTAAAAATCTACAAGTGGGTATCTACTTTAAGATTTTCCGACGGCTATGTGTCGAATTTGTCTAGATGCGTTGACCTCAATGAACGCAAGCTAACAGAAATGAAGAGTCATGACTGCCACGTGTTTATAGAAAGATTACTGCCCATTGCTTTGAAAGAGTTGTTGCCTTCTGCTGTATGGGTTCCGTTGGCCGAACTATCAATATTTTTTAGGGATATTTGTTTAACTAAATTGACTGTGCAACACATGGTTGAACTTGAGGAGAAGATTATCTTAACAATTTGCAAGTTGGAGAAAATATTTCCTCCTGGCTTCTTCGACAGCATGAAGCATCTACCGATTCATCTAGCATACGAAGCCCATGTCGGTGCATCTGTTCATTATCGATGGATGTACCCATTTGAAAGGTACATAAATATCGATATAATTTAAGCTGAATTTCAGTGGGTTTTAAAATTCTTTCTTAATTCTCAAGATAATTTGTTTCT
Source organism: Iris pallida (assembly GCA_029216955.1). Lineage (NCBI taxonomy): Eukaryota > Viridiplantae > Streptophyta > Magnoliopsida > Asparagales > Iridaceae > Iris > Iris pallida. The sequence goes on from JANAVB010036019.1 coordinate 16,332,623, forward strand.
CTAGATACCTACACCATCTAAAGAAGAAAGTTGGCAACAAAGCTCATATAGAGGCTTCGATATGCGAAGCATATCTTATCGAAGAGGTGTCAAACTTTTGCTCCATTTATTTCGATACTCATGTTAAAACAAATCGAAATAGACCTCAAAGGAATGACGAGGACGTTGAGGATGGAGGAAGATTCAATATAAGGGGTAAGCCTGTTGGGGCTAGTAAAAGACGGTGGTTGACAGACGACGAGTATGATGCCGCTCACCGATATGTCTTGTTAAACTGTGATATACAAGAAGTGAGAGATTTGGAGAAGTAAGTCAGTACACTTGCACTCGTTATAATCTCAAATTTGATGAAGTAAGTGACTGCACTTATATATTCTTATTTTCTCTAATAGTGTATTTAGAGATGAAATCAAAATGAGGAGACCCGATATTACCGATGAGGGACTTCAAAGAGAGGTTGATTGTACATTTCCGTCATGGTTTCACAAATACGTAAGTAACTGTGATTATAATTAAGATTATTAATATATAATCTAAAACATTTAAATTATAAATATTTGTTTACGGGTTTTATTGCCTGAAACAACACTCACTCATGAGAGTGTTCGTTATCTGGCGCTGGGACCGAAGAAGCAAATAAAGACTTGGCCAGACTATGTCGTTAATGGCTTCAGGTTTAAGTCAACTCAGAATGCTATAAATGTCGAATTTATCAATGACGACATCAGTACCAAGGATTTCGGTGTTTGCATAAGAGGCACCATCTATGACGACGAGCCGGACTTTGACTATTATGGAGTGCTTCGGGATATTATAAATTTACAATATACTGGCCCATATGATATGCATATTGTGATGTTCAAATGTAAGTGGTTCGATACGACACCAAATATCGGTTGGAGAATCGATAAACAATTTGGATTCGTCGATATAAATCATCGCAAGAGGTATAGAGGGTCCGATACATTTGCGATAGCAAATCAGGCTGTTCAAGTCTACTATACAAGCTACCCAAGGCATCGTAGAGATCGATTTGACTGGTGGGCAGTATGCAAGATTAAACCTAGAAATACATTCAACGTTGGAGGCCTAGCATACCAAGAGGACCAGATCAAAAAGTCCCAATACTTGGGACAACACTCAGATACAATGGATGTTGAAGCTATTGTTGAAGAAAATAGAGGGGAGGAAGGGGTTGATACAGAAGACTTAGCTGTTAACCAGGGGAGAAAGAGGTATCTTGTCCCAAATTTTGAGGCAGAAGAAGAAGAAGAAGAAGAAGAAGAAGAAGAAGAAGAAGAAGAAGAATTTGATGGGGATGAGGATACAGATGAAATCGACGATGAAGATAAGGATGAGGATGAGGATGAGGATGAAGAGGATGATGATGAAGACGAGGCAGAGGATGAGAACGAAGATGATGATTAGCTTAAATATTGTTGTATATTAAAAATACTTCCAATTACGTGAATTAAGTTTGACCTCATAAAAGCACTTACGTGAATTCATGTTTTTTTATTCGATTATTTACTTATTGCAGATGGCACTCCTAGTCTTTTTCGTCGCGACGGCACTCGTCTCCCTACTGGTGGTATGTATATTTTAGTTTAGTTTTTTATATCCATTTACACTTTTATATTGTTAATTATGTTTGTGTGTTCTATTTACAGGTCATGATGGCTGGCCGTGGGGGTGGTGCTGGTCGTGGTGGTGGTGGTGGTAGTGGTAGTGTGGGTCGTGGTCGTGGTCGTACTAGTGCTGGTGGTCGTGGTCGCATTCAAAGTTCTCGGGATGAGACCCCATCGAGCGAGCCCGACCCGGAGAGTACCCCAGGCACAGACGTATCCCGCCCTCGATCGACCACTTCATCGAGGCATGAGTCCGGATCTGCTAGCGGATCCGTTCCGCTATCGGAACCACCAGCAGTGGATCCACCAGGGGATGCCCTAGTTACTGCACAGTGGGCCCCGGAGTACCCCATACTCGGTTCCATCCGGTTACTGGGGAGTACATACGCGGACTCGCGGATCCTTCAACGGCACCAGAGAGGCCGAGAGGCGAGTTCCGACGAGAGCTATGGCCCGCGGGGACCACGTAAGTAAATTTAAGTTAATTTATTAAATTTCTTTCATTTATTCAAGTTAATAATCCAGTCGTTTCTTCTTTGTAGGTTTTTTTCCCTTTAATGTTGGCAGGGCCCTTGGAGAAATTATCAGGGCTAACTTCCACGGTCCCTACCTCAACTTTTCGTCGGTGCCCCCAAACGTGCAGTACATCTAGCTCGACGAGTTGAGGGTATATATCTATATCTTCTGGTTAATTATTAGTTACTCTTTAATCAACCATTTTTTAAATTACATAATAATTAATTTTCTGTGTTAGACAACGTACTGGTGGCCCCCCCATCGCGAGGAGGGGATCCGCAGGACCTACAGAAGCGCTTGCTCGAAGAAGATACGGGATATGATTCATGACCTAAAAATAGGGCATACGAGGCTGAATTGGATCTGGCAGGAGTATTATGAGGACCTCTTAGGTATGATGGATACCCTTGCGTACAAGGAGAAATCGGAGAAGACGAAGGTGAACCGATCTGCCGCGGGCCTTCATACTGGGGGATCAAGGTCCCACGCAGCGACACTTGCAGATCTGGTGAGCAACCGTAAATTTATTTCACTATCGAATTAGGTATTATTAATTAAAGGAGTTAATTAGTTTCTACGGAAATTTCATATGCAGGCCTAACGGGCGGTGAAGGAGGGAAGGGCGCCAGAATTGGTCACCATGCACGACGTGTTCCAGCATACGCACAAAAGACGGAAGGACGGGAGCTTCGTCGACGAGAGGGCCAAGGAGATTGATGTAAGTACTTATGTTTATGAGATTAACGTTAGAATTAAAAGTATTCGGACTATAACTTAGGTAAACTTAGGATTCACACTTAACTTAGTAAAACATAGGATTTAGATTACAACGTAGGTAAATCTTATAATATAAACACATTCATTTGATAGGCTGCGTATCATGAGGCCCTTAGTCAGGCTCAGTTAACTGACATCGAGGATGTTCGTGAAACGACGCCCTTCCGGACGCCCTCTTCTTTGGCCGCTCGGAACGACTTGTTCGTAGATACCGTCGGCGGCTTTAGGAAAGGGTTCCTGTACGGAGTCGGCTCCCTAGGGCCATTGCACATGGCAACGCAGAGATTTCCACCGACACCGTCTCCTCCCGTGGCCCCGACAGACAATGATGTTAGGTCGCAGCTTACGCAGCTGCACGAGGCAGTATCGTCCTTACGGAAGCAATTTGCCATGTACTTTTTGCCTACGTCTGTTGCTGCCGGTCCATCTGCTGCTGCCGGTACGTCTGCTGATGGTGTTCCTCCGTCTTCTACTGGTCCATCGACTGCAGGTGTCGGTACGTCTTCCGTGGGCCATTCTTTTTTCAATCCTGATGCCCCTGTGGTACCGCCTACGACTGTGACGTCACTCCTGGATCTCATATCCGCAGAGCAGCTACGCCGACTTTCGAGCAGTATCTACGACGGCTTTCCTCCGTACCTTGTGGATGAGTATATTCGTCGATCGCATATAGGATTACCACCACCGGACAATCGACCTCCTCCTTCTTAAAATATTGTATTAAGAAAATTTGGATTATTTGTGAGAGCTTTGGATTAATTGTGCTATAATCGGCTTATAACACCGGATATTATATTACTCTTTAGGATAATTGATGTTCATTTTCTATTAATTTGCTTTGGTCTGTGATTCTTGGATAATTGGTGTGCATTAAATTCGTATGTTCATGTTTGGTCTATGTGATTCTTGGATAATTGGTATGCATTATATATTTGGTCTGTGTGATTGTTGGATAATTGGTGTGCATTATATATTGGTTTGGTTTATGCATATATTTGTGAACAGGAAAAGTGCTACAATTTTTTCCCCAAAAAACTCAGTTAGCGACGGACTAGTGACCGTTTAGCGACGGATAATCCCAGTTGTCGACGGTTTTTCGACGGATTAGCCGTCGTTATTTGGAGTTTTTAAACTGTTTCCAGGTAGCGACGGATGATCGACGGATTATCCGTTGGCAAGGTTCTGGTGGTATAAACTTCGACGGAATAGCGACGGCCTATCCGTCGCCAGGGCGACTGATAATCAGTCGCTCGCTCTAGTGACTGCTTAGCGACGGACAATCCGTCGACAAGGTTCTGGAAATGCTTGACATTTCTAGAACCATGGCGACGGATAATCAGTCACTAATCAGTCACTGTGGCAACGGTATAGCAACGGATTAGTGACTACTCTTCTGTCGCCATGGTGCTGGAAATGCCAAGCATTTCCAGAACCTGATCGAAGGATAGTCCGTCAGCACACCGTCGCTAATCCATCGTTCGTTATCGATGAATACCGACGGATGAGCGACAGAACGATACGCTCTGATACGCTGTTACGACGGGTTACCGACGGAATTTTACGTCGCTATTGTCTACACAGTTCAGTACTTAATAGTTGAAATGGACGACAGTCCGTCAGAAATGCGTCGCTAATGCTTCGTATTGTGACGTCGACAAGCCGTCGCTATTCCGTCGCTTGACGACTACGTAGCGACGGACCGATATTAGTGACGAGCTGATTGTCGATGAATTTTTTTGGCCAAAAACCGTTAGTGATCGGTCGCTAATACTAATTACCGTCGGATTGGCGACGGATAGGGCCGTCGCTAAAATGATAAATTTTGTTAGTGCACGCAGTTCATCATATGAAAGGATATATAAATATGATATAGAGTAAGATACATGAAATACTGGAGAATATATAAAGTAAAAGAGATGACTGTAAAGAAATATCTACTATAAGTAAAGAGCTAACAATGGCTAGTGATGCAGAGTACAAATAGACATGTGAACGGCTTAAATTTGAACATGAGTATACTAAAGAGTTTGCACGTGATTACACTACTTTGGAATTGTTCATATGACCATTTATATCCTCCGTACCCCAATCAATACACAAGGATCTAGAAAAGTTATGTTATTGCACATGATATCACATGAAGGCCCATAAATGGGTGCACATAAATGTATACGTGGGAGCTCTGTGAACATGAGAGTATATGAATCACAAGAGTGCACATGAATGGTAAAAGCACCGGAGTGCATGATGAAAGTGAAACGCATATGACATACTGTAATCCGATGCTCCCGAGGGGGATAACATCTCATGAAGGGATCCATATAGTACCAATTCGTGTTAACAATGGGACAGCATTAAATAAAGTAATCTAGAGCATAAAAGTAAATCATATCAAGTATGAAACGGTCAGAGAATGTACTCGCCTGGTATTCTGAGTATCCGATGGATATATATGTCCAGACAGAGTAGATGAGTCCTAAACAGAGCAACACAGGTCACAACATGTCTAGAATGATAATACTGAAGATTACAATGCGTTCTATATGATTTCTAGGTCATCTAGTCCAAAGTCAACCCTTGGTTAACTCTGGTCAACTCTAGTCAACTACACAAGTCAAACTAGGTCAACAAGGTCAAGCCTAGTCCTATCAAGTCTCACTAAGCCTAACCAAGCCTAGGCTAGCACTCACACACAGTTTCAAAGCTACACAAGTCATCCACATACATTACATATATAGGCACATATATATACTCAATATATATAGGCTTACACATAGGAATTTATATGTAGGCTATCATGTAGGCTAATGCCTAGCATTCAAGGTAAAGTACAAATCATGTATGCATATACAAGGGGTGAATGTGTGTCACATTACATAGAAAATATATATAGGTAAAGTCGTAAAGTGAAGGGCTAGAGTACACAGGTGTTTAATGTGACAGGTTGTGTATGTGTGTGTGTCAAGTTTTCAGTCAACAGTTAACATGTGTTCTCAGGTTTGAAGAAAATAGTGAACATGTGTGCGTGGCATTCAGGTTTAGTCTAGCAGTAATATGTGTGTGTGTGTCAACTGTGTGTGTGTAAGGTGAAAGTGTGTGTGTATGAGATGAGAGTGTGTGTATGTCAGCTCATAATGTGACAGGTTGTTCAGTCTCGGAAATAGTATTAGGGAGTGTGTGTATTCACAGGTTTTAGTTAACAATGTGTATGTATATATATTATAGCAGTAATGTTTAATTAACATACATGCAACACCCATTCAAACCCAGTTTTTATGTCCAAGTTAATCTCAGTTTTTAGTCAATAACAGTGAAGTGTGTGTGTATATCAGTTCCTGGAAAAATAGTGAGCTAGGGAGTGTGTTATCCTCAGATTTTATTTAACAGTGTAATATCTGTTGTTAGATGTTGCATGTGCAGCAGTGGTAGGGTGACAGGACATGTTATCATGTTATCTTGTTCAATAACACATATTACATAAATATATATAACCCCATTCAGTTTGCGAGTTATCAGAGAAAATCAGTCCTTCGAATCTACCCATTGCAAAGATTAAAACCAAAAACACAACGTAATTATGAATTAATACCTACCAGTCATGTTATCAACTAACATTGACATTGAATATCAAAATCGAGACTTAAAAACCCAGTTTTCAGCTATTATCCGATTTCAGCTCAGCCCCAAATATCAATATACCCAATTTCAAATAAAAATCAATTAAACACCAATTCAGTGTGTGTACAGGTGTCACACATGTGCATACGTATCTGGATGGGGTGTTCGTGTCCCACCAAGTGGACACGAACGTGTCCAATCAATTTGAACACACATAGTGCACACTGTGTATCAGAACATAGTATAGTAAGTTCGTGTCATCGTGGACACGACACACAATACTTCGTGTCACGTGCTCACGTCCATAGATAGGTGACACGTAGATCTAAGTGTCTGATACCCTGAATGGTGTCCAAGTGTCCTCGTGTCCAAGATATGAATACGCATTAGAACGTGTCTGTGCACGTGTATACGTGTGTATAAATCCAGTGCAAGGCGATTATTGTGTCCGATACGACACGTCATGACCAGACATTTTAGGGCTGTCGTATTAGTTACTAGCCCCAGCCGTACAGCAAGTTTCCTGCCCCCAAGTGCTGTGTTATGTCCCACAGAGAACTCGAGCAGCAGGGCATGGGTACGGATCGCGCGTGAGCGTGTCCAGTTTCTCGTAGACACGACATAGACACGAAAACACATTCATTCCTTTATGAAAAATTAAAGTATACACATAGATCTACAATTTTGTTTAAATAGTTTTGGAAAAACAGAAATAAAATCTCTCTTGGGTATTTGATCAAACACCTACATACAAGCTATGATACGTGTCCGATACGGAGACCAAATTGACACGAATTTCTACCAAACTTCTCCTACAGCTAGGAGAGACCTAGATGGATGCATCTATGGAATAAAATTAGGGTTTTAGGCAAATTTATAGGAATTACCTATAGGGATCCAATCTCTAAGAAAAGCCACAAATAGCAAAGTCTCCTTCCTCAAGCTATGTCCCAATGAGCTATCCTCCTTGCAAGCTAGCCTCCTTCTCCTTCTACTCCAAATTTAGATCCCAATACAAAAGATTGGGATCAATTTAGTGGAGAAATGATGAAAGAGGAAAGAAATTAGGGTTTCCTAAATAAAAGTTTCTAAAAGAGGCAAGTGTGTGTGAAGAGACATTAAATATGCTAAAATTAGGTTAGGAAAGGGTTATGGTGGCCGGCCATATAGGGGTCTAGGGTTAGGGTTTCATGTAAATGGGCTTGAGCCTAAGTTCATAAACTAGCTAGAACAACCCCTTAGATATAAGTCCAAAATACCTATTTCTTCCAATCTTCTCATGAACCATAGTCACACCCAAGTCAACCAAGTCTAACTTAAGTCACATTAGGATTCCACACCATGCTAACTAAGTCACTAAAGTCAAAGTCAAACTCTAGGCTAGTCACCAAAGTCACAACTAGCAAAAGTCAAAAATCACAACACCAATGCAATAATTAATAAAATAATTCACAAAAATAAAATGACCAAAATACCCTCAAGATTAAATATGGTAGTGGCATTCGTAGCTCCATGCAAATACATCAATTTATACTCGGATAAGCTGTATCAGAGATTCTGTCTTCTCCTATCAAGCTTTTGCTAATGAAGATGGGTTTAGGGGAAGCCTTATTTCCTTGCTCGACTTGGATTACTTCATCTTCAGTAGGAGGTTTGCGTTGTTCAAGGTGCCATTTCGATTGGGATACCAGGCATTGAGCCCAAGGCTCATCCTTGAAGTATTCGAGTATTTGGTCTTCATCCTCGACTGGAGGATCTGTAGAGACCATATTAACAAACAATATCTTCTTGAAGGCCTGCCCGATACTGGTATAAGAGTCCCAGGTTGAGGAATCAGAGGAGTGCGAATGCGTCATGGCCTCCGGCTCCGAGCTCTCCGAAGGTAATGTGTGAGTAACATAACCCAACCACCAGTGAGTGCACTGATAATAGTTATGGGGATTTCCCTTTGGAGTATGAAGTCTCAAGGGAAGGCGTCGTCCTTTGCCATAGTTTAGTCCTCTGTCACACCTCAGGTCATAACCCATTTTCTGGATAAGCTTTTCGGCTTAAGTAGTATAATGATAGAGTTGTATCTTATCGTTATCGGGTTCTGGTTCTGCCGGTGCTAGTCATTGAGGGTGCTCCAATCAGCCGAAGATGATGGGTTCCTCCTCCTTTTTCCTTGCTGGAACTACGAAGTAGGCATCTTGAGAAGGGACAACTCGACCTGGCGAGGCTGGCAAATTTTAATTATGTTTACAGCATATATAGAGCATTATCTAAGAAATACTTAGTGTTCCAATGCGTACAAGAATAATTCAAAGACAACTTCCTATTAATGAAATGTAAAATTTTATCCCGAGGGATTACAATATCTAAAGAATGCGCTTCGGTATTGGCGCATATGTAGTCTTCCAACTCTTCACCCGTGAGCACCAGGGCTATTGCGAGAGAAGGTAGAGGACGTTTTCCCTTCAGCTTGACTACCAAGGAGGTAAAAGTCGGAGGTTCGTATGACCTCAGAGTTGGCTTCGGAGCCTTCCGAGAAAGTCTTATTTGCATAGTCTCCTGGCTATCCTCTGACATGCTCGAGGATGATCTAGCCGGAGCTTTGCCTCGAAGCTGGATGACGAGAGGGGCTGATGTCTGGGTAGATTTCCCCCCATTCGGACCCTCAATGGTTTTTCAGCAATAACTACGCTTTCTGCCTCATCGTCGGCATCATTGGCGTCATCGTCCCATGGGACTAATTTATACAAATTTACACCTGTATAGTATGCTTTGAGCCCTCGAAAGGGATCTATGTCAGCAAACTCGATCTTGATAGTCCCGTCGTTGGCCACATACTTCATGCACTGATGGAGAGTGGATGGCACATTCATGTATTTATGAATCCATGGTCTTCCCAATAGTATGTTATAGTTTATATCGACGTCAATGACGAAGCAAGTAACGTCAATCTAGAAATCACCTATTTGGCATTTCAGGCAGATCTTGCCGAGGGGTTCACTTTTTCTAGTATTAAAACTGCTGATTGTAGTGTTCGACATAGTAAGCCGATGCATCTGGATCCCCAAAGCTTGGAGTAAACTCCGAGGGATGATGCTGAGCAAAGAGCCGTGGTCGATGTGGAAGCGATCGACCTTAATAGCACCAATGTACCCTGTATAGTACAGAGGTCGGTTGTGTCGATTGTATTTCAGTAGCATGTCCTGCTGAGTGAAGGTGATGTTAGGGATCACCACACTATTACAATATTGACATTCAGTAGGGTTTTCCTAGGGCAGTTGCACTTGAGTGAGGAAGGAGTCGACGTTCTGTAAAGCTTCGCTGAGGGCATCTCGAGTCATTTTGGAGAGATAGAGAAGCTCAAAGAGTGATAGTCGAGCCAAAGTATTGGCCAACTGTGCCAATATGCCAAAATTATAGGGCTTGATTGGCCCTACTGCCGAGTAATTTCTCAGAGGTTTGTTAAAGCGAACGTCTTTCATCTTCTATTTATCTGCAGTAGGCGCTTTAGACGGGCCTGCTTCTGATGTAGCAGGGTCATTGGTCATGACGGATAGAGGTATCTCTTCCTTTGGAGCTTGGTTCTCTTCTCGCTAATGAGCTGAGCGAGTGGTAACTAGGGTGTCATCAGCTGTCGTAGAGATTATATGACACGACCTGACCTTCTTTTCCATGACCGAGTGCGCTATAGGCGTCATCATGTCTAGAGTAAAATCAGGATGGATCTACATAACTTCGTCTTACGGCATTGTAAATGGGATGAGCCCTTGAGCATTGTCTCAAGCTGGTGGAAGATTGACTACTTTCATCGTCACCCTTGGAATGTGGACTACGCCATCTTGTGCCCCTGTGGTTGGAAACATCCGTATTGGAAAGTAACCATATTGGCAGAAACTGTCTTCTCCTCATAGTCATGTGAGATGACTTTGGCGTCGATGAGATGCTGGATCTGTCTTTTCAATACTTAGCAATCACGTGTCGAATGGTGGACGTACTGATGATAGTGGCACTACTTTGGGTTGTCTATTTTTTCCACATTATCGGGGCACTTTGGCGGTGGAGTGAAAGCTTGCCGCTCTTTGTTAACGTATCGAAGTGTTCTAGCGTATCTTTATCGTTGAAGGAGTAGATCTCCTTCGGCCTCTGCGCTTCCGTAGGCTTCGGGTTTGCTGATGTTAAACCTTTAAAAATGTTGTCGGTCATGGATTGCTTTCTTTTTGTCTTTGGGGTTGCTGCTGGACGAGCACCTCCCTTTGTCTTTGAGAGAAAGAAAGTTTAGTCCCAGGAGCTATGCGTCTAGGGCCTTTCTTTGTGCCACATCCAGCTCTATAATGAAAGGCGTCTATTCTGTGCAAGGAGCACTGTGCCACAACTTGATTTTTGGAAGCATGCTCATGCGACATGAGTCCATGAGCATGGGCTCGGATATACCAGAAGGTAACCTCAGAGCTGCCTAGAGGAAGTGCTTAATATATGTGCGTACAAGCTCTTTCTCCTTCTGGATGATTTCTATGAGGGTCGACATCGTCATGTCCATTCCTCCGTCGTTGAATCGATTGAGGAATAAAGTCTTCAAGTCTTCGAATAAAGTAATACAATTGTCTGCAAGGCTGCAGAACCATTCGTAGGCCACCCCCTGCAGGACCCTTATGAATAGGTTGGTGAGGAGAGCATCGTTCTTCGGCAGATGCCCAGTTACTGAGGCAAAATACCTCAAGTATCATCGGGGAGACTCCTTCCCATCGAAGGGCATGAGCGTCTGCAGATTGTATTTGGAAGGATATACCATATTATCTTATTCAGCAGGATATGGTTGTCGAATCCCCATCATTTTGAGTGTTGCTCACTTTTCTTTGGCATCATAGCGAGCATATAACTCCTGGAGGGCCAGCCGCATCTCAATTGACATCACAGGTCCTATTGTCAACGGAGTAGACGACGATGGTAATGCTTGGTTCACGAGGAAAAGCACATTGGATCCACCGTTAACCCTAAACCCAAACCCGATAGCTGTATCAACAGCTATATAATTCAAATCCGTTCCCTCTTTCAATAATTTCCCCCGCTGCTCTGTACTGGAGAGAACGACGACGGTGATGATGAACGGACGACGCAGACGCCAAGAAAAATCCAGCCTCTTCCAGAAGCTTCTCCCCCAACTGCCTAACTGCCTACCTCATCCCCACCGTTGATCCCCAACAACCTATTTCCTCCTAGCCATCGGATCCTAACCTCAACTGCCCGTCCAACCGCCGGTCAAGTGCCCGGCCAACCGCTGCCCGCTCGACCTAGGCTATAAATAGAGCCCAACCTCACCTTCTTCTTCATCCACTCTCCCCACGGCGAAGCCCTGCTGGAATTTCCCCTCACCATTCCCTCCTTCGTCTTCGAGACGTTCGACCTCGGTGACGACGAACTGGCGGTGAGACCGGGGCCTTCTTCTTCCTCGAGCGGTCAGTAGTGGCGACTAGCACTCCTCCGCGACGACGACGGTCGCAACGGCGATAGGTGAGTGATCGATCTTTCCTAAACTATTTCTCTGTTCTTTCTGTCAGAATTGATTTCGTTGATTGGGACGATTGATTGTCGATAAATTTTAGTTTCTTTGAGCTTCAGAGTTGGAGATGAGTCTTCTTGATCTGATCCTGGTTAATTCTTGTGCATTTTCTCCAAATTTGGAGTTGAAACAATTCAAATCAAACTCACAATTGTTTTCTCTGTTCTCGCACGTAACCTGTTCGACGAAATGCCTAGAAGGACGTAACGGTGAATTGAGGACTCGAGGACACCGCCAGTGGACACTGCGTTCTTGGGTCGAATCATCGTAGAGACTCAGGTAATGGTTCTTGACCGTTCTACTAATTTTAGGGAGAATGCTGGTTGATCAGTCGAGTATTTGTCGAGTACGTCTACTGTGTTAATTCGTTGAGTGTCCAGAGGGGGGGTATGGACACAAATTGTACTCAGTAGACACGGAACAGGGTGTCTACATAGAGTTTAGGTATGATCGACTATATTCAGTGGTTGATCCGTTGATTGTTCCTTTGAATTGTAGAGTTGATGGGTTATACTGAGGAGTAGCCGTTAGCTAGGTTATTTGAATTGTATGGTTAGCACTTGCTGTAGAATGCCCTTGAGAATTCAAATTACCTTAACCGTTAGTTTAGGTTTCATTGCTTCATAGAGTTGGATTCCAGAACCTATAATATTGATTAGAAGTTTTGTGAGATGTTGGACCAATCAGTAGCTGTAGGTTTAAAGGTTAGAACCAGGTTTAACTTAGGCTTGGTGGGTATTATTGGTTGATGTGCTCGGTTCACATGTGTAGGCCAATATGAGTTAAGACAGTAGGGAATTCTAATTATAAATGTAATCTGGCCAGGACTTATAGTCATATATATATGTTAGAGATTGAATAAGTTGTTCAGTAAGTTTTCCTATATTGCTATTGGGCCAATGGATATTGTAGGGCTAAGACTTCAAGTCTATGGAGTAGTGTGATGCTGTTGTGATCAATAGGAAATCATTTAATAGTTTTGGACTTGAACTTAGTTAAGTTTACACTGTTTCTTAAGACCTGACTGATACTTTGGTCAACACTGGTTATTAGTGGTATGGGTTCGGGTCTTTGATAGAAATTACTTTGGATAGATCTTGAAGTGATGTTTAACATTATCTAAGTGTATTTCCCTATTTTTTAGGTGTGACTAGAAGACTTGAAGAAAATTCTGGAATCAAGGCAAGTACATGTACTCAGTATTACCATCATTGCATGCATTGCACTTACACTTGTTATCGTGTGATTATTTTACTTGTTCTCGATTGATTGCTTGCTTGCATTGTTCTCGTGTTGGGTGGGGGACATTCTAGAGACATGTGATTGACTAATATTTGACAAACATTCCCTGATAGCATACTCTGTATGCCTGAGTCCATTTTGTGCGTGACTGATAGCATTGTCGTCAGACATACCTGATTATTGCGTGACTGATAGCATTGTCATTAGACATGCCTGATTATTCGTGACTGATAGCATATATATTTTATATGCCTGATTATATATTAGTCCCCACATGTTGATAACGTCCAATTGTACATGTACACATAGTGCATATTTATATTATATTCCTTTGTTTCTCTGTTCAGTTCTACTTGCTATATTGTACCATTCCATTGATCTCCATGGTGAGTTTTATTGAGTTACATTGTACTTTGCTCCTTTCCTGACTGGATCGTTGATTACAGGTGAGATGGATCATAGATTATCATTCGTGACTAGCAGCGAAGCTTGCTTGACACTGAGATATTAGTTTCATGTATAGGAGATTGATTGAGTGTATTTGTTTATATGTTATTGTTGTATCATTTATATTTTACCGGCTTTGTACCCGGATATTTATGTATAAGTTGTAATAATTATATAGTGGATTGCTGTGATGGTTAGTATAGATTCCGTGATTAGATGCTGTGATGGGATTACACTCGGTATTGATGACTAGACGGCTCACTACCGCTGTCAACGACAGTATAGGCCGGGCATGCATCGGCCCGTACCCGATTATTTGGGAGCGGGGCGTGACATGTTTTAGTGGTGGCCCATGCAGGTCGATCTAATGGTACTTAGGATTAGAGTGCCATTGGAAGCCTGCGGAAATAGAAAACTCATCACAGCATAGGACCGTTATCATATTGCTTACTTTTTTGTCTTTTATATATTTTGTTAACACACACAGTACACCTACGAGTCACTAATAGTTCTCCTCCAATTCCAGAGATGGCCAAGGGAAGGAAGGAACTGCATCCGCGAGGCCGCACTCCGAGTGTAGCCCATTCCGAGAGAGGATCATCTGCTTTACCTATAGTAGACCCAGAGCGTTCCGGTACTCACGTGCCACCTGTCATGAGAGCTTCTTCGCGGCACTCTATTAGTTCCATGAGGGGCACCCAGATGCATGAGCTAGTCCATGGGCTATTGGAGGCCCAGAGAGCCCAGACCCAGAGTTTGTTGGATGCTCAGAGGGAGCAGACTACTATTTTGCGGGAGGGTATTGAGAGACTAGTTAGCCCATTCCTACCACCACCACCTCCACTTCCCCAGACTACTACTACTGCTCCACCTACATCTCAGATTCCACCTCCACCGACTACCATACCGACTCCATCATACATCCCACATCCGCCATACGCTCCACATCCATCACATATTCCACCTCCACCACCCACCCAGGCTCCTGTACAGCCTACTACCACCACTTTTGTTCAGCCTGAGCCTATTTCTTTTATTCCGCCTCCCATTCATACTCATGCATCTCCCACTTATACCCCTACTACTTCCACTCCCCATCAGAGAGAGGGTTCTATCCTAGACTTTAAGAGGATGGCACCTAGAGTGTTCCTTGGGACCGAGGGTATACTCTATGCCGATGAGTGGCTAGAGGATATGGAGAGGGTGATGCGACTATCTAGGCTCCCGGAGGACCTCAAGGTGGAGGCAGCTGGCGTGCAGATGCATGATCTGGCATGTACTTGGTTTAGGAGTGAGCCTCAGCTCGCAGCACCTAGATTGACTTGAGAGCAGTTTGTGGAAATCTTCAAGGAGAAGTTTTTCCCAGCAGTAGCTAGAGAGGCTTTGGAGCACCAGTTTCAGACTCTTCAGCAGGGGGCTCGCTCGGTTGATGAGTACGCGACAGAGTTCGGACGACTTAGTCGGTTTGCAGAGGGTAGAGCCAGAGATCCAGTCGTGAGAGCCACGAGATTCAGGCAGGGTTTGTGCTATGAGCTTTGCTACCTAGTCACAGCTAACGGAGCGACTAATTATGCTGGGATGGTCGCCGTTGCTCAGAGATTGGAGATTGATCTGAGCCTCCGACCCAAGAGAGATCGTGACATTAGTGGAGGAGGTAGCCACTCGGGACCACCTAAATGTCCCAATAACCATCAGATGAAGACCTTCGCATCCCAGCCTTCTCAAGAGACACAGCAGCAGCAACGACCAGTTCAGCAGCCTTATGGATTTTGTCAGAAAGTGGGCCATACCTGGCAAGCGTGTAGGAAGAGACTTGGACAGTGCCTCATCTGTGGCGCAGCTGATCATCAGGCTAGGGAGTGCACCGTTGCTCGTACAGCAGCAGGATCTTCGGGACTTCCACAGCCAGAGGGACGTGTCTACCTTATGACAGAGGAGGGAGCAGAGGCTATTCCGATTCCTGATGAGGACTAGAGACCGGAGGTATCCCCGCATAGCTAGAGCAGACCGTGGGTCCTCACTTCCTTAGTGATTCTTCCTAGCATCTAGACTTTCCTTGTTGCTCATATTCAAGATTTGTTTCTAAAGTCTCTGTATTGTTTCATGTTGGTCGCTTGTTTGATCCTTGGTACCTAATAAAACTACTTGTTCACTTCCTGTCATGACTTTGATTGTTAAAAATCTATTTGATTCTTCATAAATCCTTGGAAATTTCTAGATAAGGTTGAGATATATTCGATGACCTACTATGGCGTGGCAGATGTGCACTGCAGTCAATTACCTGGATTATGGAAACTGAAGGTTCATTGCAGCCAGATGCACACTGGCGAGGCATGGACTCTAAGTCGAAGTAATTACGGGTAATCATGGGCTCTCGAATATTATTGAGACTTAAGTCCTAAATTTATAATATTTTCTGATATCGGATTATGTTGACATATTATTTTGGTGATGTATCATTATCGGAACCATGGAACCGAAGGTTCACTGCAGCCAGATGCATACTGGCGGGGCATGAACTATAGGGAAAGTGACTCCAGATATGTATGATTATCGGATACTATTGAGACTATTATCTCTTGATCTTTTTTCATGACTATCACTTGGTACCGTTTGCATCATGCCAAATTGTTTGAATCGTGTCTAGTCGTGCCATCTGAAATTTCGAGGACAAAATTTTTTAAGGGGGAAGATTTGTAACTCCATTTTTCTGATTAAATAAATTTGAGTATTTCTTCCTATGATTTTATTAGAATTAATTTCTGAATTTATTTTGATCCTCTTAACTAATTATTAATTATTATTAATGGTGTTGGTATTTCCTAAAATCCTTATAATTAAGGTATTTTACAATAATCGGATTGACTTGATGATTTTCCTAATTATTATTTTTATTGATTTTATAAATTAATTTTTCCATTTAATGATTAAATTTCTTAGTTTTTCTTAAAACTTATTAGATTTTCTGGAATTATTATTCAACCTTTCTTCTCAGCCTGACCATTCAACCATTCTTTTAGGTCCAGCCCATTAATCAGGCCCAAGCCCGGCCTTAGCTTTTGGGGTGCGGATTCGGGTCCAACCCACCAAACCGTTAGCCCGTTAACCCTAAACCCAAACCCGATAGCTGTATCAACAGCTATATAATTCAAATCCGTTCCCTCTTTCAACAATTTCCCCCGCTGCTCTGTACTGGAGAGAACGACGACGGTGACGATGAACGGACGACGCAGACGCCAAGAAAAATCCAGCCTCTTCCAGAAGCTTCTCCCCCAACAGCCTAACTGCCTACCTCATCCCCACCGTTGATCCCCAACAACCTATTTCCTCCTAGCCGTCGGATCCTAACCGCAACTGCCCGTCCAACCGCCGATCAAGTGCCCGGCCAATCGCTGCCCGCTCGACCTAGGCTATAAATAGAGCCCAACCTCACCTTCTTCTTCATCCACTCTCCCCACGGCGAAGCCCTGCTGGAATTTCCCCTCACCATTCCCTCCTTCGTCTTCGAGACGTTCGACCTTGGCGACGACGAACTGGCGGTGAGACCGGGGCCTTCTTCTTCCTCGAGCGGTCAGTAGTGGCGACAAGCACTCCTCCGCGACGACGACGGTCGCAACGGCGATAGGTGAGTGATCGATCTTTTCTAAACTATTTCTCTGTTCTTTCCGTCAGAATTGATTTCATTGATTGGGACGATCGATTGTCGATCGATTTTAGTTTCTTTGAGCTTCAGAGTTGGAGATGAGTCTTCTTGATCTGATCCTGGTTAATTCTTGTGCATTTTCTCTAAATTTGGAGTTGAAACAATTCAAATCAAACTCACAATTGTTTTCTCTGTTCTCGCACGTAACCTGTTCGACGAAATGCCTAGAAGGACGTAACGGTGAATTGAGGACTCGAGGACACCGTCAGTGGACACTGCGTTCTTGTGTCGAATCATCGCAGAGACTCAGGTAATGGTTCTTTACCGTTCTACTAATTTTAGGGAGAATGCTGGTTGATCAGTCGAGTATTTGTCGAGTACGTCTACTGTGTTAATTTGTTGAGTGTCCAGAGGGGGGGTGTGGACACGAATTATACTCAGTAGACACGGAACAGGGTGTCTACACAGAGTTCAGGTATGATCGACTATATTCAGTGGTTGATCCGTTGATTGTTCCTTTGAATTGTAGAGTTAATGGGTTACACTGAGGAGTAGCCGTTAGCTAGGTTATTTGAATTGTATGGTTAGCACTTACTGTAGAATGTCCTTGAGAATTCAAATTACCATAACCGTTAGTTTAGGTTTCATTGCTTCATAGAGTTGGATTCCAGAACCTATAATATTGATTAGAAGTTTTGTGAGATGTTGGACCAATCAGTAGCTGTTAGGTTTAAAGGTTAGAACCAGGTTTAACTTAGGCTTGGTGGGTATTATTGGTTGATGTGCTCGGTTCACATGTGTAGGCCAATATGAGTTAAGACAGTAGGGAATTCTAATTATAAATGTAATCTGGCCAGGACTTATAGTCATATATATATGTTAGAGATTGAATAAGTTGTTCAGTAAGTTTTCCTATATTGCTATTGGGCCAATGGATATTGTAGGGCTAAGACTTCAAGTCTATAGAGTAGTGTGATGCTGTTGTGATCAATAGGAAATCATTTAATAGGTTTGGACTTGAACTTAGTTAAGTTTACACTGTTTCTTGAGACCTGACTGATACTTTGGTCAACACTGGTTAGTAGTGGTATGGGTTCGGGTCTTTGATAGAAATTACTTTGGGTAGATCTTGAAGTGATGTTTAACATTATCTAAGTATATTTCCCTATTTTTTAGGTGTGACTAGAAGACTTGAAGAAAATTCCGAAATCAAGGCAAGTACATGTACTCAGTATTACCATCATTGCATGCATTGCACTTACACTTGTTATCGTGTCATTATTTTACTTGTTCTCGATTGATTGCTTGCTTGCATTGTTCTCGTGTCGGGTGGGAGACGTTCTAGAGACATGTGATTGACTAATATTGGACAAACATTGCCTGATAGCATACTCTGTATGCCTGAGTCCATTTCGTGCGTGACTGATAGCATTGTCGTCAGATATGCCTGATTATTGTGTGACTGATAGCATTGTCATTAGACATGCCTGATTATTCGTGACTGATAGCATATATATTTTATATGCCTGATTATATATTAGTCCCCACATGTTGATAACGTCCAATTGTACATGTACACATAGTTAGTGCATATTTATATTATATTCCATTGTTTCTCTGTTCAGTTCTACTTGCTATATTGTACCATTCCATTGATCTCCATGGTGAGTTTTATTGAGTTACATTGTACTGTGCTCCTTTCCTGACTGGATCGTTGATTACAGGTGAGATGGATCATATATTATCATTCGTGACTAGCAGCGGAGCTTGCTTGACACTGAGATATTAGTTTCATGTATAGGAGATTGATTGAGTGTATTTGTTTATATGTTATTGTTGTATCATTTATATTTTACCGGCTTTGTACCCGGACATTCATGTATAAGTTGTAATAATTATATAGTGGATTGCTGTGATGGTTAGTATAGATTCCGTGATTAGATGCTGTGATGGGATTACACTCGGTATTGATGACTAGACGGCTCACTACCGCTGTCAACGACAGTGTAGGCCGGGCATGCATCGGCCCGTACCCGATTATTCGGGAGCAGGGCGTGACAAGACAGTAGGAGTCAACCTCTCATTGATCTCCAGGATGACCGAAGCTAAAGACTTCACAGTAGTATTTAACGTATTTAGGCTCGTCTCGAGAGCTTCTATACGTTTAGCTGAGCTAGGGTCTTCGCTGCTTTCCGTATTGTCATTGTTGGCCATGAACACGGACATCATGTATGGATGAGTAGAAGGGACAGTAGATCTCTCGCTCTTAGGCTCGAATGCCTGAGTCCCGTCGTCTTTAGGATAGACTGAAAGGTTGTAATTGTTTGCCACGAAATATAAAAGAACAGAACAATTATATCGGACGACTGGACTTTTACTTCATAATACAAACTCGCTTGTACAAAGAAAGCCTAGGGACGAAAACCTAGGTACAACAATCTAAGTACAATTGTTTATTTTAGATTCTGGGGGGTGACGGTAGAGGCTCGGGAAAGCGACGGCAGCTCTACCTTACTCCTTGAACGATCGGATGCAGCCTTGGCTCCGGGGAAGAAATGCTCTCAGGATACCCTCTGTGTGGGCCTTTGTCTCTCTGCTCTCTCTCTTCAAGTCTCTCCAGGTGCTCTGGTGCTCTTCGAAAAAAGTCATCTTCGCAAGGGAATGGCACCTTGCTATTTATAGGAGTGGGATACGATCATTAGGGTTTGATTGCCTCTTTGATAAGTCGGCGGTTAGGGATCAATTAATCTTGGCCCTTCATTCTTATTGTAGAAAATCTATGTAATTAATATAGATAGCATCAAATCTCTGTGGGCAATTAATGATGATTGCCATAAATCTTCATGATTTGTTATGCCAAGCTCGGATCTCCCGCCACGTGTTCAACTTGCATGATTGCAAATGATCTGATTTGATCCCAGTAATTATGAGGATGGCACTAAACCTGATTGTTGGGATTTGTTGATGGATCTTGATTGATTTGATGCCACGTGTCCCAGTATTATTATGCTGCTAGCTGTAGGGATGCGGAAAAAACTAATCTTCTGCCACATGTCTTAACCGTGAGCCACTTAGGAAATCTGAATCGCATGAGGATTGTTCCCTACTGAGCCGTATAAGACTGGCCACGTATGGAAATGATCTGAGCCGCATGAGCGTAGGTGACCGCATGATGGGTGGTTTCTCAGTGAGCCGTATGAAGATAGTCTTCGTGAGCCGCATAGGGTAGACTCTGCCTGAGCCGCTTGAGGTGGCCTCTCCCTGAGCCGCATGGGATGGCCTCTTCCTGAGCCGCATACGACTGTCCATGTGTCGAAGCCGCATGAAGGATTTTGTGGTTTGATGGATTATGTCAGAGATTTTTTTCGTTTCCCTAGGAGTCTACCATTATGACAGAGTCTTTATGGTAGCTTTATGGTAGAGCCGTCATTTCTTCTTTATGTCAGAGTATTAAATAGGGCCGTTGATTAATGGCCGAACCGCAGAAGGCCACGTGGTGTTGCTTGAGCCGCATGTCCAACTTGGTAACTTTTGAACCACATGATGCTGTTGAGCCGCATAAAGCTCGTCTGTTTTTGAACCGCATAGGTTTTCCTATTTTTGAGCCGTATGGGAAATCATGCTCTTTTCCATGCTTCTACAAGACCGCCTTCAAAGTTTTCAATTTACAAAATTGAAATACTTTGAATAAGAAGCATGGCTATGTGAGCTCCTGTCACGACCCGCACCCTAGAGTAAGGGCACGAGAAGTGGGTACGTCCAGCCTACGCCGCAGTGTCGGCGGTAGAACGCTGTCCTAGGTCAATCATCTAACAATATAAAAGTATCTGTACAGTTTATACTCTCCGAATGGAGGTAACATCACAACATACAGTCTCAATCACATCTAAGGTAGAAGAATAAAGAACAGATAGATAGATAGTAACTCAAAGAGAACCATAGCATAGATGAAATAAGTCTAAGTGTCTAGGATACATAACATCCAGAATGTCAACTCATAATACAATAAGTCTAAGAGTCTATATATCTCAACATCTCAAAATACAACTCAGATGTGAGACAAAATGATAATACAGAAAAGACTGTCTAGCTAAACTAGCCTAGACTACTGGGCAACATCCTCAGCTGCAGGTGGATCCTGCTGAGGGTCCACAACATAAGTATCATCTAGTCCTGCTCCATAATAGGTAGACACCAGGGCCTCATCCTCATCCTCTGTAATATTTTCAACAGGTCCAGTCAGGACAGGAACAAGCACAATACATCTCACACAGTTCATAACAGGTTAGGAAATACGATACAGGCAATAGAGTAAGATACAGAAAATGCTGAAAGGAAATGTATGCTATAAAAGAGATAGCTGTAATGAAATATCTACTATATATAGAGAACTATAAGTGACTAGTGATGTAGAGTACAAGATAGGCATATGAATGGCTAGAATTTATACATGATTACACTACTGAGTTTGCACATGATTACACTACTTTGGAATTATTCACATATCCACTTCTACTCCCCCGTTACCCCAATCAATACACAAGGATCGAGACAAGTTACGTTATTATACATGATATCACATGGGGCCCATGAAAGGGTGCACATGATAGTATACATGAGGGCTCTGTGAACATGAGAGTACATGAACACATGAGTGCACATGCATGATGGAAGCATAGGTGTACATGATGAAAGTGAAACACACGTAGCATGAAGTACCCGATGCTCCCGAGGGGGATAACATCTCATGTAAAGATCCATATAGTTCCAATCCGTGTTACCAACGTGACAGCATCAAGTAAAGTAATCTAGAGCGAGAAGTAAAGCCTGAACAAGTATAAAACGGTCAGAGAATGTACTCGCCTGATAACTGAATGTCTGAAGAGGTTATACTGTCTGAGGAGAGGTGTATGGCTCCTAATCAGAGCAATACAAGTCACAATGTATCCACAATGGTAAAAATAAAGTATACAATGCATACTACATGATTCTAGGTCAATCTGGTCAAAAGTCAACTCTTGGTCAACTCAATAGTCAAACTGGGTCACAGGAGATCAAACTGAGTCAAATAAAGTCAAACAAGGTCAAACAAGTCAAGGTTAGTCAAATCTAGGTTAAAGTCAACATTCTAATCAAACTAGTCAAATACTAGTCAACATAATCAATCTGGGTCAAGTCTAGGTCAAATTTAGACCAACTAAGGTTTTGGTCAAACAAAGACTAGTCAGTAAGGTAATTAGGTTAAACAAAGACTAGTTAATAAGGTAATTGGGTCAAACATGGTCAGACTAGTTAAACTAGTCATTTTAGGTCAATCCTAGTCAATTCTAGGTTAACTAGGTCAAATTTGACCTAAGGTTGACTTTGGTCAACACTAGTCAAACAAGGGTCAACTAGTAGTGTTTTGGGCCATTAGGTCAATTGGGGTTAGCCCCTAATGCCATAGGCTAATCACTTAGGCCATAGGCTAGTGACTTAGGTTTCCATAGGCTAGTGGTTATAGCTTTTCATCTCTATACAATATACATATATATACACCCATATATATAACCTTATATATATATATATATATATATATATATATATATATATATATATATATATATATATATATATATATACACAACTATATACAATACCAATCACCCATATATATATATATAATGACACTAAATATCTAATACCAAAATGTATATATCATATATATATATATACAAAACCTATATATATATTACATATATATAGAGAGAGGGAAGAAGAGAGTGAAAGAGAATGAGATAGAGTGAAAGAGATAGAGGGATAGGCTGGACAGGAATGGGGGGAAGGGTATTCTCAGATTCCTGAGAACAGGAATCCAGTCCCCAAACACACACACACAGTACATATATACATATATATGTATAAATATACACCACTACAATTATACACAACCATATACCCTCAAATCTCACCTACACTCACACATACATATACACTACATATATATATACTAAAAACATACTAATACATGTATAATCATATTAAAATTAGATTTGAAATTCACTTTTGAAAACTGGGAATAATATCCCAAAACTGGAAACAGCACTGTGCATTCGATAATAGGGTAAACCCAAATACACACGCTAAACCGAGCTAGGACTCGAACCTATAGGTTGGTAACTGATGCCCCACATGCATACGTGTCGTAGGTGTCCCTAGGTGTCCACCACGACACGACACGACGTGTCCAAGTGTCTAAAAACATAATCGGGTAACACAGTGCACACACACAAATACAGTATCGTGCACATGTGCAACTAGCTCTAGGACACGACACACACGTCCTCGTGTCTCGTGGTCGTGTCCCTAGGTTCGCCTAGGGTCAGGCTAGGTGTCAGTGTGTCTGTACGGTGTCCACGTGTCGCCGTGTCCAAATAGGAAGCCCGTATCAGAGCCCAATTTCCACGTGTGTGCTGTCAGTGAGTGACCAGTGCAGAGGCGATTTTGTGTCCGATATGACACGATAAGCCACGAAACTTGGGAGGCATGTTCGCAGACATTGCCCTCGTGTCCATGCCAAATTTGGCATGTCGACGTGGCGTGTCATGTCCGAAATTAAGGTCGAGTAGCAGGGGAGCGTGCACAATCTCGTGCAGCGATGCAAGTGTCTCGTGGACACGACACGAACCACGTGGGGCCTCGTGGTCACGTCCACGTGTAGCCCACATGTTGGGCTACACACTCGTGCAAATACGAGGTGTCCACGACTTGTGTCTGCGCGACACGAAGGCCGTGTCAGTGAGTGTTTAACACTGTGTGCAGTATAGTGTGCGGTCAGTACGTATCGGATTTCTCGTCCGATACGACACGAGAGTGTCTCAAATTCGAGAGGGGGCTTGTCAGAGGATGCCCCCTCCTCTGTGACAAGTGGCACGTGTCCACGTGTCCAATTCGTAAAAAAAACAGTGTCGGGTAGCAGGGGATTAAAGTGTACACAATGTGATATTTAACAGTGTGTTCGTGTCCAATTTGGACACGGACACAATACAATTTCGTGCTCAGTCCATGTGATTTGTGATCTACACTTAAAGACCTATTTTTCCATTCAATTAGTTTTTGAAAATGACACCTTTTAATTCTCATAAGCATTTCATCGAACACTGTTTTAAACACACAGATACGTGTCCGATACGGACACTAAACCATATCCATATCCTACCAAACTTGTCCTATAGGTCCCTGGTACCTAGATGCATGCAACCATGAGGAGAAATCACAATATTAGTAGGGTTTATAGGTATTTACCTATTGAGTGAAAAACTCAAGAAAACACCAAAGTAGGGGGGTGTCCTCTTCAAATGATGATGCCCAAATGTCTTGCAAACCTTGCTAGCTAGCCTCCCTTAGCATCCTCATTGGTAGGGGGTTCCAATGCAAGAAACTAGGCTCAATTTGGAGCTAATTTGGTTAAATGGTGAGGGTGTGAAGTTGTAGGAAAACTTGGGTTTTTGTAAAAGAAAAGAGGCTTGAATGAAAGCGGGGTGTGTATATAGGATGGGAGCATGGGTTGGCTGCCATGGGGGGGGGGGGGTAGGGGGTAGATATTTAGGGTTCCTACCACCTTGCAAAACTTAACCCTTAAGGCTTGACTAAAGGAATAGATATTTCTAGGTTTCTAAAATATCTAAAAGTAAAATATCTAGATATTATCTAACTAGATATTTACACATAAGGCTAACATATAACATTAGTCTTCTAGGTTAGTGGCTAACCTCTAGATTAGTACTAAACTGGGTTAGGGACTAACATGACACAAATCAAATAATTAATTAATAATAAATCTCATAAATCCAAATAATTCCAAATAAATCCTAGAAAATTACCAAAATACCCTTTAGGCTAAAAAGCCTTAATTTTATGTTCTAAACCTATGGCTAGGCTCACATGATCATGGTTAGTCTCTAGGTTATGAAATCTCTAGGGTTTACACTAGGGTTATACTAGTAAAGTCACAAAGTCATAAGTCGTGACTTAGAAAATAGTTTTAAATAACAAAAAATCACCAAAAATCATATCATGACCAAAATACCATTAATAAATAATAAAAATAATAAAATTTTCAAAAATACCCTAATTTCAGAAAACTGGGTGTTACAAGTCTACCCACCTTAAAATAATTTCGTCCTCAAAATTTAGATGGTCGTACACCTCCTAGGTCAGACCTCCAACAATCAGGGTCGAAGCTACTACTAAGCAACATACAAGGTCAACAAGCAAAATATGGGTAGTAGACCTATACTGGGTCATGTCCAAAAATTAGCTGGCCGTTTTAGGTCATAAGGTGTCCTTAATCCAAATCGAAATCAAAAGTAACTCCATGGGGTAAATCAGGATGGAGCCTCGGGTCAGGAAAATCGTACTAAGCAAATGAAGCACACGATGGTATGCCTGAGTGGGACACTAAGGTCATGTGTGTAGTATGTCATGTCTAGGTTACGTATGTGAAATTAGTTTTGAGAAAACAACTAGTCTTGTGCTCTTAATTTAAAAGTCACGGTAACGTGTCTACGGTGATCATAATTTAGAGTGGGAAAGGTCTATGGCCTAAATAGAACCAAAAATCGTGATGAAATAGTAGTGTAAAGGGCAGGTTAAATGGGACAGTCCTGGTCATAGGTATAGACTAGGAAGATAAGGAAACAATAAATTACAGGGCTAAAGGGTTACCATTCTATGGTCAGAGCTACTCTATCAAAAAGGTATAGCATATACATTAATTTATTTAAGAGAAAATCCTTGAAAAAAGAAGTTATTCAAGGAATTATATTAATAGCTAAAGCTACTCCTACTCCTACTCCTACTCCTAAGTAAGTGATGAAGAAACAAACAAACAATCGACAAAAACAAAAGAACTACCAGGTCAAAACTGATCACTAATAAAGAACAGGTAGGAGCAGATGGGATTGGATTTTAAGATAGATATAATGAAGCAAGGTGGGAAATCAATGAAATTAAGTATGAGCACGAGCATCCAATGATGAAGATCCAGGTCATGATAAATTTTAATTCAACTGGATACGAATACGAGGTTCATAGGCGATTAAAATAATTCCAAGGAGAATTGTCAAGGCTGTTGCGGACAAGATTCTAGGGCAAGTTTAACTGTCTCCATCCACGTAGATTAATATATGAAAAAGTGAACCAAATCGCAATAGGTTGATCAGACCATCATGCGCCGGTTCTGATTAGATATTATGTTAGTGGGTGTACACCCAATAAAATAGATCATGATCAAGCTCGAAAAGGATAAGCTTGTAAAACTTAAGGATAAATTTATAGCATAAGATATAAGTAAGGGTAGAAATGATGAAAGAAGACACATAGTCCAAGATTCTTAACCAATCGGGTCAAGCATTCAAGATAAGGTACAAGGTTAAGTATTCAAGGATTCAAGCAGAACACCATCACATGCCAGGTCGAAAGAATTGAGCCAAGGTGGATCTCTAATTTGAAATAAGAATTAATTTAGTATCATGGTAGAGGTTATAGTTTAGCCATTTGACCAGAAAATCATATCAAGAAAATAGAGTACAAGAAGACAGGTTTTAGTGGGACATGGAATACCTACATGAAGGTAGGCTAGTCTAGGTCTTACATGTGAAGTTTGTTGGGAGGTAACAGCTAGTTTTATAGACTGAATATCTAAGTCACGGTAAAGGACGTCCAATGATCTAGAATAGAAAGTGGGAGTTCAAGACGTGACAAATTGATGCAAAAATTAAGAAGATCAAATTAACCCATGGAATAAAATTAATTAGGAATCCAGTAAATAATTTAGGAACACAGCCCAAGAGATAGATAGGCTACTAGATGAATATAGTTAGGGTTCGATCAATCAAGGGTCAAGGTTAGAAGGTCTCAATAAGTCTTAATTTGAGGAAATGTCGAGTAAGTCAGGTTTGGGATACAATCACATAGATTGGTAGAAAGAGTTGAGCAAGATGCAATAAATAGAGGGGACAGTTCATTTCAATGGAAAGCAATTAGCAAGAGAATTAGATGGCAAGAAACAGATGAGAGTTTTCTCATAAATGTGATTGAGTACCTTAAAATAAAAGATATTAAATCAAACACAAAAAATTAAAATTACAACTACAAAAATTTCAAATCATCAACTAACACCAGGATTCAAAGTTCTACAGTGAATCCTCCAAAATCAAATTCAATCAAGAGAAAAGGAGTTTAAATCGTAATTCAAAATGAGATTCTCAAGGGTCATCCCAGGAATCTCTCAAAGTATCCTAACAGTGATTGAGTATCCTCTCTCACTAAGTCTATTCCCCAAATCCTATCGCAGGCTGTAGTGATACTCTAGTTCGAATACCACTACATAAACTCGAGACCTGCATGGGCCACCACTAAAAATATGTCACGACCCGCACCCTAGAGTAAGGGCACGAGAAGTGGGTACGTCCAGCCTACGCCGCAGTGTCGGCGGTAGAACGCTGTCCTAGGTCAATCATCTAATAATATAAAAGTACCTGTACAGTTTATACTCTCCGAATGAAGGTAACATCACAACATACAGTCTCAATCACATCTAAGGTAGAAGAATGAAGAACAGATAGATAGATAGTAACTCAAAGAGAACCATAGCATAGATGAAATAAGTCTAAGTGTCTAGGATACATAACATCCAGAATGTCAACTCATAATACAATAAGTCTAAGAGTTTATATATCTCAACATCTCAAAATATAACTCAGATGTGAGACAAAATGATAATACAGAAAAGACTGTCTAGCTAAACTAGCCTAGACTACTGGGCAACATCCTCAGCTGCAGGTAGATCCTGCTGAGGGTCCACAACATAAGTATCATCTAGTCCTGCTCCATAATAGGTAGACACCAGGGCCTCATCCTCATCCTCTGTAATATTTTCAACAGGTCCAGTCAGGACAGGAACGAGCACAATACATCGCACACAGTTCATAACAGGTTAGGAAATACGATACAGGCAATAGAGTAAGATACAGGAAATGCTGAAAGGAAATGTACGCTGTAAAAGAGATAGCTGTAATAAAATATCTACTGTATATAGAGAACTATAAGTGACTAGTGATGTAGAATACAAGATAGGCATGTGAATGGCTAGAATTCATACATGATTACACTACTGAGTTTGCACATGATTACACTACTTTAGAATTATTCACATGTCCACTTCTACTCCCCCGTTACCCCAATCAATACACAAGGATCGAGACAAGTTACGTTGTTATACATGATATCATATGGAGCCCATGAAAGGATGCACATGATAGTATACATGAGGGCTCTGTGAACATGAGAGTACATGATCACATGGGTGCACATGCATGATGGAAGCATAGGTGTACATGATGAAAGTGAAACACACGTAGCATGAAGTACCCGATGCTCCCGAGGGGGATAACATCTCATGTAAAGATCCATATAGTACCAATCCGTGTTACCAACGTGACAGCATCAAGTAAAGTAATCTAGAGCGAGAAGTAAAGCCTGAACAAGTATGAAACGGTCAGAGAATGTACTCGCCTGATAACTGAATGTCTGAAGAGGATATACTGTCTGAGGAGAGGTGTATGGCTCCTAATCAGAGCAATACAAGTCACGATGTATCCACAATGGTAAAAATAAAGTGTACAATGTATACTACATGATTCTAGGTCAATCTGGTCAAAAGTTAACTCTTGGTCAACTCAATAGTCAAACTGGGTCACAGGAGATCAAACTGAGTCAAATAAAGTCAAACAAGGTCAAACAAGTCAAGGTTAGTCAAATCTAGGTTAAAGTCAACATTTTAATCAAACTAGTCAAATACTAGTCAACATGATCAATCTGGGTCATGTCCAGGTCAAACTTAGACCAACTAAGGTTTTGGTCAAACAAAGACTAGTCAGTAAGGTAATTAGGTTAAACAAAGACTAGTCAATAAGGTAATTGGGTCAAACATGGTCAGACTAGTTAAACTAGTCATTTTAGGTCAATCCTAGTCAATTCTAGGTTAACTAGGTCAAATTTGACCTAAGGTTGACTTTGGTCAACACTAGTCAAACAAGGGTCAACTAGTAGTGTTTTGGGCCATTAGGTCAATTGGGGTTAGCCCCTAATGCCATAGGCTAATCACTTAGGCCATAGGCTAGTGACTTAGGTTTCCATAGGCTAGTGGTTATAGGTTTTCATCTCTATACAATATACATATATATACACCCATATATATAACCTTATATATATGTATATATATATATATATATATATATATATATATATATATATATATATATATATATATATATTTTATATATATATATATATATATATATATATACACAACTATATACAATACCAATCACCCATATATATATATATAATGACACTAAATATCTAATACCAAAATGTATATATATCATATATATATATACATATATATATACAAAACCTATATATATATTACATATATATAGAGAGAGGGAAGAAGAGAGTGAAAGAGAATGAGATAGAGTGAAAGAGATAGAGGGATAGGCTGGACAGGAATGGGGGGAAGGGTGTTCTCAGATTCCTGAGAACAGGAATCCAGTCCCCAAACACACACACAGAGTACATATATACATATATATGTATAAATATACACCACTACAATTATACACAACCATATACCCTCAAATCTCACCTACAATCACACATACATATACACTACATATATATATACTAAAAATATACTAATACATGTATAATCATATTAAAATTAGATTTGAAATTCACTTTTGAAAACTGAGAATAATATCCCAAAACTGGAAACAGCACTGTGCATTCGATAATAGGGTAAACCCAAATACACACGCTAAACCGTGCTAGGACTCGAACCTACAGGTTGGTAACTGATGCCCCACATGCATACGTGTCGTAGGTGTCCCTAGGTGTCCACCACGACACGACACGGCGTGTCCAAGTGTCTAAAAACATAATCGGGTAACACAGTGCACACACACACAAATACAGTGTCGTGCACATGTGCAACTAGCTCTAGGACACGACACACATGTCCTCGTGTCTCGTGGTCGTGTCCCTAGGTTCGCCTAGGGTCAGGTTAGGTGTCAGTATGTTTGTACGGTGTCCACGTGTCGCCGTGTCCAAATGGAAAGCCCGTATCAGAGCCCAATTTCCACGTGTGTGCTGTCAGTGAGTGACCAGTGCAGAGGTAATTTCGTGTCCGATATGACACGATAAGCCACAAAACTTGGAGGGCATATTCGCAGACATTGCCCCCGTGTCCATGCCAAATTTGGCGTGTCGACGTGGCGTGTCGTGTCCGGAATTAAGGTCGAGTAGCAGGGGAGCGTGCACAGTCTCGTGCAGCGATGCAAGTGTCTCGTGGACACGACACGAGCCACGTGGGGCCTCGTGGTCACGTCCACGTGTAGCCCATATGTTGGGCTCCACATTCGTGCAAATACGAGGTGTCCATGACTCGTGTCCGCACGACACGAAGGCCATGTCAGTGAGTGTTTAACACTGTGTGCAGTGTAGTGTGCGGTCAGTACGTATCGGATTTCTCGTCCGACACGACACGAGAGTGTCTCAAATTCGAGAGGGGGCTTGTCAGAAGATGCCCCCTCCTCTGTGCCAAGTGGCACGTGTCCACGTGTCCAATTCGTGAAGAAAACAGTGTCGGGTAGCAGGGGATTAAAGTGTACACAGTGTGATGTTTAACAGTATGTTCGTGTCCAATTTGGACACGGACACAATACGATTTCGTGCTCAGTCCATGTGATTTGTTATCTACACTTAAAAACCTATTTTTCCATTCAATTAGTTTTTGAAAATAATACCTTTTAATTCTCATAAGCATTTCATCGAACACTGTTTTAAACACACAGATACGTGTCCGATACGGACACCAAACCATATCCATATCCTACCAAACTTGTCCTATAGGTCCCTGGTACCTAGATGCATGCAACCATGAGGAGAAATCACAATATTAGTAGGGTTTATAGGTAGTTACCTATTGCGTAAAAAACTCAAGAAAACACCAAAGTATGGGGGTGTCCTCTTCAAATGATGATGCCCAAATATCTTGAAAACCTTGCTAGCTAGCCTCCCTTAGCATCCTCATTGGTAGGGGGTTCCAATGCAAGAAACTAGGCTCAATTTGGAGCTAATTTGGTTAAATGGTGAGGGTGTGAAGTTGTAGGAAAACTAGGGTTTTTGTAAAAGAAAAGAGGCTTGAATGAAGGAGGGGTGTGTATATAGGATGGGGGCATGGGTTGGCTGCCATAGGGGGGGGGTAGGGGGTAGATATTTAGGGTTCCTACCACCTTGCAAAACTTAGCCCTTAAGGCTTGACTAAGGGAATAGATATTTCTAGGTTTCTAAAATATCTAAAAGTAAAATATCTAGATATTATCTAACTAGATATTTACACATAAGGCTAACATATAATATTAGTCTTCTTGGTTAGTGGCTAACCTCTAGATTAGTGCTAAACTAGGTTAGGGACTAACATGACACAAATCAAATAATTAATTAATAATAAATCTCATAAACCAAATAATTCCAAATAAATCCTAAAAAATTACCAAAATACCCTTTAGGCTAAAAAGCCTTAATTTGATGTTCTAAACCTATGGCTAGGCTCACATGATCATGGTTAGTCTCTAGGTTATGAAATCTCTAGGGTATATACTAGGGTTATAATAGTAAAGTCACAAAGTCATAAGTCGTGACTTAGACAATAGTTTTAAATAACTAAAAATCACCAAAAATCATATCATGACCAAAATACCATTAATAAATAATAAAAATAATAAATTTTCAAAAATACCCTAATTTCAGAAAACTGGGTGTTACAGCTCCGCTGGCCGCATAGGATGCTCTGGCCGCATGAACCTCTTTGCCGCATCATCTGTCTAGCCGTATACATTTTCTAGCCGCATGGGCTCCCTGCCACGTGTGCGTGTCATTAATTGCCTTTAATTCATTTTAGAGCCATCTTTTTGGGGAATTCTAAGGGTCGGTTCATTAAATCTTTGGATTTTATGCCCTGGGTGAATCTTCTTTATGAGAGAGGGGACAAAATCCGAGGAGTCTATTTTGTTTTGCCTGCAGCACCCGACCCGAAGCGGTTATTGGTCTACGTGTCCCCCTCTTTTGTCCTCCTAAAAATAAGAGGATTTCAAGATAAGAAACTTCTTTACTCTCTCCTTCAATCCAAACCTTTCCTGTCTCGATTATCATCCTCTTCTTCGATCATGGATGCCTCCCAAGAAGACTGTTGCGGCAAAGGGTAAGAAGGCGGCGTCAAAGCTGCTTCTACTTCGACTGTGGCCGTTCCACCGCCAGCCGACGTGCCCGCAGTTCACCCTGACGTCCACCCCCTATTGCTGGTAAGGACGCTATGTGAGCTTAAAAACCCCATCTGCTGTGGCTACGTCGCATGCTTTATGCGCGAGCCTTTATCTTCATGTGTGCCGCATGTACGTCTCATGTTCGAGCCGCGAGCCGTATGAGGGTCGTTATTGTGGCCGCATAAGCACTTCTCTAACGGGGCCGCATAAGCTGTGCTGAGCCGCATAGGCTCGCACAAATTTGTTTATCACGTGAACCGCATGAACTTATCCGAACTCTGAGAGCCATATGAGAGCACTGCCGCATGAACCTTCGCTGGACGGAGCCGCATAAGTGTTTTTCTGAGTTGAGCCGCATGAGGCTCCATTAAGTTGGAGCTGCATAAGCTTGAAAACACCCATCAGCTCTCTTTGTCTATCTTTTTATCTTATTTCTTTTGTTTTCTTTTCAATAAATTTTCCAGTTAATGCTGCGGGGGAACCTCTAGTGGATCGTGCTCAAGCCGCTATGGGCTACAGGTACGACCAGATAGCTCGGTATGTGGCGGACCAGCTTCCTAGTGACGAGCCTTTGACGAGGTTAAATGCCCTCAAGAACCAACCCTTCTACTTCCTATGTGCCATGATAAATTTGGGGAAATTGGAAGGGGAATACCTGAAACCTGCATTCTTCTTCGGAGACGCTTTGACTGTGAAGAATAGTCAAGTTCTGGATATATCGAAGAACTGGAGCTTCATTTCTAATGTGATGGCGATCCGTATCCCTCAAATGGAGCGTCACTTTCCACTATCATGGTTCAATATGCTTCCGCTGGACAGGAAGATGGAAGAGTCTTTGACTCCTACCCGGAATGGGATGTTTGTTGGTGACATCCATTACAACAACAACATGAAGTCAGTGTGTGCGGGCAAGGTACATGCCTGCCGTTATTCAATAGGATTGGCCCCGGGTACTTTCTAGAATGTGCCGGGTCCCAATTTCATGTTTTCTTCAGCCGATACTTTCCTGAACCAACTTGCTCGGAAAGGCTCCTATCCAATTGGCCGGTTGGCGCTCCCAAGTTGGATACACCCCATCCCCTCATGGATCAATCTGTCTATATGGATCTCGCAAAAGTATGAGACTTTTTTGTGGGAGATTGGTCTTTATCACGCTATTCGGGGTACCAGTCATGGCTTACCTGTAAATAAGAAATTATTCATAGCTTTGCTGGAGATGTACAACTGCCGTACGGGAACCTTCTATACCCCTGTAGGGGAAATGGGGCTTGCACTCCATGAGATATACGTGATTTCCAAGCTTCTTTGGGGGGATGAAGCTTTTGAAGTATACACTCCTACGAATGAGGAGTTCGAAGAGCTGGAAGAACAATATCCGGGCTTCGTGGCTACTTATCAGGAAATACTGTGCCACTATAGCACGTGCCAGCAGATAGCCAAGAAGGAAAATAGCTCGGAAGGGAATGCTCCCCACACTAAGGACTGGGTAAGCTATCTCTTCTCGATGGGAGCCTCATGCCGAGTTACTTCCCGAAGTCCTAAATCTCGGGAGGCGGTTCAGTACTTGATGTCGTCGGCCAAGAGGGTGGCCAGCACTAGTGACAAATTTTGGAGTAAAACTGACTCTTTCGATTATTTTTATCAGGATACCCAAGAGCTGTCAGAGAACGTGCTCCTGGCAGGATTCTTGATGGTATGGCTGCAGAATTGTGTAGTCTCGGGAGGAGCTGGTTCTATTGAGAGGATCAGCCGTAATTTTATCCTTCCTGCCGTGAAGCTGGTTTTTAGAATCAAACTAGCTCTTCTCCCGGCTATGGTGTGCAGTATGTACCGTAGCCTCCATACTTTTACGTCCAAGGTCATTGCCCGCGATGTGACAAAAGACTTTGAACGGACTGAGCTACCCTATCATTATCTGATGGGGTGGCTATTAATGCACTACCGATCTTTGATGAGACCGGGTTCTGAAGATGGCGTGATTGCTGATGACGCTTTTATCTTCCATTATCGCAATGAGCCTTGGAAATAAGATACCATGTGTGCTTGCCGGATGGCGCTAGCGAGAGCAGATAGGTATGACTTTTTCGTATTCGTGCCTCGTTTTACTGCTGAGGGAATAGCGGACGTACATCTCGACGGTATTGGGCCTCCTCAACATCTAGACGGCCAGTTGCTTCTGTGGTTGCATAACATCCGCCCCGCCCACCTGTTATACCGCAACCGTAATGCTGTCTTCCCGAAACCTTACCTGCCCAGCAGGTTTGCTCGTCAGTTTGGATACAGCCAACTTTTTCTAGATAGCCCCAGCTCTTGTCTGGGTTTTGAAGGTAGCCTCCTTGACGGTATCAGGGCCTGGCATTACTATGATACATTCCATACCCGTACCACTTTCTCGGTTCCTGCTATTACGGCATCGGTAGAGATTTTGTATATGATAGCCTTGTACCATATCATGACAAACAAGCTTTCCAACAGTTTTAGCCCCGGTGCCAGTTTTATTGTTGGTACTGGCTTGGATGAGAAGCCCCAAGGGGCCAACACGAGGAAGAAGAAGAATAATAGAGTTGAAGTTCTAGACTCGGACTCCACCACTGCGGATGATGAGGACGACGAGCGTGATGCAGATAACTCTTCCTTCCCGGTAGAAGATGTTCGGGCGGATCAGCCACCTATTTCGTTAAATAAGATGGTGGCGGATCAGCCATCCGTCGCACCTGGTCTTGTACGAAAGCGTAGCAGACAAATCTCCCCTGTTGGCGGTATTCCCCACTCCAGAAAATTGGCTGCGACCAGACATTGCAGGCTAACTATAAGGGAGAGAAGCGAGAAGGTCGACCCTGCTTCGGAGGTAAAGCGAGTTACTACCCTTTTTATTCGGTTCTTCTTCTCTTCTAGTTTTGATCTTTAATCATTTTCCTTCCCTCCCGTAGGTGTCAGAAGAAGAGGAATCTCAAGTTGCCGAGGTCGTGACTCGAGATGACCGGGGCTCCGATGAACCTGTCCCCGAAATTGCTGAATTTTATAAAGATGACGCTGATCAAGTCGTACCTCCCTCCGGGGTGGCTGGGACAGAAGAGCCAGCCGAATTTAGCTTGGAGGTCGCGGGTGAGGAGACCACGTAAGCTGCGAGCGAGCTGCAGCCTCCATGCTCCTCCCCTGGTAAGATAAGCCGAATCTTAACTTACGAGGAGGCCTATCTGCTCTATCATCACATCCTTCGGGTTACGTCGATTGATTGTTGCTATGGACATATAAGTCCTGCCTCTCCAGTACCGATAATGGATATTGTTGAGACAGGCTCTACCGAAGGGGCATTGGCCGAGAGGAGCGTACCTTCTCCCCTTCCGGCTCGTCTTGAGGGGCCTCCCGCTGGCTTAAGTTCGGAAAGTCAGGTGGCGGGACAGCCAGAGCAGGGGACAATGGTCCTTGCGTCGTCTTCTGCTTAGGGGGCTCCGAGAGTCGACCTTTCTGCCCTGCCGAGTGTTCAGACTCTTCGGGTGGTGGAGGAAGGGTTAGCCGCTATCCGCGCACCGTTCCGCTCAGATTTTGTCTCCTTGGTGGCAAGTTCTAGCACGCCTCCTTCGACGTTGCCGGCCACGCTTCCTTTGACGTCGTCCTCTACAGAGGTTCTGGACGAAGCGTCACAGGATATGGCTGATAGCTTTTATCGCCACTTGAAGAGGGGGGTAGCGGCTGCTGTGGAAAGAGGGACCTCTTTTGTCTTAGCCGAGCAATGCGCCCAGGGTCATATTGATATCCTTAAGTCTCTTTCCGGTGGGGCAGGGGTAGGTGCACTTCTGGAGGCAAAATTGCTGGAGGCTGATCAGCTGGTGGCCCAGCTTCAGGTGCCGCGACAGGCTGATCTGTCTGCTGCTATAGATCAGGAGCACGGTTTCCTTATACCTGCTGTAGAGAAGATAAAGGCTGCTCGGGATAAGACCAGGCTGGCCATACTGAAGGACCTCCGCGATCTGTCTGATCGATATGATCAGTTAAGCCGCGAGAGTGAAAATATTATGGCTCGAGAATCGTCTGCCTCCCGTGGGGTCATTGACACGTGGGAGCAGATCCTTGAGCTTCAGAGGAAGTTACCTTTTCTGGAGTCTGAGCTTGAGGCTGCTCGTATCGAAAGGGGGCTAATTATCCAGGAGGCTGACAGAGTCAATCGAGCTTCTGCTGGCCTGGAGCTCGCCCTGAAGAAATTGGAGGATGGCTGGCGGGCACACATGTACTTGGACGATACAGAGCAGTTGTCCCAGGAGGCTGAGCGCCAAGCTAAGCAGCGGCTTGAGCGGGGGACCATAGAGCCGTCTCCTGGAATTATGTACTTGAGCGGAGGATGGCTGGCGGGCATACATGTACTTGGTGAAGAGTCGTCTCCTGGAATTATGTACCGCTGAACCATAGACGACTTTTTTCCTTCTTTATTTGTTTTCGTTCTTTTTCTTTCTTTGAGTGGGACGTTGTCCCTAGAACATGTAGTACTTTCACCTTCCGAAATAAAAGAGTATGCTTTATTCTACCCTTTATTTGTACTGCTTGTCGTGTTTGTGGTGTTATGGCGGTATTTGCCCCGCTTAGGGGGCTTGTTTGTGGACCTGTTACCCTTCGCATACCTAGGTTTTAGGTACGGATAACAAGTTTGATGGGGATACCTAGAACAATTCTACGGCAAGGTGGTCATGGACGTTCCGAGTATCGGGAGAAAGAATGTCATGGAGCAGCTGGGCTTCCGGGGCATGACGAGGAATGATGTGCATGTACTAGGAAACTTAGTACATCATTTTGTAGTGAGGAGAGGACATTTGTTGGCCTATTATCCTTGGCGTACCCTGGTTCAGGATACGGATAATAAGACGAGACAGAACCAACATACTTACTCAGAGGTAATGAGGACATGGCAAGTATGGGGGTTTTACCGCGGAGTCTTCCTGCTCGGAGATAATGACGACATTTAGGAGTGGACTCAACGGAGGATATTTGTGGTCAACAGAGGACATTTGTGGATCTATTATCTTTAGCGTACCCTAGAGTTTTTTTTCGTACAGATAATAAGTCGAGGGAGAATTATCATATTTACTCAGAGGTAATAAGGACATGGCAAATATGAGGGTTTCTTCGATGGAGCCTTCCCACTCAGAGGTAATGAGGATATGGCAGGAGTGGGCTCCATGAAGGGGTACATAGGACAACTTAGAGGTAATGAGGACATGGAAGTTCTTTGTAGTGGGGTAATTTGTTTTTGGCGGAAGTGAAACGACTCAGAGGTAACATCGACGTGGTCGTTTTGAAAATTTTGTGGATCTGTTACACTTTTTGTGCACTGAGAGTGCGAGTAGTGGATCATGAGGGAGGAGCTTTTTTTAGAGAAATAAGTTCAGTGGTATGGTCATACATGACTTACTATCTGAAAGAGTGACCGGAATGTAAGTTCAGAGGCACCTGCGGGTACATAACTCGATGATCTGGGAGAGTTGGAGTCGGCATGTGAGTTCAGTGGTACGAAAGAGTACATGACTCGGCGATCTGGAATTTGAAGAATGTGAGTTCAGCGGTACCGGAGGGTACATAACTCAATAATCTGGGATTTTGTGAATGTGAGTTCAGCGGTACCGGAGGGTACATAACACAATAATCTGGAATTTCTAATATGAGTTCAACGGTACCAGCGGGTACATATCTCAATAATCTGGAATTCGGAATATGAGTTCAGCGGTACCGGCGGGTACATAACTTAATAATCTGAAATTGGGAGAATGTCTTTTAGACATAATATTTCTTCAGGAACTTGCAGTTGACGGGTAATATGAGCAAGTCTATATTTTGTTTTTCGAGGCGGTAAGCACCGTTGGAGAATACAGCCTCAATGATAAATGGACCTTCCCATTTTGGCTGAAATTTGTCGGCGGTTTTGTGAGTCATGATCATCGGCCTCCGAACTGCCAGAAAGAGATCGCCTACTTTGAATGTTCTGATTTTGACCTTCTTGTTGAAGGCTCCGTAGATGCGTGCTTGGTAAAGCTCGATTCGTTGCTGAGCCAAGAGGCACTTTTCATCTAAGGCCTCCAACTCTTGTAACCGGCGACGATAGTTATCGTCTCTCGTCAATTGGTAAGTGAGAACGACGTGGAACGAGGGTATTTGAGTCTCCAATAGGAGAACTGCCTCACTTCCGTACACCAGGGAGAATGGTGTGTTCCCTGTGGCTGTTCGGACTGTGGTACGGTACGCCCATAAGCATTCACCAAGCTTCTCGTTTCAGTCGTGTTTGTTGGATGACACGAACTTCTTGAAAAGTTTGATGATTATTTTGTTGAATGCTTCTGCCAACCCATTCGCTACTGGGTTGTATGGCGTTGAAACAATATTCTGGATGCGGTGCTTGTTGCAGAACCGATAGAAGGCGTGGCTTGCGAACTGTGGACCATTATCATGGATTATCCTTCGGGGCAGTCCAAAGCGATAGATAACGTGATGCTTGAGGAAACTGCTCATCTTTGAAGTCTTTACTTCTATAAGCGTAACAGCTTCCGCCCATTTGGAGAAGTAATCTGTGATGGCAAGTATGAAGCGATGTCCTTGGGAAGACGGTGGAGCGATCGGACAGATGATATCCATTCCACATGGTTCGAATGGCCCGGACGCCACTGTCAGATGTAGAAATTCGGATGGTTGGTGGATGAAGTCTGCGTGGACTTGGCAGGCTTTGCACTTTCTTGCATAGTCTATCGCATCTGCTACCATCGTGGGCCAGTAGTAGCCCATTCGGCGAAGACGATCTTGCAATTTTGGGCCAGGCTGATGGGCCCCGCAGATACCGTCATGAGCTTCGCGTACGACTTCTTTGGCTTCTGCGTTTGACAGACATCGAAGCAATAATCCATCGTAGGATCGGCGATACAGCATTTTTGTCTCTGTATCGTAGAAGAATCTGAGAGAACGTCTTCTGATAGAGGTGGCATCCTTTGGGTCCTCCGACAGAATATCGTAGACTACGAAGTCAATGAATGGTTGTCTCCAGTCTTGTACTTTCTCGATCGTCTGAGCGGAATAACTCGCCAAAAATTGAACATTGTTCTTGGGACAGACCAGTTCATGGCCTATCACATCCACCGATTGATGAGCATAGTTTGGAACTGCTAGGGAAGCGGCAAGGCTAGCTAAGGCATCGGCTTCGATATTTTGGAGTCTGGGAACATGTTCGATGAAGAACCCCTCGAATGACGAGATGATGTTGATCGCTATTTGGTGATAGGGGGATCATGTCTTCATGGCAGACTTCGTATGAACCCCTGATCTGATTGACGATTAACTGTGAATCGTCGTATGCTTCAAGATATTCTACCCCCAGCTCTCTTACAAGTTGGAGACCAATGACTAAAGCGTTGTACTCGGCCACATTGTTAGAGCAGGGTTCTGTGAGGGAGTAAGCACGATTGATCACCAATCCGGAAGGAGAAACCAGCACCACCCCGACTCCGACGACGATATTGCCCTTAAGTCCGGTCCTTGAGGCGCCATCGAAGAACATTTGCCATATATCATCATGAGAGGTTGCATACGAGTCGGCGACCTCATCTGGGATGTCTTCGTATATTCTGGTCGACTCCGGGCCTGAGTGGGCTGCTAAAAAGTCTGCCAGAGCTTGACCTTTAACAGCCTTTTGTGGGACGAAGATCATATGGTAGGGGGACAGTAATATTGCCCATGTAGGGAGGCGAGAGCTGAATGCCCCTAGTTTAGTCATGAGGACCCTGAGGGGGTTGACTCATGATATGACATGTATGGTTTGCCCCGTGACATAGTGTCGCATCTTTCGAATGGCGAACACCAAGGCGAGGTATTCCTTCTCCACGGCGGTATATCGGTGCTCTAGCCCGATCATCATTCGGCTTAGGTAATATATAGCTTGCTCGTGGCCTGCGTCGTTGTTTTGTGCTAGCAGAGCGCCGAAGGAATGCTCCATTGCTCGTACATAGAGCAGGAACAGTTTTCCAGCAACCGAGGCCACCAGGACTGGAGGGTTCGACAAATATTCTTTGATGCTGTCGAAGGTACGCTGGCATTCTTCATCCCATACGAATGATATGCCCTTCTTCATGAGATGGATGAATGGCTGACATCGTCTGGAGAGGTTAGAAATGAACCTCCTGATGTAAGCTAACCTCCCATGGAGGCCTCGGAGTTCTCGAAGATTTCTCGGGGGACCCATCTCCATGATTGCCTTTGTCTTCTCAGGGTCTACGTGGATAC
The DNA here is from genome assembly GCA_029216955.1 of Iris pallida. NCBI lineage: Eukaryota > Viridiplantae > Streptophyta > Magnoliopsida > Asparagales > Iridaceae > Iris > Iris pallida. The sequence goes on from JANAVB010036019.1 coordinate 16,373,663, forward strand.
CCTGGGAGGTGATGATGAAACCCAAGAACTTCCTGCTGGATACGCCCAGGAAGGACATCGTAGGGTTTATTTTCAAATTGTGCGCTCGCATTAGGTCGAACACTGTCCTTAGATCATGCAGATGATCTTCCTTAGAGCGGCTTTTGACGACGATGTCGTCAACGTAGCACTCCACGGTCTTGCGCAAGTGATCCCTGAAGATGATGCTCACAGCTCTCTGATAGGTGGCGCCAGCGTTCTTCAAACCGAAAGACATGACTGTGTAGCAGAACGTGCCTATCGGTGTTTGGAACGATGTATGATTTTCGTCGTCGGGAGACATCTTAATTTGGTTGTACCCCGAGAAGCCATCCATGAACGACATACGTTCGAAGCCGCAGGTGTTGTCAATCATGATGTCTGTGATAGGGAGGGTGAACTCATCTTTGGGGCACGCCTAGGAAGTCGATTCAGATTCGAATCTTTCCATTCTTCTTGAGGACCGGTACTATGTTGGCGACCCGGTCTGGATATTGCTCCTCAAGTATGAAGCTGCTGGATATCAGTTTGTTGACTTCGGCTTCGATTGTATCTATGATGCCTGGGCGGAAGCGTCGTTGTTGTTGTTTGACTGGCTTTACATCTGGCCGAATGTTGAGTTTGTGAAGAGCAATATCGGGATTTAACCCTAGCATGTCTTCATAGTTCCAAGCGAACACATCAACATATTCTTTGACGAGTTCCAGTAGAGATTCTCGCTCTTCGTCTGTCAGGCTTTTACTAACGAAGATTGGCTTTGGAGAAGAATCACTGCCTAGATCCACTTGCATGACCTCATCTTCAGTAGGAGGCTCTCTTTGTTCAAACTGCTTCTCCCATTGTGCATCCAGCTATTGGGCCCATGGCTATAATTCGAGGAGTTCAGAAAAGTCTTCACCTTTTTTATAAGCATCAGCGAACGCTATGTTGACAGACAAGACCTGCCTGAATACATCCCCGATGCTAATATCCGAATCAGAAGTTGGTTATCCGGTTGAGTGTGAGTGTCAGTCGCATTCCTCATCTGAGCTCTAAGGGGTCATTGTAGGCGTAATATATCCCAGTCCGCATCGGGTCTTGTTGTAGTAGTCCTATGGTTTGCCAGTCGGGACTGGCGACTTTAAAGGTAACCGTCGACCAGTGTCGTACTTCAAACCTGGTGTAGTCTCTAGATTATACCACTATTTTTGTATGAGATATTTTGATTGGGGGCTATATAGATAGAGAGGCAGTCTTCCGGCGTCCGATTCAATATTGACTTCTTCTATGGTGAAGGGCTGTAGATTATTCTTCCGACCGAAGATGATTGGATGATCCCCTTCCTCGATTATACAGTAAGTGTCTTTCGCGGGAGTGAGTTGATTTGCGGTGTAAAGATTTGTCACCTGCGTATGTAGGTGAGTGCCTATACAGTGTTCCATAGCATACATTGTACAAAGCTTGTTAAGCTCGATGTAGTTCAAAGATAGCCCTTTATTGATGAAGTAAGGTATCTTTTCTAGCGGGATTACATCATCTGCGGATGGAACATCAGTGTGAGCGGCCACACACTTGGCCAGTTCTGGTTCTTCTTTGGCCACCTCCCGTACAAATGAAGAGTGAGAGGATGACTTGGGCAACTTGATCATCAGAAGTTCTGCTTGTGGAGCAGAATATGGAGTTGTTGGCAGACTAGCGACCCCCAGTTTGGTACTCGACGCTGGACGGGGAGTGGTTGGCTCGCTGGACGCCACCGACTTTGCATTAGGGTGACGATTCTTCTTGGGAAGACGTATCGTCATTGGTTTGTCGGAGGGATTGAGCTTCTCCGTTTGTTGCTGGCCGACTCTAGGCAGTCTGATTGTCAGTGGCTCCGTTGTGGGTCTTGGCGCTTGGCCGGACCTTGGCAGCTGGATTATCATTTTCTCTTCTTATGCCGGGAGGCTGATTGCGTCCTTACGCAGAGCGGCCGTAAGGGGTACGGACTTTCCAGGTTTGCGAACTTGGAGGTGGATTGTCAGAGGTTCTTCTGATCCTGTGGCCGTCTCAGTGCGAGCTTGCACATCTCTTTCACCAAGGTGCCTCTTCGACTTTTCGTATAGGCAGGAGTCTGAGTAGTAGGATTTAACCCCTTTGAAGGGATCGATGTCGGCAAATTCTGTCCTCATGAAGCCGTGTTTGTCGACATACTTGAAGCACTGGTGCAGCGTAGAGGGCACGATCATGTAATCGTGTATCCAGGGATGCCCCAAGATGATATTGTAGGAAGTGTCTGCGTCTATGACGTAACAGGTTACTTCTGACTGAAGATCGCCGATTTGGCACTTTAGGCGAATCTTCCCAATCGGGTAGCTCCTGCCCGAATTGAAACCGCTGATGGCGGTGCTTGTTGGCGTTAGGCGATGCATAGGAATACGAAGATGATGTAACAGACCCTTCGGGATGATGCTTATGGAAGAACCAGGATCAATGTGCATCCGATCCACCTTTACGTCGCCGATGTATCCAGTGTAATATAATGGTCGATCGTGCAGGTTGGTTTTGATGAGCATATCCTGTAGAGTGAAGACAATGTTAGGCATCGCTCCTGTGCAAGCACTGTCTTGGAGATCTGCAGGCGGGCTATCTCCCGTGAGGTTGACCTGAGCTAGATATGCGTCGGCGTTCTGGAGCGCGTCGCTCAAAGCCGCACGAATATCCTTGGAGAGTCTCAGGAGCTCGTATAATGACAATTTGGCTGGTGTGTTGGCCAATTGTGCAAAGATGTCAAAGTTGTAGGGCCTTTCCAGCCCATGAGGTGCCTCTTTTCGGAGGGATTTGTCAAAGTGAGTCTCTTTCGGCCTAGGTTTGTCGGTCGTTGCGGGTTGGGAAGGTCCCGGAGTGTCAGCAGTGGCCGGCTGATGCTCTTCAGCCAAGCTATCTGGCGTAAGTTGGGATTGAGCACCAGACCGAGTGACGACATCTGTAGCTTCTTTGACATCTGTCGAGATTGTGCGGCAGGATCTGACCTTTCTACTCCCCTTCTTGCCAATGGAGGGTGGTGTGGACTGAGTCACTTCTGGTACCAAATCTGGATGGACCCACATGACCTCCCCTCGTGACGTGGTGAGGAGTGCCAGGCCAATAGCCTGATCTCGAGGAGGTAGTAGATTAGAAATCTCCATTATCGCCCGAGGGATGGGTATCACGCCGTCTTGAGTTTCTGTTGGAGGGAAGCTGTCGAATTGTACTGACACCGTATTGGCTGCCACGGTCACCTCCTCGAAATCAATGGCCAAATCCTTCGAATCGATGAGATGTTGGATATATCTCTTCAGTTGGTAGCAGTCGTGTGTAGCATGGTGGACGTAACGGTGGTAATGGCAGTACTTTGGGCTCTCCATTTTCGTCGGCCAAGGTTCCCGTCTTGGTGGAGGGAGCTGAATTCTATCTTCTTGTATGAGCATGTCCAAGATGGGCTTGACATGGCCGTCTTCGAAGGAGTAGGTCATTTTCGGCCATTGTTTGTCTGCCGATTTTGACTCAGGTTTCTGGGCTGTGTCGGCCACCATAGCCTGCTTGCCCTTGTTGTCCCGATTGTTAGAGGAGCTACCCCCATTATTTTTTTTGGTATTAGGGCGCTTGCCCTTGTCCTCTCCCTCTGCGATATGCAATCCCAGTTGGCGAGCCTTCTTCAACCTGTCCTCGGCGCTAGTGGCACTGATGATAAACGTCTTCCAGTCCTTAAATTGACTTTCACCCATCCAGAGGTTGATTGTTGGAAGCAGTCTTTTTTGGCAAATTTCAATTAAGGAGGAATCTGGATTACCGGACGGCAACTTCATGGCGGTTTGGCAGAAACTGCTCAAAATAGTTCCTTGTCAGCTCTTTCTCCCCTTGAACGACGTCCATGAGGATGGACATTATGATGTCCTGTCCTACTTCGTAGAATCTCTCCAAGAACATGCGCTTGAAGCTGCCGAAGGAGTGGATGCAGTTGTCTGGCAGCTTACGGTACCAGTCGACGGCTACCCCTTTCAATGCCCCAATGAATAATCGTGTAAGGATGGCATCGTCATGGGGCAGATGGTCGGTGGTGACCTTGAAGTAAGTGATTTACCGACTTGCGAAGGTTTTTTCATCATATGGATTGATGTGGAATGGTTTATACTTTGGTGGGAAGGGAACATCTCTCCACGTAGTGGGATAAGTTTGTCGTATCCTGAGGTCTTGGCAGTTTTCTCGGGCATGGAACATGGCTCGGAGCTCCTGGACCTTTCTTCTTGCCTCTCAGGCTTCGTCTACAGCGATAGGAGCCGACATTTCAGGAGGAATATTGCCCGGGTTTGGTGCCGCTGAGTTTGACTCTGCATTGACCGCGGGACCCAAGTTTGTTTTGCCAAGCGTCCCTCCTTGCAGAGTAGGGAGGGCTGCTTTGATCTCGTCCATAGATTTGACCAAAGTGTGCAGTATGACCTCCAGAGTGTCGATACGTTAGCGATCACTGGGACCATCATGTTCGTCATTTGTCATGAATGCCATCCTGACATGAGTAGAAGTGGAAGGGACGGTGGATGACGTACACTCCGAATCATACCCCTGTACCGAGAAGTCATCAGGCTATGTGGGAATGTTTTCCTCTGATTCGGACTCAGAAGGAACAGTACCCCCAGCTTTCGAGTTAGCCTCGTCTTGGGAATTGTGGACGTCCTCGAGGATGTCGGGATTTGCTGCATCTAATGGAAGAGTTGTTTCCTCCAGCTCGTCTCCTTGGAACATCGGATTGTCGTGCAGGTTCGGAGGAGTGCTACCCCCAGTTCCAGCAACCTCCAGTAATGTGGGCGATGAATCTCCCACTGTAGCATATTTCGTCTTTGAAAGGGTACCTTGGAAAACTCCGATGGTGGGCAACCGCTTAGACGACAGTCTCTTTGTCATATTGGTTGAAATCTTCGGGCTGGAAACGTTTATCTTCTTCTCTCTCCCATCGGCGAGGATTTTCTGAGCAGAGTTGTAGGAGACGACGAGAAGTGCCTCATCCTCTGAATATGGTTGTTGCGGTCTTTGGAAGACGGACTGCCGGTCTTCTCGTACTGTCGCGTTATTGCAATAGCAATTGACGATGACTTGGGTGCAGTGACGTCCGTCGGAGGACTCTTCGCACCCCGAGGCCCCCTCTCTTTCCTTCCGCTTGTGGAGGATAGCCTCACGTAAGTCAGACGGATCTGAAACGACCATATTTGTTCTCTGGATTTTGGGAGACTTTTGGGAACCACTATGTTCGTTTGCCGCCGGGGGCTGGACTCGAGTGATTCTGTACAACTTCCCATCAGAGGCCCGTATAATAGTATATGAAACGCTCGGATGGTCAGAGGTCGGGCCATCGGACGGAGCTTGCCAAGCTCGCACTGCCCTAGACTTCTTCACTCTACTGTGTGAGGGCACATAATAGGAAGAGTCTAAGTGGTGCTGGAAAGAATCAGACTTGTTTTCTCGGGAGCACGAGAGATCAGGAGCATAGGAGAGGCGATCGAAGACTGAGCCGCATGGAGCAGGCGGCATGCGGCTGGAATCAACAGACTTCATGCGGTTGGTAGTCGTAGCTGCATGGGCCTTTTTCATGCGGCTGGAAGTCTCATCCGCATATGTCTTCTCCATGCGGCTGGAAATCCTAGCCGCATGAGTGTTATGCATTCGGCTGGCAGTTTCGGCCACATGGTCATCATGCATGCGGCTGGCAAGTTTGGCCGCATGAATGTTCATCTTGCGATTAGTGCCTTTGTTCGGCTTCTTCCTGGAGCACATAGAATCACTCTTTGCCCCAGCAAGTCCAGCATCGTAGTGCTTTCCTCTGTCGGACTTGGAGGACAGCAGAGTCTTCTATGGCTTGAAGTGGGGCCGCATGAGAGTTGCCTTCGCCGTCTTGGGCAGCAGAGAGTACTCCGTCCAGAGCTTGGGGAGGAGCAAATGATTTTGGCCTCCACTCCCTGCGAGCCTTCTTTGTGCGGGTTCGCTTCTGGACCGGGCTAGCGCTTCCGTCGGAGAGCATTTCTTCAAACGCCTGTTGGTCGAAGCGGACGACCATCTTCTGTTGTATGGAGCCAAGTTTGGCTGCATCCGATTGCGTCACCAACTCCTCAGTCGTGGAGAAGTTTGTCCCAAGCAGAGTCGCCTTCGTGTTTGCCATGAAATATAAAAGAAAGAACAATTATATCGGAGGACTGGACTTTTAATTCACAATACAAACTCGCTTGTACAAAGAAAGCCTAGGGACGAAAACCTAGGTACAACAATCTAAGTACAATTGTTTATTTTAGATTCTGGGGGTGACGGTAGAGGCTCGGGAAAGCGACGGCAGCTCTGCCTTACTCCTTGGACGATCGGATGCAGCCTTGGCTCCAGGGAAGAAATGCTCTCAGGTGACCCTCTGTGTGGGCCTTTGTCTTTCTGCTCTCACTCTTCAAGTCTCTCCAAGTGCTTTGGTGCTCTTCGAAAAAAGTCCTCTTCGCAAGGGAATAGCACCTTGCTATTTATTGGAGTGGGATACGATCATTAGGGTTTGCAATGATTGCCTCTTTGATATGTCGACGGTTAGGGATCAATTAATCTGAGCCCTTCATTCTGATTGTAGCAAATCTAGGTAATTAATATAGATTATATCAAATCTTTGTGGGCAATTAATAATGATTGCCATAAATCTTCATGATTTGTTATGCCAAGCTCGGATCTCCCGCCACGTGTTCAACTTGCATGATTGCAAATGATCTGATTTGATCCCAGTAATTATGAGGATTGCACTAAACCTGATTGTTGGGATTTGTTGATGGATCTTGATTGATTTGATGCCACGTGTCCCACTATTATTATGCTGCTAGCTGTAGGGACGCGGCAAAAACTAATCTTCTACCACGTGTTTTAACCGCAAGCTACTTAGGAAATTCGAACCACATGAGGATTGTTCCCTACTGAGCCGCATAAGACTGGCCACGTATGGAAATGATCTGAGTCGCATGAGCGTAGGTGACCGCATGATGGGTGGCTTCTCAGTGAGCCGCATGAAGATAGTATTCGTGAGCCGCATAGGGTAGACTCTGCCAGAGCCGTATGATGTGGCCTCTCCCTGAGCCGCATGGAATGGCCTCTGCCTGAGCCGTATGCGAATGTCCACGTGTCAAAGCCGCATAAAAAATTTTGGGGTTTGATGGATTGTGTCTGAGATTTCCTTCGTTTTCCTAGGAATCTACCATTATGATAGAGTCTTTATGGCAGCTTTATGGCGGAGCCGTCAGTTCTTCTTTATGTCAGAGCATTAAATAGGGACTTTGTTTAATGGCCAAACCGCAGAAGGCTACGTGGTGTTGCTTGAGCCGCATGACCAAGTTGGTGACTTTTGAACCGCATGATGCTGTTGAGCCGCATGAAGCTCGTCTATTTTTGAACCGTCTGGGTTTTCCTGTTTCTGAGCCACATGGGCAATCATGCTCTTTTCTATGCTTCTACAGTAATCATCCTCAAACTTATTGTAGTTGCTACCCCCAATTTGTTAGCTAGCAGCGCCCGCGGAGGTATCTGTGTCATACAATCCTTTATGGGATTGGAATACGGGTTTGTCATGGATGGAGTAGGACTGGCCATCCCCAGCATCTGACGTGGCATCTCCTTGCGGCAAGGAGCCAGACTTGGCACGCGTGTGTTGGAACATACCTGTGTTGGGCACTTTTGTCTTGCTACTCCCAGGCTGCCTCTTGGGCTTGTTGGCCGAGGTGGGAGGATTTTTGGATAGCTGCTTGAAAGATGGAGAACTCCGTACCGTATTGCACAGAGCAACACAGAGTTCCTCTTCTTTCTCGCTCGTTGACCCCCGGTCGAGTTCCTGATATACAATCGCCATTGGTCGTAGTCGTTGGAAGACGGACTGTCTCCTCGGTAGCGATGTGGCTGCCGAGTGAAAGCAACAGTTGATGGTGATATGGGTGCAAGTACGCCTTAGTTTAGGAATTCCTTGCACCGCAGGCTCCTCTTCTGCTTTACGCTTGTTGGAAAGCGTTGGGGTCTTCATTCCTGCACTCCCATTGTACGTGCAGGGAAGCTGCACGCAGAAGTTAGGATACAGAGATAGCTTCCCTCCTCTGAGTTCCTGCACGCGAAGTACGCTCAGGTCCTGGTCAGAATATTGTTGATGAGGTAGACTCCTTCCATGCTTACAGAAATGCTGTTCGCGTGAGTCTTTCTCAGTGCAGTGTACCCCTTGGCTCGAGTTGTGCACATGAGTGCTCAAGTGACAGCGGGGTTAAACCGGTCGAGGTATTGAGGCACTCGGACCAGTTTTGTATTGCTTTCCATTGGCTGTGCGTGTGACTGTCAATGCGGGCCTTTGGTCGACTATTGGCAAAGCACGTTGGTTGTATAAGACACGTGCTGCCTTGGATTTCCTTCTACTATCCCAGAGGGTACGTAGTATTCCGAATCCAATATAGTGGTTGGCATGGCATTTTGGCTGTGTAGGGCACGTGCTGCCTTGGATCTCTTTAAGTAACCTCCAGGAGGTGCGTAACATTCAGAGTCCAATGTGGCCTTACCGAATGGGTAGGAAAATCTTTCAAAACAGATCTTCTCGTCGGTACCGCTCCCTCCATAAGTGGATGTGCTACTGTACGCTTCCTTCTACATTGTACCTTTGTTAGGCCCGCCATAGGAGACTCTCACTCTTCGTTGCACTTTCCCCGGTGGGGAATCGAGCGAGGCGGTGTGGCGGCAGTAGTCGAACTCTTCTTGGGGGCTTCGTCGGTCTAGGGGTTTTGGAGCGTAGTCCTCTCCGTCATACTGCTTGTCGCAGCTGCCTTTGGCACCCAGGTGCATCGAGTCTTCTTCGGTTTTACGAACCGCTTCGAAGGACTTGACTTCTCCTCAGAAAGGTATTACCCCCCAGTACCAAAATACAGGAACGGACGTAGGCCAGCTACACCGTATAAGGTACAAATACATTATATGGCGATTATGGCTTTCAATCTTGTTGGGTATACTAGCATGCAATCAATCTATGGCCGAAATTCGATCTCATATCCATAGGTAATAACAATAAAATAACAATAATAGAGAAAATCATATGGAAAGCAGGAAATACTCATAAGATAATCAAGAGTCTATAGTACAGGATAATAATATAGACGAGTATATATTCCCATAGTTCCTAGCATAGTCTGGAACTGAAGCACATCCTCCAAGTCAAGTCTGGAAGATCCACAGGGTCGGTCACTGGCAATCTGGGAACAATCCAGGATTGGTCAGGCCAACCGCAACAAGTACCAGAAAGGAAGGCTCAAGGACGGGCAAAGAAAAGCTAGCAGGATAAAATATGACTGGAATAAAAAATATGAACAGTAAATGAGGATAAGAATCATGCGGTACCAACGCACAATAATAATCCACAACTAATATAGCTCAACAATGTCATGACCCACACCCAGTGTAGGGGCACAAGAAGTGGGCACGTCCAGCCTATGCCGCAGTGTCGACGGTAGAACGCTGTCCTAGGTCACATATATCTAACAATTATAAGGTACATGTATAGTATATACACTCCAAACAGAGGATAATATAGAAATATACAGCTCAATCACAACTATGGTAGAAGTACGATAAGATAGATAGATAGATAGATAATGAAAATCATCAAATAAAATACAAACAGGAGAAGAAGTCTAAGTGTCTAAGATAACATGTCCACAAAAATCTAGAATAACAACAAGATCCCAAATTTAACATAAATGTATCAAAATGAGACAAGACATCAAAATAAGATAGAAGTCTAAGCTAAGTAGCCTAAAGTATAGGGGTGACATCTTCTACTGCTGATGGATCCTGCCGAAGGTCCAGGTCCCAGGTGTCATCTATGGCAGCTCCATAATAGGTAGGGCAAAGGTCCTCGTCATCCTCTATAATATTTTCAACAGGTCCAGTCAGGACAGGAACGAGCACATAATCTCAACAGTTCATATCAAGACAAGAATATAAAGCATGCAATAGAGTAAAATACATAAAACGCTGAAAGAAAGTACATGTAGCAAAAGAGAGAGAACTGTAATATAAATAGCTACTATAAGTAGAGAACTATCAGTGACTAGTGATGTAGAGTACAAGATAGACATGGACGGCTTGAATTTGCACATGATTACACTAAAAAGTTTATACAATGACTATTTTGGAATTGTTCACATGAATGCTTCTACTCTCCTGTACCCAATCAACACACAAGAATCCAGACAAGTTATGTTATTGTACAATATTTAACATGAGGGCCCTTAAATGGGTGCACATGAAGGTATACATGACGGCTCTGTGAACAAGAGAGTACATGAATCACAAGAGTATACATGAATAGTGAAAGCACAAGAGTACATGATGAAAGTGAAACGCACATGACATGATGTACCTGATGCTCCCAAGGGAGATAACATCTCAATGTAAAGATCCATATAGTACTAATCAGTGTTAACAATGTGACAGCATCAAGTAAGTAATCTAGAGCAAGAATATAAATCCTAACAAGTATGAAATGATCAGAGAATTTATTCACCTGATATCCTGAGTATCTGATAAGTGTAGACATTTAGACAGAGTAGATGAGTCCTATTTAGAGCAACACAGGTCACAACATGTCCAGAATGGTAATACTAAAGATTATAATGCATTCTATATGAATTGTAGGTCATTCTAGACTAAAGTCAACTCTTGGTCAACTCTAGTCAACTACACTTGTCAAACTAGGTCAACTAAGCCATACTAGGTCCAATCCTAGTCTAACAAGTCTTACTAAGCCTAACCAAGCCTAGGCTGGCACTCAAACACATTACCAAGCCAAAATGAACCACACAAGTCTATACACTATACATAAATACATGTATACATACCTACATTACATGTATTCTTACATTACATCTACACATTGCATACATTACATTATTCATGCATTCATGCATTATATTATATACATGTATTCATATCAAATATGTATAGTTTATATTATTCGTTACATTAAATTATATCCATCTATCTATACTCATCACATTTATTCATTCATGCATTCATTATATACATAGAGAGAAAAGGGTATGTGAGAGCATAATAAATTATGTGTCACATGGTAGTTATGATAGGGTGTGTGTGTGTGGACAGTAAGTAAGAGTGTGTGTGTGTTTGTGATAGGCAACAATGAGTGATAGTGAGGGGTGTATGTGTGTGTGTTTCAGTCAAATGTGTGTGTGTGTGTGTGTTAAAGGTATGACAGTGAGAGTGAAAGAGTGAGAGGGTGTGTGTATGTGAGTGAAACAAGTGTGTGTTAGGGTTATATACTAAAAGCATCACTTTTGTATTAACCTTATTTCCTTAAATTTTGAATGAGAATCATATGGGCAAATGTTAGCATATTGTATTTGTTGCAAGTGTTAATGCAAATGTCTGATATTCTATATTATAGATAATATGGTATGTGGTATCACGCAGAAGATCATATTATCAGTTTCCTATGGAGTATATAAATAATTCACAACCTAGATGGACTTGGACAATCTATTGCAAAGGCTGTAGTGTAATCTGGTATTAGTCTATCTTGACTATAGGTTTACACTAGTAAACTTTGTGTGTATTTAACAGGACCACTTGAGGTTGTTCTCTTTGTACTGACTACATAAGAGAACAAATACCTCAGTTATTATGGATGCTTGTGCTCTTAATCTAGATATAATAACAGACATGTATATGCAATGTGCATTACTTTGACTCATGAAAGAGTGAGATTCATTAAGAATCAACAACCTCTAAGAATTGGGTAATGACATTGTATGTATGATGGGCTATTGATTATAATTGGAATCCATGTCCCAATACATCGGGTTGATGATGTCCCCTTAAGGAGCTCATAACGATTGTCATGTAAACCCTGCAGGTGGATTATATCCGACATGACAAATAAAGTTAAGCAGTACAACTTAAGGATAAAAGATGTCGAATCAATATAGTTGTCAGAAACATAATTAGATCGACGGACATACGATATCTTAACATGGGGAGCCAAACGAGCATATAATAAAAGGACCCCATAAACATTATTTGGGATTACGGAGGTAGTGCAAGAATAGCAAATTAGTGGACCGAGCTGTAACGCCCTAGTCCCAAAATACTTAGGACTAGGTACATATCCATGCCAGCTGTATACATACGAAGTATGCTCCAATATATGGAATCCTCGTATGTATACATAAGCCGTAAATGCAGTAAACCAAGGCTAACTAATCTCATCCACAAAATAAAATAATAAAGAATATCATATAATCAACTATGAATTGTTATTGGTACATGTAGTTGGGCGGAGACAAATCCACTACCAACTATGAAAAGAAATACATCACAGAAGAAAGAGTTTGACGAGCGAAGCGAAGACGATCAAGGTACAATTATCTTCGAAGAAATAGATATGATCATGGCCACGGCTAGAAAACCTGCGAAAGACAAGAGCACACTCCTGGCGAGAATATGCCATAATAAACTGAATATATAATATGTCACAAACCAAAATAAGTGACAAGATAACAATAAGGTAATCTAACCGTACTACTGTGTTCATACAATTAAGAACAAACCTCCAACGTATGGGTATCTGGCTCAGGAGCAGTAATCTCATGTATGGTCCCATCAGGATTGTAAAAGCATGGAAAAGAACAAGAAAAGCCCATGTAGCTCAAAACAGAAGAAGCCCATGTGGCTTAAAACAGAAGGAGCCTCATGCGGCTCAGGAATCTATCTGAGTCTCATGCGGCTCAGAAACTCTCCAATAGCCTCATGCTGTTCAGGAAAGAATCATGTGGCCCTAGGCAGCTTGCTTTTTACAGCTGGCCATAAAGTAACTGCTTCCGTTAAATGCTCTGACATAAAGTGATAACTTTAACATTAAAGCTGAAATGATGAACTCTGACACGATGGCGTGTTCCTCGGGAAACGAAGAAAATCTCCTATACAGCTGGCACGATCCACCAACTCCAAAGCTCCATATGCGGCTGCTACCCCCCTCATGCGGCTGATGCTCTCATGCGGCTTGGATCGTGGAGACTATCGTCATGCGGCTCAAATCCTAAGAAGCCACCCTATGCGACCGCTGTCCTCATGCGGCTCGGATCATGGGGATCATCTCCATGTGGCTCAAATACTAAGAGGACATACCCATGCAGCCTTGACACGGGACTAGTCATATGCGGCTCAATTGGAAACCACCCCCATGCGGTTCAGATTTTGGAGGCTACATCTATGCGGTTGCCACCTTCATGCGGTTCAAAACCTAAGAAGCTACCCTCATGCGGCTGTGGCTCGCGGTTATGACACGTGGCAGAAGATTAGTTTTCCCGTAATGATGGTTAGATACGTAGCATTAAATCAATCAAGATTTATCAATAAATCCTAACAACCAGATTTAGTGCAATCATCATAATTACCCGAATCAAAGCAAATTTATTGCAATCACACGGATTAAACACGTGGCAGGAGATCCGAGCTTCCAAAGATTCATGACAATCGATATTAATTACCCATACGAATTTTTACACAATCAGCATTAATTGTCCAGATTCGTTGCAATCAATATTAGTGGTCCAGATTAATTGCCAACAAAATAGGATAAAGGAAAATGGCAATTAAATCCCCAAGCTGCTAACTTTTTTAGCGTAATCATTGCAAACCCTAATGATCACATCCCACTCCAATAAATAGCAAGGTGCCATTCCCTTGTAAACCCTCCGGCTGGATACACAGAGAGACAAAGGCACGCACAGAAGAGTCTTCCCACACATTCCGAGAGCATTTCTTCATCGGAGCCAAGGCTACGTCCGATCGTCCAAGGAGTAAGGCAGAGCTGCCGTCGCTTTCTCGAGCCTCTACCGTCACCCCTCACAATCAAAACTAAATAATTGTACTTAGATTGCTGTACCTAGGTTTTCATTCCTAGGCTTTCTTTGTATGAGGGAGTTTGTATTGTGAAGTAAAAGTCCAGTCCTCCCATAAAACTATTCTGTTCTTTTATAATCAATGGCAAAAACGATGGCGACTCTGCTGGGGACAAATTTCTCCGCGGCTGAGAAGTTGGTGTTGCAATCGGATGCAGCAAAACTCGACTACACACAACAGAAGATGGTCGTCTGTTTCAACCAACAGGCGTTTGAAGAAATGCTCTCCGATGGGAGTGCTGGCCCGATCCAGAAGCGAGCCCACACGAAGAAGGCTCGCACGGAGTGGAGGCCCAAGTCATTTGCACCTTCCCAAGCCCTGGACGAAGTACTCTCTGCTGCCTAAGATGGCAAGGGCGACTCTCATACGACTCCACTTCAGGCCATAGAGGACTCTATTTTCCCCAAGTTCGGTAGAGGAAAACATTATGATGCTGGACTTGCGGGGGGCAAAGAGGGACTCTATGTGGTCCAGGAAGAAGCCGAATAAAGGCACCAGCGGTATGCATGATGCTCATACAGCCAAGATTGCCAGTAGCATGCATGATGCTCATGCGGCCAAAACTGCCAGCCGTATGCAGAATGCCCATACGGCCAAGACCTCCAGCCGCATGAAGGAGACTCATGCGGTCGAGACTTCCAGCCGCATGAAGAAGGCCTATGCGGCCATGACTGCCAGTTGCATGAAGACTGTTGATTCCAGCCGCATATTATCCACTCCATGTGGCTCGGGCTCCGTCTTCGACCGCCTCTCCTATGGCCCTGATCTCTCACGCTCCCAAGAAAATGTGTCTGACTCTCTGCAGCACCACTTAGACTCTTCCTACTATGCTCCCTCAGGCGCTAGAGTGATGAAGTCTAGGGCAGTACGAGCTCGGCAAGCTCAGTCGGCTGTTCCAACCTCTGACCATCCGAGCGCTCTGCTTACTGTTATGCGGGCCTCTGATGGGAAGTTATACAGAACCACTCGAGTCCAGCCCCCAGCGGCAAATGGACAGAGTGGTTCCCAAAAGTCTCTCCGCAACCAGGAAGCAAACGTGGTTGCTCGAGACCCATCTAACTTGCGTGACGTGATTCTTCACAAACACAGGGAAAGAGAAGGGGACTCGGTGTGCAAAGAGTCCTCCCATGGACATCACTGCACCCAAGTCATTGATAACAAATATCTTCAGTCCGAAGATTTCAACCACTGTGACCAAGAAACTATCATCTAAGTGGTTGCCTACCACCGAAGTTTTCCAAGGTACCCGTTCGAAGATAAAATCTACTACATTGGGAGATTCATCATCCACATTACTGGGGGTCGATGGAACCGGGGGTAGCATTCCTCCGAACATCCACGACAATCCGGTATTCCAAGGAGATGAGCCCAAAGAAACGACTCTCCCAACAGATACAGCAGGTGCCGACGTCCCCGAGGATGTTTGCGACTCTCAAGACGAGGCAAGCTCTGAAGCTGGGGGTACTATTCCTTCTGAGTCCGAACCAGAGGAAAACATTCCCACATACCCCGACGACTTCTCTGTACAGGGGTATAATTCAGAGGGCACGTCGTCCACCGTCCCTTCCACTTCGGCTCGTGTGAGGACGATATTCATGACAAACGATGATCAAGACGGTCCCAGTGATCGCCAATACATTGACACTCTGGAGGCCATACTGCGTACCTTGGTCAAATCCATGGACGAAATCAAAGCGGCTCTTCCAACTCTGCAAGGAAGGACGCCTGGCCAAACAAGCTTGGGTCCCGCGGCCAATGCGGACTCGAACTCAGCGACACCAAACCCGGGCGACAATCCTCCTGAAATATCGGCTCCCACCGCTGCGAATGAGGCCAGGGAGGCAAGAAGAGAGGTCCAGGAGCTTCGGGCCATATTTTACGCCCGGGAAACCTCCCAAGACCTGAGAATACGACAACCATACCTTGCTGCATGGAGGGATGTCCATTTCCCACTGAGATATAAGCCATTCAACATCAATCCCTATGATGGGAAGACTTTTGTAAGTCGGTACATTACTTACTTCGAGGTCAGAACCGACCATATGCCCCATGACGACGCCATCCTTACACGATTATTCATCGGGGCATTGGAGGGGTCGCCTTCGACTGGTACCGCAACCTGCCAGACAACTGCATCCATACCTTTGCCAGCTTCAAGCGTATGTTCTTGGAAAGGTTCTACGAAGTAGAATAAGACGTGACGATGTCCACCCTCATGGATGTTGTTCAAGCGGAGAAGGAGCTGAAATTGAAATTTGTCAAAAGAGACTGCTCCCAACAATCAACCTCTGGATGGGTGAAAGTCAATTTAAGGACTGGAAGACGTTCATCATCAGTGCCACTAGTGCCGAAGATAAGTTGAAGAAGGCTCGCCAACTGAGATTACACATCTCGGAGAGAGAGGACAAGGGAAAATACCCTAATGCCAACACCAACAACGGGGGTAATTCCTCCAATAACCGTAACAACAAGGGCAAACAGGCTATGGTGGCCGACGTAACCCAGAAGCCTGAATCAAAGCCAGCTGAAAAGCAGTAGCCGCATATGATTTACTCCTTCGAAGACGGTCATGTCAAGCCCATCTTGGACATGCTCATACAAGGAGATAGAATCCAGCTCCCTCCACCTAGACGGGAACCTCGGCCGGCCGAGATAGAAAGCCCCAAGTACTGCCATTACCATTGTTAGGTCCACCACGCCACGCAGGACTGCTTCCAATTGAAGCGATATATTCAGCATCTCATCGATTCGAAGGCTCTGGCCATTGATTTCGAGGAGATAACCGTGGCAGCCAACATGGTGTCAGTACAGTTCGACAGCTTCCCTACGACAGAGACTCAAGACGGCGTATTACCCGTCCCTCGGGCAACAATGGAGGTTGCTAATCTTCTACCTCCTCGAGATCAGGCTGCTGGTCTAGTACCCCTCACCACATCACGAGGAAAGGTCATGTGGGTGCATCAGAATATGGTACTTGAAGTGACTCAACCCACACCACCCTCCACTGGCAGAAAAAAGGGTGGTAAGGTCAGATCCTGCCGTACAATCTCGGCAGATGTCAAAGATGACACAGCTGTTGTCACCCGGTCTGGTGTGCAATTCCAACCTACACCGGATAACTCGACTGAAGATCATCAGCCGGCTCCTGCTGACGCTCCAGGACCTTCTCAAACTACGACGACCGATAAGCTTAGGCCGAAGGAGACTCGCTTTGACAAATCCCTCCGAAAAAAGGTACCTCATGGGCTGGAGAGGCCCTACAACTTTAACATCTTGGCACAATTGGCCAACACACCGGCCAAATTATCATTACACGAGATCCTGAGACTCTCCAAAGATGTTGGTGTGGCACTAAGAGATGCACTCCAGAATGCCGACGTATATCTGGCTCAGGTCAACCTCACGGGAGAAAGCCCGCCTGCAAATCTTAAGAATAGTGCTTGCACAGGTGCAATGCCCAACATCATCTTCCTCCGCAGGATATGCTCATTAAAACCAACCTGCACGATCGTCCGTTGTATTACACTGGATACATCGGTGATGTAAAGGTGGATCGGATGCACATTGATCCCGGTTCTTCCATAAGCATCATCCCGAAGAGTCTGTTGCACTATCTTTGTATCCCCATGCATCGTCTGACGTCGACAAGCACCGCCATCAGCAGTTTTAATTCGGACAGGAGCTACCCGATCGGAAAGATTCGCTTGAAGTGCCAAATCGGTGATCTGCAGTCAGAAGTGACTTATTATGTCTTAGATGCGGACACTTCCTATAATATTCTCCTGGGGCATCCTTGGATACACGATTACATGATTGTGCCTTCCATGCTGCACCAGTGCTTCAAGTATATCGACAAGCACGGCTTCGTGAGAACAGAACTTGCCGACATCGATCCCTTCAAATGGGTCGAGTCTTATTACTCGGACTCCTGCTTGTACGAGAAGTCGAAGAGGCACCTTGTCAAAAGAGATATGCAAGCTCAAACTGAGACAACAACGGGATCAGAAGAACCTCTGACGATCCACCTTCAAGCTCACAAACCTGGGAAGACCACACCCCTTACGACCGCTCTGCGTAAGGATGCAATCAGTCTCTCGGTACAAGAGGGGCAAATGATAATCCGACTTCCAAGGTCTGGCCAAGCGCCAAAACCTACAATGGAGCCACTGACAATCAGGCAGCCAAGAGCCGGCCAGCCATAAACAGAGAAGCTCAAACCCTCTGACAAGCCAATAACGATAAGTCTTCCTAAGATGAATTGTCAGCCCAATGCGAAGTCGGGGACTCCTAGCGAGCCAACAAGCACCAAACAAGGGATCGCTAGTTCGCCAACGACTCCACGTTCTGCCCTACCAACGGAACCCCTGATGATTAAGCTGCCCAAGTCATCCTCTCAGTCTTCACTTATACAGGGGGTGGCCAAAGAAGAACCAAAATTGGCCAAGTATGTGGCTGCTCATACTGATGTTCCATCCGCAGATGATATAATCCCACTAGAAAAGATACCTTACTTCATTAATAAAGGGCTGTCTTTGAACTACCTCGAGCTTGATAAACTTTGTACAATGTATGCTATGGAACACGGTATAGGCACTCACCTACACACACAAGCGACAAATGTCTACACCGCAAATCAACTTACTCGTGTGGAAGGCGCCTACTTCATAGTCGAGGGAGAAGACCATCCAATCATCTTCGGCCGAAAGAATGATCCACGGCCCTTCGCAATAGAGGAAGTCGATCTCGAATCAGATGCCGGGAGACTGCCCCTTTATCTGTATAGCTCCCAATCCAAGTACCTTATGCAAAGAAAGGGGTATGATCAGGAGACTACACCAGGCTTGAACTACGGCACTGGTCGGCGGTTACCTTTACAGTTGCCAGTCCAGGCCAGGAAACCACGAGATTACTACAACAAGACCCGATGTGGACCGGGGTATGTTATGCCTGCAACGACCCCTGAAAGCTCAGATGAGGAATGCGACTGGCATTTACACTCAACCGAATCACCAACTTATAATTCAGATATCAGCATCGGGGACATATTTAGACAAGTCTTGTCTGTCAATATGTCATTCGTCGACGCTTACGAAGAAGAAGAAGACATTCCTGAACTCCTTAAATTAGAGCCGTGGGCCCAACAGCTGGATGCACAATGGGAAAAGTGGTTCGAACAAAGAGAGCCTCCTACTGAAGATAAGGTTATGCAAGTTGACATCGGCAATGAGTCTTCTCCAAAACCAATCTTCGTTAGTAAAAGCCTGGCAGACGAAG
This sequence comes from Iris pallida, assembly GCA_029216955.1. Classification (NCBI taxonomy): domain Eukaryota; kingdom Viridiplantae; phylum Streptophyta; class Magnoliopsida; order Asparagales; family Iridaceae; genus Iris; species Iris pallida. Next base: position 16,392,905 of record JANAVB010036019.1, read on the forward strand.
AGAGAGAATCGCTGCTACAACTCGTCAATGAATATATTGATGTGTTCGCCTGGAGTTATGAAGAGGTGCCAGGGCTAAACCTCAAAATTGTACTTCACAAACTCAATATTCGGCCGAATGCAAAGCCGAACAAGCAACAACAGCGACGCTTCCGCCCGGACATTATGAATGCGATCGAAGTCGAAGTCAACAAACTGATAGCCAGCGGCTTCATTCGTGAGGAACAACATCCGGACTGGGTCGCCAACATAGTACAGGTCCTCAAAAAAAATGGAAAGATTCGAATCTGCAACGACTTCCACAATCTAAACGAGGAGTGTCCTAAAGATGAGTTCCCCCTCCCTATCACGGACATCATCATTGACAACACCTACGGCTTCGAGCGTATGTCATTCATGGATGGTTTCTCGGGATATAACCAAATCAATATGTCTCCCGACGACGAGAAGCACACATCATTCCGAACACCGATTGGCACATACTGCTACACAGTCATGCCTTTTGGTTTAAAGAATGCTAGCGCCACGTATCAAAGAGCCACGAGTGTCATCTTCAGAGACCACTTACGCAAGATCGTGGAGTGCTATGTTGACGACATTGCTGTCAAAAGTTGCCATAAGGAAGTCCATTTGCAGGATCTAAGGACGGTATTCGACATGATGCGAGCGCACAACTTGAAGATGTATCCTACCAAATCCTTCTTGGGCGTATCCAGTAGAAAATTCTTGGGTTTTATCATTACTGCCCAGGGGATTCATATAGATCCAGAGAAGACAAAGGCAATCATGGAGATGGGTCCCTCGAGAAATCTCTGTGAAATCCGAGGCCTTCAAGGGAGGCTAGCTTACATCAGGAGGTTTATTTCCAACCTCTCCGGACGATGTCAGCCATTCACTCACCTCATGAAGAAGGGTGTCTCATTCGTATGGGATGAAGAATGCCAACGTGCCTTCGACAGCATCAAAGAATATTTGTCGAACCCTCCAGTCGTGGTGGCCCCGGTTGTCACGACCCGTACCCTAGAGTAAGGGCACGAGACGTGGGTACGTCCAGCCTACGCCGCAGTGTCGGCGGTAGAACGCTGTCCGAGGTCACAACATCTAGCAATAATATACTAAGTGTCACGACCCGCACCCTAGAGTAAGGGCACGAGACGTGGGTACGTCCAGGCTATGCCGCAGTGTCGGTGGTAGAACGCTATCCTAGGACACAACATCTAACAGTTGAAGGTAAAAACAGTTATACTCCCCGAATGAGGGTGACATAACATAATATAACTCAATCACAGCTAAGGTAGAACATGAAAGGAAGATAGATAGATAATAAAAGATGCAAGATCCAAATCCACAGAAAATATAGATAGAGAGGAGCTAAGTGTCTATAATAAACTCCACAACATCCAGACGTAATACAGATCCCAAAAGTATATACAACTCAACTCCAAATACTATGAAATAAGATAAACTAACTATGGAGCAACTGTCTCTACTGCTAAGGGATCCGACTGGAAGTTTGGATCGCAAGTATCCTCTAAGGCTGTCCCATAGTAAGTGTCTAAGCATGCCTCCTCCTTGTCCTCTATAAAATTTTCAACAGGTCCAATCAGGACGGGAACGAGCACATATCTCTCAAACAGTTCATAGCAGGTTAGGAGTATAAATCATGCAATAGAGTAAAATACAGGAAGTACTGAATGGAAGTACGAGTAAACATGAGATATTTTGTAACTGAAAGTAAATACATGATAATAGAGACTGTAAGTGACTACGTGATTTAGAGTACAATATGGTTATGTAAACAGTTTAGGGGCACATGAATACAACTAAGGAGGCACATGAATACAGCTACTGGGGATAGTTTTCACATAACCAATTCTACTCATCCCGTCCCAATCAATACACAAGGATCCATTCAAGTTACGTTATAAGCACATGAATACAACTAAGATACGTGAACTCATGTAATGAGTAGTACATGAGGCACGTGATAAAGCACATAAAAGCACTTGAGAACATGTAATAACATGAACTAGTACGAGTACAAGGAGTACCTGATGCACATGATAAAGTACATGAACATGAAATACCTGATGCACCCGTAGAGGGATAACATCTCAGGAAAGGATCCCTATAGTACTAATCCATGAAGATACATGTCAGCATCATGTAGAGTAATCTAGAGCAAGAATATAGTCCAGACAGGTATGAAAAGATCAGAGAATGTACTCGCCTGCTAACTGAATGTCCAAGATGAAAGTATTGTCCGAGGAGTGGTGTCTGGCTCCTATTTAGAACAGTACATGTCACAACAAGTCCAGAATAGTAATAAGATGCACTACGATGCATACTACATAAATCTAGGTCAATCTAGACCAAAGTCAACTCTTGGTCAACTCTGGTCAACCCTAGAATCAAACTAGGTCAACCAAGTCAAACCTAAGTCAAACTAGTCTATAGTTGGCTAATAAGGCTATTCTAAGTCTAACAAGACTACACTAGTCTATTCTAGGCTCTACACTGGCACACAGACACTCACATAGGCCATAGGCTAAGAGACTAGGCCGTAGGCTAAACCATGCCTAAAGCCAACCATAACACTTCTACACAAGATATTATCTATATCTAAACAATACACATATAGACTATCTATATACATATCACCCATACAACCATATTTATATATAATACATTATATCATATGGTATCACCCATACACTATATATATCTAATATATATATATAAAAGCACACACACTCATATATATAGGAAACTTATATATATATATATCTTAATTCATATATATATATATATATATATATATATATATATATATATATATATATATATTTTATATATATATATATATATATATATTAAAAAAAATATATATATATATATATATATATATATATATATATATATATATACATAGGAAATGAGAGAGGGGGACACATGAATATTCAAGTGTGTGGGTGGGTGAGAGTGTGAGGACGTGATGTCTCATGAGAGTGTGATATCTGAAACAGGAAAACAGTTCACAGGTTAATGAAACTTGTGTGTGTGTGTGAGTTAGATTAGATGGTGTGTGACAATAAAACATTGGTGTGTGTGTGTGTGGGAAATATTCATGAGAGCTTGTGTGTGTGGTGTGTTATACATGAGGGAACAGTGTGGTAAAATGAGAAGGAAAACAGGAAAACAGTGAGCTAGGACTCAGTATATCAATTCTCAGGTTCATGCCATGAGTCAATGCATTCACAAGTTTATTAAAGGAAACCTGTTAGTTAACTAATAAAATAATACCATTCAAGATCTCAGGTTAACAGGAATTAAGCCATTCAATACAGGGATATAGGGAAATCAGTCTAAATGAACAAATCACTCACTCACAACCCATAAAACCAATCTCAGGTTAAAAGATAACCTTCCCCCATTCTCAGTTAATTCAACAATCCAGTTAAAAGCAAGAAAGAATCTCAGGTTCATAGCATTTTGAAAATGGAAGGAAATCAGTTCAGGTAAGTTTTAAGAAAAGCTGGAAGTAGTCTCAGTTTTAAAAAGGAAAGGAAATCAATTCCAGCTAGCAGTTAAACGCAATCAACCCCATGCCCAATCTCATTCTCAGGTAATTTACCAATCTCAGGTTTTATAGGGATACACAACTCATTCAATTCCCAGGTTAGGCTAACAGTTAAATGACAATTTTCGAAAACCAACCCAAATACTAATATCCTATTCCCAATTCCAGAAGCCTATATTTGAATTTAAAAACTTAGCTAACATGAATTGCAACATATGGGGATCACAATTCAGTGAGGAACACCATTACACAGGAAATTAAAGGGTTTGGAAATCTGGAAATTAAAGTATCAGAGTGTATCAGCCATATGTTGTTCGAACCCCATTCGAAACCAAATTCCCACATTAAACCCAATCCAAACAATGTAAACTAATCTAATATAGTTATACATTATAATTAGGGTCTAAATAGCAAGTTAAAACATAATTAAAAGCATTTAAAACGAATTAACACAGAACCACAAACTGGCACACTGAACCGCACAGTGCACTACACGTGCACACGTAATATCGTGTCCGACACGACACGAGAGCTCGAACCACTTGGGGAACCCCGTGTCAGTCATGGACACGACAAGTGTGTCAATTTATACGTGTTGGGGTAGCGTGTGCACAGAGAAAACAGCCCCGAGTAGCAGGGCATGTTTCCTGCCCGCGCGTGCGCGCGACCGCGTGTCCGCGTGTCTGTGCGACTCGACACGACATGAAATCATGCTCAGTGCAGTAGAAATGCATAAGCGAGGTCTAATATTATTTTCCTATTCAAACACAATCCAAAAATTAGGTCAAAATGCCCTTTGAGGTATTTCGTCGAACACGTTCCTATACACACTAATACGTGTCCGATACGGACACGTAATGGGCTCAAATTCTAGGGTTAGCTTATCCTACTGTTAGGTTAGGGCTAGGGCATCCTAGAAATACAATTAAACAAAAATTTTATGGAGTAAAATAGATTATACCTATTGATGTACAAAGCTCACAAAAACCCCAAATGGAATGGTTCTCCAAGCTTCAAAAACTCCCACAAATTGTTCCTACTCTGAAATATTCTTACACAAACAGAAAGAACAGAAGAATTAGGTCCTAATGCAATTGATTTGGAGGAAAATGGAGTTGAAATGGATTTTCTATGGATTAGGGAAGATGGAGACTCACCTCTTTCTAAACTTGCACAAATCCCAATGGAGGCTAGTCCTAATTTCTAGGAGATATTATATAGAGGAGAGGGGACCTAATTGCCGGTCATGGGCTGATTAGGGTTAGGGTTTGGCTACATGGTTGGGCCTATGGGCCATAAGTCACAATAATGACTTGTGATTTCATAAGTCATTCCTTAATCAATCTAACTCCTAATTTCCCCAAACTAATTCTAATGAATTAAAAGCCACTAACTTAGGTCAAGCTAGGGTTACATAACCTAAGCAAGTGGTCATGACCTAGGTTAGCCTATAGGACAGTCTCCTAAGTCAACATTAGTCAAAGTCAACTATAGGACAAAAATTAATTATACTAAAAATCACCAAAAATCACATTAATTCTAATAAATCTAAATAATACATAATAACTCCAAATTAATTCCAAAATTTTAAAAATGACCAAAATGCTCTCAAGGTAGAAAAGTGGTAGTGACAAATCTACCCCCCTTAAAATAATTTTGTCCTCGAAATTTAAAGGCGAAACTAAACTGCTGAGAAGGATAGAAAAGTATACCTTAAGGTCCAAAAAGATAGGGGTACCGCTCGCACATCTCATCCTCCCTCTTCCAGGTAGTCTCTCCTGGAGAATGATGCCTCCATGCGACGCATACCAAGGGTATCACCTGGTTCCTCAATACCTTCTCTCGGCGATCCAGAATCTCCACAGGCTGCTCTGGATAGCTGAGGGTAGGTCCAACCTCAATCTCCGAATGATCGAGCACATGGCTAGGGTCAGCCACGTACTGCCTCAACTGTGATACATGGAATACGTTGTTAACTTCCACTAGTACAGGTGGCAAGTCTAGCCTGTATGCCACGTTACCGACTCTTCCACTGATAACGAAAGGGCCGATAAAATACGAGCTAAGCTTCCCACCTCCACCAAAACGTATCTTACCATGAGTCAGAGATATCCGCAGAAAAATCATGTCTCCAACCTAATCACAAGCAAGGTCTCAAGTTACTAAAAAATCAAACATGATCAATCAAACAAAACACAAAAATACAACCTACTTCTAATCCTATCTCTAAATTTATACCTCAAACTCCAACGGCCTCCGGTGCCTATCGGCCCAGAGTCGATGCCTGTCCTGTGCCATACAAAGTCTGTCCCTGATGAGCTTTACCTTCTCGACTGCATCAACAACCATCTATGGTCCTAGTAAAGCTCGCTCTCCAACATCATCCCAAGATAAGGGTGTACGACACCTACGTCCGTACAGAGCCTCAAACGGTGATATCTCAATGCTGGCCTGATAATTGTTGTTATAAGCAAACTCCACCAAATGTAGATGATCCTCCCATGAACCTCCAAAATCTAGGACACACGTTCGCAGCATATCCTCAAGGGTCTGAATAGTCCTCTCTGACTGTCCGTCCGTCTGGGGGTGGTATGCAGTACTAAACTTGAGCTGAGTACCCAAACTAGTCTGCAGACTCCTCCAGAAATAGAAAGTAAAACGACTATCCCGATCTGAGATAATGCTGATAGAAACTCCGTGAATCCTGACTATCTGCCTCATATACAACTCTGCAAGCCTCTCTGTAGACGTACCCACCTTGAATGGCAAGAAGTGGGCCGATTTGGTCAACCTGCCAACGATGACCCAAATCGCGTCTTTCTCTTCTGGTGTATGCGGTAATCCTGATACGAAATCCATGGTGATATGTTCCTACATCCACTCTGGAATGGGCAACGGCTGCAATAATCCTCCGGACCTCTGCCTCGCTGCCTTGACCTGCTGACAGATCAAGCATCTAGCTACGAAGTGGGACACCCCCCGCTTCATTCCGTACCACCAGACATGCTCTCGCAGATCCCTGTACATCTTGTTGGCACCAGGATGTATAGAGTACTGCGATCTGTGAGCCTCCTGTATGATCTGCTCTCTGAGCTCCCCGCTAGGCACACATAACCGGGAACCGTGCCTCAGGACACCATCCTCTGCAAGTGAAAACTCGCCATCCACCAATCCTGTACTGATCTGCTCTCTGATACACCACAGAGCCACATCCTCAAACTATGTCGGCTTGATCCTGTCTATCAAGTCCGACTGTATCTGTAGGCCCCATAACTGCATCTATACCCCTGGCACAATCACCTCAATCCTAAGGCTCTCCAAGTCTGCAAGCAAGTGCCGATCCATAGTCAAACACACGGCTATCGGATACCTACTCAAGGCATCGGCAACCACGTTGGCCTTCCCTGGGTGATACTGAAGTGAGATGTCAAAGTCCTTCATCAACTCTAGCCATCTGCGCTGCCTCATGTTGAGCTCTTGTAACACCCAGTTTTCCAAATAAGGGTAATTTTGAAAATTTGTAATTTTTATCTTTTAATAATGATATTTTAAATCATGATTTAATTTTTGGTAATTTTAAATTATTTTTAAAATGTTTTAAATCATGACTTATGATTTTGGTGTTTTGATAGTGTAACACTAAAGACAGTTAACCTAGAGCCTAGCCATGTGATTAGGGTATTTCATTTATTATTTCCAGTTCGAAGGTACTTTTTCATTTTGAATTTAATTGAATTTAATAAATATTATTTGGATTTTAATGTATTATTAAGAATGGTGTGATTAAAATATTATTTAATTGATTGCCATATTTTGTGGTTAGCCTAACTTGGTTTGGACCTAACCTAGATTAGTCATAGCTAGTCTTAGCTAACCATGGTTAGTGATAGTTAGTATTAATTAGATTTATTAGAATTAATGTGATTTTTAGTAATTTTTAGTATAATTGATTTTGGGCCTATAGTTGACTTTGACTAGTGTTGACTAGGAGACTAACCTAGTGACTAACCTAGGTTATGGCCACTTGGTTAGGTTAAGTAACCTTGGTTTGACCTAAGTTAGTGAGGTTTGACTCATTGAAACTTGTTTGGAGAGATTAGAAATTGTTTAGGCTAGAATGGCTTATGATTTCATAAGTCATGACTAATGACTTGAGACTTAAAGCCCATAGGCCCACACCATGTAGCTAACCCTAATTCTAATCAGCCCATGGCTAGTCATGATAGTCTCCCCCATCCTATTTAATACCCCTCAAAGTTAGGGCTAGCCTCCATTAGGATTTTTGCCAAGTTTTAGAAAGAGGTAAGCCCCCATCTTCCATAAATCATAGAAATTCCATTTTAAATCTTTTTTCACCCAAACCAATTGCATTGGGTTCTAATTTTGTTCTTCTTGCTGTTGGTTATGAGTATTCTCAGCTTGGGAGCACTTTGGAGGAGTTTGGCCATCAAGAGGAGCACCTCTCTTTGAAGCTTTTTAAGGATTTTGTCACAAACAGGTATTCAATTCCCTCCATAGAATCCTGATTTTATTTCATATTTAGGGAGCCCTATACCTAACCTAACTGTAGGAATAGGAAGCCCCAAATTTTGTGTCCATTTTGTGTCCTAATTGGACACGTATCAGTGTCTAGTTGTTAGTGTTTGATGAAATGCCCCTAAGGGCATTTCGTATGATTTTTAAGATTGTGTTTGAATAGGAAATTAGGGTTTGATGTCGCTTACACGTTTCTGTTGATTTTGTGGAGTCTTGGTGTCGTGTCGAGTCCACACGGACAAGCAAACACGTGGTCGCACGCGCGCGTGCACAGGCACTGTGCATGCCCTGCTGCTCGGGCGCAATTGCGACACGGACACGCCTCCTCGACCCGCCAAATTTGACGTGTAGCATGGGGCCGACACTGACACGGGGCTCCCCAAGTTTTAGAGCCCCACGTGTCGTGTCGGACACGCAAGAACGCGTGCACCGATCTGTGCACTACACAGTCGGCTGACTTTTTGGACCCTGATACGCTAGTATCGTATCGTGTACACGCGACGTGGACATGTGACAGGGTGTCCTATCCCTAGCCCTAGTCTAGGTCGACCCTTGAACACAACCACGTGGGTTGTGTCGCTTTGTGTCGAGTGCACGGACACCGTGAACACATGCACGCTGCTTGCTGTTGTCTATGTCCAGTGTTTTGCTGTTTTGGTTTTAGTTTGATTGGACACGTTTGTGTCTACTTTTGTGGACACAAACACATCACGTAACATGTGTGCAATGTGTTCTAACTTTACCAAACTTTGTTTTAGGTTTTTAATTTAATTTTCATTGATTGATTCTCTTTTTCCCCTCTTTTCTGATTTACTTAGTATCAGCCTATATTTCTGTTTCAGTCCAGATTTCAAATCCAATTTTTAGCAATCATTATTACCCATTAAACACTTTTATTTGCATGGTATTAAATTCCTAATATGTTCACCTATTTAATTTCTATTAGTATGTAGAATTTGGGGTCAAATTGATGTGGTTTGGTTAAGTTTCTGTACAAGCAAATGTTAGGCTAAAAACTGGATTTGTGTTAGACTATTGAACTGATTTCTGAGTTTGGTTGGACTATTGGAATAATATTTATATCTGAGTTTGTATGCAACTAGGATTTGAATGGGGGTTCTCCATGAAAAATCTGGGATTTAAATGTGGGGACTGTTAAGTGATGGTTTATGTGTTAATGTGAGTTTATTGAACTGTTGATTCAATATTTAAATCTGATATTGATTAGGGAAAACTATTTAAACTGTTGTTTTGGTTCCTATTGAACTGAATTCTGTAAACTTTTTTGGGTTCATGTTGGACTGAGTTTGAATGGGATAGTTCACTGTTTTCTCACTGAATTTTCATCACACACCCACACTCATTTTCACTGTTGCACACCCTCACACCCATCAGTGTATCACACACTATTTTGCATTGTGTCCCACTGTTTTTAAACTAACTTATACACTCATACCCACATGGCTTCCATTACACTATCAATATCACACACACCCTCTAATCTACCACACACTCACTAACATACCACACACTCTAAAGCCTAACACACTCTAGCACACACTTGAGTTCACACAAGTTCTCATACCCTCTTGACACTCATCCTCATGACACACACACACTTGTGTAAATTGCCTCACATCACTCACACTTGAGTTTATTTTCATGATACACACACACACATACACTTGGACACATAGTCATGTGTCCCTCTCTCTATACATATATATATATAAGTATTGTCATATATTGTTGTATATGGTATTACATATTAGCCTATATGCCTTTGTGTGTACCATATCATATATTAATAGATAATGTAGGTGTGGTTTTCATATAGATAACCTATATGTTAAAATTCCTATATTAGAGTATATAGTCATATTGTAATTTGTGTACTATATATTAGATATATATATATATATATATATATATATATATATATATATATATATATATATATATATATATATATGTGTGTGTGTTATGTGTATAGACGTTTTGTAGGTTGTATAGGCATGGTATTGCCTATTGGCCCATGGCCTAGTCTCTTAGCCTATGGCCTATGGTAGTGCCTGCTTGTCAGTGTGGAGCCTAGATTAGACTAGTATAGTCTAGTTAGACTTAGAATAGCCTTGTTAGATCTAGAATAGACTAGTTTGACTTAGGTTTGACTTGGTTGACCAAGTTGACCTAGTTTGACTTCCAGAGTTGACCAAGAGTTGACTCTGGCCTAGATTGACCTAGATTCATGTATGATGCATTGTAGTGCATCTTATTACCATTCTGGACTTGTTGTGACTTGTGCTGTTCTAATAGGAGCCAGACACCACTCCTCGGACATTATATATATTCTTCAGATTCTCAGGATACAGGCGAGTACATTCTCTGATCATTTCATATCTTGTTTAGGACTATATTCCTGCTTTAGATTACTTTACATGCTGACACGTTGTAAACACGGATTAGTTATATTGATCTGGTTGTGCGATGTTATCCCCCTTAGCGGATACATCGGGTATTCATGTTCGTGTACTTTATCGGGAACATCGTATACTCCTTGTATTTGTTACATTCGTATACGAAATGTGTGAATCGTGTATAATCATGTATTCACATGACCTTCGTGTACAATAACATAATGTAGCTAGATCCTTGTGTATTGATTGGGGCGGGAGAGTAGAAGTGGTTATGTATTCAATCCAGTAGATTACTCGTGTACAAACCTCTGTAGATTACTCGTGTACAACATCGTGCTGTCTACATAACCATCTTGTGCTCTGAATCACTAGCACTATTAGTTCTCTATATATTATAGTTATTTACTTACAGTCTCTCTCTTTTTATCATATTATTCTTTAGATCCTGTATCTTACTCTCTAGCATGTTTATATTTCCTAACCAGTTATGATTTTGTTGAGATGTACTGTACTCGCTCCTGTCCTGACAGGACCTGTTGAAAATTTTACAGCGAATGATGGGGCATTGGTGTCTATCCCTCTTGGTGCAGCATTAGGCATCACTAGTGACTTGGACCTGCTAGCAGTTGATGGCACTTTCCTAGATTATGATGCCTTATCTATTCTGGATTTCTGTATTTTAGATTCTGAGATGTTTTGGGATATGTATTTATTTAGACACTTAGAATTCTGGATCATATCTCTGTGTTTCATTTCTGGATATTTATCTATCTTTCCATTCATGTTCTACCTTAGATGTGATTGAGATATATTCTATTATGTCACCCCCATTCGGGGAGTATAACTGTTTATTTACCCTTATCTGTTAGATGTTGTGACCTAGGACAACGTTCTACCGTCGACACTGCGGCGTAGGCTGGACGTACCTTCATCTCGTGCCCTTTCTCTAGGGTGCGGGTCGTGACACATTTTTAGTGGTGGCCCATGCAGGTCGAGTTTATATAATGGTATTCGAACTAGAGTATCACTACAGCCTGCAGTAGGATTAGGTTATGTTTTCTGAGGGTACTCAATCGCAGTTAGGATTCCTTGAAAGATTCCTGGGACGACCTTTGAGAATCTTATCTAAACTTCAATTTGAAATTCTTTCCCTTGTTTTGTTCGCTCTCACTCCTTTTTGTTGAATTTGATTTTGATGAATCGTTGTTGATTTAATTTTCCTATCGAGATGAATTTTATGGCCTGAGTTACGATATTTTCTGATAACATATGTTGACGGGAATAACAGGGATGGTAAGACGTCTACTTGATTATGGAACCTGTAGTTTATTGCAGCCATATTAGCTGGCGTGGCGGAAACATAGGGACCTGACTTCGGATGTACGTATCTTGATTATGAGATTTGGAATTTCTTGCAGCTATACTAATCGGCATAGCGAGATTTCCAGACGACCTGATTATAGAGGTGCATGCCCCAGTTATGGAATCTATCATTTATCGTAGCCTTGCTTACTGGCATGGCGAGGACTCTGAGTAAAATAATTTTGGACAGACGCATATGGTTATCAGATTGTATCTTGAGAAGGTTTTTAAACATATCATCTCTATCGTACCATTCTGTTGTATAAATTGTACCTATCATTAAATAACTTAGCAGTAGGAGTATAAGTAGGAGTAGCCTAGCTGTTACTATAACCTTGTGTAACTTATTGCTATAAATTCTTCCTAATACAATGAATCGGTGATTTTGCTAGACCTTGACTTAGATTTGATATTGTAACTCTGGTTTCAAAATGGTTTCCTTTTTTTTAAACAGATAAGCAGAACAGATTTTATTAATATTTTCTCTTGCCATTATTTCTTGTATTACCTTAAATATATATATAGTGGACACAGATACTTGACTGACACGTATGCATACTACCCATGTTACCAACCTATCTAAATGCATGTTAGTATGATTGATGTTAAGTTCTCAAAATCCTAGTATTCTAATATAGTGCAGTATCAGTGACTAGTTCTCTGTTTCTCTATATTAAATTCGTAATTTAAATTTAAATTTCATGTTATTAGTTTTTCTTACATCACTACACATGTGTGTTATATACAGGGTTTCATTTCTTAAAGAAATTGGTTGAGTTTTGTGTTGAATTTGACAAATCTGAGACTGTGTACATATTAACCCTTAACCTTGGATTATAAGTGTTTAGTTCAAATTGCAGTTTTAAATTGTAATATTTTGAGCCGTATACAAGGTTGTGTGCAGGTATATAATGTTAGGTTCCTACTCTTACATGTTAGGTTGTGGTTGTGGTAAACATTGAGTTGGTTTTGATGTTCGAATTTCACCAAAATTTGAAAACTGAATACATGTTAACATTTTTACATTGCCACCAAATGGTAGTTCAATTTCAGATCTAATATGTAATATTGAACTAAAACTGAATGATTGAACCCTTATTTCAAGTTTTAACCCATGTACACTTGACACTCTACACTAATGTTCACAACTACCATGTAAACCTAACCCTTCATCTCTATGTTATGTTTATGTAGCTATATAGATACTTATATATACGGTTAGCCATACATGTTATGAGTAAATAGCTTGTGCCTTGTAGATTGCTTAACTAATATGCCATGAATAGTATAACTTGATAGCTATAGTTGAGACCCAAATCCTCCTATAACACCTTCATGTATATGTTACATAAACCACATGACCCTTACAAAATGCTAGCTTTTCCCTCTATAACACTCTCTCCTTCTATATATATTATATTGTGATTGGATTCAATGCTATTGACTTTCGTCCCTTAAACTTGTGGTTCTGGTTTTCTTAAAATAATACCTCTTTATAGATGATTAGTAGTTAACTTATTTTATTTTGATAATTACCGGTTTTCAGATAGGATGGTAGACTGCTATGCAGCCTTAATGATTGTTGTGTTTTTATCCTTTCCAGTATGGCACCCATGACCCGAGCCTGTCGCCTGAGAGCAGCTGCAGCTACTGATAGTGTGCTTCCACCTCCTATTACTCAGGAGGTAGAGACCCCTCAGGCTGACCCAAGGGTAGTGTCACCTCCCGCCATCGAGGAGGGGTTAGCATCCTTACCAGAGAGTTTCCCTCCACCACCTGTTACCCAGGAGAGAGCTGCAGTCTCATCTGAGACCAAGAGTCCTTCCTCGTCTCCTCCTCTGCCTCCAAGAGCGGTACCCCAAACCATACCCTCGGCATATTTGTTTCCTAACGAAGCTCGGATATCCAGACTTCTCCGGGATGTGTTGGAGACACAGAGAGTTCAGGCTGAGATCCTGAAGGAGCAGGGCCGTGGGATCCAACTGCTGTGGGATTTGGTACATTCAGGGGGAGAGCCCATTTCTAAGAGGTCGAGGAGCAGTGTATACCCAGAGCCCCGTGAGCACTCAGACTATCAGCCTAGACCAGCCTACCCAGTCCCGACTCCTGTTCAGCAGAGGCCAGCAGAGAGAGTGCCTACCTGCACCTTCTGTAAGAAGCCTGGACATGTGTGGGACATCTGTAGGAAGAGAAGAGGGGTGTGCCTGTTGTGTGGGTCGGCTGCACACAGGCTGCGAGACTGTCCTGCTACACTTATTCCAGCCAAGACTCCGCCTTCGGGAGGGAGTTCCAGCCACCAGACCTTGTTGGAGGTGAGTCCTTGACCTATATCTTAGCTAGTCTTTGAAATTGATGCACCCTACCATATTGTTGTATGTTTTGATACCTTATGATTGCTCTTGATCTAATATGACTAGAATGGCTAGATGAGACCTTAGACTGATACCACTTACCAAATCCTATATGTTATCCTTCCAATTGCATGATTTAGATAAGTTCTCTTTTGACCTTGATTGTTTGGGTTTAACCTAGAAGGGGTACGATCATCTTAATTTTGAGGACAAAATTTTTCTAAGGTGGGTAGGATTGTAACACCCAGTTTTTCAAATGAGAATAATTTTGAAAATTTGCAATTTTTATCTTTTAATAATGATATTTTAAATCATGATGTAATTTTTGGTAATTTTAAATCATTTTAAAATAATTTTAAATCATGACTTATGATTTTGGTGTATTGATAGTGTAACACTAGAGACAGTTAACCTAGAGCCTAGCCATGTGATTAGGGTGTTTCATTTATTATTTCCAGTTTGAGGGTACTTTTGTTATTTTGAATTTAATTGAATTTAATAAATATTATTTGGATTTTAATGTATTATTAAGAATGGTGTGATTAAAATATTATTTAATTGATTGCCATATTTTGTGATTAGCCTAACTTAGTTTGGACCTAACCTAGATTAGTCACAGCTAGTCTTAGCTAACCATGGTTAGTGATAGTTAGTATTAATTAGATTTATTAGAATTAATGTGATTTTTAGTGATTTTTAGTATAATTGATTTTGGGCCTATAGTTGACTTTGACTAGTGTTGACTAGGAGACTAACCTAGTGACTAACCTAGGTTATGGCCATTTGGTTAGGTTAAGTAACCTTGGTTCGACCTAAGTTAGTGAGGTTTGACTCATTGAAACTTGTTTGGAGAGATTAGAAATTGTTTAGGCTAGAATGGCTTATGATTTCATAAGTCATGACTAATGACTTGAGACTTAAAGCCCATAGGCCCACACCATGTAGCTAATCCTAATTCTAATCAGTCCATGGTTGGTCATGATAGTCTCCCCATCCTATTTAATACCCCTCAAAGTTAGGGCTAGCCTCCATTAGGATTTTTGCCAAGTTTTAGAAAGAGGTAAGTCCCCATCTTCCATAAATCATAGAAAATCCATTTTAAATCCTTTTTCCCCCAAACTAATTGCATTGGGTTCTAGTTTTGCTCCTCTTGCTGTTGGTTATGAGTATTCTCAGCTTGGGAGCACTTTGGAGGAGTTTGGCCATCAAGAGGAGCACCTCTCTTTGAAGCTTTTTGAGGATTTTGTCACATATAGGTAACTTTCAATTCCCTCCATAGAATCCTGATTTTATTTCATATTAAAGGAGCCCTATACCTAACCTAACTTTAGGAATAGGAAGCCCCTAATTTTGTGTCCATTTCGGGTCCTAATTGGACACGTATCAGTGTCTAGTTGTTAGTGTTTGATGAAATGCCCCTAAGGGCATTTCGTGTGATTTTTGAGATTGTGTTTGAATAAGAAATTAGGGTTTGATGTCGCTTACACGTTTCTGTTGATTTTGTGGAGTCTTGGTGTCGTGTCGAGTCCCCAAGGACACGCGAACACGTGGTCGCGCCCATGTGCACAGGCACTGTGCATGCCCTGCTGCTCGGACGCGATTGCGACACGGACACGCCTCCTCGACACGACAAATTTGACGTGTAGCACGTGGCCGACACTGACACGGGGCTCCCCAAATTTTAGAGCCCCACGTGTCGTGTCGGACACGCTCGAACGCGTGCACCGATCTGTGCACTGTACAGTCGGCTGACTTTTTGGACACTTATACGCTAGTCTCGTGTCGCGTACACACGATGTGGACACGTGACAGGGTGTCCTATCCCTAGCCCTAGTCTTGGTCGACCCTTGGACACAACCACGTAGGTTGTGTCGCTTTGTGTGGAGTGCACGGACACCATGAACACGTGCACGCTGCTTGCTGTTGTGTGTGTCCAGTGTTTTGCTGTTTTGGTTTTAGTTTGATTGGACACGTTTGTGTCCACTTTTGTGGACACAAACACATCATGTAACACGTGTGCAATGTGTTCTAACTTTACCAACCTTTGTTTTGGGTTTTTAATTTAATTTTCAATGATTGATTCTCTTTTTTCCCTCTTTTCTGATTTACTTAGTATCAGCCTAAATTGCTGTTTCAGTCCAGATTTCAAATCTAATTTTTAGCAATCATTTTAACCCATTAAAAACTGTTATTTGCATGGTATTAAATCCCTAATATGTTCACCTATTTGATTTCTATTAGTATGTGGAATTTGGGGTCAAATTGATGTGGTTTGGTTAAGTTTTTGTGAAGGCAAATGTTAGGCTGAAAACTGGATTTGTGTTGGACTATTGAACTGATTTCTGAGTTTGGTTGGACTGTTGGATTAATATTGATATCTGAGTTTGTATGCAACTGGGATTTGAAGGGGGGTTCTCCATGAAAATCTGGGATTTAAATGTGGGTACTGTTAAGTAATGGTTTATGTGTCAATGTGAGTTTATTGAACTGTTGATTCAATATTTTAATCTGATATTGATTAGGGGAAACTGTTTAAACTGTTGTTTTGGTTCCTATTGAACTGAATTATGTAAACTATTTTGGGTTCATGTTGGACTGAGTTTGAATGGGATAGTTCACTGTTTTCTCACTGAATTTTCATCACACCCCCACACTCATGTTCACTGTTGCACACCCTCACACCCATTAGTGTATCACACACTATTTTGCATTGTGTCCCACTGTTTTTACACTAACCTATACACTCATACCCACATGGCTTCTATTACACTATCAATATCACACACACCCTCTAATCTACCACACACTCACTAACATACCACACACACTGTAAAGCCTAACACACTCTAGCACACACTTAAGTTCACACAAGTTCTCGTACCCTCTTGACACTCATCCTCATGACACACACACACTTGTGTAAATTGTCTCACATCACTCACACTTGAGTTCATTCTCATGATACACACACACACATACACTTAGACACATAGTCATGTGTCCCTCTCTCTATACATATGTATATATAAGTATTGTCATATATTGTTGTATATAGTATTGCATATTAGCCTATATGCCTTTGTGTGTACCATATCACATATTAATAGATAATGTAGGTGTGGTTTTCATATAGATAACCTATATATTAAAATTCCTATGTTAGAGTATATAGTCATATTGTAATTTGTGTACTATATATTAGATATATATATGTGTGTTATGTGTATAGATGTTTTGTAGGTTGTATAGGCATGGTATTGCCTATTGGCCCATGGCCTAATCTCTTAGCCTATGGCCTATGGTTGTGCCTGCTTGTCAGTGTGGAGCCTAGATTAGACTAGTATAGTCTATTTAGACTTAGAATAGCCTTGTTAGACCTAGAATAGACTAGTATAGACTAGGTTGACTTAGGTTTGACTTGGTTGACCAAGTTGACCTAGTTTGACTTCCAGAGTTGACCAAGAGTTGACTCTGGCCTAGATTGACCTAGATTCATGTAGGATGCATTGTAGTACATCTTATTACCATTCTGGACTTGTTGTGACTTGTGCTGTTCTAATAGGAGCCAGACACCACTCCTCGGACAGTATATATATTCTCCAGATTCTCAGGATATAGGCGAGTACATTCTCTGATCATTTCATATCTTGTTTAGGACTATATTCCTGCTTTAGATTACTTTACATGATGCTGACACGTTGGAAACACGGATTAGTACTATATGGATCTGGTTGTGCGATGTTATCCCCCTTAGCGGATACATCGGGTATTCGTGTTCGTGTACTTTATCGGGAACATCGTGTACTCCTTGTATTTGTTACATTCGTGTACGAAACGTGTGAATCGTGTATAATCATGTATTTACATGACCTTCGTGTACAATAACATAACGTAGCTGGATCCTTGTGTATTGATTCGGGCGGGGGAGTAGAAGTGGTTATGTATTCAATCCAGTAGATTACTCGCGTACAAACATCTGTAGATTACTCGTGTACAACATCGTGCCGTCTACATAACCATCTTGTTCTCTGAATCACTAGCATTGTTAGTTCTCTATATATTGTAGCTATTTACTTACAGTCTCTCTTTTTTTATCATATTATTCTTTAGATCCTGTATCTTACTCTCTAGCATGTTTATATTTCCTAACCAGTTATGATTTTGTTGAGATGTACTGTACTCGCTCCTGTCCTGACTGGACCTGTTGAAAATTTTACATCGAATGATGAGGCTTTGGTGTTTATCCCTCTTGGTGCAGCATTAGGCATCACTAGTGACTTGGACCTGCTAGCAGTTGATGGCAATTTCCTAGATTAGGATGCTTTATCTTTTCTGGATTTCTGTATTTTAGATTCTGAGATGTTTTGGGATATGTATTTATTTAGACACTTAGAATTCTGGATCATATCTCTGTGTTTCATTTCTGGATATTTATCTATCTTTCCATTCATGTTCTACCTTAGATGTGATTGAGATATATTCTATTATGTCACCCCCATTCGGGGAGTATAACTGTTTATTTACCCTTATCTGTTAGATGTTGTGACCTAGGACAGCGTTCTACCATCGACACTGTGGCGTAGGCTGGACGTACCCACATCTCGTGCCCTTTCTCTAGGGTGTGGGTCGTGACAGCTCTTTCTGTGTAAACACATACTTCAAGCTCTTGTGATCTGTGAAAATCTCCACCCTCTCGTCATACAGATAGTGCTTCCACAACTTCAAAACAAAATCACCGCTGTCAGCTCCAGGTCATGGGTAGGGTAGTTCTTCTCATGGGGACGTAATTGCCTGGAAGCATAGGCAATCACCTTTCCATGCTGCTGTAAGACACAACCCAGCCACTTCCCTGAAGCATCACTATAAATAGTGAATCCACCCGATCCTGAAGGCAATATCAGAATCGGAGCTGTCGTAAGCCGCTTCTTCAACTCATCAAAAGCTGCCTGACACTCCTCTGACCAAACAAACTCAGTATCCTTCTGGGTCAACTGAGTCAACGGCTCTGAAACCCGGAAGAAATCCTGCACAAATCTCCTATAATATCCTGCCAGCCCCAGGAAACTCTTGATCTCTGCCACTGAAGTAGGCGCTGTCCAAGCCTCAACTGCTACAATCTTCTTGGGGTCAACTGAGATACCATCTCCAGTCACCACATGCCCCAAGAAGTCCACCCGGTCTAAGAAAAACTCACACTTGGAGAGTTTTCCATAAAGCTGCTCCCTCTTGAGAGTCTCTAGAACTATCCGCAGATGCTCCTCGTGCTCCTCCTCTTTCTTGGAATATACTAAGATATCATCAATTAACACCACCACGAACTTGTCCAAGTACTAGTGGAACACCTTGTTCATTAGATTCATAAACACTGTTGGTGCATTGGTTAGCCCAAACGGCATAACCAAAAACACAAACTGCCCATACCGCGTCCTGAAAGCGGTCTTGGGAATATCCTCCCTCTTCACCTTCACCTGGTGATAACCTGACCTCAAATCGATCTTGGAGAATACCCGAGCTCCGCTCAACTGATCAAAGAGATCATCGATCCGCGGCAGTGGGTATCTGTTCTTGATCGTCAGGTTGTTAAGTGCCCTGTAGTCGATACACATCCGTACCGACCCATCCTTCTTGGGTAAGAAGAGTACCGGTGCACCCCAAGGTGAAGAACTAGATCGGATGAACCCCTTGTCCTGCGGCTCATCCACCTGCTTCTTCAGCTCCACCAGTTCACTGTTGTTCACTCGATAGACATGTTGGGAGATCGGTTCCGCGTCGGGAACCAAGTCTATCGAGAACTCTACATCTCTGTCCGGTGGAAGCCCTGGCAACTCATCTGGGAATACGTCTATAAACTCTGCAATCAAGGGATGGGGAGCCACCTGCTCCTCGACTGATGCTCCACAGAAGACTACGCCGTCCTGCTCTGCCTATCGCCGGGTGTACTCAAACTCTGGCTCTCCTGGTGCCCCGAACAAAACTCTACCCCCTCGGCAATCAATGCAGGCGTGGTGTCTACTCAGCAAGTCCATACCTAATACTATATCATAGTTCGGTAATGGCATGACGAGTAAACTCACTCCCAACTCTCGGCCTCCCAATAAGACGCTCCGCCCTCTGCAAACGTCACTCACGAGGATGACCCCACCCCCGGTCGTAATCTTGCAGGTCCTAGGCAATGGTTCAGAAACCAAACTGTGTCTAATAGCATACGATACTGACACAAAGCTGTGGGAAGCTCCTGAATCAAAGAGTGCAAATGCTAGAAGGGAATCTAGGAGAACCGAACCTGCTATCAGCTCTCCGATGACCTCGGCATCCTCAGCTGCCATGGCGAAAGCTCGCCCCTGCTGTCCACCTCGTACCTGCTGCTGGTGCTGCTGGAACCTCTGCTGCTGGGTCTGCACTGGCCCCCTCTGCTGGCCTGCTGGAGCCTTGGCTCCACCTACCTGAGCTCCTCGCCCAAAAGCCCCAGGGTAATCCCTCAACTAGTGATCTCCCGTACCACAAAGAAGGCACTTTCTTAGCTTCTTCCTGCACTCATGGATCATGTGCCCCGGCTTCTTACAGAAGGCACAAACGAATACCTGCTGCTGACGGGGTGCCTGCTGCTGATGCCTCTGCTGCTGCTGCACCTGCTGAAAAGGTGCACGACCCTGTTGCTGATACTGCTGAGCTGGCCTCTGCTGCTGATACGGCTGCTGGAAGTGAGGCCTATTGGCCTGCCCCTGACTGCTGCTGCTACCCTGGAAGTCATGACCCCTCTTCTGCTTCAGCACTAGGTCGTCCTCCGCCGCCATTGCCCCAGAAAATATCTCAGCAAAAGTAGCGTTCCGGTCGCTCTTAGTCAGCAACCGAACCTCTCTAATCAGACCTTGGCGAAACTTCCTCGCCTTTGTCTTCTCAGTCAAGTCATCAATAAAATGGGCCAGTCTACAAAACTCTGTAGCATACTCAGCTACCGTCTGGTTCCCCTGAACCAGAGCCTCGAACTGTGCCTCGATACCTCCCAAGGCCACATCAAGAAATAATTGCTCCTTAAACAGCTCCTTGAACTGGGCCCAAGTCTGGCCCTCAACTCCCACACCGAGATCTGTCTGATACCACGCACGGGCTAAGTCCTGCAACTGACTGCCCGCCGCCTCGATCTGGAGTCGATCTGGTATCTCCGCCAGTCGAAAGATCTGCTCAATATGCTCTATCCAGTCGTCGGCATAGTGGATGTCCTCTGTGCCGAAGAACTCCCGATGATGCATCTTCTGGAAGTCCTAAATGTCCTTTTCCCTCCGACGGGGCTGCAGCTGGGTCCCCTGAGTTGTAATCATCTCGACAGTAGTACGAACCAGCTGGTGTGCCTCATCGATCCCCTACCTGAAATCTGCAGTCTGCCTCATCTGCTGCTGCTGGTGGGACTCAAGAATCCTCTCCACGAAGGAGAAGAGATGTGCAGCATCTACCATCCCCGCAGGCGGAGGCTGCTGCGGTGGAAGGATCTCAGGAATCACAACCGGCCTCCTGACTAGTGGAGGTGCTCCTCCAAGAGTGGCAGAAACACCGACTCCTGAGGGCTGCACTGGCCCTGTAGCACCGGGAGCTGGCTGCTGCTGAGGTCGAAAGGTGCTAGACCCCTCTCCAGCGTCTCCCAGTCCAGGGCGATACGATCGCGTCTCAACCATCCTGGAGACACAGATCAAACAAGAAACAATTAATGAGAATGAATCGAAATATCAAAGGAGGACAGTTTAAAATTTCTAAGGAAGACAATAAGCAGCAAAATAGATATAAGGAATCTGATAAGGAATTTTTTCTAGTGTGATTGAGTACCTTCAAAAATATACTAACTCTTACTGCAGGCTGCAGTGATATTATAGTTCGAATACCACTACATTTCCAACCTAGACCTGTATGGGCCACCACTAAAAACGTGTCACGACCCGCACCTTAGAGTAAGGGCACGAGACGTGGGTATGTCCAGCCTTCGCCGTAGTGTCGGCGGTAGAACGCTGTCCTAGGTCACAACATCTAACAGTTGAAGGTAAAAACAGTTATACTCCCCGAATGGGGGTGACATAACAGAATATAACTCAATCACAGCTAAGGTAGAACATGAAAGAAAGATAGATAGATAATAAAAGATGCAAGATCAAAATCCACAAAAAATACAGATAGAGAGGAGCTAAGTGTCTATAATAAATTCCACAACATCCAGACATAATACAGATCACAAAAGTATATACATCTCAACTCCAAATACTATGAAATAAGATAAACTAACTATGGAGCAACTGTCTCTGCAGCTAAGGGATCCGACTGGAAGTCCGGATCGCAAGTGTCCTTTAAGGCTGTCCCATAGTAAGTGCCTAAGTAGGCCTCCTCCTCGTCCTCTGTAAAATTTTCAATAGGTCCAATCAGGACGGGAACGAGCACATATCTCTCAAATAGTTCATAGCAGGTTAGGAGTATAAATCATGCAATAGAGTAAAATACAGGAAGTGCTGAATGGAAGTACGAGTAAACAGGAGATATTTTATAACTGAAAGTAAATACGTGATAATATAGACTGTAAGTGACTACGTGATTTAGAGTACAATATGGTTATGTAAATGGCTTAGGGGCACACGAATACAACTAAGGAGGCACATGAATACAGCTACTGGGGATAGTATTCACATAACCAATTCTACTCACCCCGCCCCAATCAATACACAAGGATCCATTCAATTTACGTTATAAGCACATGAATACAACTAAGATACGTGAACTCATGTAATGAGTAGTCCATGAGGCACGTGATAAAGCACATGAAAGCACATAAGAACATGTAATAATATGAACTAGTACGAGTACAAGGAGTACCTGATGCACATGATAAAGTACATGAACATGAAATACCCGATGCACCCGTAGAGGGATAACATCTCAGGAAATGATCCATATAGTACTAATCCGTGAAGATACGTGTCCGCATCATGTAGAGTAATCTAGAGCAAGAATATAGTCCAGACAGGTATAAAAAGATCAGAGAATGTACTCGCCTGCTAACTGAATGTCCAAGATGAAAGTACTGTCCGAGGAGTGGTGTCTGGCTCATATTTAGAACAGTACAAGTTACAACAAGTCCAGAATAGTAATAAGATGCACTACGATGCATACTACATGAATCTAGGTCAATCTAGACCAAAGTCAACTCTTGGTCAACTCTGGTCAACCCTAGAAGTCAAATTAGGTCAACCAAGTCAAACCTAAGTCAAACTAGTCTATACCAGGCTAATAAGGCTATTCTAAGTCTAACAAGACTACACTAGTCTATTCTAGGCTCTACACTAGCACACAGACATTCACATAGGCCACAGGCTAAGAGACTAGGCCATAGGCTAAACCATGCCTAAAGCCAACCATAACACATCTACACAAGATATTATCTATATCTAAACAATACACATATAGGCTATCTATATACATATCACCCATACAACCATATTTATATATAATACATTATATCATATGGTATCACCCATACACTATATATATCTAATATATATATATATATATATATATATATATATATATATATATATATATATATATATATATATATATATATATATATATATATATAAAAGCACACACACTCATATATATAGGAAACTTATATCCATAGGAAAGGAGAGAGGGGGACACATGAATATTCAAGTGTGTGGGTGGGTGAGAGTGTGAGGATGTGGTGTCTCATGAGAGTGTGATATCTGAAACAGGAAAACAGTTCACAGGTTAATGAAACTTGTGTGTGTGTGAGTTAGATTAGATGGTGTGTGACAATGAAACATTGGTGTGTGTGTGTGTGTGTGTGTATGGGAAATATTCATGAGAACTTGTGTGTGTGGTGTGTTATACATGAGGGAAACAGTGTGGTAAATGAGAAGGAAAATAGGAAAACAGTAAGCTATGACTCAGTGTATCAATTCTCAGGTTCATGCCATGTGTCAATGCATTCACAGGTTTTATTAAAGGAAACCTGTTAGTTAACTAATGAAATAATACCATTAAAGATCTCAGGTTAACAGGAATTAAGCCATTAAATATAGGGATATAGGGAAATCAGTCTAAATAAACAAATCACTCACTCACAACCCATAAAACCAATCTTAGGTTAAAAGATAACCTTCCCCCATTCTCAGTTAATTCAGCAATCCAGTTAAAAGCAAGAAAGAATCTCAGGTTCATAGCATTTTGAAAATGGAAGGAAATCAGTTCAGATAAGTTTTAAGAAAAGCTGGAAGCAGTCTCAGTTTTGAAAATGAAAGGAAATCAATTCCAGCTAGCAGTTAAACACAATCAACCCTATGCCCAATCTCATTCTCAGGTAATTCAACAATCTCAGGTTTTATTGGGATACACAACTCATTCAATTCCCAGGTCAGGCTAACAGTTAAATGACAGTTTTCAAAAACCAACCCAAATACTAATATCCCATTCCAAAAGCCTATATTTGAATTTAAAAACTTAGCTAACATGAATTGCAACATGTGGGGATCATAATTCAGTAAGGAACACCAATACATAGGAAATTAAAGGGTTTGGAAATCTGGAAACTAAAGTATCAGAGTGTATCAGCCATATGTTGTTCGAACCGCATTCGAAACCAAATTCCCATATTAAACCCAATCCAAACAATGTAAACTAATCTAATATAGTTATACATTATAATTAGGGTCTAAATAGCAAGTTAAAACATAATTAAAAGCATTTAAAATGAATTAACATAGAACCACAAACTGGCACACTGAACCGTATAGTGCACTACACGTGCACACGCAATATCGTGTCCGACACGACATGAGAGCTCGAACCACTTGGGGAACCCCGTGTAAGTCATGGACACGACACGTGTGTCAATTTATACGTGTCGAGGTGGCGTGTGCACAGAGAAAACAGCCCCGAGTAGCAGGGCATGTTTCATGTCCGCGCGCGCGCGCCCGCGTGTCCGTGTGTCCGTGTGACTCGACATAAATTGAATTCGTGCTCAGTACAGTAGAAATGCATAAGCGAGGTCTAATACTATTTTCCTATTCAAACACAATCCAGAAATTAGGTCGAAATATCCTTTGAGGCATTTCGTCGAACACGTTCCTATACACGCTGATACGTGTCCGATACAGACACGTAATGGGATCAAATTCTAGGGTTAGCTTATCCTACTATTAGGTTAGGGCTAGGGCATCCTAGAAATGAAATTAAACAGAAATTTCATGGAGTAAAATAGATTATACCTATTGATGTGCAAAGCTCACAAAAACCCCAAAGGGAATGGTTCTCTAAGCTTCAAAAACTCCCACAAATTGTCCCTACTCTGAAATATTCTTACACAAACAGAAAGAACAGAAGAATTAGGTCCTAATGCAATTGATTTGGAAGAAAATAGAGTTGAAATGGATTTTCTATGGATTAGGAAAGATGGAGACTCACCTCTTTCTAAACTTGCACAAATCCCAATGGAGGCTAGCCCTAATTTCTAGAAGGGATTATATAGAGGAGAGGGGACCTAGTGGCCGGTCATGGGCTGATTAGGGTTATGGTTTGGCTACATAGTTGGGCCTATGGGCCTTAAGTCACAATAATGACTTGTGATTTCATAAGCCATTCCTTAATCGATCTAACTCCTAATTTCTCCAAACTAATTCTAATGAATTAAAAGCCACTAACTTAGGTCAAGCTAGGGTTACATAACCTAAGCAAGTGGTCATGACCTAGGTTAGCCTATAGGACAGTCACCTAAGTCAACATTAGTCAAAGTCAACTATAGGACCAAAATTAATTATACTAAAAATCACCATAAATAACATTAATTCTAATTAATCTAAATAATACATAATAACTCCAAATTAATTCCAAAATTTTGAAAATGACTAAAATATCCTCAAGCTAGAAAAGTGGTAGTGACACTAAGCAGTTTATACTCCCCGAATGGGGGTGACATGATAAAAGTAAACTCAATCACAACTAAGGAAGAAGAAGCACGATATGATATAGAACTCAAGGAAATACACATGATAAAATAGCAGATAGATAGATAATTAAAACTGCTGAAATGGAAGGAATTTCAAGTACAAACAGAGAGTCTAAGTGTCTAAGATAAATACATAATCCCAGATCCCAAGTATCATTATGTACAATCATCCATAGAATATTGTAAATGAAAACATCCTAATCTAAGGGTGTATCATCCACGGCTAGTGGGACCTTCTGCTGGTCCAGGTCCAGGCACTCATCTAAGGTAGCACCGTAATAGGTATCCACACCAGCCTCCTCCTCGTCCTCTGTAATTTTTTAACAGGTCCAGTCAGGACAGGAGCGAGCACAATACATCTCAACAGTTCATAGCAGGTTAGAAAATATAAACATGCAGTAGAGTAAGATACAGGAAACTGAAAGAAGTATAGAATGTAAACAGAGAAAACTGTAATAGAAATATATATATTGTAATAGAGAACTAACAGTAGCTAGTGAGTCAGAGTACAATATAAACATGTGAATGGCATAGGAGATTCTGGGAACTATACTATGAAGTAATTCTGAGAACTACACTACTTGGATATTATTCACATGTTTACTTCTACTCCCCCGTACCCCCAATCAATACACAAAGATCCAGCCAGGTTATGTTATGATTCCATGCAAAGGCCCACAAGGGGAGATACATGGATAGCCCATAAATGGGTGATTCTGGAAATACCCATAAATGGGGTGATTCAGGAAAGACTCTGTGATCATGAGAGTACATGTCACAAGTGATCGATGAACCGTGAAGCATAGTGATACACTATGTAAGTGAAACGCACAGAACATGTAGTATACGATGCTCCCTGAGGGGATAACATCTCAAGAATGGATCTATATAGTACTAATCTGTGTTACCATCGTGACAGCATCAAGTAAAATAATCTAAAGCAGGAAAATAATTCTAACAGGATATGAAATGATCAAAGAATGTACTCGCCTAGTATCTGAGTGTCCAACTGAAAAGTACTGTCCGAAGAGTGGTGTCTGGCTCCTATTCAGAACAGCACAAGTCACAACAAGTCCAGAATGGTAAAATAAAGTACTATAATGCATTCTACATGAATCTAGGTCAATCTAGGCCAAAGTTAACTCTTGGTCAACTCTGGTCAACCCTAGAAGTCAAACTAGGTCAACTATGGTCAAACTAGGCCAGACTAGGTCTAACAAGTCTACACTAGTCTAGCAAGTCTATCCTAGGTCTAACAAAGCTGTACAAGCCCAATCTAGGCTCACTAGTCAAATAGACACACACATATGCCATAGGCTGTATCATGCCTATTAGCCAACCATAATACATGATAATATATATATACCTAAACATGATACACTCTTGATATGTTTACATAACCTAATACATAACACATGTATATATATATATTACATATATATAGTAAACATACATACACATAATATGTGATACCTAAATGTATATATATACATACATAACCTATACATCCATGTAAGTGTCTATATTAGATACATATATATCACACATACATATTATATATATATATACACACATTACATTATATATATACATTTCATATATACATATATGTACATTTAGGAAGATAGGAAATAGAAGTGAGTGACATAAAACTTTGTGTGTGTAATTGTGTGTGGGAGAGAAATGTGAGTGAGAGAGGGGACTGTCCCTGATGACAGGAAGGTGGGGGTAGGCAAGTGTGTTGTATGTGAAAGTGGTAGATAGGAATGTGTGTGTCTAAAGAGGGGTGTGTATGTGTGAAGAGTGGGTGAGGGGGAATTGAACCTGTATGTGTTTAGAACAGAAAACAGTGGAGTGAGGGGACTGTCCACAAGGTGTACATTAAACCCAGATATCCCAAAATAGTGAATCCCATTTCCAGGTTCGTGTTTGTGCATAACTGAAATAAGAGAAACAGTGCAGTGTGTATTTCATAGGCTAAAATATTCCATTACTTAGTTAAAAAGAAAAGGGAAATCAATTCATTGAACCCCTACTAAACTCAGGTTCTTATGAACTCAGATTTTGAGTTCAAAACACCATGAGATCTCAGGAACCCATTTTCAGTCCTTGTAAACAGTCCAACTCTTCCAATGCATTTTCGAATTCAAAATCTCAACAATTTCACCCCAAAACTTACACACATGTAGATAACTAATAGGAGAACCATGTTAGGGACCTAAACAGGTAATTAACAACATTCAAGTTAATCAAATGATTGCTAAAACTCATAATAAAAAACTAAAAAAAACAGTAAATATACACAGGTATCAGAATTTGGGAAATATTTGGAAATGATGATTAAAACATGTTAGGATACACAATAATGGTTGGTAAAGTAAATATAACTTGTGTACGTGTCTTAGGAAGTGTTTTGTGTCCACCACAATGTGACACGACGTGTCCACATATAAACAAACACCACTCGGGCACACAGCCACTACACAGTGCACTGTCTCGTGCACCCGACACGACACGAACTAGGACTCGTGGTTGTGCCCACACCTAGGTTAGGTCTAGGTGCACGTGTCTAATAGCCTGCAGCGTGTACAAAGTGTCGCGTGTCCGATTAAATGTGCCGTATCAGTGGCTAAATTATACTGTACACAGAACAGAGAAATTCTCGTACGTGACCGATATTTCCCAAACCCTCAATGATATCCAATAAAACTTTGGGGGCATGATATCAGTGCATGCCCCCTCGAGTCCACAAAGTTTTGTGTCCAACAACCCCGTGTCGTGTCCTACAGGAGCCCCGAGTGGCAGGGAATGCGCCTGGGCCGCCCGCGCGTGTCCAAGCACATGTACACGAGTGTCAAAAAGACACGACACGAACTCGATACCGACTCAGAATACTAAAAACATGTAAGCGACACTAAAATACAATTTTCCATTCAAAAACTTTTACAAAAACAAATCGAAATGCCCATTAGGGCATTTCGTCAAACACCTATAGCCATCACTGATACGTGTCTTATACGGACACGTACAGGACACGAAATTCTACAAAACCTATTCCTACAGGACTAGGACACTTAGGGCTAGGTGTTCATGCAATTAAAACCAAATTTTAATGGATGGATTAGGATTTTACCCATGGTGTTCTCCAACACAAAAACTCCTTGAATAAGGATTCCCAAAAGCCACCAAACTCCCTCAAATTGATCGAAAACTGAGAATAACAATTCCAACAGCAAGAAAACATCAATTAGAACCTATTGCAATTTGTTTGGATTAAAAAGGAGTTAAAATGGATTTTCTAGGTATTTTTGAAATTGGAAAAATATCTCTTTCTAAACTTGCTCTTTCCTAAAGAGGCTAGCCCTAAATGGAGGAAAATACATATAGGGGGTTCCCAATGGGTGTAGTGGCTGGACAAATAATGTTAGGGTTAGGGTTAGGCACTAGTTAATTGCTTTGGGCCTCTATGGCTAGTTATTGATTTAAGGTTTAATCACAAGTCATGGCTTATGACTTAAAAATCTAACTTAAGTCAAATAACCATACCATAGGTCAACTCTAGTCCAACTAGGGTTGCATAACCTAACCATGTCCAAACTCAACTAGGGTTAGCTCCTAGGTTAGTCTACCATGGTCATTGCTAGTCAAAGTCAACCTAGTCAACCCTCATTCAAACAATTCCAAAATAAATTCTAAAAATTTCCATAAATTCAAATAAATTATAATAAATTCAAATAACCCAAAAATGACAAAAATACACTCAAACTAGAAATATGGTAGTGACACTGGTTGCTGGAAAACTATTCCTGATCTATGTACGGGCGATGGAACATTCTCTCGGCGCTCTATTAGCACAAAACAATGATGCAGGCCATGAGCAGGCTATATATTACCTCAGTCGAATGATGATTGGACCGAACACCGATACACCACCATGGAGAAGGAATGCCTCGCCCTGGTGTTCGCCATTCAGAAGACGCGATATTACGTCATGGGATAAACCATCCATGTCGTATCAAGAGTCAACACCCTCAGGGTCCTCATGACTAAGTCGGGCACACTCAGCTCTCGCCTCGTTACCTGGGCGATATTACTGTCTCCCTACCACATGATCTTCGTTCCACATAAAGCAGTTAAAGGTCAAGCTCTGGCAGACTTTTTAGCAGCTCATCCAAGTTAGGAGTCAACCAGGATATACGATGAGATTCCAGATGAGGTTGCCAAC
This sequence comes from Iris pallida, assembly GCA_029216955.1. NCBI lineage: Eukaryota > Viridiplantae > Streptophyta > Magnoliopsida > Asparagales > Iridaceae > Iris > Iris pallida. The sequence continues at coordinate 16,423,376 of JANAVB010036019.1, forward strand.
TCACATATTGCCTCTCATAATACCATATGGCGAAGGTTCTTCGACGACGCTTCCAGAACTGGCCCCAAGGGCAACATCGTCGTTGGAGTCAGAGTGGTGCTGATTTCTCCCTCCGGGTTGGTGATCAATCGGGCTTATTCCCTCACGGAGCCCAGTTCAAACAATATGGCCGAGTACAATGCTTTGGTCATTGGCCTCCGATTTGCAAAGGAACTGGGGTAGAATACCTTGAAGCATACGACGACTCACAGTTAATCGTCAATCAGATCCGGGGTTCATACGAAGTCCGCCATGAAGACATGATCCCATATCACCAAACGGCGATCAGCATCATTTCGTCGTTCGAAGGGTTCTTCATAGAACACGTTCCCAGACTCCAAAATATCAAAGTCGATGCCTTAGCTGGCCTTACCGCTTCCCTAGCAGTTCCGAACTATGCTCATCACTCAGTGGATGTGATAGGCCACGAACTGGTCTGTCCCAAGAATAACATTCAGTTTGTGGCGAGCCATTCTGCTCAGACGATTGATGAAACACCAGACTGGAGACAGCCATTCATAGACTTTGTAGTCTATGGCATCTTGCCCAAAAAACCCAAAGGAGGCTACCTCTATTAGAAGGCGTTCCCTCATATTCTTCTACGATATAGAGACAAAAATACTGTATCGTCGATCCTACGATGGATTACTGCTTTGATGTCTATCAAATATAGAAGCCAAAGAAGTTGTACGCGAAGCTCATGACGGCATCTGTGGGGCCCATCAGCCTGGTTCAAAATTACAAGACCGTCTTCGCTGGATGGGCTATTACTGGCCCACGATGGTAGCAGATACGATAGACTATACAAGAAAGTGCAAATCGTGTCAAGTCCACGTAGATTTCATCCATCAGCCATTCGAGTTTCTACATCCGACAGTGACGTCCTGGCCATTCGAAGCATAGGAAATGGACATCATCGGTCCAATCACTCTACCTTCGTCCCGAGGACATCGCTTCATACTCGCAATCACAGATTACTTTTCCAAATGGGCGAAAGCTGTTCCGCTTGCAGAAGTAAAGACTTCAAATATGATCAGCTTCCTCAAGCATCACGTCATCAAGCGCTTTGGACTACCCCGAAAGATCATCCACAATAATGGTCCGCAGTTCGCGAGCCACGCCTTCTATCGGTTCTACGACAAACACCGAATGCAGAATATTTCTTCAACATTATATAATCCAGCAGCAAACGGGTTGGCAGAAGCATTCAACAAAACCATCATCAAGTTGCTCAAGAAGTTCGTGTCTTCCAACAAACGCGACAGGAATTTATCACCCCCAGTTTCCAGAAACAGGAGTATTTTTGTATTTTTTCATTTTTAGATTATTTTGAAATTATTTATTTATTTATTGTAATATTTTGGGGTTATTTGAGTCGGGTTCGAATTTTAGCTCAATCCGACTTGAAACGGGGACCCGGGGTAGTGTCGACCCACACACTAGTAAGCCATGGCCCACATGTCATTTATTTTAGTTAGTGACTAGACTAATTATTTTTGGTTAGTATTAATTTGGTTTAGTGGTTTAGGATTGACTAAACTACCCCCGACTTAACCCCTTACCATTGTATTAGCAAATAGACTAGGGAGGGGCTTTTGGACCTTTCCCATATAGGACAAAACTGTTGGCCCATTTCATGGTCACACCCGATTTCGATAATCAACATGCACTTAAGTCAATACACAAAATATACAATCTGCTGCTAATCATTTCAGGATATATGAAATCAATTTCAACGGACGTTGTACTACATCAACGAAGCATCAACATCATCAAATCTGGAGATGAATCATTTTATATTTTATTCTGTATTTTACACTTTATTGAGTCTAGGATTTATTTTGTAAAATCAGTTTTGGTAATACTGGCTTAGGGTTATCTTAGTCCACATTCTACAAAGCCTATCCATTACCACTCTCATATTATTTTACTAAACATTCCAAAATCTCTTTGAAAAACAAATTTTTGATAAAATATTTCGAAAATCTCCTGACAGAACTCCTAACCGAGTTCGGCCCGAGTTCGGTCCGAACTCTGTCCGAGTTCGGTCAGTTTATATTTAAATTTCTGTTGCCTCCAAATCTGCGAGCAATGTCTCTTTGCGAGATATATGTATCCGAACTCTGTCCGAACTCTGTCCGAGTTCGGTTTCAGAAAACACCTATAAATAGAGAAGAACTTTTTATTTCAAATCATTCATTCACTCTTCATCTTCTCTTCTCTTCTATTCAAGTGTTTTCAAAATGATCCAAGATTTTTAAATCATACCTATACACCTCTTAGCCAAAAGCCAGTAATATCAGAGTTGATTTAGAGACTTTTGGTATTCCAAGAGTTGTAAAGAGGTCGTTCCAAGTTCAGTAACTTTTCTTGTTGTTTGAGCTGGTCGTGCGCTCGTCACCAAGCACGGTGTTGTGAAGTCGGTCGTGCACTTGTCACCAAGCACGGTGTTGTAAGAGACTGTAAGCTCTCAGTTAAAGCTTATGCTATAGTAGATTAACATCGAGCAAGATTACTCGAGACTGGATTAGTCCTCTCAGAGGGATACCAGTATATATCGCCGTGTCGCTGATTTTGAATTCTCTATCTCTTGCTGCTTTATATTTACTGTCTCTTATTTTACTGCCATAGTTTAATTTTTATTGGTGATTATTTTCCGCTGCACACACACACTCTATTCACCCCCCCTCTAGAGGTGGTCAACGGTCCTATAATTGGTATCAGAGTATGTTATATTCTTATATAACAAACCTTAGAGAGTATATATGGCAGCCGTGAAATCAATATTCAACGGTGAAGGGCAATCCACAAATAGACCTCCCCTATTTGTTGGAACAAATTATACCTATTGGAAAACAGGAATGACTTTCTTTCTAAAGTCTCTTGACTTTGATCTTTGGTCTATAGTCATTGATGGTTATAAGAAACCAGCACCCACAGTGGTTGAAGGCCAGCTTGTAGACAAGCCTCATGACAAATACACTGAAGCTGAAAAAGCTAAGGCTAGTCTAGATGCTCGTGCCATCAACGCACTATTCTGTGCAATTGACAAAATGGAGTTCAACAGAGTTTCAACCTGTAAGACGTCTCACGAAATTTGCAAACTTCTTGAAGTAACTCATGAAGGTACTTCCCAAGTGAAGGAATCCAAAATTAGTAGGCTGACTCAGAAATATGAATCTTTTAAAATAAAACCCGGTGAGTCAATTACACAGATGTTTAATCGTTTCCTTGATATAACTAATCCTCTGCAATCTCTTGGCAAGAATTACAGCAATCATGAGAAGATCAGAAAAGTGCTGCGGGCTCTAACAAAGAACTGGAATCCAAAAGCTGCCACATCAATTATTGAATTAAACGATCTCACCACTATGTCCTTGGAAACACTGATGGGGAAGCTGATGACCCATGAACTTGATTTGCAAGAGTTTGAAGAAGCAACACCAAAAGAAAAATCTATTGCTTTCAAAGCTCAAGCAAGAAAATCAACATACAATAACTCTGATGAAGAATCATCAAGTGGTGATGAACAAGCCCTACTTGTGAAGAACTTCCGAAGATTCCTAAAGTTTGAGAAATCAAGCAGAAGGAAGAGAGATGTCCAAGAAAGCAATGAAGATGAAACCATTTGCTTCGGATGCAAGAAGACAGGGCACATGAAGAAGGACTGTCCAACTTCAAAGAAAAGCAGTCCATATGACAGATCAAGATCAAGCAGTAAAGCAACAACCGGTCGAAAGTATGCCAACACAAGTATCTGGCATGAAAGTGATGCCAGTGATACAGAAGAAGAGGATAGACCCTGCGGCAATACAAATGTCTGTCTTATGGCATTTGATAAGGTATCTTCAAATCCTTTATATGATGATTTTACTTTCGATGAATTAGATAATGCCTTTAGTGAATTACTTAAAGATCACAAAGCTGTGCTCGACAAGTATAAACAATCTCGAAAAGAGATTAAGGCATACACAACCGAGTTAGCTAGACTGTCCAATCTTATTGAAGATATTAAAGAGACGTCTACTACCGGTAACACGGAAGAGATAGCCAAACTCAAGGTAGACTATCATGAGGCTATCCTCAAAATTGAAAAGAAAGAAAGAGACTATGTCAAGATGCAAGAACTATATGACATAGAGAAGAAGAAGCACCTAGTAACAGAACAAAGACTCTCAGATATGACTGCTAGATATGAAGAGTCTATTGCAATTTCTAAAAAGTTAGAAATCAAGTTAGACAAACAGGCGATACCTGTGACATAGCCTAAAATTAGTCCTAATGCCAAGCATATACCTAAGAGGACTAAGAATAAGAAAGCACAGAAGAAACATGAATATCATCATGCTTTCACTTATAGGTTCTCCAAACCAAACAAGCATGTAAACACAGTTGTGACCACATCTGGTTCCAAACTTACTTGCACTTATTGTGGCACGTATGGACACATATCACAGTATTGTTTAGCAAGAAAGCTTGTTGACAATCACACTTTAATCTGGAGACCTAAAGCTAATCAGAATGGACCCTTCAGAAAATGGGTACCAAAGGATTCATCTACTTGTCTTGTAGGTGGACCCTCAACCCTCTCATGCTAGAAGCAAATGGATCCTCGATAGCGGATGTTCGCGACACATGACTGGTGATGTATCTTTATTCGCTACGCTATCGATGAAGAAAGAAGGATATGTCTCGTTCGGAAATAATTTGAGAGGTGATATAATTGGTAATGGTACTGTAGGTATTTTTCCCTATCCTGTAATAAAGGATGTTTGTCTAGTAACAGAATTGAAACATAACCTATTAAGCATAAGTCATTTGGCAGATAATGGTTATGGTATCAATTTTGTGAAAGAAAAATGTACCATATATGATTTGTCATCTGGTGATCCCATATATAAAGGGATCAGAGAAGACAATATTTATGTTTTCTTTTTAGAGAATACTAATAATGCAGGTAGATGCCTAGTAGCCAATTAAGATAAAAGCTGGCTATGACACATGAGACTAGGACATGCAAACATGGATACTATCTCACGACTAGGTACAAAAAGGTTGGTTAGAGGACTCCCTGAGATACCATTCAAGAGAGATATGGTATGTGCTGACTGTGAAAAGAATAAAGCAAATAGGTCTACTTTTAAATCCATCAACGCTGTAAGTACTTCTAGACCTTTGCAGTTAATTCACATAGATTTATTTGGTCCTAGTAGAGTCGCTAGTCTTGGCGGTAAGCTCTACGCTTTTATTATTGTTGATGATTTCTCTCGTTTTACTTGGGTTTATTTCTTATCAAACAAAAGTGATGCAATTTTTGAATTTCAAATATTTTACAAAAAGGTACAAAACGAAAAAGGCTTCATGATTACTCGTATCCGAAGTGATCATGGTGGCGAATTCGAAAATTCTGATTTCAAAAAGTTTTGTGATGATAGTGGATATTACCACGAATTTTCTTGTCCTAGAACTCTCCAACAGAATGGTGTTATGGAGCGAAAGAATCGTACTCTAAGCAAAATGGCTAGAGTCATACTGAATCAGCATAATCTTCCTAAATATTTTTGGGCAGAAGCTGTTAGTACAGCCTGTCATGTTTTAAATAGGGTGTTAATTCGACCAATCTTGAAGAAAACACCATATGAGCTTTGGTTTGGAAGAATTCCAAACATTTCTGACTTTAAAGTTTTTGGATGTCTCTGTTTATCCTGAACACCAAGGATAACTTGGGAAAGTTCGACTCCAAAGCAGATGACGGGATATTTCTCGGATATGCTGCTAAGAGTAAGGGATATAGAATTTTTAATAAAAGATCTATGATTGTTGAAGAAACTATTAATGTTACTTTTGATGAGTTAAATAGTCACAGATCTAGCGACAGTGATGATGAAGATACACATACAAGGACGGAGAAGAGTTCTGTGAAAGATCTGATCCAAGATACAAGGACTGAGAAGAGTATTATAAAAGATCTGACCCAAAAGTATGAATCATTAAAATTCATGCCAGATCATCCAGAAACACTCATCATAGGTGATGCATCTAAAGGTGTAAGTACACGTTCATCTCTTAAAGATTCTGATATAGCAGCAAATGTAGCATTCATTTCTCAAATAGAACCTAAGAATGTAGATGATGCTTTTACTAATGAGTTTTGGATTCATGCCATGCAAGAAGAACTAAATCAATTTGAGAGAAACCAAGTTTGGGAACTCGTTCCTAAACCTATTGGTCAATCGATAATTGGTACCAAATGGGTGTTCCAAAATAAACTCCGTGAAGATGGACAAGTCCTACGCAACAAAGCACGTCTAGTGGCATAAGGTTATAATCAAGAAGAAGGAATTGATTATGATGAGACCTATGCTCCTGTTGCTAGACTAAAAGCCATCCGCATATTTTGTGCATTTGCATGTTTTAATGATTTTAAATTATTTCAAATGGACATGAAAAGCGTATTTTTAAATGGATTTTTAAAAGAGGAAGTTTTTGTGAAACAACCACCTGGTTTTGAAGATTTTCAAAAACCTGATCACGTCTTCAAGCTTAAGAAAGCCCTTTACGGACTCAAACAAGCACCTCGTGCTTGGTATGAACGTCTAAGTGCCTTCTTACTTGATAATGGATTTTCAAAAGGAAAGGTTGATACTACTTTGTTTATAAAATCCTTGAATGATGATATTCTCCTTGTGCAAATTTATGTAGATGACATAATATTCGATTCTACTAACGAAAAACTCTGTCAAGATTTTGCTAAGTGTATGCAGAGTGAATTTAAGATGAGTATGATGGGAGAGCTAAATATCTTCCTAGGACTACAAATCAAACAGCACTCAAATGGAACATTCATCAACCAAGCTAAGTACACGAAGGACATAATGAAAAAGTACGACTTCGAGAATGCAAAGCCAATCGGGACTCTTATAGCTACATCTACAAAGCTTGATGCTGATGAAAGTGGCAAACCTGTCGATCAGCGTAAGTATCGAGGTATGATTGGTAGTTTATTATATTTAACTGCTAGTCGTCCTGATATTATGTTTAGTGTTTGCATTTGTGCACGTTATCAGGCAAATCCTAAGGAATCACATCTTAGTGCCGTTAAACGTATCTTCTGATACCTTTAAGAAACTTCTACAGTCGACTTATGGTATCCTAAAACCAAATCCTTTGACCTGATAGGTTACTCAGATGCGGATTTTGCAGGATGCAAAGTGGACCGTAAAAGTACCAGCGGCACATGTCATTTCCTAGGAAAGGCCTTAGTCTCTTGGTTTAGCAAGAAACAAAATTCAGTAGCATTATCAACAACTGAGGCTGAGTATATCGCCGCAGGACGTTGTTGTGCTCAGATTTTGTGGATGAAGCAAACCTTAGAAGACTACAATCTGCACTACACTAAAGTTCCTATTTATTGTGACAACACTAGCACTATTAATCTGACTAAGAACCCTATCTGTCATTCACACACAAAGCACATAGAGATAAGACATCATTTTTTTTGTGATCATCAACAACACGGGGATATCTGCTTAGAATTTATTGACACAGATCATCAACTAGCAGACATATTCACAAAACCATTGGCTGAAGACCGTTTTAACATAATGAGGCGTGAGCTCGATATACTTGAATTTTTAGATTCATAATGTAATATGGTAATTAAAATTAATTTTATGACTTGCAACTTTGAAATTTAATTAACGGAAATTATTTTTGGGTACAAACCTAAAAAGGGTATGTCTGTCACCACGACTACGGTCGAAGCGAAGCGGTTCTTAAGAGTTTCCCGATGAACCTTCGTTAGCTGGGACAACCCCTACAGTTAACCCATAAATAGAGTTCTTTATTAAAAACAAGAGTCAAAAGTCATAAAATTACTTTTAACCAACCAGAACTGCATTCACTGTCTCGAGAATACAAGTCACCGAACTCGGGCCGAACTCTGACCGAGTTCGGACCGAATTCGGACCGAGTTCGGTCGGCGCTGTTATGATTCCAGAACCGAACAGCCGACCCTAGGTCCTATAAATTCAACCCTTTCATCTAGTTTTTCCACACACCAACTCGTGGAAACAACTACTTTCTCCCTAAATTTCCTTCATCCTCCTATCTAGCAAGGATTCGAAGAGATCTGGTAGGCGGTTCGAAATTCTCATCTTCCTCCTTTTTCTCAAAAAGGTATTCCTTTTCTCTTCTATTTTCTAAATGGCTCCTAAACGTCATAGGGCTACTACTTCCCAAGGTGGCTCCTCCTCTTCTGATTACACACCAGCTAGCCTATTTAGTCCAGCACGACCAATGGATGCAGAAGACTATGACTCTACTTTATTTTCGGACAAAGAGTTTTCTGATCTTTGGTTCGATTCTTTTTCTGGTCGCAAGATTTGCAATGGAGCTTTTGTCAATTTTACCATATTTTCTGAATACGCTCCTACTTTTGACCACTTAGGATACCGAGATTTTTTTGAGGTATCAGAAAATATTTTTGATAATGTTGTCCGAATGTTTTACTGCAATCTGCAAGTAAAACCTAACGAAAACTTCTATTCTTGCGTTGCTGGGCAAGAATTAGAATTCTCTGCTACCGATATCAGTGAATTTTTCCATGTTCCTGATCATGGTAAAGCATTGGTTGACATTACCCATGTCCAATTCCCTGCTGATGTTATCCTAGACTCTTTTAGGGAACTCTTTTGTCATCCAAACCCTGTTCCTCGTAGGGTTTATGCAAAGTATTTGAACCAATCTTTTTATGAACTTCATCACATGATTTTCTCTGTACTCCTTCGAAAGAAAGGATCCACAGATGAAGTGACCTTCTTGGAACTCTCTGCTTTATACCACATTCATTTTGGCATTCCATTCTCTATCCCTAAGACCATGATGTCCTGGTTGCTGAACTGCAGAAATGCAGGAAGGAATCTGGTATATTCAATGCACTTGGCATCTATCTTTCGTCGTTTTGAGATTGACCTTCAGACTTGTGCATTCTCCTCCACTCCTATCGAGCTTACCAGATCCCGCCGATTTCCTGCTCCACCTCTGCCTCCTGGAGCTCAGCCTGCTCCAGCTGCTGACGCTGAGATTTTCGATGTTGCTCCTGCTCCAGCCCCTGCCCCGAGATTTGATCCGACTTTTTATCAGCGCTTTGATGATTTTGTTGCTATATCTGCGCAACGTCATCAAAGTTATTTTGATTCGGAGTTCCGACGCATCACTCAGGCCCAGGTGCTGAGGAATGGGATTGCTGACCTCCACTACAGCCTAGCCCATGATCCGGTCCATCCGATCACCATCCTGCCTCACCTAGGCTTTCCGGGTCCTTGGTTAACAGATGAGGCTTCCTTCCAGCACTTCGACCCCACTGCAGCCTACTTTTCTCCAGAGGCTCCTGGTGCTGCGACCCCACTATGTGATGCGGGTTCAGCTTTTGGATTGTAGATATTTGTTAGATGATGATCTTTATGCTTTTGATGTAGTTTTTTTATGTCTAAACTCATTAGTTAGACATTATCTGATGATTGTACTCAGCACTTTGTTAGTATGACTTTTTCAGTATTTTATTCCCAGCATTAGTATTTCTATAGTCGTTGTTTTATGCTGTGATCATGTCTCTTTTACTTCACTTTGTCTTTTTGTTTCTCTATTGTTGGCTTTACACATTACGGGAGAGCCAAGTTATTTTACGATTTGACAAAGGGGGAGAAAAAGAGTAATCATACCAAAAAGAAAATCCAAAAAAAAACAAATAATCAACCATCTTTTGTTTCAGGTACTTGTATTTTGTTCTATTTTATAAGATATATTTTGGTATAGACTCAAGTTTGTCAATTATCAAAATGGAGGAGATTGTTGGCCCATTTCATGGTCACACCCGATTTCAATAATCAACATGCACTTAAGTCAATACACAAAATATACAATCTGCTGCTAATCATTTCAGGATATATGAAATCAATTTCAACGGACATTGTACTACATCAACGAAGCATCAACATCATCAAATCTGGAGATGACTTATTTTATATTTTATTCTATATTTTACACTTTATTGAGTCTAGGATTTATTTTGTAAAATCAGTTTTGGTAATATTGGCTTAGGGTTATCTTAGTCCACATTCTACAAAGCCTATCCATTACCACTCTCATATCATTTTACAAAACATTCCAAAATCTCTTTGAAAAACAAATTTCTGATAAAATATTTCAAAAATCTCCTGACAGAACTCCTAACCGAGTTCGGCCCGAGTTCGATCCGAACTCTGTCCGAGTTCGGTCAGTTTATATTTAAATTTCTGTTGCCACCAAATCTGCGAGCAACGTCTCTTTGCGAGATATATGCATCCGAACTCTGCCCGAACTCTGTTTGAGTTCGGTTTCAGAAAACACCTATAAATAGAGAAGAACTTTTTATTTCAAATCATTCATTCACTCTTCATCTTCTCTTCTCTTCTATTCAAGTGTTTTCAAAATGATCCAAGATTTTCAAATCGTACCTATACACCTCTTAGCCAAAAGCCAGTAATATCAGAGTTGATTTAGAGTCTTTTGGTATTCCAAGAGTTGTAAAGAGGTCATTTCAAGTTTAACAACTTTTCTTGTTGTGGAGCTGGTCGTGCGCTCGTCACCAAGCACGGTATTGTGAAGTCGGTCGTGCACTTGTCACCAAGCACGGTGTTGTAAGAGACTGCAAGCTCAGTTAAAGCTTGTGCCATAGTGGATTAACATCGAGCAAGAGTACTCGAGACTGGATTATTCCTCTCAGAGGGATACCAGTATATATCGTTGTGTCGCTGAGTTTGAATTCTCTATCTCTTGCTGCTTTATATTTACTGTCTCTTATTTCACTGCCATAGTTTAATTTTTTATTGGTGATTATTTTTCGCTGCACACACACACTCTATTCACCCCCCTCTAGAGGTGCTCAAAGGTCCTACAAAAATAGCCATGTTGGCCGGCTATGACATATGGATAGGCTCCTCCATCATTTCATTATTTCCTTTTCCACTCTCTCTCTTGTTCTTCCCCAAATTGATTTGAGAGCAAACCATAATCAAATCATCCCCAAATCCTTCCATTTCTCCACCAAATCCTCTTCCTTCCTTCTCCATTCAACCCAAGGAGGAAGCTAAGTTTGGGAGGATTCAGAGCTCGTTCGTGTCCATTTGGAATCTCTACGTGTCGGTGTCGCTTCGGAAAGGCTTTTCTTCGATTCGATCTGTCAGGAGGTATAAATCCTTTCTCCTTTTCATTTCCTCATGTATATAGGTCTATTTTTGACCCATAGGAATAACCCCCATGGTTTTGTGTCCATTCAAGTCTATTTGTCCATTTGGACACTTGTAGAGGTGTCCTATGTATAGGATCGTGTCCTAATGGGGAAACCCCTATTTGGACACATGTGGAATCTTTTATATATTGTTTTAATGTTGTTCTAATATTTATTCCAAATTTTATTATGTGCTTAGAATGAGTTTTCCTATGTATCATAGTGTGTCATATTATCTATATCAATATATGTATATATATGGTGATATATATTTTAATCTCTCTCTCTCTCTCTCTCTATATATATATATATATATATATATATATATATATATATATATATATATATATATATATATATATATATATATATATATATGCATATACATAATATAGTCTATATATATGTGGATATATATATGATATGTTGGTGTGACATTTTGTATTGGTTGTGGGTATTTGGAGTGGTCGGCCAAGAATAGGAGATTGGGTTGTGTGTATGGATGTATACAGCAGGTGTTTAAGGAAATGGTGGAGAGTATTGAGAGTGGTGTGTGTATTTGTTTTGAGTGAGGAATTGAGAAGGGGGACTAATTCCTGATCTGGACAGTCCTCAAACGGGACTGTCATTGCTGTTCTCCACAGCAGGTTAGAAGGGGGGGTAATTGCCCATGTACAAGCTTAGTTGCTGTCCCTCATTCCAGCAAAACCAACCCCAAAATAGCCTAATACTTCAGTCAATGATGGCAGCCCATTACCTGTCCATTTCCCCTCCATTTTAGCCATTAAATCAGCCATATTAGAGGCCCCATAACACCTATGTAACTGTCACATAGCTCTCCTTAACCATTCCCAAATCCCCCCAATGTGCAGTCCACATTTGCCCACAAATACCTATCCCCAAGCAGTCCCTTTGCACCCTTAAACCTGTCCTAAAAGTCCTCCATAGCAGTCCTTAATACCCTCAGTGCACCTAACAATTGGCCCCTTAAGTTCAGTCCTAGACACTATATACCTGTCCCCAAATCCACATCAAAACAGATCATATGCAGGCCCATTCCTGTCCCTAACAAGTTCCCCCAAACTCAGCCATAGCAGCTATCCTAAACACCCCTATATCAGTACATCAAAACAGCTTTTACCTGTCCATTGCAACCCCCAGTTCAGCCCTTGTAGCAACCCCAAAACATACCACTAAATAAGAGCCTATAGGCTGTCCCAAACCAGTCCTTATCACTCCAAAAACCTGTCCCTTAGCTACCAGCAAAGCAGCCCCTGTTTTAGTCAATAATTCAGTCCATGGTTCAGCCATTTGATGCCTATAAAGCAGTCCTAATTTTCAGTCCCAAAAAGCCCCAATACCTGTCCTCCATATCAGCCTTAGCATGTCCAATTCAGCCCCTTTCATGACAGCCATATAGCCCAACATTCAGTCCTATAATTCAGCTATACTTGTCCCCAAAAATTAGTCCTATACTTAGCCAATTCAGTCCACTTAAACACCTATATCTAACCCTCTATTTTTAGCCCCAAATCAGCCTTGTGTATGTATGGTTGTGGATTATATGTATGTGTGCTTATGAGCCTTGTAGATGTCCTATATCAATCCACTTTATGAGTTTGTGTGTGTGTGTGGTTGTAAACCATTTGTGTGTGAGTTCATATATATATAAACCTATAGGTGAGCCTAAGTAGCTATTTGCCTATATGTGTGAGGGCCTAGAAGTGTGGTATCAAGAGTATAGTGAGTGAGTTGAGAGTATATATGTATTTGTGTGTACGTGTGAGCTATTTGGGTATTGTGTGAGTCTAGATATGGATATAGTGAGCCTATATATATAGCTACTAGCCTATAGGTGTGAGCATGAGTGTTAGCCTATATGTAAGTCTATATGGGTGTTGTATGTGAGTGATGTGGTATCTTGAGTATCATGTGAGAATGGTACAAGGGTAAAGGTAAGGTAATGGGTAAATGATTAACATGTACCCTAAGATGACTTAGATGACCTAGATACTAGGATTTCTTGGTAGGTAATATTAGTATAGGATATTATCTAGCTATCCTATGAAACCTAGGCTAGTATTCCTAGGTAATAGTGTTATTGAGGAAGGTATAGGTATTTACCTTGGTAAGGTAATATAGGTAATGCCTAGAAATAGGATAATTGAGTTTGGAGTCTAAGATAGAGTTAGAACTTGATTCCCTTGGTTTGTAATGATCAAATATAGTGCTCATAGACTAGTTTTGAAGTCGGTTGACCATTTTGACCAAAAGTCAACAAAAGTCAACCGAGAGTCAAACTTAGCCTTTAAGCGACTAGATTTGACCGAAACCAAACCAGAGTTGACCAGTTGACTAAAAGTCAACAGTTGGTCAACATGTGACTTATTTGACCTAGGGTTGACTCTATGTTGACCAGAGTTGACTAGAGTTGACTTTTTGACCAAAAGTTAACTATAAGTCAACCCTTGACCCAAATTGACCTAGTTTGACTTAGATTGATTTCCTGTGACCTTGTTTGACCTTGATTGTCCTAGTATAACCTAGTTTGGCCCAGTATGACCTAGTATGACCTATTTTAGCTTGGTGTGACTCAGGTTTGACCTAGATTGACCTAGAATTTATTTAGAATGCATTGTAATGCATATTATTATCATTTTTGGACTCATAGTGACTTGTACTGTTCTATAGGAGACAGACACCACTCCTCGGACAGTATATTCTCTTCAGACACTCAAGCTATCAGACGAGTACATTCTCTGACCGTTTCATACTTGTCTGGATTTACATTCTTACTCTAGATTACTGTACTTGATGCTGACACGATTGTTATCACGGATTGGTACTATATGGATCTCTTTTTGGGATATTATCCCCTTGTATTCACTAGATACATATTGTGATGTGCGTTTCACTTCTATATTGTATTTATTGAATACATATATCTTTGTATACTCCTTGTGCATTTTGTACTCTCAGTATCACATGAGTCCCAGGGATAGACCATTGTACACTATTGTATAACATTGTGCAACTATTGTATAACATTGTACATTTATTATATAATATTGTACATCCATTGTATAACATTGTACACTATTGTGCAAGATAACGTAACTGGAGTGGATCCTTGTGTATTGATTGGGGAGCGGGAGTAGAATTGGTTATGTACTCAAATCCTATTGTACAATATTGTATAACTATAGTATATGTCTATTGTACACCCACGTACAATGGAGTTACCATTGTATTTTTCTAGACCGTTTACATAACCATATTGTACTCTAAATCACAGTTGGCTTACAGTTCTAACTTATCATATTTAGATATTTTCTGTTATCAAATATCTATTATTTTTCATATACTTCTTTCTTTCAGCGTTTTATGTACCTTACTCTATTGTATGCTTTATATTTCCTAACATGATATGAACTGCGTGAGATATTTTGTGCTCGCTCCTGTTCTAACTGGACCTGTTGAAAATATTACAGAGGATGAGGCTGTGTAGACACCTTCTATGGGATAGCTGTAGATGACTCGTGTGACCCAGATTTCCAGCCTGATCCACTAGCTTAGAGACTGAGGCTCCCTAGTCTAGTTTTTACTATTTTTTGTCTTTTGAGATCTGGATTATATATATTCTTTCATGTTCAGTATTAGAGACTTGTATTGAGTTGGATGTTCTGTTTTGTATGGCAGTAGACACTTAGACTCTCTCTCTCTCTAATTGTATCCTGTGGATCTTTTTATTCCAGTATTTATCTATCTATCTTTTATTTTTATCATTCTGCCTTAGATGTGATTGAGATTGTATATTGCTATGTCACCTCTATTCGGAGTGTATATACTGTATAGGTACCTTTATATTGTTAGATGATTGACCTAGGACAGCGTTCTACCGCCTACACTGCGGTGTAGGCTGTGCGTTGTTACGTTCTCGTACCCTCACAGTGGGTACGGGTCGTGACACGTTTTTAGTGGTGGCCCATGCAGGTCGAGTTTATGTAGTGGTATTCGAACTAGAGTATCACTACAGCCTATAGTAGGATTAGGATATTTTTTTGGAGGTACTCAATCACATTAGGAAAAACTCTTATCTAATTCATACCATCTCAGTTCTTGCTGATATTATTTTCTCTTGAATATAACTGTCCTCCCTTGATTTATCATTTCTTTCTCAGCAATTGATACCCTTGTTTGATCTGTCTTCAGGATGTTGGAGACGCGGTTACAGCGTGCCATTAATGGAGATACTATAGAGGGGACTGCTACCTCTCAGCCAGTTCAGCAGGGTCGGGAGGCTACAGCTTCTGCCACCTCCGTTCATATTGGGACTTCAGCAGCAGCAGCAGAGGGTATGCCTTCACCAGTTTGGGGGCAGGTCCCAGTCATTCCATAGGTGCCTTTCCAGCAGCCGCCGCTGCCGACAGGACACGTGGATGCGGCACAAATGTTTGCGTACTTTCAGCAGTTTATGAAGATGCAGCAGACCCGGCAGGAAAAGGGCATAGAGCTGGCCATTACGACAGTCGCAGCTCGACCAGTAGTCCAGCAGCCGAAGACACCTGGGATAGAGCAGTTCCAGAAGATGAGCCTTAGAGACTTCCTGGGGACGGAGGGAATTATATATGCTGACGAGTGGATCGAGCATATAGAGGAGATCTTTCGCCTGGCCCAGATACCGGTAGATCTCCAGATAGAGACAGCAGTTAGCCGGATATGAGATCTTGCTCGCACCTGGTATCAGTCCGACCCCAGGGTGGGGGTAGCTGGACAGACTTAGGAGGAGTTCAAGGACTTCTTCAAGAAGAAGTTCTTTCCAGATTCAGCGCTCAGAGCCTTGGAGTCGCAGTTCGAAAGCCTAGTTCAGGGAAGCCTATCAGTGGAGGAGTACGATGGGGAGTTCGGCCGCCTCAGCATATTCGTGGAGGGTTTGAGTGAGGCGGCAAAGGCCCAGAGGTTCCGGAAGGGTCTGGTCAAGGAAGTCAAGTCCTTGACCAAGGACGACAAGGATGCCACTTTTGAGAAGATTTTGATGGAAGGCTTATTGGCGGAGGATGATCTTGAGCTTAGGCTCAAGAGGGGGCGAGACCCAGTTGGGGGCAGCAGCAACGGAGGACAGGCCAAGAGGCCGTACGTTCAGCATCAGTTTTAGCAGCAGTATCAGCAGCCGATGGTCCACTTCCAGTAGCAGCAGCAGAGGCCTGTTCAGTATCAGGGACAGAAATAGGTGTTGTATCAGCAGGCACCCAGGCAACAGCAGAACACTGTGTGCAACTTCTGCAAGAAGCGAGGCCATGGGTGGGACGACTGTAGGAAGAGGCTGGACATGTGTTTACTTTGCAGTTCAGCGAAGCATCAGTGTAGAGAGTGTCCTAAGAACCCGACACCATTGGCTCAGATAGCACCAGGAGCTAGGGCTCTGGCAGGGCAGTCGAGGGGACCACCATTGCAGACTCAGCAGCAGATGTTCGTACAGCATCAGCAGCAGGTCGGGGGAGGCCAGCCAGGATAAGCTTTCGCCATGACAGCCGAGGATGCTCAGGCCGTTGGAGATCTAGTTGTAGGTTCCGTTCCTTGATTCAAATTCTGTAATTACTGCCTTGAAAATTCAGTTCCATCTATTCCTATCTGTTTCCTCATTGTTGATAAGTTTGATCTGGTGTTTCAGTATGATTTAATTTTCTTCTGAGATAAGTCGTATGGGCTAGGTTGCATCGAATATGAGATTTTAGAATCCTCTAGGGTCATGCTTACAGGCATAGTGAGGACATATAGTCGGACTATGGACGTATTTCTCGGGTATAGAAATTTAAGGTTTTCGCTGCCAAGCGCGCGGCAATGCAAAAATTTTAAATACCATAGTTCTAGAGATATGTACCAGAGTTGAAGGCTCTGTGATTATCGTGGCCTTGTTTACTGGCATGACAGAGATTCTGAGTATCATGATGATTGGATAGACGCATACGATTATCGATTTGTGTGAATTTCTATGGTTTTTATTTTAAATTTTGAGGATGATTTTTTTTAAGGTGGATAGACTTATAGCATTTATTTGAGTGTAATAATAAATTTTATAAATTTAGTCATTTAATTCATGCCTTGATTTTTTTTGAGATTTTAATCGCTTTAATTTTTAGCCATGACTTGTGATTTCGAAATTTTACTATTGTTGGTTTTAATTTTGAGGACAAAATTCTTTTAAGGTGGATAGATTTGTCACCCCCAGTTTCCAGAAATAGGGGTATTTTTGTCTTTTTTTTTTTATTTTTAAAATATTTTGAAATTATTTATTTATTTATTGTAATATTTTGGGGTTATTTGAGCCGGGTTCGAATTTCAGCTCAATCCGACTTGAAACGGAGACCCGGGGTAGTGTCGAACCTAGTGTACCCACACACTAGTTAGCCATGGCCCATATGTCATTTATTTTAGTTAGTGACTAGACTAATTATTTTTGGTTAGTATTAATTTGGTTTAGTGGTTTAGGATTGACTAAACTACCCCCGACTTAACCCCTTACCATTGTATTAGCAAATAGACTAGGGAGAGGCTTTTGGACCTTTCCCATATAGGACAAAATAGCCATGTTGGCCGGCCATGACATATCGATAGGCTCCTCCATCATTTCATTATTTCTTTTTCCACTCTCTCTTGTTCTTCCCCAAATTGATTTGAGAGCAAACCCTAATCAAATCATCCCCAAATCCTTCCATTTCTCCACCAAATCCTCTTCCTTCCTTCTCCATTCAACCCAAGGAGGATGCTAGCCAAGTTTGGGAGGATTCGGAGCTCGTTCGTGTCCATTTGGAATCTCTACGTGTCGGTGTCGCTTCGGGAAGGCTTTTCTTCGATTCGATCTATCGGGAGGTATAAATCCCTTCTCCTTTTCATTTCCTCATGCATATAGGTCTATTTTTGACCCATAGGAATAACCCTCTAGGTTTTGTGTCCATTCGAGTCCATTTCGTGTCCATTTGGGCACTTGTAGAGGTGTCCTATGTATAGGATCGTTTCCTAATGGGGAAACCCCTATTTGGACACATGTGGAATCTTTTATATATTGTTTTAATGTTGTTCTAATATTTATTCTCGATTTTATTATGTGCTTAGAATGAGTTTTCCTATGTATCATAGTGTGCCATATTATCTATATCAATATATGTATATATATGGTCTTATATATATTAATATATATATATATATTTTATATATATATATATATTTTATATATATATATATATATATATATATATATATATATATATATATATGCATATATATAATATAGTCTATATATGTGGATATATATATGATATGTTGGTGTGACATTTTGTATTGGTTGTGGGTATTTGGAGTGGTCGGCCAAGAATAGGAGATTGGGTTGTGTGTGTGGATGTGTATAGCAAGTGTTTGAGGAAATGGTGGAGAGTATTGAGAGTGTTGTGTGTATTTATTTTGAGTAAGGAATTGAGAAAGGGGGGACTAATTCCTGATCTGGATAGTCCTCAAAGGGGACTGTCATTGTTGTTCTTCACAGCAGGTTGGAAGGGGGGGTAATTACCCATGTACAAGCTTAGTTGCTGTCCCTCATTCCAGCAAAACCAACCCCAAAACTGTCCAATACTTCAGTCAATGATGGCAGCCCATTACCTATCCATTTCCCCTTCATTTCAGCCATTGAATCAGCCATATTAGAGGCCCCATAACACCTATGTAACTGTCCCATAGCTCTCCTTAACCATTCCCAAATCCCCCCAATGTGCTGTCCACATTTGCCCACAAATACCTGTCCCCAAGCAGTCCCTTTGTACCCTTAAACCTGTCCTAAAAGTCCCCCATAGCAGTCCTTAATACCCTCCAGTGCAGCCAACAATTGGCCCCTTAAGTTCAGTCCTAGACACTATATACCTGTCCCCAAATCCACATCAAAATAGATCATATGCAAGCCCATTCCTGTCCCTAACATCTTCCCCCAAACTCAGCCATAGCAGCTGTCCTAAACACCCCTATATCTGTACATCAAAACAGCCCTTACCTGTACATTGCAACCCCCAGTTCAGCCCTTGTAGCAACCCCAAAACATACCACTAAATAAGAGCCTATAGGCTGTCCCAAACCAGTCCTTATCACTCCAAAAACCTGTCCCTTAGCTACCAGCATAGCAGCCCCTGTTTCAGTTAATAATTCAGTCCATGGTTCAGCCATTTGATGCCTATATAGCAGTCCCAATTTTCAGTCCCAAAAAGCCCCAATACCTGTCCTCCATATCAGCCTTAGCATGTCCAATTCAGCCCCTTTCATGATAGCCATATAGCCCAACATTTAGTCCTATAATTCATCTATACATGTCCCCAAAAATCAGTCCTATACTTATCCAATTCAGTCCACTTAAACACCTATATCTAACCCTCTATTTTTAGCCCCAAATAAGCCTTGTGTATGTGTGGTTGTGGATTATATGTGTGTGTGCTTATGAGCCTTGTAGATGTCCTATATCAACCCACTTTGTAAGTTTGTGTGTGTGTGGTTGTAAACCATTTGTGTGTGAGTTCATATATATATAAACCTATAGGTGAGCCTAAGTAGCTATTTGCCTATATGTGTGAGGGCCTAGAAGTGTAGTATCAAGAGTATAGTGAGTGAGTTGAGAGTATATATGTATTTGTGTGCGTGTGTGAGCTATTTGGGTATTGTGTGAGTCTAGATATGGATATAGTGAGCCTATATATATAGCTACTAGCCTATAGGTGTAAGCATGAGTGTTAGCCTATATGTAAGTCTATATGGGTGTTGTATGTGAGTGAGTGTGGTATCTTGAGTGTCATGTGAGAATGGTACATGGGTAAAGGTAAGGTAATGGGTAAATGATTAACATGTACCATAAGATGACTTAGATGACCTAGATACTAGAATTTTTTTGGTAGGTAATATTAGTATAGGATAGTATCTAGCTATCCTAGGAAACCTAGGCTAGTATTCCTAGGTAAGAGTGGTATTGAGCAAGGTATAGGTATTTACCTTGGTAAGGTAATATAGGTAATGCCTAAAAATAGGATAATTGAGTTTGGAGTCTAAGATAGAGTTAGAACTTGATTTCCTTGGTTGGTAATGATCAAATATAGTGCTCATAGACTAGTTTTGACGTCGATTGACCATTTTGACCAAAAGTTAACAAAAGTCAACCGAGAGTCAAACTTAGCCTTTAAGCGACTAGATTTGACCGAAACCAAACCAGAGTTGACCAGTTGACTGAAAGTCAACAGTTGGTTAACATGTGACTTGCTTGACCTAGGGTTGACTCCATGTTGACCAGAGTTGACTTTTTGACAAAAAGTCAACTGTAAGTCAACCCTTGACCCAAATTGACCTAGTTTGACTTGGATTGATTTCTTGTGACCTTGTTTGACCTTGATAATCCTAGTATGATCTAGTTTGGCCCAGTATGACCTAGTATGACCTAGTTTAGCTTGGTGTGACTTAGGTTTGACCTAGATTGACCTAGAATTCATTTAGAATGTATTGTAATGCATATTATTGTCATTTTTTTGACTCATAGTGACTTGTACTGTTCTATAGGAGACAGGCACCATTCCTCGGACAGTATATTCTCTTCAGACACTCATGCTATCAGGCGAGTACATTCTCTGACCGTTTCATACTTGTCTGGATTTGCATTCTTGCTCTAGATTACTGTACTTGATGCTGACACGATTGTTATCACGGATTGGTACTATATGGATCTCCTTTTGGGATGTTATCCCCTTGTATTCACTAGATACATATTATGATGTGCGTTTCACTTCCATATTGTATTTATTGAATACCTATATCTTTGTATACTCCTTGTGCATATTGTACTCTCAGTATCACATGAGTCCCAGGGATAGACCATTGTACACTATTGTATAACATTATACAACTATTGTATAATATTGTACATCCATTGTATAACATTGTACACTATTGTGCAAGATAACCTAACTGGAGTGAATCCTTGTGTATTGATTGGGGAGGAGGAGTAGAATTGATTATGTACTCAAATCCTATTGTACAATATTGTATAACTATTGTATATGTCTATTGTACACCCACGTACAGTGGAGTTACCATTGTATTTTCCTAGACCGTTTACATAACCATATTGTACTCTAAATCACAGTTGGCTTACAGTTCTTACTTATCATATTTAGATATTTCCTGTTATCAAATCTCTACTATTTTTCATATACTTCTTTCTTTCAACATTTCATGTACCTTACTCTATTGCATGCTTTATATTTCCTAACATGATATAAACTGTGTGAGATGTTTTGTGCTCGCTCCTGTCCTGACTGGACCTGTTGAAAATATTACAGAGGATGAGGCCTGCGTAGACACCTTCTATAGGACAGCTGTAGATGACTCGTGTGACCCAGATTTCCAGCCTGATCTACTAGCTTAGAGACTGAGGCTCCCTAGTCTAGGTTTAACTATTTCTATCTTCTGAGATCTAGATTGTATATATTCTTTCATATTCAGTATTAGAGACTTGTATTGAGTTGGATGTTCTGTTTTGTATGGCAGTAGACACTTAGACTCTCTCTCTGTTTGTATCATGTGGATCTTTTTATTCCAGTATTTATCTATCTATCTTTTATTTTCATCATTCTGCCTTAGATATTATTGAGACTGTATATTGCTATGTCACCTCTATTCGGAGTGTATATACTGTACAGGTACCTTTATATTGTTAGATGATTAACCTAGGACAACGTTCTACCGCCGATACTGTGGCATAGGATGGGCGTTGTTACATTCTCGTACCCTCACAGTGGGTGCGGGTCGTGACAGAATGAGAAGCTTGGTGAGTGCTTATGGGCATACCGTACTACAGTCCGAACGACCACCGAGAACACACCATTCTCTATGGTATACGGGGGTGAGGCAATTCTTCCATTGGAGACTCAAATTCCCTCGCTTCTCGTCGCCCTTACCTATCGATTGACGACGGACGATAATTACCGTCGTCGGCTACAAGAGTTGGAGGCCTTGGATGAAAAATGCCTACTAGCTCAACAACGAATAGAGCTATACCAAGCACGCATCTCGGGAGCCTTCATCAAGAAGGTTAAGATCAGAACATTTCAACTGGGCGATCTCGTTCTGGCAGTTCGGAGGCCGATGGTTATGACTCACAAAACTGCCAGCAAATTCTAGCCAAAGTGGAAAGGTCCATTTGTCATTGAGGCTGTCTTCTCCAACGCTGCTTACTGTCTCATGAAACAAAATGGAGACTTGCTCATGTTGCCCATCAACGGCAAGTTTCTGAAGAAGTTTTATGTCTGAAACAACATCCTCCAAATCCCAGATTATTGAGTTATGTACCCTCTGGTACCGCTGAACTTACATTTTGACTCCATATTTCCTAGATTATCAAGTTATGTACCCGCAGGTACCGCTGAGCTTACACCCCGGTCACTCCAGATAAATCTATATTGCATCTTTTAGGTAGTAAGTCATGTATGATCATACCTCTGAACTTTCTTCCTAAAAGAGCTCCCTCCTCATGATCCACTACACGCACTTTCAGTGCACAAAAAAGGATAACAGATCAACAAATTTCCCAAAACAACCACGCCGATGTTACATCTGAGTTGTTTTACTTCCGCCAAAAACAAATCACTTCCTCACATAGAACTTCCATGTCCTCATTACCGCTGAGTTGTTCTATGTACCCCTTCATGGAGCCCACTCCTGCCATGTCCTCATTACCTCTGAGTGGGAAGGCTCTATTGAAGAAACCCTCATATTTGCCATGTCCTTATTACCTCTGAGTAAGTATGTTGGTTTACCTCTCGACTTATTATTTGTACCCACAATCGGAGTACGCCAAGGATAATAGGTCCACAAATGTCTTCCGATGACCACAAATATCCTTTGTTGACCGCCAATGTCCTCTGTTGACCACAAATGTCCGCAGTCGACCACAAATGATGTACTAAGTTTTCTAGTACATGCCATTATTTTCTTATCATGTCTTGGGAGCCCAGCTACTCCCTGGCATTCTTTCAAATACCAAGAACTTCCACAGCCACCTCATCGCAAAGTTGTTCTAGGTATCCCTTTCAAACTTGTTATCCGTACCTAAAACCAAGGTATGCCTAGGGTAATAGGTCCACAAATAGTCCCCCAGTGGGACAAAAACGTCACAAACACAAGTACAAGAAATGAAGGATGAGTCGAAACATGCTCATTTATTCAGAATCCAAGGGACTACATTATCTGGGACTATGTCTCTATTACAAGATGGAAAAATAAAGAAAAAGAACATAAACAAAAGAAGGAAAAAGCCGACTATTGTTCGGTGATACATAATGCCATAAGACAGTCTCTCAACAGGGTAGTCGACCGCTCAAACCTCTGTTTAGCCCGGCATTCGGCCTCCTGATTCAGCAGCGCTGCATCTTCCAGGTGCGCGTGAGCCCGCCAGCCATCCTCAAACTTCTTCAGAGCCCGCTCCAGGTTAGCAGAATCTCGGGAAACCCTTTTGGCTTCCTGAATGATCAACTCTTTATCCACACGGGAAGCTTTAAGCTCAAACTCCAAGAAGGCCAGCTTCTTCTGAAGTTCGAGGATCTGCTCCCTTGTATCGGTTAATCCACGGGAGGCGGCCACTTCCCGAGCTCTACAAACCTCGCTCCGGCGGCTCAGCTGGTCGTAGAAGAGAGATAAGTCGCCTAGGTCCTTTATTATGACCGGCTTGGACGTATCTCACGCAAGCCTTATCTTTTCCAAGGCAGTGGTAAGGAAGCCCCGCTCCTGATCTATTGCTGCATACAGATCAGCTTGCCGCAGCATTCGAAATTGGGCCACAAGCTGATCAGCCTCTAATAATTTAGGCTCCAGAAGTGCAGCTATCCCCTCCCCGCCAGGAAGGGTTTTAAGAATCTCAATTTGCCCATGAGCACATTGTCGGGCCAGGGCAAAGGGGGTCCCTCGCTCTATAGCAGCATCGACTCCTCTTTTTAAATGGCGGTAGAAGCTGTCAACCACATCCTGTGACACATCATCCAGAACTTCCGTAGAGGATGGCGTCAAAGGAAGTGTGGCTGGCAGTGTCGAAGAAGACGCAATAGAACTTGCTGCCCCTGCCACAATAGAGATAAATTTTGAGCGAAAGGACGCTTGAACAGCGGCTAATTCTTCCTTCGTGGACCGAAGAACTTGGATAATCGGTAAGGCTGAGAGGTCAACCCCCAAAGTCATACGAACAGAAGAGGATGAAGGGACCATTGCTTTCTGTCCAGGCTGTGCCACCATCTAATCTCCCGAACTCGATTCGGCGGGAGGTCTCTCGAGATAAATCGGGAGAGGAGGAGGCACGCTCCCTTCCACCAGATCCCCGCTAGCAGAGCCTTTCCTGACAATATTCGTCATGGGCAGTGAAGAGGCAGGACCTGTATGTCCAGAGCAACTATCAATCATCATAACCCGAAGGATGTGATGATAGAGCGAATAAACCTCCTCGCTGGTCAAGAGAGCCGCTAAATACAAAATCTTTACTCCAGCAGTGATCGTGCCCTCCTCACCGGCGACATCCGAGACGAATACCGTGGGTTCCTCCACTCCAGCAGTCCCGGAGCTAGACGCAATGGGGTCCACATCACCCGGTTGGAATCCAATACCCTCAGAGATTGGCTCAAAAGGGTCCACATCGCCCTAAATAGAGACCTCCGTGACGGAAGAAACTTAAGCTATCGCCGGGAGAACCCCGGCAGCAACGATCTCGATACATAGGTCACTAACGAAAGTACCTATGACCGGATTAGCTTCAGGAACATCAGTGGGTTCTGAAAAATCCCTTTCTTCTGACGCCTACAGAGAGAAGAAAAAATGATTAAGCAACAGTTCAGGAAAACGAAGGACCAAAGGAAAAGTTGGCTGTAGTTCAATTTACCTCCGAAGCGGCATCATCACCTTCACCTCTCTCTTTAATGAACAGCACGCGGTGTCTTACCGAAGCCCACTTCGTAGAGTAGGTTCTGCCACCATCAGCGGACACGCACCTGCTCCGCTTGCGCGAAGGACCAGGCGCGACAGGCGGCTGATTCGCCACCATCTCATCTGGCACAACAGGCGGCTGATCTGCCCCAGCATCTTCCACAGGAAGGGAAGAGTTATCTGCCTCATGCTCATTATTCTCTTCGTCCACTATTGTGGACTCCGAGTCCGGCACAGGAACCGTGTTCTCCCTCTGCTTCCTCGTCTTCGATCCCTGGGGCTTCTCCGCCAAGCCGGTACCAACAATAAAACTGATACGAGGGTCAAAGTTAACAGGAAACCTGCTCCCAGTGACGTGGTAGAGAGCCGCTAAATACAAAATCTTCCCTTTTGTCTCAGCGTCAGGGACCGAGAAACTAGCACGGGTATGAGAAATATCATAGTAATGCCAGGCCCTGATGCCATCCAGAACGCTGCCTTCAAAACCCAGGCAAGAGCTAGGACTCTCTAGGAACAACTGGTTGTACCCAAACTGGCGGAAGAACCGGCTGGGCAGGTAAGGTTCCAGGTAGACGGTATTGCGGTTGCGATATACTAAGTGCGAGGGACGAATGTTATGCAACCAAAAAAGCATCCTTTCGGGTAAGAGGAGAGGAGGCCCGGTACCGTCAACGTGTACACTCCTCACCTCCTCAGCAGAAAAATAGGGAACAGACACAAAGAAGTTATATCCATCCACCCCCGCCAGCGCCCTCCGACAGGCGGGCATAGTGTTGTACTCCCACGACATCTGGCGGTACTGGAAGATAAAAGTATCGTCGTCAGTTATACCATCTTTTGGGCCAGGTCTCATCAAAGACCGGCAGTACATTAATAGCCACCCCATCAAATAATGGTAGGACAACTCGATTCGTTCAAAGTTCATCGTCATGTCATGGGCAATAACCTTGGACAAAAAATTACGGAGGCCACGGTGTATACTGCACACCATGGCCGAAAGAAGAGCCAGTCTTACCCTGAAGGCCAGCTTCACGGAAGGAAGGATAAAATTTCGGCTGATCCTCTCAATGGAACCCTGCCAGGATTACCTTCTCCGACAGCGGCTGGGTATCCTGATAAAAATAACCGAAGGAATCAGCTTGACTCCCAAAAGTGTCGTTCAAGGCCTTCGATCTCTTGGCGGTTAACACCAGATCTATTACTCGCTCTCGGGTCAGAGGATTCCGGGGAGTAACTCGGCCTGAGGCACCTTGCTGAAAAAGGTGGGAGTGCCAAGCCCTAGTATGCGAAAGGTTTCCTTCTAAGCTACCATCCTTCTTGGTAGTCTGCTGACAGTAACTCTGGTGACACAGTGACTTCTGGTAGACAGCAACGAAACCCGGATATCGTTGCTCCAAATTTTTAAACTCTTCGTTCGTTGGAGTATATACTTCAAACACTTCATTGCCCCAGGGCAGCCAAGAAACTGCATATATCTCATGAAGAGCGAGACCAATCTCCCCTCCAGGCGTGAAGAAGGTCCCCGTCCACCGGTTGTACATATCCAAAAGAGCCATGAACAACTCCTTGTTGATGGGCAGTCCATGACATGTACCCCGGATTGCGTGGTAGAGACCAACCTAACGCAGGAAAGTCCCATATTCTTGTAAAATCCACCCGGTCAAATTGACCCACGAAGGGATGAGGTATATCCAGTTCAAAAGTGAGAGCTGGCCAACGAGATAAGACCCTTTCCGAGCAAGTTGACTCAGGAAGATGTCGGCTTGAGAGAATAAGAAATTGGGACCTTGCACATTTAAGAAGGTACCCGGGACCAGCCCCATCACGTAGCAGCTGACCGGTTCCCTACCTACGTACGCTGATCCAATGTGCTTATTGTAGTGGATGTTACCCACAATCATTCCTGATCGGCTCGGGGTTAAGGATTCTGGCATCTTCCTGTCTACCGACAACATATTGAACCACACCAATGGGACATGACGCTCCATCTGGGGGATGTGGATCGCCCTCCCATCAGAAATAAAATTCCAATTCTCAGATATATCCAATACCTGAGAGTTTTTCACAGTCAGGGCGTCCTCGAAGAAGAATGCCTGCTTCAGGTACTTTCCCTTCAATCGCCCTGAGTTCAACATGGCATAGAGAAAGCGAAAGGGCTGGTTCTTGATAAGATTCAGCCTCTCCTCAGGCTCGTTCTGGGGCAGTTGCTCCACCACCTGCTGGACTAGATGGTCAAACCGAACTCCTATGGCAAATTGGGCCTGACCCACCCGGTGTTCTCCTGCAGCATTGACTGGTAGATTTACTGAAATGAGACAAAAGAAACAAATTCAGGAGATGGCCAAAAAATATTTAGAGTTCATGCGGCTCTGATTAAACGAGTTCTTATGCGGCTTGGTTTTACAGAGTACATGTGGCTCTGTTTAGATGAGTCTTTATGCGACTCGATTTTTTCACAAAGTTCATGCGGCTCAGTTTAGAAGAGTCCTCATGCGGCTAGGGAGTCTATGCGGCTCAGTCCATTAGGAGCTCATGCAATTCTGTTCAGAGGGGCTTCATGCGGTTCAGTTCTAAAGGCGTTTATGTGGCTCAGACATTCTCATGCGGCTCAAACATAGGGCATAACCCATGCAGCTCGGATATGAGAAATTCATGCGGTCCATACAACATATGCGGGTTCATAAAGACGAAGAACGCATTGAATGCTAAGGGGAAGAAGGCTTGTACATAAAAAACATGCAACAGAGCCATTGTTTCAAGGATTGAAGTGTTCGATATTCTATATAGTCCTTACCCTTGATGGCAGGGTGGACGTCAGGATGGACTGGGGCGCTACAGTCGACGATAAAGGCTGCCTCCTTCTTGCCTTTCGCCGCAGCAGAGGCCTTAGGAGCTTTGGAAGCTTTGGAAGCTTTGGGTGCCATTGTCGATGATGATCGGAGAAGGAAAAACAACAGCTTAAGGCAAGAGAAGAACAAAAGAAAATAAAGAAATCTCTATGACCTAAACATATCCCTATTTATAGGAAAATATGGGGGGCACGTGGACCGATAACCGCTTTGAGTCGTGTGCTACAGGCGAAATCGACTCCTCGGATTTTACCCCCTCTCATAAAAGAGATTCACCCAGGGCATAAAATCTAAATATTTAATGAACCAACTCTTGGGATTCCTCCAAAAGACGGCTCTAAAATGAATTAAGGGCAATTAATGAGACGCACGTGTTGCAGGGAGCCCATGCGGCTAGGAAGTCTATGCGGCCAGACAGGCCATGCGGCCAAGAAGTCCATGCTGCCAGAATATCCCATGTGGCCAGCGAAGCTCATATAGCCATGCTTCTTATTTAAAGTATTTCAATTTTTTAAATTGAAAACTTTGAAGGGGGTCTTATAGAAGCATGGAAAAGAACAAGAAAAGCCCATGCGGCTCAAAACAGAAGAAGCCCATGCGGCTTAAAACAGAAGGAGCCTCATGCGGCTCAAGAATCTATCTGAGTCTCATGCGGCTCAGAAACTCTCCAATAGCCTCATGCGGCTCAGGAAAGAATCACGTGGCCCTATGCAGCTTGCTTTTTACAGCTGGCCATAAAGTGACTGCTCCCATTAAATGCTCTGATATAAAGTGATAACTCTGACATTAAAGCTGAAATGATAAACTCTGGCACGACGGCGTATTCCTCGAGAAACGAAGAAAATCTCCTATACAGCTGGCACGATCCACCAACTCTAAAGCTCCCTATGCGGCTGCCACCCCCTCATGCGGCTGATGCTCTCATGCGGCTCGGATCATGGAGACTATCATCATGCGGCTCAAATCCTAAGAAGCCACCACATGCGGCCGATGTCCTCATACGGCTCGAATCATGGGGATCATCTCCATGCGCCTCAAATACTGAGAGGCCATACCCATGCAGCCTTGACAAGTAGCTAGTCATATGCGGCTCAATTAGAAACCACCCCCATGCGGTTCAAATTTCGGAGGCTATACCTATGCGGCTGCCACCTTCATGCGGTTCAAAACATAAGAATCTACTGTAACACCCAGTTTTCCAAATGAGGGTAATTTTGAAATTTTATAATTTTGATTAATCGATAATAGGATTTAACTCATGTTGTGATTTTTGGTAATTTTTTTAATCAATTTAAAACTATTTAAAATATTAAATTGTGATTTTGATGGTTAACTAGTTAAACCATAGTTTTGCAGAGCTTAGAGACTAACCATGACCATGGGGACCTAACCATGTGATTAGAATAACTATTTACAATTTTTTAGGCTAAGGGTATTTTGGTCATTTCGTGACTTTTGAATTATTTAGGATTTTGATTAATTGGTGAATTTTAGATTATTTTAAAAATATTTAAATTGATTTATTATGATTTTGGTCATTTTTCATATTTTAATATTTTAGGAAAATTTTATATTTTTAATATTGTTTTTATTGGATTTGTTTAGTCGGGTTTGAGTTTCGTCTCGTTCCGACTTGTATTGTAACCCGGGTAGCTTGAACTCTAGATGGGACCCAATATTAAGTTAAGCATGGCTCACAAGACCCAACATTAAGTTAGTTAATTAAAATAATTTTTATCATGTTAGAATGGTTAAGTTAGAGACTCAAAACTAGATCATTTGACCCCAAACTTGAACCTAGTCTAGACTTAACCATATGAGACTAGAGAGGGGCAATTAGGACATTTTTCATTAGCCCTAATGTACTCTTTATGGCAGCCACCTTTAGGAGAGAATGATTCATTTCATTTATTACAATCTTGCCTCTTTTATTTTTTTTGTTCTTTCCCAATTTTAGAGAGCCTTCCCATTGATTTGATCTCCAAATCAAATCATTCCTTCACCAAACCTTCCCTCAATCATTCCCATTCTCCAAGGGAAGGGTGCTACCAAGGATTGAAAGAGAAGTGCAAGAAGGAGTGTCCAATTTGAGGGATCTTCGTATCGGAGCCGTGTCCTAAAGGATTTCATTGGGATTCCACTCCCAATAGGTAAAACCCATCCTCTAAATCGATTTTCTTTCCATATAAATTAGTTTTGAATTCGTTGGATCTATCCTCATGCATGTGTCCCACTTAGATTCAAATTTGAGACCATTTTGAGCTCTCTTGAGGATTTTAGATATGTGTCTTGTGTCCTACTTGATAGATCCCAAATTAGGACACCCCATGTGTATGTATGTATGATAATAGTTTAAATAGATATTTAAATTCATTTTTGTAATGGTTAGAGAGTGGATTGATCTTAGTTAGGATGGTTAGAATGAGTTTCATTTGGATACCTATGTTTGTATCCATGTATCTTGGCCTATATGTGTTCTTTTGTCAAATCCGTCATAATTTTCATCCACATTTTTATTAACCAAAGCAACTTAGAAATGTCATAACTTTTAGCTTAGAACTCCGATTTATCTCCCGTTTTTTTATAAAAGAACCATATCGGAGTTAGCTTTCCAAATATATTTCTTAATAAACTAAATTCTTTCTGTAACTTTCTGTAGAATTATTTGAGTGTCAGCTGTATAAAAGACGAACGTGTTTCGGTATTTTCGCGTTTTCGGGAGCTTTCGGACACGAAAATGTGATCCGTTTAAAGTTTCAGAAAGCTAATACAAAGGGCTACGACATATTTTAATCCTAGAATTTATTGAATGCCCAATTGGTACAGTATTGGTTTTAAGTAGAAGAGTGACTATACGATATATGCATTTTGTGTAAGCTATGAGCCTATGTAGTATGGATATTAAATAAATATAGAGTATATAATGAATAATATGTTAGATGAATAAAATGATATATATATGATATATATTCTCTTTACATGAATGTATATATATGGTTGAATGCAAGCATGTAGGAATGCAATTAATATAATGTATATAAGCAATACATGAATGAAAGAATGATATACAATGTATGCATGAAAGTATATAATGAATACTAGATATGAATGCAAGATATATATGTAATGATACACATGAATGCATAATGTATAAATATTATAATGCAATATATAATGATAACATGTATGGTAATGTAGAGTATATGATGCAAGCCTGAATGAATGGAGAAAATACATGTATATAGGTAATATAGAATATAATATATGAAAGGAATGAATGATAATATATAACATGATATGTAAGGTAATGCAAGGTATGAAATATATGATGTGTGCATGTTTGTATGTTTCTGTGTTAATGTATGAAATGATATGAATATACAGTGTATGTATATGTATAAAACATATAGGTAATGCATAGATGCATGAATGAAATAAATGTTTACAATATGTTAATATAAATACAAGTATCTAATATGCATGAATGTAAGTATAATATAATACAAGAATACATGTATGTATCATGTAAATGTAATATACATAATATATATGTATGCATGTATACAAGGTAAGTATGTATGTATGTATTTCTATAAATTGAGTTAACCTATAACCTTTTACACACAAGCATTCATACACCCTTTGACATCATGTATCCCATGTCACATACACCTACCTATCACTAAATTTTAGAACGTTAACACATATCCTTTCACACACATGCCAAACACACACATACTCACTTACTCTTTTACCTCTCTTTCTCTCTCTATATATATATGTATGTGCCCATATATATAGCTTTCCTATATATATATCTATGTATATGAATATGTGAATAGTGATGTATATATATATATATATATGTGTGTGTGTGTGTGGGATGTACATATAGGTAGCCTATATGTTATGAGTGTACTATAATATATTAGATATATATATTGTTATGTGTATGTGTTTGTAGTCTGGCTTAGGCATGATATAGCCTATAGCCTAGGGCTCTTAGCCTAGGGTGTGTCTGTTTGCCTAGTGAGAGTTTAGTTAGACTTGTTTAGTCTTAATTAGGCCTAGAATAGACTAGTTAGACTAGTATAGACTTGTTTGGTTTAGGTTTGACCTAGTTGACCTAGTTTGACTAGTCTAGTTGACTAGAGTTGACCAAAGGTTGACTTTAGCCTCGATTGATCCCAAACTTCATGTAGATGCATTGTAGCAGTCTATTTCCTTATTTTAGACTTGTTGTGACTTGTACTGTTCTATAGGAGACAGACACCACTCCTCGAATAGTATATTCTCTTCGAACATTCAGGATACTAGGCGAGTACATTCTCTGATCATTTCATATCCTGCTTAGAATTATTTTCCTACTTTAAATTACTTTACTTGATACTGTCACGTTGGTCACACGGATTGGTACTATATGGATCCCTTCTGGAGATGTTATCCTTCAGGAGCATCAAATATTACATGTTTTGTGCGTTTCACTTACATTGTGTATCACTATGCTTCTTGGTTCATTGATCACTTGTGACATGTACTCTCATGATCACAGAGTCTCCTTGAATCTCCCATTTATGGGCATTCCTAGAATCACCCATTTATGGGCATCCATGTATCACCCCTTGTGGGCTATTGCATGGAATCATAACATAACCTGGCTGGATCCTTGTGCATTGATTGGGGGTACGGGGGAGTACAAGTAGACATGTGAATATTATCCAAGTAGTATCTCATCAGAATCACTCCGTTGTGTCTCATCAGAATCTCCTATGCCATTTACATGTCTATATTGTACTTTGACTCACTAGCCACTGTTAGTTCTCTATGTATAGTAGATATTTCTATTACAGTTCTCTCTTTGTTTACATACTGTATTTCTTTTAGTACCTGTATTTTACTTTACTGCATGATTATTTTTCTAACCTGCTATGAACTGTTGAGATGTATTGTGCTCGCTCCTGTCCTGACTGACCTGTTGATAAATTTTACAGATAGCCTGGAGGTTGCCTGCTAGCCTAGAGGAGATACAGTAGAGGTTGTATAGATAGCTAGGGTTTTGTTTATAGCTTATTTCCAGTTATCTTGAGTTGTATTTATGGATTACTGTATTTGAGCTTTGAGATGTATTTCTGGGTTGTGTATCTTAGACACTTAGACTTCTATCTGCTGTATCTCTTTTGGATTTCATGTTTTATCTATCTTCCATTATGCTCTACCTTAGATGTGATTGAGTTTACATTCTGCTATGTCACCCCCATTCGGGGAGTATAAACTGCTTAGCCTTATACTGTTAGATGCATGAGACCTAGGACAGCGTTCTACCGCCGACACTGCAGCATAGGCTGGACGTACCCATGTCTCGTGCCCTTACTCTAGGGTGCGGGTCGTGACACGTTTTTAGTGGTGGCCCATGCAGGTAGAGATTCGTATTAGTACAATTTCATAGTAGCGCAACGACTTAGCTGTACTACTACGAGCCTGCTATAGGATATAAAAATTAAGATGTTAGGATGAGAGGATACTCAATCACTATTAGGATTCCTTGAGAGATTCCTAGGATGACCCTTAAGAATCTTATTTTGAACTCTGATTTAAACTCCCTTTCCCTTATTTTGATTCATCTTTTTCCTTGATTTGAATTTGATTTTGGTGGATTCATTGCAGAACTTTGAATCCTGGTATTAGTTGATGATTTTGATAAAATTCTGTAGTTGTTGATTTTAATTTTGTATTTAATATTTTTAAATTCAAGGCACTCAATCACACTTAGGATTCTTTGAGAGATTCCTGGGACGACCCCTGAGAAACTCATTTTTGATCTTCAATTGGAATTCCTTTTTCCTCTTGTTTGGATTCACCCTCATTTCTTGCTATTGAATTTGAGCTTGATGGGTTCATCTCATTTGAACAGATGAGAAAGAACAGATCTTTATTACTCCTTCTTGTCATTATTTCCTTGCATTCTTATTTTCTTCTTATCTTAAACTCTGTCTAATTACACCAATCACCCATACCTTATCATCCCTACCAGATGTACCTCGAAACCCTTGAATCTTCATATCTTCTGCCTGGAAAAGACTGAAGAAGTGATGTGAATCATGTAGCTCAGAGGAGACATAACTGATTATTATATGATGATCTAGAGGAAATCAAAATGTGGAGTGTTCAATATTGAAACCTTGAGATAGAAATGTGGTAAGGGTCTCGAATAGAATCAAGAGATGTACACTACCAATCTAGAAACAATCACACTTAGGGAGATTTTGGGGTTTTGAGATAGTTTATAGGTGTATTCAAACTGATGAGGATATTCAAGGTCAACCTAGATTTGAGAACCTCGAAACTCTGGTTATTGATTCTTGGGAAGTTTTACCGTAAGGCTATGTAGAAGGTTAGTAATAGAAAAGAGAAATTAATTGCATTCAATAAGGATATTGAACAAGATATTACAAGAAAATGACTAGGGATAGAGGGAACATAAAGTTATAGAAATTTAGAAATTGTTGTGGAAATTTTTTTAGGAGAATAATATTCAAAGGTGTATGTCGAAGAAAATACGAAAGTTGATTTTTTTTGATGGAGGATAAGTTTTGTAAGGCCTAAAGGTATTTAAATTAAATAACACGAGGAGAACCATTTGAATAAGTTCAAGGGATTCGTAAACGGGATTTAGAGGTTTCGGGCCAAATTTAAGACAAGGTGAAAGCATTTGGAAATTTGAATAAATGGTTGATGTTGATTCCTAAATGTGAAGGCTATGCTTCATGAGTAATGTTTGGAAATTTGAAATTGCCTACGGTTGTCATGGTAAAGGCTTAGGTAAAGGTTAAATTTTTATAAGGAGACTGGTGAGGTAAGGATACGATTGGCAAGTTATGACCAGATGAACTTAAGGATATCATAAACAGATGATTAACTTGATCTTCCTTATCTTGTGCATTTATTTACCACCTCTTGAACCCCCACTTTCTATTTTGAGATCCTTTGACGTTCCTTATCGTGACCTTGACATTCGGAATGTAATTAGCTATTACCCTCCAACAAATCTTATATGCAAGACCTAGACGAACTCACCTTCGTGTAGGTATATCATGTCCTACTAAAACCCGTCTCCTTGTACTCTATTTTCTTGATATGATTTTCTGGTCAAATGGCTAAACTATAACCTCTACCATGATACTGAATTATTCCCGATTTCAATTAGAGATCCAGCCTTGACTCAATTCCTTCGACCCGACATGTGATGATGTTCTTCTTGATTCCTTAAATGCTTAACCTTGTACCTTAACTTGATTACATGACCCATTTAGTTAAGAATCTGGACTATGTATCTTCGTTCATCACTACCACCCTTACTTATATCCTATGCTGCTAATTATCCTTAGTTTTACAAGCTTATCCTTTTCGAGCTTGATCATGACATGTCTTATTGGGTGCGCACCCACTAATATATTGTCTAATCAGAACAGACGTATGATGGTCTGATCAACCTATTGCGTTTTGGTTCACTTTTTATATTAATCTACGTGGATGGAGACATAGTTAAACTTGCCCTAGAATCTTATCTGCAATATCCTTGACAATTCTCCTTGGAATTATTGTTATCGCCTATGAACCTCATATTCGTATCCAGTTGAATTAAATTTAATCATGACCTGGATCTTCATCATTGGATGCTCGTGCTCATACTTGATTTCATTGATTCCCCATCTTGCCCAAATCTCGAATTATTTCGAAATTGATCAACTTAGATCTTGTCAAGACAAAAATCTATTTGTGATTTGTTGTGCCTAGATTTTCAATTTTTACCATTTTATGGAATAGTAACCTTTTAATAATTTCTCAATTGTTTGTTAATGACTAATTTCTTACGTAGGATGGTAGACAACCCTTACAACCTTGATGGTTGATGTTCCCTTACGTTCCTAATTAGGACACCCTAGATTGCTTGTGTGTTGATACCATAGTACTGTTTTGACCTAGAATGACCAGTGCACCTAGGTGAGACTTCTAAATGCAACAGTATGCCCTGACCTTATATGCTATTCCTTCAAATTGCATGGTTTAGATAAAATTCTTATGACCTTGATTGTAGGAAAATAGGGATGTTACCCCCATTAGTATCAACTGTGGATATATATATATAGGTTAGTCCTTGATGTGGGGAATGTGTGTTTATAAAACTGTAGGTTATGAGATTTATAGTATCAGCCCTGATAGGATTGGGAAGTTAAGAGCTAGCTTATTATAGAGTTTCTTTTTTTGCTAAATTCTGGTTGCCAACACTTAGGTAGCTAGCATAGGTAAAATCCTAAGAAGTTGACCAACGGATGACCAAGTACAAGGATGTTGAGAAAATTGACTAGTGATTGACCCATGACTATATTTGACCTAGAAGGGGGTACGATCATCTTAATTTCGAGGACAAAATTTTTATAAGGTGGGTAGGATTGTAACACCCAGTTTTCCAAATGAGGGTAATTTTAAAATTTTATAATTTTGATTAATCGATAATAGGATTTAACTCATGTTGTGATTTTTGGTAATTTTTTTAATCAATTTATAACTATTTAAAATGTTGAATTGTGATTTTGATGGTTAACTAGTTAATCCCTAGTTTTGCTAAGCTTAGAGACTAACCATGACCATGGAGACCTAACCATGTGATTAGAATAACTATTTACAATTTTTTAGGCTAAGGATATTTTGGTCATTTCGTGACTTTTGAATTATTAATAATTTTGATTAATTGGTGAATTTTAGATTATTTTAATAATATTTAAATTGATGCATTATGATTTTGGTCATTGTTCATATTTTAATGTTTTGGGAAAATTTTATATTTTTAATATTGTTTTTATTGGATTTGTTTAGTCGGGTTTGAGTTTCGTCTCGTTCCGACTTGTATTGTGACCCGGGTAGCTTGAACTCTAGATGGGATCCAATATTAAGTTAAGCATGGCTCATAAGACCCAACATTAAGTTAGTTAATTAAAATAATTTTATCATGTTAGAATGGTTAAGTTAGAGACTCAAAACTAGATCATTTTGACCCCAAACTTGAACCTAGTCTAGACTTAACCATATGAGACTAGAGAGGGGCAATTAGGACTTTCCCATTAGCCCTAATGGACTCTTTATGGCAGCAGCCTTTAGGAGAGAATGATTCATTTCATTCATTACAATCTTGCCTTTTTTATTTTCCTTTTGTTCTTCTCCAATTTTAGAGAGCCTTCTCATTGATTTGATCTCCAAATCAAATCATTCCTTCACCAAACCTTCCCTCAATCATTCCTATTCTCCAAGGGAAGGGTGCTACCAAGGATTGGAAGAGGAGTGTAAGGAGGAGTGTCCACTTTGAGGGATCTTCCTATCGGAGCCGTGTCCTAAAGGATTTCATTGGGATTCCACTCCCAATAGGTAAAACCCATCCTCTAAATCGATTTCCTTTGCATATAAATTAGTTTTGAATCCGTAGGATCCATCCTCATGCATGTGTCCCATTTAGATTCAAACTTGAGGCCATTTGGAGCTCTCTTGAGGATTTTAGATATGTGTCTTGTGTCCTACTTGATAAATCCCAAATTAGGACACCCCATGTGTATATATGTATGATAATAGTTTAAATAGATATTTAAATTCAGTTTTATAATGGTTAGAAAGTGGATTGATCTTAGTTAGGATGGTTAGAATGAGTTTCATTTGGATACCTATGTTTGTATCCAAGTATCTTGGCCTATATGTGTTCTTTTGTCAAATCTGTCATAATTTTTATCTACGTTTTTATTAACCAAAGAAAATTAGAAATGTCATAACTTTTAGCTTAGAACTCCGATTTATCTTCCAATTTTATAAAAGAACCGTATCGAAGTTAGCTTTCCAAATATATATTTTAATAAACTAAATTCTTTCTGTTACTTTTTGTAGAATTATTTCAGTATCAGCTGTACGAAAGACGAACGTGTTTCGGTATTTTCACGATTTCGGGAGCTTCCGGACACGAAAATGCGCTCCGTTTAAAGTTTCGGAAAGCTAACACAAAGGGCTACGACATACTTTAATCCTTGAATTTAGTGAATGCCCAATTGGTACAGTATTGGTTTTAAGTAGAAGAGTGACTATACGATATATGTATTTTGTGTAACCTATGAGCCTATGTAGTATGGATATTAAATAAATATAGAGTATGTAATGCATGATATGTTAGATGAATGAAATAATATATATATGATATATATTCTCTTTACATTAATGTATATATATGGTTGAATACAAGCATGTAGGAATGCAATTAATATAATGCATATAAGCAATGCATGAATGAAAGAATGATATACAATGTATGCATGAAAGTATATAATGAATGCTAGATATGAATGCAAGATATATATGTAATGATAGATATGAATGCATAATGTGTAAATATTGTAATGCAATATATAATGATAACATATATGGTAATGTAGAGTATATGATGCAAGCCTGAATGAATGGAGAAAATACATGTATATAGGTAATACAGAATGTAATATATGAAAGGAATGAATGATAATATATAAC
Source organism: Iris pallida (assembly GCA_029216955.1). NCBI lineage: Eukaryota > Viridiplantae > Streptophyta > Magnoliopsida > Asparagales > Iridaceae > Iris > Iris pallida. The sequence goes on from JANAVB010036019.1 coordinate 16,462,076, forward strand.
ATGATATGTAAGGTAATACAATGTATGAAATATATAATGTGTGCATGTTTGTATGTTTCTATGTTAATGTTTGAAATGATATGAATATACAATGTATGTATATGTATAAAACATGTAGGTAATGCATAGATGCATGAATGAAATAAATGTTTGCAATATGTTAATATAAATACAAGTATCTAATATGCATGAATGTAAGTATAATATAATATAAGTATACATGTATGTATCATGTAAATATAATATAAATAATATGTATGTATGCATGTATACAAGGTAAGTATGTATGTATGTATTTCTATAAATTGAGTTAACCTATAACCTTTTACACACATGCATTCATACACCCTTTGACATCATGTATCCCATGTCACATACACCTACCTATCATTAAATTTTAGAACATTAACACATATCCTTTCACACACATGCCAAACACACACATACTCACTTACTCTTTTGCCTCTCTTTCTCTCTCTCTATATATATGTATGTGCCTGTATATATAGCTTTCCTATATATATCTACGTATATGAATATGTGAATAGTGATGCATATATATATATATATATATATATATATATATATATATATATATATATATATATATATATAATATATATATATATATATATATATGGGATGTACATATAGGTAGCCAATATGTTATGAGTGTACTACAATATATTAGATATATATGTTGTTATGTGTATATGTGTTTGTGGTTTGGCTTAGGCATGATATAGCCTATAGCCTAGGGCTCTTAGCCTATGGTGTGTTTGTTTGCCTAGTGAGAGTTTAGTTAGACTTGTTTAGTCTTGATTAGGCCTAGAATAGACTAGTTAGACTAGTATAGACTTGTTTGGTTTAGGTTTGACCTAGTTGACCTAGTTTGACTAGTGTAGTTGACTAGAGTTGACCAAGGGTTGACTTTAGCCTATATTGACCCTAAACATCACGTAGATGCATTGTAGCATTCTGTTTTACCATTTTATACATGTAGTGACTTGTAATGTTCTATAGGAGACAGACACCACTCCTCGAACAGTATATTCTCTTCGGACATTCAAGATACCAGGCGAGTACATTCTCTGATCATTTCATATCCTGCTTAGAATTATTTTCCTGCTTTAAATTACTTTTCTTGATACTGTCACGTTGGTCACACGGATTGGTACTATATGGATTCTTCTTGAGATGTTATCCTTCAGAAGCATCGGATATTACATGTTCTGTATATTTTACTTACATTGTGTATCAATATACTTCTTGGTTCATTGATCACTTGTGACATGTACTCTCATGATCAGAGAGTCTCATTGAATCTCTCATTTATGGGCATTCCTAGAATCACCCATTTATGGGCATCCATGTATCACCCCTTGTAGGCCATTGTATGGAATCATAACATAACCTGACTGGATCCTTGTGTATTGATTGGGGGTACGGGGGAGTAGAAGTAGACATTAGAATATTACCCAAGTAGTATCTCATCATAATCACTCCGTAGTGTCTCATCAGAATCTCCAATGCCATTTACATGTCTATATTGTACTCTGACTCACTAGCCACTATTAGTTCTCTATGTATAGTAGATATTTCTATTACAGTTCTCTCTTTGTTTACATACTGTATTTCTTTCAGTACCTGTATTTTACTTTACTGTATGATTATATTTTCTAACCTGCTATGAACTGTTGAGATGTATTGTGCTCGCTCCTGTCCTGACTGGACCTATTGATAAAATTTTACAGATAGCCTGGAGGTTGCCTGCTAGCCTAGAGGAGGCACAGTACAGGTTGTATAGATAGCTAGGGTTTTGCTTATAGCTTATTTTCAGTTGTCTTGACTTGTATTTATGGATTACTGTATTTGAGCTTTGAGATGTACTTCTGGGTTGTGTATCTTAGACACTTAGACTTCTATCTGCTGTATCTCTTTTGGATTTCATGGTTTATCTATCTTACATTATGCTCTACCTTAGATGTGATTGAGTTTACATTCTGCTATGTCACCCCCATTCGGGGAGTATAAACTGCTTAGCCTTATACTGTTAGATGCATGAGACCTAGGACAGCGTTCTACCGCCGATACTGCGGCGTAGGCTGGACGTACCCACGTCTCGTGCCCTTACTCTAGGGTGCGGGTCATGACAGCTACCCTCATGCGGCTGTGGCTCACGGTTATGACATGTGGGAGAAGATCAGTTTCCCCGTAATGATGGTTAGATACGTGGCATTAAATCAATCAAGATTTATCAACAAATCCCAGCAACCAGATTTAGTGCAATCATCATAATTATCCGAATTAAAGCAGATTTATTGCAATCACGCGGATTAAACACGTGGCAGGAGATCCGAGCTTCCAAAAATTCATGACAATCGACATTAATTGCCCATACGGATTTTACACAATCAGTATTAATTGTCTAGATTTGTTGCAATCAAGATTAGTGGTCCAGATTAATTGCCAACAAAATAGGATCAAGGAAAATGGCAATTAAATCCCCAAACCGCCGACTTTTTTAGGGAAATCATTACAAACCCTAATGATCACACCCTACTCCTATAAATAGCAAGGTGCCATTCCCTTGCAAACCTCCCGGCTGGATACACAGAGAGACAAAGGCACGCACAGAAAAGTCTCCCCACACATTCCGAGAGCATTTCTTCATCAGAGCCAAGGCTACGTCCGATCGTCCAAGGAGTAAGGCAGAGCTGCCGTCGCTTTCCCGAGCCTCTACTGTCACCCCCCCAGAATCAAAACTAAATAATTATACTTAGATTGCTGTACCTAGGTTTTTATTCCTAGGCTTTCTTTGTATGAGCGAGTTTGTATTATGAAGTAAAAGTCCAGTCCTCCCATAAAACTGTTCTGTTCTTTTATAATCAATAGCAAACAAGGATACCATGGACCTCAAAGCATAACATTCCCCGAATGTCAGAGGCCAGCAGGATCAGTAATAGGAAAGTGCATAAGGATCCATACATTAAGGAACTGTTCTTCCCACCCAATGCCTAACAGAGTCACATCCATGACTCGTGTACCTCTACTAACTGCTAAGTCTCCTAGCATGCCTCTATTAACAGTTAGCCCTAACACATGCACATGGGGGATCAGCCCACACACAAGGACCTCTACATGCTACTCATCTCACACATCCTCGTGGTACAACTGTGTCAAGGTATATGCGATACCCTACATACGGTAGTCCCTTAAATCTTGGTTCATATGCAATCAAAGGATAATAACAAAGTACACTAGTAATCACTGAGCAGGTAGTAAATCAAGAATTGCAAGAAGTGGAATTAATGAACAGTGATATGTAATAAATACAGACTAAATATAAACAGTTTAATTGCAAGGTATCTTGCCTGGGGTGTCGCCTGGTGTGGTGCGATGGTCTGTCAAGTCCGTTTTGTCCAAAAGCCACGTTCGATGAAAAGGAATCCAAATTTTATGAGACAATAGAAACGTACATTTAGTCGGGTTCAATGGTAATAAATCGAGAAGAATTTGAGGAAGTTGTACGATTTTTTTGAAATTATATATTTATAACAGTTGAAACAACAAAATAGTTTTTAGGAAATTGTTTTATCATTTTGAAACTATATATATATATATATATATATATATATATATATATATATATATATATATATATATATTTAAAGAAGGTATTTGTTAATCAACTTTTAAACCTTATTAGAAAAATATATATATAAACCAAAAATCATATCTTAAAATCCAAGATACACTAGGCCTAATATAGCTTATTAAAATGTACATGTATATTTTAAAAAAAAACATCATTATATTTTTAATCGATATCCTAATGGAAGGAAAGTCATTAAAACTTTAAAGCCCAATATTTATGAACGAATTAATTTTTATTTATCATAATATCTTAATCCAGGGCTATTGAGTCTGGTCGAAATAATTCTCAAGAATGTTAACTATTTAAATAAAATTAAAATAATAGCAATAATGTTAATAATAATAATATTAACAATAAAATACTAAACTACAAAAGTACTTATCTGTATACAGTACATATTACGTAATAAATACTGTACACGTACATTTGAAATCCAATTTAATATTTACTACTACCATATATCGAGATTCACAAAGGCTCCAGACTTTAGTAAAAGAAAGAACAAAATACTGGAAGGGAAAGAGAGAGTGAAACAAAGAACAAATACTAAAAAAAGACTTTAGTAACAGTAAAAAGAAAGAACAAAATACTAAAAGAAAACGTATCTGCATTTAACCCCTATCTCGAGATTCACAAAGGCTCCAGACTTTAGTATTTAGAAGGGAAAGAGAAAGTGATAAGTAGAGAGAGAGAGTAGAGAAAAGAAAAGGCTCACCAGAAGCTCAAGTTCAGCGCGTTGCCGAGGCGGTGGTCGGCGCTGCTGAGGCGATGGGCGGCGCTGCCGTTCCAAGACACGAGGAGGTCGATGTGAGAGGAGAGAGGGGGCACGGTGGATTGGTCCTCACCGGAGAGGAAGACACGGCGGTACGGTCGCGGAGGAAGTGAGCAGCGGAGGGGCGCCGATTGGGGAAGGAGGCTGGGTGCGGGCGGTCGGGTGCGACTCCCGCGGAGGTCCGGTGCTACCACGGTTGAAGTGAGCTGCTCCGGTCGATGGAGCTGAGGAAGCGAAAAGGAGGATTTATCGGCGGAATTGGGAGGAAGCGCGGGCGTTGGGGAACTCCGGCATGGCGGTGCGGATCCACGGCGGAGAGCACCGCAGCGGAGGCGACGGTTGTCGGACCTTGGCGAGGTGGCGAGGCCCAACGACGGCGCTCGGGGCGGAGGCGGTGGTGTCTCGTCAGTGACGGACGGCTCGACGCCCTTGGGTCGGAGCGGGTCGCTCGACCAGGGAGGACACCGCACGCTCGGGTACGGTACTCGGCCTGGAACGAGGCACAACGGTGGCGGTCGTGAGGGACGACGGAGGTTAGGGCTTCCATTGTTTTTCTTATTTGTTTGGTGTTTGGATGTGGCAGTAAAGGGTGGCTGAGGTTGAGAGGTTGGTCGCCGGGAATGTACCGGATTTGTGGTTGGTCGAGTGGCGGAGATGTCTGGATGGCGGTGGCGGTTGGTTTTATGGCGTGAAGGATTGGCAGATGGTGGTGATGTTGGTGATCTAGAGCAGGTGGTTATGGTGTTGGCTGCCGCGTTGGTGTTGTAGGGGTCGGGATGCTGATGACGACAAGGGTGGTGTGTGACGGATGGCTAATGACGTAGGAGGATGGATGGCAGACTTCGGGTATACGGCAAATGGCGGGTGATGATGACGGTTGCAGCTTCGACCGATGGTTAGGCGAGGAGGTTCGGACTTGTCGAACGCGGGATGGAGAACGATGTATTAGTACCATATAAAATTTAGTGGATTGGGAAAGAAGGACAACGACACGATACACGATGTGTTTAAGAAATCTGTGGTTTGTGGGTTTGAATTTATGGATGAGTACCTCTCCTTATATAGGAGGTGAGAATTTCCAGTTGGATAAGGACTTGCAATTGTTTAAACCCCAATGGATAATTCCATCTATCAATTTAAATTACTTTAATTCAATTCAAAATATCTCTCCAAATATAACTTGATAAGCTTATCTTTTAATTTAAAAACTATTTAGTAAAATCAATTTCGATTTAAGTCACCATAAACAAATTTAGAAATATTTTTTTATGACTTGTAAAAATAATATAATAATAATTTTGGAAATTAGCAATTAAAATTTATACATAAATTAGATTCATGTACTTGCATACAATTATTTATGCTATTATCATATTTAAACTCTAAAATAGATTTATTGTTTTGGAAAATTTCGATGAGGTCATTTTATAACTTTAGGCGATATAAAATATTTAGCATATATTATTTTGAAACTATATTTCTATAAAAAAAATATTTTCTAAAAATATGTACCTCGCACATATTCGCACTTGACGAGCAATACGTAATATTACGCGCGTGACGTACAATACGTTATCGAGACGTACAAATATAAGAAAAATATTCAGTACCAATTTATATAAAAGAAAATATAATAGAAATTTAGGGGTTTTACACGAGCTATTGTTAATGGGCCTGGATTGCGTGTTCGGGCTGAACATGGGATATCCAGATCTGTTAGGAGGCCTAACATAAATTTCTTCTCATGGTCCCTACCGTAGCCTATATATATCCTCTATTCTCTGGCCATCAGATTACTGATCAGAAATCTGAAGCTTTCTCTAAATCCGTGATTCATGTAAGGAGAGAAAGAGAGGGCTGCCAAGGAGAAGAAAAGGTTGGGAGATCGTCGCCCACACGACGTCCAACTCGAGGAAGGAATACGTGCAGAAGATCTTGAGATCGTCCGCTCGAGATTGCCAGGAATTACTTGTCTTCTTTTCGCCACAGGTATAATTCGTGAACCCTAGATTTCGCCTATGAAGGGTTAGAATACGTACTAAATCTGTTTAACTTTCTATCGATCAATATGCACACCAAAGTATGGGTCCTGGGAATCCCCAGCTCCATCAATTGGTATCAGAGCCACTTTGGATCTGCATATTGATTGATACGTCCATGTTGTCCAATAAAACCTGCGCTGTGTAATAGTCGGTATATGTAGATCTGCTCTAACTCGATTTTGAAGGCATCTTAGATCCAACTATTATGGTCCAATGTATATTTTTTATTGTGTTGTTTAAACCACGGACATGTCGTGGATGTTGTTGTTGTTGTTGTGGATGTAATTAAAATCACGAGGGTTGATCGTACTTATTATTTGAATTTTTCAATCTAGATTATGTGTGAACTCTTTCGGGAGGCATAGGATTGATGTAATTTTAATTTTTTTGATCAATCATGATGGCGGTGGTGGCTGTTTCTGACGCCAAACGAGATGCTGGTTTTAAGTAGTCCAGAGGCAGACAGATGATTTTCGATGAAGCAATCGACAGCCAAAACCTAAAAAAATATCGGGACGCTGCCCCGAACCCCGCGACCTGACCATGCACAGTGCCATATTTTGGATTCGGATAGTTGAGGACGAAGCAGGAAAGATGACCATAATAGTTGGATATTTTTCTCTTATTTGTTATCGTTTTACTTTTTCTGATTATGCATGTTTATTATTGTATGGATGTTTTTTTGAAAAACTAAGCCTACATTAATAATGGACAACATGGACATAATATCAACTAGTAGAAAAACTCTTATTGTTAAATAACTAAGAGGGAGAGGATATTTATTTAGTATAAATTCTATGGTCTCCATTACTGGTTTGTAGGTGATGTAATTATACTTGCGCGTTGGCTTTAGTGCCTTCCTCCATATCGGTTGAGTATAATTATGGATCACCAGTACAAACTTCCTTAGGGATAATTGTAAAAAGTTACCTAGTATGTTTTTACTTCTACATCTGAAGGAACTCATTACAAGGTAATGGACTTAGTATTAAGTAATGGTATATACTTAGATACAGATAATGGTATACTCCCCATCGGAGTCACTGATATTATTTGTATGACCAGAGCAAGACCAACATATTAATTTTATTTGTCATAAAGTTATGTTGACATGATAGTAAATTTAATAAGAAAAACCTACTTGAACAAAGTTGAATTTGTATATGTCCATACTATCATGGCATGCTAAATTCATGGTGTTCAAGGTGTTGGTGAATTTCTTATTATTGATTTGAGGGAATTAATATTTAATTAATTCAAAAAGTTTTTTTGCCTTGCATAATTTTATTTATGTGACTCTTAGGATTTAAAAAATGGGCTCTTTCAGTCCACTTATGGTGATTCTTAAAGAAAACAAACTTACTGGACCTAATTATATTGACTGGAAACGTAATTTAGACATTGTTCTAACTACTGAGGAGTACAAATTTGTACTTGTTGAGGAATGCTCACCTAAGCCTGATGCTAACTATGATGAAGAGGTCAAAGAGGCTTATAAAAAGTAGAAAAAGGCAGATGAGTTGACGCGGAGTTACATTCTGGCATCTATGTCAAATGTACTGCAACATCAGCATCAGACCATGGCCACATCTTATGACATGATGTATAACCTCAAGGAACTCTTTGGACATCAGAGTAGAGCAGCTAGGCAGTTTGCTATAAAATGTTTGATGAATACAAAAATGGCTGAGGGTACACCAGTAAGGGATCATGTTCTCAAGATGATGAGTCATCTGAATTAGATGGAGATCCTTGGAGCTAAAATCGATTGGGAATCCCAGGCCGATATCATTCTCGGGACTCTGCCTAAAAGTTTTGACAATTTTTGCCTTAATTACAACATGAACAAAAGGTTGTATAGTTTGACAGAACTTGCAAAAGAGCTACAGGATGCTGAATCTCTCTTTAGACAGAGTGGTCATGTTTTTTTATTTCTGAAAAGGCTTATACTTCTAAGCCAAAAGGCGATAAGAAGACTGATAACATTCAAAAACAGGCAAACTCAGCAAAGAAGGGCATGGGACCTCAAGGCGCAGTAAAAAAATAAAAAGGCAAATATTTCAAATACAAAGGGTCAGGACATTGGAAGACTGATTGTCCACTTCTCAGACAAGGAAACAAAGAAGGTATATCTCATTTACTAGTAGTTAAAACATGTTTAGCAGTGTTATCTATCGGCACCTGGTGTGTAGATAGAAGAGCCACTAATCATGTCTGCAATACATTACAGGGGTTCCAAGAAACCAGACGGCTCAGTGATGGAGAGATATGCTTGTTCATGGGTGATGCTACAAAAGTATCGGTCGTTGCATTAGGAGATGTTACTTTATCTTTTTGTAGAAATAAGTCTTTGACATTGAGAGATTGTCTTTATGCACCTTCACTTAGAAGGAATTTAGTTTCTGTTTATATGTTTGTTGAGGATAGATATTCAGTTTATTTTAATGACAATATTGTTATTAGAAAGAATAAACAGTTTATCTGTTCTGGTGCATTGGTTGATAATCTGTTTGTCATTAATCCTATTTCGCCCATAATGCAACTTATGGAAATGAATAATATGTCATCTAACTTAATTAAGAAAAAAGAACCTTCTTGTATGAACCAAACATATCTTTGGCACTTACGATTGGGGCATATTAACCTAAGAAGTATTTAAAGACTGGTTGAAGATGGACCTTTGAGTTCATTGGAAGTGGAGGCACTACCAGTCTATGAATCCTGCTTAGAAGGTAAAATGATCAAAAGGCCTTTTACGGCAAAGGGCTATAGGGCCAAAGATGTGTTGGAATTTGTTCATTCTGATTTGTGTGGACCCATGACTATCCAAGCTAGAGGTGGCTTTGAATATTTTGTCACATTTATTGACGATCATTCAAGGTATGGATACATTTATTTGATGCGCCGTAAGTCTGAGTGCTTTGAGAAATTCAAAGAGTATAAGGCTGAAACAGAGAAATGTCATAAAAAATGTATCAAGTCATTACGATCAGATCGTGGTAGCGAGTACCACTTTGGAGAGTTTAGGGATTATTTATCAGAGGCTGGGATTGCATCCCAATAGACTGCACCTGGAATGCCCCAGCAGAATAGTGTAGCCGAAAGAAGGAATAGAACCCTTATGGAGATGGTTAGATCAATGATGAGTTATTCGGATTTGCCAGATTCGTTTTGGGGATATGCCTTAGAGACTGCAGCTTATATTTTGAACTTGGTTCCTTCTAAGTCAGTACCTCTTATTACCACAGAGCTGTGGACTGGGCGTAAGCCTAGTCTGAAACATGTTCGCATTTGGGGTAGTCCAGCACATGTGCTGAATGGGAAAGCAGATAAGTTGGAATCTCGTATAGAAGTACGCTTGTTTGTAGGCTATCTAAGAGGAACGAAAGAATGTTTATTTTATAGACCTAAGGATCAGAAGGTCATTGTTAGCACCAATGCCCGATTCTTAGAGGAAGACTATGTGATGAACCATAAATCCACAAGTAGAGTTGTTCTAGAAGAACTGAGAGGTGAGACACCAAGTACTTCAGTACCAACAGTACAAGAGGATAAACCATAAATAACTACACAACGTGTCACAAATGTTACAACACAACCGATAGTGCCTCGTCGTAGTGGGAGGGTTGTGATACAACTTGATAGATATATGTTCTTAGGAGGGTCATCAGACTTCGTCCCTGAGGAATAAGATCATGATCCCTGTACCTACAATGATGCACTCCAAGATAAAGATAAAGAGTCCTAGCACAATGATATCTGAAATAGAATCTATGGATTCTAATCAGGTCTGGAAGCTTGTAGAACCACCCGTTGGTGTAAAAGCCATTGGATGCAAGTGGCTCTATAGGAGGAAAAGATGATCAGACGGTAAGGTTGAAACCTTTAAAGCTCGACTCGTAGCAAAAGGTTTTACTCAAAGAGAGGGTATCGATTATGAGGAAACCCTTTTTTCAGTAGTCGTGCTTAAGTCTATCCAGATTCTTTTATCTATTTTAGCTCATCTCGATTATAAGTTTTGGCAAATGGATGTCAAGACAGCTTTCCTTAATAGAAGGCTTGAGGAAGACATCTTTATGAAGAAACTAGATGGATTCATTGAAAGGGCTAAGTACTCTTGTTTGTAAGCTCAAGAAGTCCACTTATGGACTTAAACAAGCTTCCAGATCTTGGAACATATGTTTTGATCAGGTGATAAAATCCTATGGATTTGATCAATGTTAGGATGAATCATGTGTATACAGAAAGTGTGACGAAAACTTGGTAGTGTTTCTAGTACTTTATGTGGATGACATCTTGCTCATTGGAAATAATGTGAAGGTGTTATCTGATGTAAGGGTATGATTATCCAAACAATTTGATATGAAGGTCTTGGGAGAAGTAGGTCACATCCTTCGGATCAAAGTTCTACGAGATCACAAGAAAAGGATGTTGGGCTTATCCTAAGCTTTCTATATCGATACTGTACTAACTCGTTTTAGTATGCAAAATTCTAAAAAAGGTTTCTTACCTTTTAGACATGGAATTGCTCGATCAAAGGAGCAGTGTCCGAGGACACCTAAAGAGATAGAGAACATAAAGGCAGTTCCTTATGCTTCAGCAATAGGAAGCTTAATATATGCAATGCTATGTACGAGACCAGACATCTGCTTTGTTGTAGCCATGGTCAGCAGATATCAGTCTAACCCAGGACAAGAGCACTGGACTGCCGTAAAGCGTATTTTGAAGTACCTAAAAAGGACTAAAGAGTATATGCTAGTTTACCAGGCAGATAGTTTAGTTCCCTTGGGGTATACAGACTCAGATTTTCAGTCAGATAGGGATTCCAGGAAATCTACCTCAGGTTATGTGTTTACTTTGGAAGATAGAGCCATTGGGTGGAGCAGTATCAAGGAAAAATATATTACTGATTCCACCATGGAAACCGAGTATGTGGCAGCCCCTGAGGCAGCTAAAGAAGCGGTGTACATTAATTTGACACATAAAAGAGTAAGATTCATTATGGATCAACAACCTCTATGAATTAGGTAATGACATTGTATGTACGATGGGCTGTTGATTACAAATGGAATCCATATCCCGATACATCGGGTTGATGATGTCCCCTTAAGGAGCTCATAAGAATTGTTATTTAAAATTTGCAGGTGGATTATATCCGACATGACAAATAATATTAAGCGGTACTACATAAGGATAAAAGATGTCGAATCAATATAGTTGTCAGTAACTTAATTTGATCGACGGACATACGATATCTTGACATGCGGAGCCAAACGAGCTTATAATAAAAGGAGCCCACAAACATAATTTGGGATTAGGGAGGTAGTGCAACAATAGCTTATTAGTGGACCGAGCTATTGTTAATGGGCATGGATTGTGTGCTCGGGGTGAACACGGGATATCCAGATCCGTTAGGAGGCCTAACCCTAATTTCTTCTCATGGTCCCTGCCGTAGCCTATATATATCCTCTATTCTCTGGCCGCCAGATTACTGATCAGAAATCTGAAGCTTTCTCAAAATTCCTGATTCACGTAAGGAGAGAAAGAGAGGGCGGCTAAGGAGAAAAAAAAGTTGGGAGATCGTCGCCCACACGGCATCAACTCGAGGAAGGAATACGTACAAAAGATCTTGGGGTCGTCCGCTCGAGATTGCCAGGAATTACTTTTCTTTCCGCTGCAGGTATAATTCGTGAACCCTAGTTTCTGCCTATGAAGGGTTAGAACACGTATTAAATCTGTTTAACTTTCTATCGATCAATACGCACACCAAAGTAAGGGTCCTGGGAATCCACAGTTCCATCATGTGTCACAGGACAGTTTTTACGGTTAAATTTAATCTCAGTTTTCAGTACAAAACCAATCCTATTTTCAGGTTTCAATTTTAAAACACAAAGTGAAATCCCAAACAAACTCATCACATAAATCTCAGTTTTCCATTCAAAACCCCATTTTCAGTTCACTGTATCAAGTATCAATCTTAGGTAAATGTAAGTTTTAGTTCACTGTATCAAGTATCAATCTCAGGTAAATGTAAGTTTCAGTCTCAAGTAATGTATCAGTCCTAGGTCAATATATTAAGCAAACTCATGTATTCATCAATCAAACTCAGGTTAAATTAACATTCAAGTTATCAATTCATTATTATGTATCACCATTCGAACACAGGTGAATCATATAGGTTCACAGTATGATTATTCAGTCATTGAGAAATCTAAGGTTTAACATTTTTCAGTAAAATCTCAGTTAACAGTCAACATATATGCATCATGTATATATCCATACTAAAACTGGAAATTCCCAAAGATACACAACTGTGATATTCATGTACAGTATGTATATAACATACAAAATTATATATATTAACAAAATCAAATAGATTTAAATATCAGAAAACCTAAATATACACTCAGTATCAGAGTTTCTGAAAACCGACACAACAACCTAAATTCGTATTCGAAAATCCATTTAAATGCAAAATAAATTTTGCCAATATGATGTACAGATGTATGCGTGTCAAGGGGGGTTGATTCCGTGTCCAAAACAGTGGACACGAAGTGTCAAATAACATTCGAACACAGAAACTGGACACTGGTCAAAACTGTCTCGTACAGCGAGGACATGGGCTCGCGAACACGACATAGTGTCCCAGTGTCCTCGTGCTCATACATACGTGTTTGCCAGGGATAGGGCTACGTGGACGACAGCCTGTAATAGGTCCAAGTGTCGTCGTGTCCAAGAACTAAACCTGTTTCAGAGACAAATTCGAATAGTGCACAGTGACAGAAAAAATTAGTACGGGTCAGATCCCGTGTCCGCTAAGACACGAGAGTGTCTCAAACTCGGGGAGTGGTCTGTCAGAGGTTTCCCCCACCTCTGTGTCAAGTGTCACGTATCCACGTGGCATGTCGTTTCCGCAAACAGGGTCAGGTAGCAAGGCAACCGTACGATGGGTCGTGTTGCGTGTCCGTGGCCATTTTAGACACGGACACGACACAAAAATTGGCTTAGTCCTCAAGAAAAATGATACATACATATACATGTACAATTTTGTAAAATTAGTTTTTGAAAATAGCAATAAAAACTTTATTGAGGCATTTCGTCGAACACCTAAGCACACACACTGATACGTGTCCGATACGGATACCAAATCAACAGAAATTTTCACCAAACTCACCCTACAGCTAGGGGACACCTAGATGGATGCATCTATGGAAAGAAATTAGGATTTATAGGTGTTTGAAGGGATTACCTATAAAGAGCCAATCTCAATGAAAAAGCCCCAAATTTTGAAGTCCCCTTCCACAAGCAATGTCCAAATGAGCTCCCCTCCTTGCAAACTAGCGTCCTTCAATCTCTATTCCAGATTAAGAACCAATTACAAAAGATTGGGATCAATTTGGTGGAGGAATGGTGAGGAATGATGAAAGGTAAAAGAAATTAGGGTTTCCTACAGGAGAATTTCTAAACGAGGCAAGTAGTCATGAAGACAGACTTTATAGGAAAAAATTAGGACATAAGTGGCTGTGGTGGCTGACCAAATAAAGAGCTAGGGTTAGGGTTTCATATGAATGTGCTTTGGGCCAAGATCATTAGCTAGCTAGCTCAACCCCTTAGCCATAAGTCCAAATGCAAAACTCTCCCAATCCTCTCATGAAACCTAGCCACACTCAAGTCAACTAAGACCAACTTAAGTTAGATTAGGGTCCCACACCATGCTAACTATGTCACCAAAGTCAAAGTAAAACTCTAGGCTACTCTCTAAAGTCACAACTAGCAAAAGTCAAAATCACAACACCAATGCAATAAATAATTCACAAAAATCAAAATAACCAAAATGCCCTTGGGCAAAAATGTAGAAATAAATCACCCTAATTACATGGTTAGGTTCCCATGGTCATGGTTATTCTCTAGGTCAAGTAGTATCTAGGGTTTCACTAACAAAATCCCAAATGCACAAATCACCAATTCAAATAGTTTTAAAAGAATTAAAAATTACCAAAAATTATAACATTATTTAAATCTCAATATTAAAAGACTAAAATTACAAAAGTCCAAAATTACCCTCATTCAAAAAAGTGGGTGCTACAAGTCTACCCTCCTTAGAAGAATTTTGTCCTCGAAATTAAGATGGCCGTACTCTTTCTAGGTCAAACCCCAAATCAATCAAAGTCTCTAATCATACAATCCTATAATCATATGCGTCTGTCCAAAATTATGTGACTCAGAATCTTCGTCATACTAGTAAGAAAGGCTACGATAATCATAGAGTCCCCAACTAAGGTACATACATCTAGAATCATGGTATTTAAAATTTTTACATTGCTGCATGCTTGGTCGCGAAAACCTTAAATTCCCAAACCCGAGAAATACGTCCAAAATTAGACTATATGTCCACACTATGCTTAGCTAATATGACCATAGAAAATTCTAAATTCTATAACTATGACGACCTAGCCTACGACTTATATTAGAAAAAATAAAAATCAAATCAAAATACTAAGAATCAAATTTATCGACGAACAAGGAGGTAGACAAAACTGTCGAAATTGAATTTCAAGATAGTTATTATAAGGCAAAAGTGGAAATGGAATCAAGAAGAACAGAACTTGCAAGTATCCTTTATACTACTTGTGTATCCTCAATTGTCATGGCAAAAGCTCGCCTCTATTGGCCTCCTCCTCTGGCCTGGTGCTGATGCTAGACAAACCTCTACTGCTGAGTCTGCAGTGGTGGTCCCCTATGTTGTCCTGTCGGAGCCACAGCTCCTACTGCTGCCTGAGTCAATGTTGTTTGGTTCATGGGACACTCCGTACACTGATGCTCTGCTGAACCACAAAGTAAACACCTGCCTAGTCTCTTCCTGCAGTCATTCCATCCATGACCCACTTTTTGCAGAAAGTACAACTAATGGGCTGCTGCCTGGGTGCCTATTGGTAATGTGTATGTCCCTGTAACTGAAACTGCTATTGAAGAGGCCTATGTTGCTGCTCCTGAATCTATACGTGAGTCCTCTTGGCCTGGCCTCCGCTGTTGTTGGCTCCATAAGCGTCCCGTCCACTCTTGAGCTTCAGCTCAAGATCATTCTCTGCTGCTAGGGCACCCACCAGAATCTCCTCAAAAGTGGCACTCCGGTCAGTCTTGGTCAAGGACTTGACCTCCTTGACTAACCCCTTCCGGAACCTCCGGGCCTTCGCTGTCTTACTGAGTTCCTCAACAAATCAGCCCAGATGGCAGAACTCCCTAACATACTCCTCGACAGTCTGACTGCCCTGAACTAAGCTCTCAAACTCCGTCTCTAGGGCACCAAGAGTCGTGTCAGGGAAAAACTTCTTCTTGAACATCTTCTTGAAGGCTACCCAAGTCTCTCCCTCTGTACCGACCCTCGGGTCTGTCTGGTACCATGTGCGAGCCAGGTCCTACATCTGACTACCTGCCGCCTCAATCTGCAATCGAGCTGGAATCTCCGCCAGCCGGAAGATCTCCTCGATGTGTTCTATCCAGTCATCCACATACAGAATCCCCTATGTGCCACAGAAGTCCCACGGACTCATCTTCTGGAACTCCTGGATCCCTGGTGTCTTTGGCTGGTACTACTGTATCTGGCCTGCATGGGGCTGTGTAATGACTCTCCCCACCATCGTTAGGGCAAGCTGATGGGCATTCTCTATGCCCTGCTAAAAATGAGCGGACTGCTGCTGCTGGGCCTCCACCATCCTCTGAAAAAAGGTGAACAATTATGCTGTATCAATCGATCGTGAAGGCGGCTGCTGCTGGAAGAAATTAGGAATGACGGGGGAAGGCCTCGGAACTGGCGGAGGTGTACCCCCGAATGCGACTGAAACTCCAACATGAGAAGGTACCACGAGAGCTTCCTGACCGGGCTGAGACGGATGAGAGGTGGCAGACCTCTCAGTAGTATCCCTCTGGCCGGAGCGATGGGATCGTGTCTGCACCATCCTGGAAACATATCAAACAAGAAGGCATTTACTGAGAATGAATCGATAACGTCAAAGGAAGACAGTTTATTTCAAAGGAAGGCAATAAAGCCGCAAGAATTTTAGATGACATAATCAGATAAGAGTTTTTCTAGGTGTGATTGAGTACCTTCAAAACTATATCCTATATCCTACTGCAGGCTGTAGTGATACTCTAGATCGAATACCACTACATAACTCGACCTGCATGGGCCACCACCAAAAATGTGTCAAGACCCGCACCCAGTGTAGGGGCACGAGAAGAGAGTACGTCCAGCATACGTCGCAGTGTCAGTGGTAGAACGTTGTCCTAGGTCACATACATCTAACAATTATAAGGTACCTATACAGTATATACACTCCAAACGGAGGACAATACGGAAATATACAGCTCAATCTCAACTAAGGTAGAAGTACGATAAGATAGATAGATAGATAGATAATGAAAATCATCAAATAAAATACAAATAGGAGAATAAGTCTAAGTGTCTATGATAACATCTCCAAAAAAAATCTAGAATAACAATAAGATCCCAAATATAACATAAATGTATCCAAATGAGACAAGACATCAAAATAAGATAGAAGTCTAAGCTAACTAGCCTAAACTACAGGGGTGACAACCTCTACTGCTGATGGATCCTGTTGAAGGTCCAAGTCGTAGGTGTCATCTATGGCACCTCCATAATAGGTAGGGCAAAGGTCCTCGTCATCCTCTGTAATATTTTTAACAGGTCCAGTCAGGATAGGAACAAGCACATAATATCAACAGTTCATATCAAGACAGGAATATAAAGCATGCAATAGAGTAAAATACATGAAATGCTGAAAGAAAGTATATGTAGTAAAAAAGAGATAACTGTAATATAAATAGATACTATCTGTAGAGAAATATCAGCGACTAGTAATGTAGAGTAAATGATAGACATATGAACGGCTTAAATTTGCACATGATTACAATAAAGAGATTGTACAATGACTACTTTGGAATTGTTCACATGACTGCTTCTACTCCCCTGTACCCCAATCAATACACAAGGATCCAGAGAAGTTATGTTATTGTACAATATTTTACATGAGGGCCCATAAATGGGTGCATATGAAGGTATACATGAGGGCTCTATGAATATGAGAGTACATGAATCACAAGAGTATACATGAATAGTGAAATAACAGGAGTACATGATGAAAGTGAAACGCACATGACATGATGTACCCGGTGCTTCCGAAAGGGATAACATCTAAATGTAAAGATCCATATAGTACTAATCCATGTTAACAATGTGACAACATCAAGTAAAGTAATCTAGAGCAAGAATATAAATCCTAACAAGTATGAAATGATCAGAGAATGTACTCGTCTGATATCCTAAGTATCTAGTAAGTGTAGATGTCCAGACAGTGTAGATGAGTCCGATTTAGAGCAACACAGGTCACAACATATCCAGAATGATAATACTGAAGATTACAATGCATTATATATGAATTCTAGGTCATTCTAGACTATAGTCAACTCTTGGTCAACTCTAGTCAACTACACTAGTCAAACTAGGTCAACTAAGCCATACTAGGTCCAATCCTAGTCTAACAAGTCTCACTAAGCCTAACCAAGCCTAGGCTAGCACTCAAACACAATACCAAGCAAAAATGAACCATACAAGTCTATATACTATACATAAATACATGTATACATACATGTATACATACCTACATTACATGTATTCTTACATTACATTTACATATTATATATATTACATTATTCATGCGTTCATGTATTACATTATATACATGTATTCATATCAAATATGTATACTTTACATTATTCATTGCATTACATTATATCCATCTATCTATACTCATCACATTCATTCATTCATGCATTCATTATTTATATTAAGAGAAAAGTGTGTGTGAGAGCATGATAAATTGTGTCACATGGTAGTTGTGATAGGGTGTGTGTGTGTAAAGTGATATGGTGTGTGTGTACAGTTGTGTGGACAGTGATATGGTGTGTGTGTACAGTTGTGTGGATAGTGATATGGTGTGTGTGTGTAGACAGTAAGTAAGAGTGTGTGTGTGCTTGTGACAGGCAACAACGAGTAATATTGAGGGGTGTATGTGTATGTGTTTCAGGTAAATGTGTGTGTGTTAAGGGTGTGACAGTGAGAGTGAAAGAGTGAGAGGGTGTGTGTGTGTGAGTGAAACAAGTGTGTGTCACATAGGTTAAGGTTCAATTTAATCTCAGTTTTCAGTACAAAACCAATCCTATTCTCAGGTTTCAATTTCAAAACACAAAGTGAAATCCCAAACCTACTCATCACATAAATCTCAGTTTTCCATTCAAAACCCTATTTTCAGTTCACTGTATCAAGTATCAATCTCAGGTAAATGTAAGTTTCAGTTCACTGTATCAAGTATCAAGTATCAATCTTAAGTAAATGTAAGTTTCAGTCTCAGGTAATGTATCCGTCCTAGGTTCATACATTAAGCAAACTCATGTATTCATCAATCAAACTCAGGTTAAATTAATATTCAAGTTATCAATTCATAATTATGTATCACCATTCGAACACAGGTGAATCATATAGGTTCATAGTATGATTATTGAGTCATTGAGAAATCTAAGGTTTAACATTTTCTAATGAAATCTCAGTTAACAGTCAACATATATGCATCATGTATATATCCACACTAAAACAAGAAATTCCTAAACATATACAACTGTGATACTTATGTACAGTATTTATATAACAGTGGACACGAAGTGTCAAATAGCATTCGAACACAGAAACAGGACACTGGTCGAACACTGTCTCGTACAGCGAGGACACGGCCTCGTGGATATGACACAGTGTCCCAGTGTTATCGTGCTTTTGTATACATGTTCGCCAGGGATAGGGCTATGTGGTCGACAGCCTGTAATAGGTCCAAGTGTCACCCTGTCCAAAAATTGAACCCTTGTTAAAGCCAAATTCGAACAGTACATAGTGACAGGCAAAATCAGTACGGGTTAGATCCCGTGTCCGATACGACACAAGAGTGTCTCAAACTCGGGGAGTGGTCTGTCAAAGGTTTCCTCTACCTCTGTGTCAAGTGTCACGTGTCCACGTGGCGTGTTATTTCCGTAAACAGGGTCGGGTAGCAGGACAACCGTACGGGGACTCGTGCTGCGTGTCCGTGGCCAAAATTACCATCATTTCGAAAAGTGGTTGCTACAAGTCTACCTTCCTTGGAAGAATTTCGTCCTTAAAATTAAGATGGCTGTACTGTTTCCATGTCAAACCCCCAATCAATCAAAGTCTCTAATCATACAATCCTATAATCATATGTGTCTGCCCAAAATTATGAGACTCAGAATCTTCGTCATACTAGTAAGCAAGGCTACGATATTCATAGAGTCCCCAACTAAGGCACATACCTCTAGAATCATGGTATTTAAAATTTTTGCTTGTCGCATGCTTGGTCGTAAAAACCTTAAATTTTCACACCCGAGAAATACATCCAAAATCAGACTATATGTCCTCATTATGCTAGCTAATATGACTATAGAAAATTCTAAATTCTATAACTGAGGCGATCTAGCCCATAGGACTTATATTGACAAAAAAACAAAATCAAATCAACATAGAATACTATGAATCAAATTTATCGACAAATAAGGATGTAGACAAAACTGTCGGAATTGAATTTCAAGATTGTTATTATAAGGCAAAAGTGGGAATGGAATCGAAAAGAACAAAACCTGCAAGTATCACTCCTACTGCCTGTGCATCCTCAATTGTCATGGCAAAAGCTCGCCCCTGCTGGCCTCCTCCTCTGGCTTGCTACTAATGTTAGACAAACCTCTTCTGTTGAGTCTGCAATGGTGGTCCCCTCTGTTGTCCTGTCGGAGGCCCAGCTCCTGCTGTTGCCTGAGTTAATGGTGTCTGGTTCTTGGGACACTCCCTATACTGATGCTCTACTGAACCAAAAAGTAAACACCTGCCTAGTCTCTTCCTGCAGTCATTCCATCTATGACCTGGCTTCTTGCAGAAAGTACAACTAATGGGTTGCTACCTGGGTTCATGTTAGTAAAGTGTAGGTCCCTGGCCCTGAAACTGCTACTGAACAGGCCTCTGCTGCTGCTGAATCTGTACGTAAGGCCTCTTGGCCTAGCCTCCGCTGCTGCTGGCTCCATGAGTGTTTCGTCCCCTTTTGAGCTTCAGCTCAAGATCATCCTCTGCTACTAGGTCTCCCACCAGAATCTCCTCAAAAGTGGCACTCCGGTCCATCTTGGTCAAGGACTTAACTTCCTTGACTAACCCCTTCCGTAACCTTCGGGCCTTCGCTGTCTCACTGAGTTCCTCAACAAATCTGCCCAGACGGTAGAACTCTCTAGCGTACTCCTCAACAGGCTGACTGTCCAGAACTAAGCTCTCAAACTGCGATTCCAGTGCGCCAAGAGCTGGGTCAGGGAAAACTTTTCTTTGAACATCTTATTGAAGGCTGCCCAAGTTTGTCGCTCTGTACCGACCCTCGGGTCCGTCTGCTACCAAGTGCGAGCCAGGTCCTACATCTGATTACCTGCCGCCTTAATCTGCAGTCGAGCTGGAATATTCGCCAGCCGAAAGATCTCCTCGATGTGCTCTATCCAGTCATCCGCATACAGAATCCCCTCATTGTCGCGAAAGTCCTGCGGACGCATCTTCTGGAACTCCTGGATCCCTGGTGTCTTCGGCTGATAATGCTGTATCTAGCTTGCCTAGGGCTGTGCAATGACTCTCTCCTCCGTCGTCAGGGCAAGCTGATGGGCATTCTCTATGCCCTGCTGAAAATAAGCGAACTGTTACTGCTGGGCCTCCACCATCATCTGAAAGAAGGCGAACTACTGCGCTGCGTCAATCGATCCCGAAGGCGGCTACTGCTGGAAGAAATCAGGAATGATGGGAGAAGGCCTCGGAACAGGCGGAGGGACACCCCCGAATGCGGAAGAAACTCCAACATGAGAAGGTACCCCGGGAGCTGCCTGACCGGGATGAGCCGGATGAGAGGTGGCAGACCTCTCATTAGTATCCCTCTGGCCGAAGCAATGGTATCGTGTCTGTACCATCCTGGAGACAGATCAAACAAGAAGGCATTTACTGAGAATGAATCGATAATGTCAAAGGAGGACAGGTAATCAAGATTGCATCGCAGTGCAATATAATCTTGGCAGGTCAAGTGGAACCGCGCTTATCACGCTATCCGACGGACAAGACAGGTCAAGTAGCAAGGTGACTAATCTAGTCAAGAGTCTACCTAGCAGATACTTGAATCAGGTAAACTATACTACGATCAGGAATTCTGAAAAATTTTGGCAGAGTCTTCTTTGTATTCTAGACAGGAGCTCCTAGTAAATTGGGAATAAATCGACTCGGTGCAACCCGTCGTAGAATCGCAGACCGAGAACACTAAATCTCGATTTCCAACAGCACTACAATGCGTACTGGAAACCAAACCGTAGCCGAGAACACTAAGTCTCGGCCTCCAGTAGCAATACGATGCGTACTGGGCGCCAAACTAATACATAAAACAAAACCGCCATGCACGGCGCATCATAGACCCACAGTCATTTCCAATCCACAAGCATGGTCATAGAAACAGTTAGCCAAGTCGTTACCCGACCGCGAGTCGGACATGGGGCATATGGGGATAATCCATACAAGTGCGTGCTCGTATCCTCGGAGGTGTGGATGACCCATCCGAGTTGTCTGATATGGTCATAACCTGGTATCGAACCAAGCTATCCTAGGTTATCATCATGGTTATACAATTACAAATAATTAAATACAATTAAATCCAGGATGAGGGCAAGAACTGTCGATGAGCAAGGGATACTAGCCTAGAGGGCTCGACTAGGTAAGTAAGTCTTCGGCGATCAAGGAATTTATCCAAGCTAGCACGTCCATCAAGGTCCTCAGAACATACAATAAACAATCATTAGCATTAAATAATAAATTGATAAAATAATCACAATAGATGACAGGAGGCCAAACAGCGTTGATCCTGCAAGCAGTACAGCGATATGGTACAAAAAATGCAGCACACACGTCGACATAGACATGCAAAATGAGACATGCACGTATATCGAGACGAGTACGAGAATCGAGATAACACGAATATAGAGACGATCAGAGAAACAGAGACGTGCTTGTAAATCGAGATGTGCACGTAGATCAAGGAATTTATCAGCATGGTGCACGAATAAACGTGGCATGCAAATCAAGGCATACACACAAATCGGGATGGTACATGCTCTAAGGTGGCACGCAAACCAATGCGGCATGCAAATCGATGCATGCCCGTAAAACGGTACGATGCAGATCATGAGATAGGCACATAGGTTGAGGTACAAAAACTAAGGTTGTACGCAAACCAAGATGGCACGTTACCCAAGACAGCACGGGGCTCAAGGCATCCCGCTTCCCAAGGAAGCACGCACACCGAGGCAACACAAGTCAAAATGGACACGTACACCGAGGTGCACGCATCCCAAAAGGCACATGGAAGAGAGTGCACTGATCAACGCAGCACGCTACACGAGGTAGTGTGTAGCCTAAGACACACGCAGAACAAAGACAGCAGGGAGCTCAAGGCTGCACGCTGCTCGAGCAGCATGGGGCACAAGGGCGTCCCACCGCTCGTGGCTAGCACAGCGCTCGCAGCGTAGGCACTGGCCACCAAAAAAAGAAGGAGGGAGGGGCGGAGGGGCGCTGGTCGCCGTCGAGGAGATCCGCCAGGTCCAGGCTACTCGCCAGCGACTGAGGAGATGGAGAGAGAAGGAAGAATGTGGTGGTACTGGTGGCCATGTACAGCTGTCAGGGAGGAGACGACGGCTCTGGCGGTGAGGGTGGCCGTAGTGGAGACGATGATGAAGGTGCTAGTGGTGGCGGTGGCACCAGCCGAGATGGAAGTGGTCGGAGGAGAAAGGGAGAAGTGGCGGTGGTAGTTGAAAATGATGATGGTGGGGGCGGTGCTAGTCATGGCGGCCGACGAAGATGGTGGTGGTCGTGAGGGTGATAGTGAAGGCGGTGGCACCGATGGAGAAGGCCTGGAAAAAGAGAGGGAGGTCAAGAGTGAGAAGAGGAATGAGATAAAAGAGAGAGGGAGCGACTCTTCCAAAGGGTGAATGGGCTCCATCGGATGAGAGAGAGTGAAGAGAGTGAGGAAGAGTGAGAGATGAGAGGGAGTTGGGGGGTTTCTCCAGCGGAGGGGGGAAGGGGAGAGAGTGAGTGAGAAAGAGAAAGAGAGATTTGGGATGGCGGCTGAGAGATGAGGGTTGATGTTAGGGTTAGGTTTTGGGAGGGTAGTTATAAAAATAATGATAATAATAACAATGGTGCTAACAATAACAATACCAATAACAGGAATAATCCTAAAATAAAAATTACAAATTCCAGCAAAGTAAAAAAAATCTAAAATTTAAATAACAGTTTTAAACAAGTACAAAATTTAAAAATCTACTCAAAATACAAAATACAGTCATACACCTATTTTCAAAATAGGGATTTGACATCCTACCTACCTTACAAAATTTTTGCCCTCGAAATGTCAAAATAGATTAAAATAGGATTATAAAAAATAGTATATACATATCATGAAAACTCTACCCACCTTACAGAAATCAAGTAATACAAATAGAAATGAACAAAATCTCAATCTAAAAACATCAAGGAGAACAATATCTAGCTACACAAATCAACTTTTAAGTCAATCCAGAACGTCGAAA
Source organism: Iris pallida (assembly GCA_029216955.1). NCBI lineage: Eukaryota > Viridiplantae > Streptophyta > Magnoliopsida > Asparagales > Iridaceae > Iris > Iris pallida. Next base: position 16,486,269 of record JANAVB010036019.1, read on the forward strand.
GAACTTCAAAAATCAAAATCTCACATGCACAAAATAACTCGTGAATCAAAACAAGTACAAAATATAAAAAACCATATCAAAAAACCTGAAATTTTGAATGCATAAAAATCTATAAAATCATAAAATACATGATATTTGTCTCAAACCGACAATAGTAGTTTCCTCATATCTGATTGTAATGTGCGTCACGGTCATTCTCTACCACCCCATCCGGAATGGCTGAAAAAGATTCACCATGGCACTATAATCGAGCGGCTGCAACTTCCGTTACCACGCCATCAAGGTATACTAGGGTCACCTGGTCACTCTTGACAAATACCCAAAACAGATCAAATCCATAACCCAATTGTCCAAGTCACTAAAATCAGAAAACATCTAACAATATAACAAGTCACTTCCAGAAAATAATCAAAATCCAAAATCCAGGTCAATTATAATATGCATCCAAAAACACCTTCAATAATAACACGATGTAGTTTTCTAGGAAAATACTCCAAATCCACATGTCCGAACATAATATATAGAAAGTACATCTGTAGTCAAAATAATATCTGAAACAGATAATCATGAGTATGGAACTGTCCAGAATCAAAATAACTGAATTGATACAAGAATATTCTCTGGATATTCAATAAATGTTAAAATATCCAATCTCGGAGTCATGATGAAATCATCCTTTAACAATAATCAATCCAACGCTCAAAGAGGACGATAATAATACTAAGTCAACACGAAGTCAATATACGAAGGAGATAACAGAAAAATCAACCAAGGCAAAACACCGGTAGAGAGTACAGAACCCAAGATAGATAACGAGTAACCTAATGATAAGACAAGACAAAGTCTTATCTCACAAGTGATCAACATGGCCAACAACAGGACCATGTCTCTCAAAACAATGAATAATAGGTAGATAATAACGAATAAGACAGGACAAAGTAAAATAGGTCTAGGTAGAGATAGGGACTAGTTCACTAGTTCAAGGGAGCGAAGGACAAGTGCAACAAGTTGGATCACTAAGGAATAGTGGACTGAGATCAATAATCATGTGATACCCAACGATATCTTAAACAAGACCTACATGGGTGACCATTAAAATCGTGTCATGCCCCAGTATCGAAATATGGAGATGAACGTAGGCCATCTACATTATATAAGATACGAATACGTCACACGGCGATTACGGTTGTCAATCTTGTTAGGTATTCTAGCATGCAATCAATCTATGGCCTAAATACGATCTCATATCCATATGCAATAACAATGAAATAATAGCAAGAGAGAAAATCATATGGAAAGCCAAAAATACTCATATGATAATCAAGAGTCTGCAGTGCAAAATAATAATATAGATGAGTATACCTTCACATAGTCCCACTACAACAAATATGGCCTACAATAGCATGCACAAAACGCTATAGAAAGCCTTCTATAGCATATTCTGTCCGATATAATTGCCTACGCTATAGTATGTCAAGACATGTGAACGCTATAACATTATAGCGTTCTTGAATGCTGTAGATGGATTATAGCGTTCATGAATGCTGTGGATGGTTTATAGCATTCATGAATGCTGTAGATAGATTATAGCGTTCATGAATGTTGTGGATGGTCTATAGCGTTCTTGAATGCTGTTGATGAATAATAGCGTTCATGAATGCTGTCGATGGTGCATAGCGTTCTTTAATGTTGTTGATTTATTATAGCGTTTCTGAACGATGTCGATTTCTTATAGCATTTTGAGTGCTATAAATCTGCTACACAATTTCATATCTGAATAACATATTTTGCATCACATACAATTAACCTGTGCATCATAAAAATTCATGCTGAATTGTAATTTTGATTTCAACAATTTCAATCGCAACTTCCATTTCGATCAATCAAGATATAGAAAAGGTTTGCCAAAAAAAATAAATTCATACATTTTTTATTAAAACATTCAAGATGTACAAAATGTTATTGTACGCCTAAAGCGTAGTCCAAAATAAATTTTTCATGTAAAGAGAATCCAAGATGTACAAAATGTTCGTAAACTAACGCTAGTCCAAAATTCAACTAAACCATTCCATTTCCATACAAAATGTATGTAGGCCAAATGCAGCTCGATCGACAGAAGAGGAGTAGAACCGAATGCTCATCGAACATCGAAATTCTTCAACCAAAAGTACAAATTGTTAGCTTCCACATGAAAATAGGTTCAGGAATAAGAATAACCTCAGAGAAATGAGACATGTCTATCTTGATATATAGAAGACTTACCCATCAGCGAGTCTGGCACTAAGTGCATTTGCAATAGCCAGCGGAAGGAAGCATAAGGCCTATGGCAAGGGAAGGAGCATCACAGTCTTAAATCACATACAGTTACAAAATTCATGATCTACTTGAATATGACTTAAATCACATATTTAGAGGAAGAATGATACCAAGCACATTCCAGATTTCAATCCTTTAAATTCATCACATAGGTGAGCAAGAATCATCCTTCCCTATTGATATCATAAGATTGCATCTTAAGTACTCTACATATGTAATGGAACTAATATCTGGTGCTAAGGATATAAATGCAAGGACCTAAGGATATAAATGCAAGGTCAAATAGGAAATTGAGCATGAGCATGTCGAGAAGAGAGAGATTAATCAAATAGAAAGCTCATAAAATGAAACTATATATATATATATATATATATATATATATATATATATATATATATATATATATATATATATAACCCTGATGGTTACAGTTACAACATTCTCTTCATGAATAAATAAATTGTGTCCTTCTGAACTTAAATAAACTAGTGCTAAGATAATTAACATCTTCAAACCACATTCTCCAAAGTCATATAAGAATATGAATGAAAGGAAGAGATAACTGTTTCAGGGGGATGTCTTAGAGAAATGACATCATGAAAGAAAGAACAAACCTAATTCTCGTCAAAGTTCAAGTCTTATCATTCCAAACATTCATAGCTTAATTCTAGAACTAGACGGCATCGTGCATTGCAAGGCTACGTATGTCATTTACGGAGGCACGAGTACAGAATAGGGTTCCTACATAATAATGAGCCAGATTGTATCAAACTTTCTTCTCCAGTACCATGTCAAAGGGTTGAAATCATGCCTACCAATGCACTTGAATACCCAAATCCAACATAAATGATCCAGTTAGCATAAGAGATAGCATAAGCCTGCACATTTTTTATCATAATGCATTGACATATGTTCAACAAAAAATTGTACTCTCTTTATCATTTCAATCTTTTCAAATGTCTCTATAATTATCTAGATGTCAAATGAAAATTATATTATCAAGCATTCGACATGACTTATGGCATATAAGATATTGACTATTAAGCAATGCTCAGCTATCTCAAGTCAGCCTTTGGACTAAAACAAATATTACCAATCATTCGAGAAGGGCAACTTTGTGTCACAGACTTAAGTGTTCCTAATTCTCAAACAATAAATAAAATGTGACGGTATATAATATAAAGCACTTAAAGCCATCGGTCATAAAAGATTCCTAAATTAATTCAGAGTCTCAAACCTGCGCTACAAGAAACATATGGATCCTTCTGCAAATCATTCAGTTCCTTTAAAATCTGCTTCGAAGCCATCGATCACAAACCTGCAAACATCAAAAGAAAAAAAACATTTTGGTCATCATAACCATATAAATCTATCAATGATATATTCACAATGTCATCTATGGAGAAATTAAAGCAGATAAACACCAAACATGTATTGTTGTCATGGTTGCACTTGTGCATCACATGGCTTAGCATCTACAGGAAGAGAACCATGAATGGTTAACAATCAATACACTTAAAAATATGAATTTATAGGCTATCTTCATCTTTTTGAATTAAGGGTTAGGTAAGAAATTACCACAAACACATACCGTGCTACTCGCTCATGCTTACGTCCCCAAGCGCAGCCGCGTTTGTGCACCACAGACTTCTTCAAATCAAATTCACTTCATACTAAATCAAATGGAGCAGAAGAATGAGGCTTCGACCATCATGTCTTCTCTATAAATTTCCTTCCTTTCTTTTCTTCCGTCAAAACCTAATCAACCGTCGCAAGCAAGATTGTTGAAGAAGACAAAAGTAAAACCACATAGAAAGTATGGATGAATACAGTCTAATTATGTTTCTGTGACCCTCATCTAAATAATTACTTCAACTTTCTTTCGGTCTATAGAACTAATAATCGTATCAATAATAATAAAAATAAAATAAAAAAACTTAATAATCACTTTGGTTCCCATTTGGTTTTGAACGCTTCGACCAATATAATTGGCACAAAATCTTCATTAAAAATAACAGCTGGCATGGGGATTTGCATCTACCAAATGTATCAAATTATATAAAATTTGTAACCATAGGAAATATGTGAGAAAAGTTTCTTTGTGGGCACCTAATGATTTAGTTCACAGGAACGTAGAGGGAATATAATTTCGACTAGGTTATCCAGAGACGAAATCCTAAATATTTAAAAGGTTTTAAATATATGGTTTTAAATCCCTGCCATACTTTCTCCCATAAATATATGGCTCCAATCCCTCCAATAAGCCATTCTTCTAACACTAAACATGCACATGAAACACTTGAAAAGATTTCAAAGGTTTTAAATCAAAGAAACTATGCACATAAATCAGATTATGGGAGTACCTTCAAAATCAGAAACTATGAAAAGATTCACATAAATCACCATCAAATCTCTTTATATCAGATTATTTTAGGGCATACCTTCAAAATCTTTTTCTATAATTAGGAAATTTTGCCATAAAATTATATTTACCCTAAAAATGGGGGGAATCAAAAATGTTAGGGATTTTACTTCAAAGAGGGCAGGTTCACCTTCGGGAAGAGAGAGAGAGAGAGAGAGAGAGAGAGAGAGAGAGAGAGAGAGAGAGGTGCTCCAGTCGAGAGAAACATCAACCGAGAGAAGCTCCATCGCACACGGTAGAAGCTCCAGCCGATCGAAGCATCAGCCGAAGAGAAGCACACAGGAGAAGCTCCAGCCGAAGAGTAGAAAAGCATACGGGATGCTCAAGCCAAAGAGAAGAGAAGAGAACTCTTCACTTTGGGGGGAAAGCTACAGCCGAAGAGAAAAAATGAACTCTTATGGGTTCACGGGAAAAAATTGGGGGGAATAAAATATTTTCCCCCCATAACCCTTATTATTTCACTTTGGGGGGAAAGCTACAGCCAAAAGTCTACTTTTTTTTAGTGAATGGATTTAAAAAAAATCAAGCGGAACCCAAAAAATTGAGCGGGTCCAGGCGGTGGAATTTTTTTGGAATTGGGATTTTGGACAGCATTCAGAAAATGCTATAGATATATACTTTTATAGCACTGCAGAAAGAACGCTATTGTTGATAATATTCTATAGCGGGGACACTTGAACGCTATAAAAAAACTGCTATTGTAGGCCATATTTGTTGTAGTATCCCTAGCATGGTCTGGAACTGAAGCAAATCCTCCAAGTTAAGTCTGAAAGATCTACAAGGTCAGTCACTGGCAATCTGGGAACAATCCAGGATTGGTCAGGCCAACCGCAACAAGTACCAGAAAGGAAGGCTCAAGGACGGGCGAAGAAAAGCCAGCAGGATAAAATATGACTGGAATAACAAATATGAACAGTAAATGAGGATAAGAGTCGTGCAGTACCAACGCACGATAACAATCCACAACTAATGTAGCTAAAAATAACCAACAATCATCACAATCTCCCTAATATCCAATAATACCTGCATGGCCAACTAGAACTTGATATCAGCCAGCCTTGCAAGCAACAAGCCAAACAATTTAGGAGAATAAGCGGCCACTGAAATGCCTATGACTTTTTATATAGAGGTTGGGTTACCCCACCAATACAAAATGTAGGAATCCTCAAATCGTGCCAATCCAGCCAAGCTGGCAGGGCCAAATGTAACAAGACTAGATAAGCACCGGTCCCTCGGAAGGCTATCGTACGAGGAGACAAACATGTAGTACATAATACATAAAGTAGCCGAATACTGCCATCATCTAATACGAACGGTAACAATATCCGTGTCGGCCAGCCAAAATAAAGTTGACTAGTACTGCGCGACCTCAAGATTCTGTTCCCTCCCAATGCTTCTACCAGTTTAAGTTGTGTAGATTATCCATACATTTATCCAGAATCACATATTGTGGTCACACGATAATCCTCCGACATGTCGTACCTCAGTAAGAGAACACTAAGTAAGAATCAACCTCGGCACCTATCGTCATAGTTGTGATTCATTCTTAGTGTTATGCAAGAAGCAAGCAAGCAATCGTGACCACGCTAAGACTACAGGCCAACTACCAAGGTACCTGTGCAGGTAATCAAGATGGTACCGCAATGCAATATAATCAATAAGAGCACCTCAAAGTGCAAGTAGATAGGTAGCACCTCAAAGTGCCAATAAAATCAGGGCCAGTACCACAAAGGGTTAGTTGGAATCATAGCACGGATAAACATGGTCATGTTAAGAACAAGAACAATCAATCAATCACATGAAGTCATCTTCCCACATCATGGCATGGATATCAGTTCAGGTACATGGCCTAGATCTCTACTAGAAAAGCATCTCAAGTACACATGGGAGCCTACAGCTCTAACCATCAAGTCGGTCTATCTACCAGATCAATCCATCAAGAGTCTTCAATCTACGATAGAATAATATTGTAGTAGTCTGAAAATCAATGGATGCCCCTCTTAACAAAGATCCAGCATCAAGTGGCGTCGGATCATTAAGTTGTGCCAGTCTCAGGTTGCACCTAAACCATCTCAGGTTGCGCCTAAGCCAGGGTGCATGAGCTCCACGTGGCAAGCATCTTCGAGAAGCTGTAATGGTTGCCATCAATACTGACAGCTCTGACAGCTTGTCAGTCAAAGAAAATCCATTCGAATCCAGTACAACGCGGCGCTCGAGGAGATTTTGTCAACATGTAATTAATATTGACAGCTAGCATGCATAAGTTATCAAGAAGCGTGAGAATCAATTGTCATAACATAAAAGACCCAGTCAAAGGCGCCAAAAGTCGAGTTGCGCACATGCGCCACCTAGAGTGTTGGCGCCAGCTGACCAGCTTTTATTCAGAAGCAGGATGATGTGACGCACATGCCACTAATCTCGAAGAATATGTCCACAACACTGCCCTTGACCACGTACATCTCACTCAAACGATGACACACATCCCCAGCAGTTTAAGTAACCGTTCGCACAACTGGATAGAAGGCGTGCAACCTGAAGTGTGCGCAACATGAAGTGCACGCAACTCAGAAAACAGTTATTTTAAAACTCTATAAATAGAGTTTCAAATCAGTTCTAAAGCATGACTAATGATCATAATATCCTAAAAAAGGGCTATTGCATCTTACAGAGGCTAGTGTCTTCGTTGTCACATAGTCCAAGGGATAAAGTAATTGTCTTCTGATCAAATTCCTATATTTATACTTCTCCAGAAATCAATTATACTCTTATACTTTCTTTCATTCATAGTTTGTAGAAATCAAACTTTTGTTTTTTACAAACAAAATGGCAACTCTGTTGGGGGCGACTTTCTTCTCTGACGAGAAAGTGACAACTCAATGTGATACCGCGTCGATCGGCAAAACGCGGATAACTTTTGTCGTTCAAGTCCACCAAAGCACTTACGACACAATGATCAGTGCTGGGGGTACTGGATGCACCATCATTACTGTAGAAGCATGGAAAAGAGCATGATTGCCCATGCGGCTCAGAACAGAAAAACTCATGCGGTTCAAAAATAGATGAGCTTCATGCGGCTCAAGAATATCATACGGTTCAAAAGTCACCGACTTGGACATGCGGCTCAAGCAAACACCACGTGGCCTTCTGCGGTTCGCTCCTGCAATTGGCCATTAAGTAAAGGCCCTATTTAATGCTCTGACATAAAGAAGAACTGACGGCTCTGACAGAAAACTGCCATAAAGACCCTGTCATAATGGTAGACTCCTAGGAAAACGAAGGAAATCTCTGACACAAACCCTAAAATTATTCATGCGGCCTTGACACGTGGACAGTCGCATGCGGCTCAGGTAGAGGCCACCCATGCGGCTCAGGCAGAGGCCATCCCATGCAGCTCAGGGATAGGCCACCTCATGCGGCTCAGGCAGAGCCTACCCTATGCGGCTCACGAAGACTATCTTCATATGGCTCACTGAGAAGCCACCCATCATGCGGTCGCCCACGCTCATGCGGCTCAGATCATTTTCATACGTGGCCAGTCTTATGCGGCTGAGTAGAGAATAATCCTCATGCGGTTCGGACTTCCTAAGTGGCTCGTGGATTAAGACACGTAGCAGAAGATCAGTTTTTCCCGCATCCCTACAGCTAGCAGCATAATAATAATGGGACACGTGGCATCAAATCGATCAAGATTCATCAACAAATCCTAACAACCAGGTTTAGTGCCATCCTCATAATTACTGGGAGCAAATCAGATCATTTGCAATCATGCAAATTGAACATGTAGCGGAAGATCCGAGCTTGGCATAACAAATCATGAAGATTTATGGCAATCATCACTAATTGCCCACAGAGATTTGATGCAATCTACATTAATTACCTAGATTTGCTACAATCAGAATGAAGGGTCCAGATTAATTGATCCTTAACCGTCAACTTATCAAGGAGGCAATCATTGCAAACCCTAATGATTGTATCCCACTCCTATAAATAGCAAGGTGCCATTCCCTTGCGAAAGGAGAATTTTTTTTGAAGAGCACCAGAGCACCTGAAGAGACTTGAAGAGAGAGAGCAGAGAGACAAAGGCACGCACAGAGGGCATCCTGAGAGCATTTTTTACCCGAAGCTAAGGCTGCATCCGATCGTCCAAGGAGTAAGGCAGAGCTGCCGTCGCTTTTCCGAGCCTCTACCGTCACCCCCCCAGAATATAAAATAAATAATTGAACTTAGATTGCTGTACCTAGGTTTTCGTCACTAGGCTTTCTTTGTACAAGCCAGTTTATATTATGAAGTAAAAGTCCAGTCCTCCGATATAATTGTTCTGTTCTTTTATATTTTATGGCAAACTCGATGGCAACTCTGCTGGGGACTAACTTCTCCACGGCTGAGGAGTTGGTGACGCAATCGGATGCAGCCAAACTTGGCTCTACATAACAAAAGATGGTCGTCCGCTTCGACCAACAGGCGTTTGAAGAAATGCTCTCCGACGGGAGCGCTGGCCCGGTCCAGAAGCGAACCCGCACAAAAAAGGCTCGTAGGGAGTGGAGGCCAAAGTCATTTGCTCCTCCCCAAGCTCTGGACGGAGTACTTTCTGCTGTCCAAGACGGCAAAGGCAATTCTCATGCGGCCCCACTTCGAGCCATAGAAGACTCTGCTGTCCCCAATTTCGGCAGAGGAAAGAACTACGATGCTGGAATTGCAGGGGCAAAGAGTGATTCTATGTGCTCCAGGAAGAAGCCGAACAAAGATACTAACCGCAAGACGAAGACTCTTGCGGCCGAGATTGCCAGCCGCGTGAATAATGTCCATGAGGCCGAAACTGCCAACCAAATGCATAACACTCATGCGGCCAGGATTTCCAGCCGCATGGAGAAGACCTATGCGGCTGAGACTTCCAATCGCATGAAGAAAGCCCATGCGGCTACGACTGCCAGCCGCATGAAGACTGTTGATTCCAGCCGCATGCCGCCTACTCCACGCGGCTCAGTTTTCGATCGCCTCTCCTATGGTCCTGATCTCTCGTACTCCCGAGAAAACATGTCTGACTCTCTCCAGCACCACTTAGACTCTTCCTACTATGTGCCCTCACGCACTAGAGTGAAGAAGTCTAGGGCAGCGCGAGCTTGGCAAGCTCAGTCCGCTGTCCCGACCTCTGACCATCCGAGCGTTCCACATACTGTTATGTGGGCCTCTGATTAAAAGTTGTACAAAACCACTCGAGTCCAGCCCCCAGCGACAAACGGACAGAATGGTTTCCAAAAGTCTCCTAAAATCCAGGGAGCAAACAGGTAATTTTGGACCCATCTAACTTGCGTGAGGCTATCCTCCACAAGCATAAGGAAAGAGAAGAGGCCTCGGGGTACAAAGAGTCCTCCCACGGACGTCACTGTACCCAAGTCATCGTCAACTGCTGTTGCAATAACGCGACGGTACGAGAAGACTGGCAGTTCATCTTCCAAAGAATGCGACAACCATGTTCAGAGGATGAGGCACGTCCCGTCGTATCCTGCAACTCTGCTCAGAAAATCCTTGCCGATAGGAGAGGTAAGAAGATAAACGTTTCCAGCCCAAAAATTTCAACTACTATGACTAAGAGACTGTCGTCTAAACGGGTGCCCGCTACCGGAGTTTTCCAGGGTACCCGTTCAAAGACAAAATCTGCTACAGTAGGAGATTCATCGCCCATATCACTGGGGGTTGCTGGAACTGGGGGTAGCACTCCTCCGATCCTCCACGATAATCCGATGTTCCGAGGAGACGAGCTGGGGGAATCAACTCTCCTATTAGATGCAGCAAATCCTGACGTCCCCGAGGACGTCGATAATTTCTAAGACGAGGCAAACTCGGAAGCTGGGGGTACTGTTCCTTCTGAGTCCGAACCAGCGGAAGACATTCCCACATATCCCGATGACTTCTCGTTACAGGGGTATGATTCGGAGTGTACGTCGTCCACCGTCCCTTCCACTTTTACTCATGCCAGGATGGCATTCATGACAAACGATGAACAGGATGGTCCCAGTGATCGCCAACGCATCGACACTCTGGAGGCCATACTGCACACTTTGGTCAAATCTGTGGACGAGATCAAAGCAGTCCTTCCTACTCTACAAGGAGGAATGCCTGGCGAAACAAACTTGGGTCCCGCGGTCAATACAGACTCAAACTCAGCGGCACCAAACTCGATCAATAATCTTCCTGAAATGTCGGCTCCTACCGCTGTAGACGAGGCCAGGGAGGCAAGAAGAGAGGTCCAGGAGCTCCGGGCCATGTTCCACGCCCGAGAAAACTGCCAAGACTTCAGGATACGACAACCGTATCCCGTCGCGTGGAGAGATATTCCCTTTCCACCAGAGTATAAACCATTCCACATCAATCCATATGATGGAAAGACCTCCGCAAATCGGTACATAACTTACTTCGAGGTTACCACCGACCATCTACCCCATGACGATGCCATCCTTACACGATTATTCATCGGGGCATTGGAAGGGGTTGTCTTCGACTGGTACCGTAACCTGGCAGACAACTGCATCCACTCCTTTGCCAGCTTCAAGCGCATGCTCTTGGAGAGATTCTACGAAGTAGGATAGGACATCACAATGTCCACCCTCGTGGACGTCGTTCAAGGGGAGAAAGAGCTGACAAGGAACTATATTGAGCGGTTCTGCCAAACCGCCATGAAGTTGCCGTACGGTAATCCGGATTCCTCTTTAATTGAAATTTTCCAAAATAGACTGCTTCCAACAATCAGCCTCTGGATGGGTGAAAGTCAATTTAAGGACTGGAAGACGTTTATCATCAGTGCCACTAGCACCGAGGACAGGTTGAACAAGGCTCGCCAACTAGGATTGCACATCTCGGAGGGAGAGGACAAGGGCAAGCGCCCAAATACCAACAACAACAATGGTGCTAATTACTCCAACAATCGGGACAACAAGGGCAAGCAGGCTATGGTGGCCGACACAGCCCAGAAACCTGAGTCAAAACCGGCAGACAAGCAATGGACGTAAATGACCTACTCCTTCGAAGACGGTCATGTCAATCCCATCTTGGATATGCTCATACAAGGAGATAGAATTCAGCTCCCTCCACCAAGACGGGAACCTCGGTCAACGGAAATGGAGAGCCCAAAGTACTGCCATTACCACCGCTACGTCCACCATGCTGCACATGACTGCTACCAGCGGAAGCGATACATCCAACATCTCATCGATTCGAAGGCCCTAGCAATTAATTTCGAGGAGGTGACCGTGGCAGCCAATATGGTGTCAGTACAATTCGACAGCTTCCTTCCAACAGAGACTCAAGACGACGTGGTACCCATCCTTCGGGCGACAATGGAGATTGCTAATCTCCTACCTCCTCGAGATCAGGCTATTAGTCTAGTACCCCTTACCATGTCACGAGGAGAAGTCATGTGGGTCCATCCAGACTTGGTACCTGAGGTGACTCAGTCCGTACCACCCTCCATTGGCAGGAAGAAGTATGGAAAGGTCAGATCCTGCCGTACAATCTCGGTATATGTCGAAGAAGCCACAACTGTCGTCACTCGGTCTGGTGCTCATTCCCAACCTACGCCAGATAACTCGGCTGAAGAGCATCAGCCGGCCACTATTGACACTCTGGGACCTTTCCAACCTCCAACGACCGGCAAGCCTAGGCCGAAGGAGACTCGCTTTGACAAATCCCTCCGAAAAGAAGTACCTCATGGGCTGGAAAGGCCCTACAACTTTGACATCTTGGCACAATTTGCCAACATACCGGCCAAATTACCGTTATACGAGCTCCTGAGACTCTCCAAGGATGTTCGTGTGGCTTTGAGCGACGTACTCCAGAACGTCGACGCATATCTAGCTCAGGTCAACCTCACGGGAGAGAGCCAGCCTACAGATCTCCAAGACAACGCTTGCACAGGAGCGATGCCCAATATTATCTTCACTCCACGGGATATGCTCATCAAAACCAACCTGCACGATCGACCATTATATTACACTGGATACATTGGCGACGTAAAGGTGGACCGGATGCACATTGATCCTGGTTCTTCCATAAGCATTATCACGAAGAGTCGGTTACATCATCTCCGTATTCCTATGCATCGTCTGACGCCAACAAGCACCGCCATCAGCGGTTTCAATTCGGACATGAGCTACCCGATTCGGAAGATTCGCTTGAAGTGCCAAATTGGCGATCTTCAGTCAGAAGTAACCTGTTACGTCATAGATGTGGACACTTCCTACAATATCCTCTTGGGGCATCCTTGGATACACGATTACATGATTGTGCCTTCCACACTGCACCAGTGCTTCAAGTATGTCGACAAATATGGCTTTGTGAGGATAGAATTTGCCGACATCGATTCCTTCAAAGGGGTCGAATCCTACTACTCAGACTCCTGCCTATATGAAAAGTCGAAGAGGCACCTTGGTGAAAGAGATATGCAAGCTCGTACTGAGACGGCCACAGGATCAGAAGAACCTCTGACGATCCACCTCCAAGCTCGCAAACCTGGCAAGTCCGCACCCCTTACGGCCGCTCTGCGTAATGATGCAATCAGCCTCTCGGCACAAGAAGAGCAAATGATAATCCGGCTGCCAAGGTCCGGCCAAGCGCCAAGACCCACAACGGAGCCATTGACAATCAGACTGCCTACAGTCGGACAGCAACAAACGGAGAAGCTCAATCCCTCCGACAAACTAATGACAATACGTCTTTCCAAGATGAATCGTCATCCCGATGCAAAGTCGGGTGCGTCCATCGAGCCAACCACTCCCCGCCTAGCATCGAGTGCCAAACTGGGGGTCCCTAGTCTGCCAACAACTCCACGTTCTGCTCCACCAGCAGAACTTCTGATGATCAAGTTGCCCAAATCATCCTCTCAGTCTTTATTCATACAGGGGGTGGCCGAAGAAGAACCAAAACTGGCCAAGTATGTGGCCGTTCATACTGATGTTCCATCCGCAGATGATGTAATCCCGCTAGAAAAGATACCTTACATCATCAATAAAGGGCTATCTTTGAATTACATCGAGCTTAACAAGCTTTGTACAAATGTATACTATGGAACAAGGTATAGGCACTCACCTACATACGCAGGTGACAAATGTTTATACCGTAAATTAACTCACTCCCGCGGAAGACGCTTACTATATAGTCGAGGGAGGGGATCATCCAATCATCTTCGGGCGGAAGAATAATCTGCAGCCCCTCACCATAGAAGAAGTCGATCTCGAATCGGACAACGGAAGACTGCCTCTCTATTTATATAGCCCCCAGTCCAAATATCTCATGCAAAAACAGGGGTATGATCTGGAGACTACGCCAGGTTTGATGTACGGCACTGGTCGACGATTACCTTTAAAGTCGCCGGTCCCGGCTGGCAAACCACAGGACTACTACAACAAGACCCGATGTGGACTGGGATATGTTACGCATACAACGACCCCTGAAAGCTCAGATGAGGAATACGACTGGCAGTCACACTCAACCGGATCACCAACTTCTGATTCGGATATCAGCATCGGGGATGTATTCAGGCAGATTTTGTCTGTCAACATGGCGTTCGCTGATGCTTACGAAGACGGTGAAGACTTTCCTGAACTCTTCGAATTAGAGCCGTAGGCCCAACAGCTGGATGCGCAATAGGAGAAACGGTTTGAACAAAGAGAGCCTCCTACTGAAGATGAGGTCATGCAAGTGGATCTCGGCAGCGACTCTTCTCCAAAACCAATCTTCGTTAGTAAAAGCCTGACAGACGAAGAGCGAGAATCACTACTGGAACTCGTCAAAGAATATATTGATGTGTTCGCCTGGAACTATGAATACATGCCAGGGTTAAATCCCGATATTGCTCTTCACAAACTCAATATTCGGCCAGATGCAAAGCCAGTCAAAGAACAACAACGATGCTTCCGCCAAGGCATCATAGATACAATCGAATCCACAGTCAACAAACTGATAGCCAGCGGCTTCATACGTGAAGAGCAACATCCAGACTGGGTTGCCAACATAGTACCGGTCCTCAAGAAGAATGAGAAGATTCGAATCTGCATCGACTTCCACAATCTGAACGAGGCGTGCCCCAAAGATGAGTTCTCCCTCCCTATCACAAACATCATGGTTGACAACACCTGCGGTTTCGAACGTATGTCGTTCATGGATGGTTTCTCGGGGTACAACCAAATTAAGATGTCTCCCGACGACGAAAAGCATACATCGTTCCGAACACCAATAGGCACATTCTACTACACAGTCATGTCTTTTGGTTTAAAAAACGCTGGCGCCACCTATCAGAGTGCCATGAGTATCATCTTCAGGGATCACTTGCGCAAAACCGTAGAGTGCTATGTTGACGATATCGCCGTCAAAAGTCGCTCTAAGGAAGATCATCTACATAATCTAAGGACAGTGTTCGACCTAATGTGAGCACACAATTTGATAATGAACCCTTCAAAGGCCTTCCTGGGCGTATCCAGCGGGAAGTTCTTGGCTTTCATCATCACATCCCAGGGTATCTACGTAGACCCACAGAAGACGAAGGCAATCATGGAGATGGGTCCCCCGAGAAATCTCCAAGAACTTCGAGGCCTCCAAGGGAGGTTAGCTTACATCAGGAGGTTCATTTCCAACCTCTCCGGGCGTTGTCAGCCATTCACCTATATCATGAAGAAGGGCGTCTCATTCGTATGGGACGAAGAATGTCAGCCTGCCTTTGACAGTATCAAAGAAAATTTGTCGTACCCTCCAGTCCTGGTGTCCCCGGTTGCTGGAAAACCATTCCTGCTCTATGTACGAGCAATGGAGCATTCCTTCGGCGCTTTGCTAGCACAAAACAACGATACAGGCCATGAGCAAGCTATATATTACCTCAGCCGAATGATAATCGGGCCAGAGCACCGATATACTGCCGTGGAGAAGGAATGCCTCGCCCTGGTGTTCGCCATTCAAAAGACGCGACACTATGTCACAGGGAAAACCATATATGTGATATCACGAGTCAACTCCCTCAGGGTCCTCATGACTAAACCAGGGGCACTCAGCTCTCGCCTCGCTACGTGGACAATATTACTGTCCCCCTACCATATGATCTTTGTCCCGTAAAAGGCTGTTAAAGGTCAGGCTCTGGCAGACTTTTTAGCAGCTCATCCAGGCTCGAAGTCGGCTAGATTATTTGAAGAAATCCCAGATGAGGTTGCCGACTCGCATGCGACCTCTCACGATGATATATGGTGAATGTTCTTCGACGGCACCTCAAGGACCGGACCTAAGGGTAACATCGTCGTCGGAGTCGGGATGGTGCTGGTTTCTCCTTCCGGATTGGTGATCAATCGTGCTTACTCCCTCATGGAACCTTGCTCTAATAATGTGGCCGAGTACAACGCTTTAGTCATTGGCCTCCAACTTATAAGAGAGCTGGGGGTAGAATATCTTGAAGCATACGGTGATTCACAGTTAATCGTCAATCAGATCCGGGGTTCAAACGAGGTTCGCCATGAAGACATGATCCCCTATCGCCAAATAGCGATCAACATCATCTCGTCATTTGAAGGGTTCTTCATCGAACATGTTCCCAGACTCCAAAATATCGAAGCCGATGCCTTAGCTGGCCTTGCCGCTTCCCTAGCAGTTCCGAACTATGCTTGTCAATCGGTGGATGTGATAGGCCATGAACTAGTCTGTCCCAAGAATAATATTCAATTCGTGGCGAGTTATTCCACTCAGACGATCGACAAAGCACAAGACTGGAGACAACCATTCATTGACTTCATAGTCTAGGATATTCTGCCGGAGGACCCAAAGGAAGCCACCTCTATCAGAAGGCGTTCTCTCATATTCTTCTACGATACAGAGACGAAAATGCTGTATCGTCAATCCTACGATGGATTATTGCTTCGATGTCTGTCAAACGCAGAAGCCAAAGAAGCCGTACGCGAAGCTCATGACGGTGTCTGCGGGGCCCATCAGCCTGGCCCAAAATTGCAAGACCGTCTTCGCCGAATGGGCTACTACTGGCCCACGATGGTAGCAGATGCGATAGACTATGCAAGAAAGTGCAAAGCCTGCCAAGTCCACGCGGACTTCATCTACCAATCATCCGAATTTCTACATCCGACAGTGGCGTCCTGGCCATTCGAAGCCTGGGGAATGGATATCATCGGTCCGATCGTCCCACCTTCTTCCCGAGGACATCGCTTCATACATGCCATCACAGATTACTTCTCCAAATGGGTGGAAGCTATTCTGCATGCAGAAGTAAAGACTTCAAACGTGATCAGCTTCCTCAAGCATTACGTCATCTATCGCTTTGTACTACCCCGAAGGATCATCCACGATAATGGTCCGCAGTTCGCAAGCTACGCCTTCTATCGATTCTGCGACAAACATCGAATTCAGAATATTGCTTCAACGCCATACAACCCATCAGCGGATGGGTTGGCAGAAGCATTCAACAAAACAATCATCAAACTTCTCAAGAAGTTCGTATCATCCAACAAACGCGACTGGAACGAGAAGCTTGGTGAATGCTTATGGGCGTACCATACCACAGTCTGAACAGCCACAGGGAACACACCATTCTCCCTGGTGTACGGAAGTGAGGCAGTTCTCCCATTGGAGACTCAAATACCCTCGCTCTGCGTCGCTCTCACTTACCAATTGACGACAGACGATAACTATCGTCGCCGGTTACAAGAGTTGGAGGCCTTAGATGAAAAGCGCCTCTTGGCTCAGCAACGAATCGAACTTTACCAAGCACGCATCTCCGGAGCCTTCAACAAGAAGGTTAAAATCAGAACATTCCAAGTGGGCGATCTCGTTCTGGCAGTTCGGGGGTCGATGGTCATGACTCACAAAACCGCCGGCAAATTACAGCCAAAATGGGAAGGTCCATTTATCATTGAGGCCGTATTCTCCAACGGTGCTTACCGCCTCACAAAACAAAATGGAGACTTGCTCATGTTGCCCGTCAACGGCAAGTTCCTGAAGAAATATTATGTCTAAACGACATTCTCCCAATTCCAGATTATTGAGTTATGTACCCGCCGGTACCGCTGAACTCATATTCCAAATCCCAGATTATTGAGTCATGTACCCGCCGGTACCGCTGAACTCACATTCTCCAAATTCTGGATTGTCGAGTTATGTACTCTCCAGTACCGCTGAACTCACATTTACAATCTTCCAGATTATCGAGTTATGTACCCGCAGGTGCCTCTGAACTTACATTTCGGTCACTCTTTCAGATAGTAAGTCATGTATGACCATACCTCTGAACTTATTTCTCTGAAAGAGCTCCTCCCTCATGATCTATTACCTTCACTCTCAGTGCACAAAAAGGGTAACAGATCGACAAAATTTTTAAAACGACCACGTCGATGTTACCTCTGAGTCGTTTCACTTCTGCCAAAAATAAATCACCCATTTACATAGAACTTCCATGTCCTCATTACCTCTGAGTCGTCCTATGTACCCTTTCGTGGAGCCCACTCCTGCCATGTCCTTATTATATTTGAGTGGGAAGGCTCCATCGAAGAAACCCTCATATTTGTCATGTCCTCATTACCTTTGAGTAAATATATTGGTCCTTCCTCGACTTATTGTCTGTGCCAAAAAAACCACAGGGTATGCTAAAGATAATAGGTCCACAAATGTCCTCTGTTGACCACAAATATCCTCCGTTAAGTCCACTCCTACCATGTCCTCATTACCTCTGAGTAGGAAGACTCTGCGGTAAAACCCCCATACTTGCCATGTCCTCATTACCTCTGAGTAAGTATGTTGCTTCTCTCTCGTCTTATTATCCGTATCCTGAAGCATGGTACGCCAAGGATAATAGGCCCACAAATGTCCTCTGCTCACTACAAAATGATGTACTGAGTTTCCTAGTACATGCATATTATTCTTCATCGTGCCTTGGGAGCCCAGCTGCTCCATGCCATTCTTTCTCCCGATACCCGGAACGTCCATGACCACCTCGCCGTGGAATTGTTCTAGGTGTCCCCATAAAACTTGTTATCCGTACCTAAAACCCAAGTATGCCAAGGGTAACAGGTCCACAAACAAGCCCCCCCAAGCGGGGCAAACACCGCCATAACACCACAAGTACAACAAGCAGTACAAATAAAGGGTAGAATAAAGCATACTCTTTTATTTCGGAAGGCGAAAGTAGTACATGTTCTAGGGACAATGTCCCACTCAAAGAAAGAAAAAGAACAGAAACAAAAAAGAAGGAAAAAAAACCGTCTATGGTTCGACGGTACATAATTCCAGGAGACGGCTCTTCACCAAGGCAGTCCCCCGCACAAGTCGCTGCTTAGCTCGATGCTCAGCCTCCTGGGACAACTGTCCCACATCGTCCAAGTACATGTGTGCCCGCCAGCCATCCTCCAATTTCTTCAGGGCAAGCTCCAGGCCAGCAGAAGCTCGATTGATTCTGTCAGCCTCCTGGATAATTAGCCCCCTTTCGGTGCGAGCAGCCTCAAGCTCAGACTCCAGAAAAGCTAACGTCCTTTGAAGCTGAAGGATCTGCTCCCGCGTGTCAATGACCCCATGGGAGGCAGTCGCTTCTCGAGCCATAATATCTTCACTCTTGCGGCTCAACTGATCATATCGATCAGACAGATCGCGGAGGTCCTTCAGTATGGCCGGCCTGGTCTTATCTCGAGCAGCCCTTATCTTCTCTACAGCAGGTGTGAGGAAACCGTGCTCCTGATCTATAGCAGCAGACAGATCAGCCTGTCGCAGCACCTGAAGCTAGGCTCCCAGCTTATCAGCCTCCAGCAATTTCGTCTCCAGAAGCGCAGCTACCCCTGCCCCACCGGAAAGAGTCTTAAGGATTTCAATATGACCCTGGGCGCATTGTCGGGCCAAGACAAATGAGGTCCCTCTTTCCACAGCAGCCGCTACCCCCTCTTCACGTGGCGATAAAAGCTGTCAACCACGTCCTGTGATGCTTCGTCCAGAACCTCTGTAGAGGACGGCGTCAAAGGAAGCGTGGCCGGCAACGTCGAAGGAGGTGCACTAGAACTTGCCACCAAGGAGACAAATTCTGAGCGGAACGATGCGCGGATAGCGGCTAACTCTTCCTCCGCCACCCGAAGAGTCTGGACACTCGGCAAGGCAGAGAGGTCGACTCTCGGAGCAGCCTGAACAGAAGAGGACACAAGGACCATTGTCCCCTGCCCCGGCTGTCCCACCACCTGACTTTCCAAACTCGAGACAGCAGGAGGCCCCTCAAAACGAGCCGGAAGGGGAGGGGGTACGCTCCTCTCCGCTAGTGCCCCTTCGGCAGAGCCTGTCTCAACAATGTCCATTGTAAACCCCCATATAATTAATTGAATATTTTCTTTATAATTTAATTAAATTTTATTGTGCATTTTACTAATTATGAAATTATTGCTACTAGCTTATTAGTATAATTAAATACTTGGGTGTATACTATATGTGTGCATGTTAGTATTCCTATTTAATAAGGAATAATATAAATCCTATGATTTTTAGGAAATTATTTGTAAATTTTTAGGAAATTTTTACTAGCCTAAAATATACATTTACTTTTAGTTTGTTGTACATATATATATATATATATATATATATATATATATATATATATATATATATATATATATAAAATAGTTGGTGATGGGGCCGACTGAAACCGTAGACATGTAGTTTGACGACTTTAGAGACCGTAGACTTTGGCACGTGTTTCGGTGCAAAGCGAATCCAACGGTGGACTTCGTTTTGACACGAAATTATGACTTTGCCCCTGTTACAGAATTTGACTTTTGGACAGGCATTTTCTAGGTATATCTTCTTTACCGAAATTGTTTTTTATGTTTGTTTCAGCGTTTGAAGTCATCTGTGATTTGTGAGTTTTGGTGCTGACACTTGCTACTCTTGGATTTGCCCTTCTCGCACCGCAGGCAAGATACCTTGCCACCTTACTCTGTGACTATTATATTCTTATTTTCAGTTCTTATTTTTAGCATTTGTTTTGTGATATTTAAACTGTGCGTCCAAGTCACACTTGGGTGCAAGCGACTCTATCGATCGTTTACCTCACCTTATTTATTTTTCTTGTATTGACTTAGTCTAGTGACCACCCATTGATGATGAGGTATTGGTATATCTCATACGGCCTTGACATTTATTGTATCACGTGATGTGAGTCACATGTAGGACACGTTTCTGCGTAGTCGGTTGGCTACCGATACGTATTGAGCGTACGACGGATAGGAGTAACTGCCAATAGTATTGCATGTTAGAAGACTTGGCGGTTACTAGCGGTTCATATCAGTCATGAGATGATGATACTAGACATTGGGTTGGAAGAATAATACCTGATGTATGGACTTCTTTACACTTCCCTAATTACTTGTGCGCTCCTCCGGAGACGCAGGCTCCAGGTGCCCTCTAACGTTTTCTAGAGCGTTATGGATGTAGCCCCTTGCACATGGTGCCCTCTGACGCTTTCCGAGCGTTATGGACGTAGGCCCCTGGTACCCTTTATAGGAACTATGGCGATCCTATTTACAGCCAGGGCTCATGCGTCGAAGGATTGTATCTCAACTGCATATTCACAGTAGAATGGTCAGGAACCCGATTGCATGCATACCTTTTCTCTTATTATATTATCATAGTTTATATGGCATGGTGTTTTCTTGTATATTGCTATGTCCCCTGAGGACCTGGTTATCTCTCCAGGTTTAGACGATTTTCCACAGGAGTACGGAGCGAAATTGGAGCTATCCTACATTGACGACGAGGCAGTCACTACTGATTTCTAGTTTATTCTATACTTGAGACAGTTGTAGACATTATTTTACATCTCTTTTCTTTCTATTTTTGCGGAGGTTGGACTCCGATCTTTTGAGACTATTTTCATAGCTGTTTGGAGTAAATATGTTCACCTGGCTATCTTTTGACACTCTTATTTATTTATTTGGACTTCATTATCTTCTGTGTTGAGCTGTGATGAAATTAGATATGTTACTCTGGCCTGTGATTATTTTATTTACAGCTTATGTGCATATGTGAGGATTCCATATATTGGAGTGTTCTTCGTATATGTGCAGCTGGCATGTTCACGTACTCGGTCCTACGTATGTTGGGACTGGGGCGTTACATGTTTTTGTGGTGGCTCATGCAGGTCCAATTTAATATTGTTGGGTTACATAACTGTGCCCAACAAGGCTGCATATAGGAATAGGAATATCTCATCCGGAACTACTACTTTCCCTTGACTTCCAATCTTTTTGAAACTTTCTTGATTATTTGATTTATCCCATATCTAATCTTTCCTAATATCAACTTATCTTCCTCGTGCCAAAATTATGAATCTACGAAGCGGACGTACTTCTGCTTTGGCCCTCACATCTGGTGAAGAGGCTACTTCGGAGGGACAGAATCCTCCCATGACTCCGGCGACACCCTACCAGCCAGGACAGTCACAGCCTACTACGACACCGACGACGGAGTACCCGGATATCGCAGCACCCCAGGCAGCCAGGCTGGACAGACTACTACCATACCACCAGGAGGGAATGTACCACTGCCTCTTCCACCACCGTTTCCTCAGCAGTTTCCCCCACACTCGGGACCTTAGATGCCTCCACCACCGACTGATGGGAGCCCTACTACTCAGTTCATGTATACCATGATGCAGGCTCAGTGGCAGCAGACTTAGCTGATGAGACAGACGATGATGGAAGCTACGGCTAGACCTCCACTACCACCTCCAGTACCAGTATCGGTACCAGCACCGGCTCTGCATCTCTATGAAGGCGCTATCAAGAATTTCACAGATATGAACCCCAAGGCGTTTAGAGGGACGGAGAAGCCATTAGAGGTGTCATAGTGGCTTATTAGTACCGAGAAGGTACTGAAGGCATCCCAGTTGCCAGCTCGAGATTGGATGACAGCAGTGGACCTACTACTAGAAGACAATGCTCACCACTGGTGGAAGGCGGAAGAGAGACGATTAGGTACTGGGATCACCTGGAAGCAGTTCTATGATGCATTTTATGAGAGATTCTTCCCTATTCATGTCAGAGATGGTCTCTACGACCAGTTCCTTCATCTGAAGCAAGGGAATATGACAGTTGATGAGTATGACTCGGAGTTCAATCGCCTAAGTCGATTTGGTGCGGGATTGATTCTGACAGAGTTAGAGAAGGCGAGAAGATTTCACCAGGGGCTTGCACCAGAGCTCAAGTCTTATATGACTACCCAGTCTCGAGTCTCCCATTCAGCTATCTTGGAAGAAGCTCGTGCTCAAAAGATTCTTCGCAAGGAACAACAGCACACATCGAGGCGTCATACACCAGCAGCTACACCAGCCCGAACTACTCAGAATAGACCTATTAAGAGGGCCATATGACAGTTCCAGCAGAGGCCCTCACCTTATCAGAAGCCCGTTTGCCATTACCGCAAAAAACAAGGACATCTCTAGAATGACTGCAGGACTCGCCTCGAATTATGCTTGAGATGTGGATCCAATCAGTACATGCTCAAGGATTGTCCGGAGCAACATGCAATAGTACAAGCTTGGCAGAACCCGAGACCAACAGCCCCAGCACTCCCAGCACCACGGCCCGTAGCAGGAGCACCTCGCCCACCATTGCCTCCCCAAGGCGTACAGTATAACAAGGCCAGAGCTCAGGGCCCGGAACAGAATTATGGGCAGGTATTCTCACTTGTTGTTGAGGATATAGAGACAGAGGCGGAAGTTATAACAGGTATGGTTCTAGTTGCATCTTTTCCTGCTATTACGTTATTTGATACTGGAGCCACACATTCATTTATAGCCACCTGTTTTTCCACTAGACATAATATTTCCATCACACCTTTAGCTAAGAATGTTAAAATCCTCATTAGAGGAGGAGTTGTACCTGTTAGTGGTATTTGTAGACTTTGTCCTGTAGTGATAAATGGCAGAGAGATGATGGCACGACTTCTTGTATTCCCTATGCCGACATTTGATGTGGTTCTTGGAATGGACTGGTTGAGCCAGTATTTCGCTCTCATAGACTGCCATAGGAGCAGTATTATCTTTAGACCACCAAATGCGGCAGAGTTTGAGTTCACCAAAGAAGACAAAAAGAGTTGTGATACGCCCATATCGGGGACTAATATGATGATGCATGACACCCCACGGCACCCTATTATCACCGAGTTCGAGGATATATTCCCCGAGGAGTTGCCAGGACTACCACCTGACTGAGATATTGAGTTTTCTATTGAGCTTATTCCCGGAGCCGAGCCTATTTCGTCTCGAGTATATCGTCTGGCACCCAAGAAGTTGGTAGAGATGAAGACGCAGATTGATTACTTATTAGAGAAGGAATTTATTCGTGCCAGTGCGTCACCATGGGGAGCACCCGTTCTTTTTGTGCCTAAGAAAGACATGACAGTGCGCATGTACATTGACTAGAGAGCATTAAATGCAGGGACGATGAAGAATAAGTATCCCTTGCCGCGTATAGACGATCTATTTGATCAGCTGAGTTGAGCAAAAGTATTCTCCAAGATTGACTTACAATCGGGCTATCACCAATTGAAGGTTTAGAAGGAAGATATTGCCAAGACGGCCTTTCGATCGAGGTATGGACACTACGAGTTCTTGGTCATTTCTTTCGGTAATTTGACCAATGCTCCCGCAGTTTTCATAAATTTAATGAACAAGATCTTTCGCCAGTACTTGGACAAATTTGTAGTAGTCTTTATAGACGATATCTTGATTTACTCCAAGAGTCAAGAGGAGCATGAGCAGCATCTACGGATAGTTTTGGGAACATTGAGGAACGAGAGACTCTTTGCGAAGCTTAGCAAGTATGATTTCTTTCTCAATGAGGTATCATTCCTTGGTCATATTGTTACGAGCGATGGTATATCAGTAGACCCAGAGAAGATCACAGCAGTCAAATTATAGCCCGCTTCCACATCAGCTTCTGAAGTGAGAAGTTTTCTCGGACTTGCGGGTTACTATCGACGGTTCGTAGAAGATTTCTCTCGAATAGCGGGGCCAATGACTCGATTGACTTGCAAGAATCAGGAGTTTGTATGGACAGACGAGTGTCAAGCTGCTTTTGACGAGTTGAAGAAGCGATTGACCACAACACCGATCTTGACGCTACCATCGGGCCCAGGAGGATTTGTGATCTACAATGACGCATCCGGGAAGGGGTTAGAATGTGTATTGATGCAGCACGGTCGGGTAGTAGCATATGCATCGCGACAGTTGAGAGTGTACGAGAAGAATTATCCGACCCACGATCTAGAGCTCGCAGCGGTTATCTTTGCTTTGAAGCTATGGAGACACTACTTATACGGCGAAAAGGTTGATATCTAAACTGATCATAAGAGCCTCAAGTACGTGTTCAAACAAAAGGAGTTGAATATGCGACAGCGAAGTTGGTTGGAGTTGATGAAGGATTATGAGATCGAGCTTCATTATCATCCGGGCAAGGCAAATGTCGTGGCAGACGCATTAAGCCGTAAGCCCATGGCACACTTTTTGATCGTACAGAAGGAGTTGATTAGAAACTTGGAGCAGCTTGGTATTGAGGTAGTATTACCGGAAGCAGATGGCGTATTAGCCAACCTCCAAGTGCAATCATCATTGGTAGAGCGCATCAAGGCAGCATTGTCTAATGATGCTAGATTTCGACGGCTGAAAGAGAGGACTGAAGCAGGAGAGCAGACATGTTTGAGTGTCCACTCAGATAGGACACTGCGATGTGGTGATCGTATTTATGTACCCAATGGAGATCTACGACAGGAGCTGATGGCCGAGGCTCACAGTTCGGCATACTCTATTCATCCCGGAGGGACCAAGATGTATCGTGACTTACGACAGTATTATTGGTGGCATGGAATAAAGCGAGAGATAGCTCGTTTCGTTGCCAAGTGCTTGGTATGTCAACAAGTTAAGGCAGAGCACCAGAGGACGGCCGGGTTATTGCAGCCGCTACCCATTCCCGAGTGGAAGTGGGAGCACATTACCATGGATTTCATCACGGATTTTCCTCGGAGTCCTAGGGGACGTGACGCAGTGTGGGTGATTATTGATAGACTTACGAAGTCGGCCCATTTCTTACCTTTTAGAGTGGGCCAATCGACAGAGGTTTTGGCAGAGATGTATATGGAGCAGATTGTGAGACTACACGGTGTGCCTGTTAGTATTGTGTCGGACCGTGACTCGAGATTTACCTCGCACTTTTGGAGGAGCATGCAAGAGAGTTTGGGCACTCGATTGAAGTTTAGCACATCATACCATCCATAGACAGACGGCCAGTCGGAGCGTACCATTCGGACGCTAGAGGATATGTTGAGAGCATGTATGCTTGATTTTGGCGGTTCGTAGGAGGACCATCTCCATCTTGTTGAATTTTCCTACAATAATAGCTATCAAGCGAGCATTCAAATGGCTCCGTTTGAAGCATTGTATGGTAGGAAGTGTCGGTCTCCTGTTTGTTGGAGCGACATAGGAGAGCGACAACTATTGGGTCCCGAGTTGGTCTTGAGCACAGTGGAGACAGTGAAGAAGATTCAGGGCTACCTGCGAGCAGCGCAGGATCGTCAGAAGCAGTGGGCAGATAATCGTCGTCGACCCTTGGAGTTCAAAGAGGGCGACCATGTGTTCTTGAAGATATCCCCCACTGGAGGCACGATTCGATTCGGAGGACGTGGCAAGTTGAGTCCAAGGTACATCGGCCCTTTCGACATCTTGGAACGTGTTGGAGAGGTTGCCTACATATTGGCATTGCCACCGTCACTAGAGGGAATACATGACGCATTCTACGTATCTCAGTTGAGGAGGTATTGTCACGACCCGCACCCTAGAATAACGGCACGAGAAGTGGGTACGTCCAGCCTACGTCGCAGTGTCGGCGGTAGAACGCTGTCCTAGGTCTCATGCATCTAACAGTATAAGGCTAAACAATTTATACTCCACGAATGGGGGTGACATAGCAGATACAGACTCAATCACATCTATGGTGCAGCATGATAAGGATAGATAAAACATAAAATCCAAAAGAGGTACAACAGAGAGAAATCTAAGTGTCTAAGATACACAAATCCAGAAATACATCTCAAATCTCCAAACTCAGATACAGTAATCCATAAAGTAAATACAACTCCAGACAATTAAAAATAAACTATAAGCAAAACCCTAGCTATCTATACAACCTCTACTGTGTCTCCTCTAGGCTAGTAGGCAACCTCCAAGCTATCTGTAAAATTTTCAACAGGTCCAGTCAGGACGGGAACGAGCACATATCTATCAAACAGTTCATAGCAGGTTAGGAGTATAAATCATACAATAGAGTAAAATACATGAAGTGCTGAATAGGAAGTACGAGTAAACAGAAGATATTTTGTAACTGAAAGTAAATATATGATAGTAGAGACTGTAAGTGGCTACGTGATTTAGAGCACAATGGTTATGTAAACGGCTTGGGGGTACATGAATACAAATAAGGAGGCACATGAATACATCTACTGGGGATAGTGATCACATAACCAATTCTACTCACCCCGCCCCAATCAATACACAAGGATCCGTTCAAGTTATGTCATAAGCACATGAATACAGCTAAGATACGTGAACTCATGTAATGAGTAGTACATGAGGCACAAGATAAGCACATGAAAGCACATGAAGCACATGAGAACATATAAAAATATGAACTAGTACGAGTACAAGGAGTACCTGATGCACATGATAAAGTACATGAACATGAAATACCCGATGCACCCATAGAGGGATAACATCTCAGGAAAGGATCTATATAGTACTAATCTGTGAAGATACGTGTCAGCATCAAGTAGAGTAATCTAGAGCAAGAAAATAATCCAGGTAAGTATAAAAAGATCAGAGAATGTACTCGCCTGATATCTGAATGTCCAAGGTAAAGATACTGTCCGAGGAGAGGTGTCTGGCTTCTAATTAGAACAGCACAAGTCACAACATATACAGATGGGTAATATAAAGCACTAGAATGCATTCTACATGAATCTAGGTCAAACTAGGCCAAAGTCAACCCTTGGTCAACTCTGGTCAACTGTACTAGTCAAACTAGGTCATGTCCTAACCCAGCAAGTCTTACTAGGCCTAACCAAGACTATCCTAGCAAGCACACATCAATACAAGGCTATACAAGCCAACATACACCCAACTCTAAATAGTATGCAATTATTCAATACTCAAATAGGCAAGAATTCACATTGGATATACACTAGGTAATCTATTACTTTAAGCTATATATGTCTACACATATATACACATGCATATATTGGTATTCAACATTAGGTCTATAATCATGGCATTTCAAATGGTTATATAAACTTATATATTACAACACAATATGCTAACATATATATAATATACATACATAGCTAAGTTAACTATATTCATAAATACTTATTTAAGAGGCTACGTGTGTGTATGTGAACATGGCAAAGGGGCAAGTGAGGGTTAAATGGGCATACATAGTGTATACATATCAAAGAGTGTCAAAGTGTAAGTGAACAAAGTGTCAAGTGTGATAGTGTCAACATAGTGTAAGGGGGTACATGAGGTAATGTAGGATTTGTGTTAACATAGAACATTACATCTTATTAACTTGTATATTGCATACATTACATCTATTATTACATTACATTCATGCTTGCATTCATTCATCATTCATTTATTCTCTTGTACTACTATATGCACCATACATTACATACTATGGAACCTACATATTCATTACAAGCCATACTTATACATGCTTACATTAGATAGGATACTTACACCTCCTACATCATTTATTTAACCTGCTTGCATTTTTTATTTAATTACATAATGTATATACATTAACATGGGTTAAAATCAAATAGAACATTATATTACACACAAGGGTGCACAAAATGAATATGCCGAATAGTAACTCCTATTAATAATCAATACTGTACCATCTCAGCACGAATTAAAATCTAGGATTAAAGTATGTTATAGATCTATGTGTTAGCTTTCCGAAACTTCAAACGGATCGCGTTTTCGTTTCCGGAAACTCCCGGAATCGCAAAAACACCGAGAACGCATTTGTCTTTCGTACAGCTGACACTCAAATAATTCTCCAGAAAGTTACAAAAATAATTAGGCCTATTAATACTTGTTTTTGGAAAGCTAACTTCAATACGCTTCTTTTAAAAAAACGGGAGATTAAACCGAGCTTTGAGCTAGAAGTTATGACATTTCTAAGTTAGGGCTGAAATTAAAAACGTGGATAAAAATCATGACGGATTTAGATAGTTTGAGCCAAAAGAATACACAATATATATCCTAATTATCCACAACAATAATGACAATAATAATATGAGGAACCACACTTACAAACTTGATTATATAATTATCATAAACCATTTATTACATATATAAATATAGATACACTCTCTTTACAATATATATATACACAAATCTATATATGTAACATGAACACATCTATAAGAGATACATGAATGAAATGTAAAGTACTTAAGAACACATCTCTACATATTCAAATCTGAGATTTAATATGAATTAATTCATTTAATGAATATTTTAAATATAAAGTGTGTCCAAGTTTGGGGGTTTTCCCCATGAACACAAGACACAACAATAATACAATAGAAATCCCTAAAGGACACATAATGGACACAAGAGGACACAAAATAGGGACACAACAATGGGGGTCATTCCTATGCTTAAAACTTTCCAAAATGTAAAATGGAGAAATAAAAGAGAAGGAAATATTACCTAAAGGAGAGAAAATCCAAGGAGAAAGGCTTCTTCATTGGGAGAGCTTGAGAGCACTTGGGGAAGAAGACTTCTCAAAAAAAGGAAATGAGATAGGAGTCCTATTAGGGCCGGCCACAATGGTTATATCCCCTCTTCATTGAATATTACAAGTTTGCCTCTCCCTTAGTTACAAGTGTTTAAAACAATTTTGGTTAGGGTTTGGGGGTAAAAGGGTCAAAATAAAAACTCTAAATGGTTAACCTAGTAATTAGGATTATGACTAATCTTTCTAACATGACTAATTAAAATGTGGGCCATGGCTAACTAATGCATGGGTCCAACTAGAGTCTAAGTTACGTCGGGTCCCCGTTACAAGTCGGATTGAGATGAAATTCGAACACGACTCAAATAATCGCAAAACAATATCATAAATAATAAAATAATATCAAAATAATTCAAAGAGGTCAAATGCAAAATATTCTTAGGCCAGAAATGACATTAAAATATCATAATCACATGGTTAGGCTCTAGGTCAAACAGTCTCTAGGGTTTCACTAGCAAAACTTCAAAACCACAAGTCAATGATTTAAATAATTTTAAAATGATTTAAAATCACCAAAAATTATATCATGAATTAAATATCATTATTAAAATAATTATAAACACGAAATTTCGAAATTATCCTCATTTGCAAAACTGGGTGCTACAACTCTACCCACCTTAGAAAAATTTCGTCCTCGAAAATTTAAGATCGATAGTACTCCTTCTAGAGCCTCTAACCTACCCAATATCTAAGGTAACACTTCCTAACACTGGAATAATAAACGAACATCTAAATAGTGTCAATCTAGGAATACCTCCAACACTGCTCTGCTGTACGGCAGTAATGGAACTTCAATAAAATATGGACTGGAACCTATATCCAAGGGACTGGACCTATTTTAAAGTGGTCTTAACTAAGGATGAAAAGGAACTGATCATAGGCTATAGGTATGCTCAAACTATTATCTTCCTATTAATACATTCTATTACCATAGGAACGATGCATTACTAAGACATATAGGCCCCTATCTCTCATAACACATTTATACTCACCAAAAGACTAGTACATCCTATTAAGGCTGATACTATAATCTCTCATAAATCTCATAAGCTACATATTTATAGACACACATCCCCACATCAAGGACTAACCTATATATATCTACAACTGATACTAATGGGGTGACGTCCCTATTTCCCAACAATCAATGTCTGAATTTTTTTTATCTAAATCATGCAATTTGAAGGAATAGTATACAAGGTAAGGGCATACCGTAGCAGTTGGAAGTCTCACCTAGGTACACTAATCATTCTAGGTCAAAATAGTACTATGGTATCAACACACAAACAATCTAGGGTATCCTAATTAGAAAGGTAAGGGAACAACAATCATCAAGGTTGTAGGACTGTCTACCATCCTATATAAAAATTGGTCATTAACAAGAAACTAAGAAATTATTAAAAGGTTACTATTCCATAAAATGGCAAAAACTAAAAATTTAGGCACAACAAATCACAAATAGATTTTCGTCTTGACACGATCTAAGTTGATCAATTTCGGGATAAAACGAGATTTGGACAAGAAGGGAAATCAATGAAATCAAAGTATGAGCACGAGCATCCAATGATGGAGGTTCAGGTCATGATTAAATTTAATTCGACTGAGTACAAATACGAGGTTCATAGGCGATGAAAAAGATTTCAAGGAGAATTGTCAAGGCTGTCGCGAATGAGACTCTAGGGTCAAGTTTAACTATGTCTCCATTCTCGTAGATTGATACATGAAAAAGCGAACCAAAGTGCAATAGGTTGATCAGACCATCATGTACCGGTTCTGATTAGACAATATGTTAGTGGGTGGCCACCCAATAAAATATGTCATGACCAAGCTCGAAAATAGATAAGCTTGCAAAACTAAGGCCAATTTAGCAGCACAAGATATAAGGGTGGTAATGATGAAAGGAATTACATAGTCCAAGTTTCTTAACCAACGGTTCAAGTAATCAGATAAGGTACAAGGTTAAGCATCTAAGGAAACAAGCAGAACACTATCACATGTCGGGTCGAAAGAATTGAGTCAAGGCTGGATTTCTAATTGAAATAAGAAAAAATTTAGTATAATGGTAGAGGTTATAGTTTAGCCAGTTGACCAGAAAATCATATCAAGAAAATAGAGTACAAGAAGACGGGTTTTAGTGGGACATGATATACCTACACGAATGTGAGCTCGTCTAGGTCTTGCATATAAGATTTGTTGGAGGGTAACAGCTAGTATTACATTCCGAATATCAAAGTCACGATAAGGAACGTCAAGGATCTCAAT
Source organism: Iris pallida (assembly GCA_029216955.1). NCBI lineage: Eukaryota > Viridiplantae > Streptophyta > Magnoliopsida > Asparagales > Iridaceae > Iris > Iris pallida. The sequence goes on from JANAVB010036019.1 coordinate 16,518,132, forward strand.
TAGAAAGTGGGAGTTCAAGAGGTGGTAATTAATGCACAAAAATAATGAAGATCGAGTTAGTCATCTGCTTCTGATACTCTTAAGTTTATCTGGTCATAACTTGCCAATCATATCTTTTCCTCACCAGTCTCCATATAAAAATTTAACGTTTACTTAAACCCTTACCATGACTGCCGTAGTTAATTCCCAATTTCCAAACATCACTCTTGAAGCACAGCCCTCACATTTAGGAATCAACATTAACCATTTATTTAAATTTCCAAGTTCTTTCACCTTGTCTTAAATTTGACACAAAACCTCTAAATCCCGTTTACGAATTCCTTGAACTTGTTCAAATTGTTCTTCTCGTATTATTTAATTTAAATCTCTAGGCCTTACAAAACTTATCTTCCATCATAAAATCAACTTCCGTATTTTCTTCGACATACACCCTTGAATATTATTCTCCTAAAAATATTTCACAACAATCTCTAAACTTCCGTAACTTTGTGTTCTCTCTATCCCTAGTCATTTCCTCGCAACATATTGTTTAATATCTTATTAAACATAATTAACTTCTCTTTTCCATTACTAACCTTCTACATAGCCTCAGAGTAAAAGTTTTTCCCAGAATCAATAACCAAGATTTTCTAAGTTCTCAAAACTAGGTTGACCTCTGATATCCGCATTAGTTTTGAATACACCTATAAACTATCTCATAACCCCAAAATTTCTCTAAATGAAATTGTTTCCAGATTGGCAGTATACATCTCTTTATTCTATTCGAGACCTTTACCACATTTCTATCTCAAGTTTCCATATGGAACACTCCACATTTGATTTCCTTTAGATCATCATAAAATAACCAGTTACGTCTTCTCTGAGCTACATAATTTACGTCACTTCCTTAGTGTCACGACCCGCTCCCGAATAATCGGACACGAGTCGGACACACCCAGCCTTCATTGTTAGACACAATGAAGTAAGCTGTACCAAGCTAGGGAAACTAACCAGATAAACATGAAAGTATAGAATCACAGCAACTATATAATGTGTCCCAACCAGAAAAGAGATACAATATCTGAATTTATTACAATTCAACTATAAGAGTCTGCTAGTCTCAATACATGGAAAGATAAATAGAAAACAAAATGAAACTAGGCCTCTGCAGCCTCTAGGTCACAAGCAGCTCCAGCTGGCTCAGTAGGGAAGGCAGTATCCTGTCCATAGTATGTGTCACACAAAGCCTCCATCTCACCTATCATAACATATCCAGTCAGGAGCAGAGCAAGTACAATTCTAGGTAATGAACAAGACATCATGAAATGAAGTACAAGGGAACATGGAAAGTACAGGAAAATACAGGTGAATAAGTACATGAAGAACAGGGTAAAGTACATGAAAGAACATGAATGTAAGAGCATGAATGAACATGATATGTAAGCACCTGAAAGAACATGATATCACATGAAATAAGTACAAGGTAATCTCCTGAACATGTGTGTAATGCATTTGAAATATAACTAACTATGTGACCGGCTAGGGTAAGCACCTGAAAGCACCTGAAAACACCTGAAAGCACATGAATGGTGACTTAGGACCCGCGTGCACGATGCGGGGTCTAAGCTAAAACACACCTGAGTTGTTACTTGGGATTGGGCACATAGATAGTATATTTCCCCTCCCCAGATACAAGTAATAAGCACAAGAGAACAAGAGCACCAGAAAGAACATGTCGTGTTGCAATTGTGTCACTCAAGGAAGTACAGGAAAGATAATGTAAAGTACAAAACCGTAGAGTGTACTTGCCTGTCTCCGGGTGATCAAATGTAGGCAATACAGCTGGATATCCTCCTGTTTGATTTACAGTTGATAAGTATAAAACTCTAGTAAAAACCATATATTAACACTTATTATTAAACTAACTGATTACTGCATTCTAGGGTTCATAGGTTGGTTAACTAGCCCTTCTAATATTTCCTACCAGGTTTGCTCTCTATAACTCACCATAAGAGTATACCTTTGTAAAAAGTATAGTAACATGAAACCATAAGTATTTAGCTAAAAGATTGGAACTAAAAGTCCTGTTTCTTTTAGGTTAAAACCACTAGTCCTTCATATAATGAGGACACCTAAACTTCTAACCTTTCATCTACATCCTTGTATTATCATTCCTAAACATGGTTACTACAATAGATTACCAAAATCAACAATCTTAGATTACAGTCATATATATATATATAACATGCCTATAGTTATTCATCTAAGGTATTTATGCAAGTCTCTAATCCAAGTGAAAGGAAATTTCAGTCCAAAATAGAACTGAAATTGACTTTCCAGGTTCCATTTACCATCACAAAATTCAGAAAATAACCCAAGAATCCAAAGTCATACACATGCATTAACTGTCCAAGTTCAATCAAAAGAAAACCTGGACAATCAGTCCAACTACTGTCCTGGCACAACAGTCCCCTTAGGTCTCAGTTCAAATCAGGGAACCCCTGAGTCATGTGGCATGGTCCACATTAAATACCCTATTCAGTTGCAATTTGGACTGATAGCTCAGTTCTGAACTAGTTTCAGTTTCAGATGGGAAACAAGTGATGGAATTTCCTACAACAAGGCACATATATAAACTATTCAGTCTTTAATGTGGACTGATAGCTCAACCAAATTAGGACACATGCTCTCAGCTATTTTCAAGTATTGCTAGAGAGTATTGCCTACTACAATTTAATCACCTGGCTAACAGTCCTACCCATTTCTTCCAGGATTCCAACCATAATTGTCCTAGGACTGAACATGTTCCAGTTATCAGTCTATAACTCAATCGAGTTATGCCAAAGACTGAAATTAAATCCTGAATACATCATGAATGATTGCAATCTAGACTAGTTGGTAAATCATGATACATGCTAAAACTCGAAAGAAGGTTAGGAACTCCTTAGACATTTCACCCTGGTTCAGAAGAGTCAACCTGATTAGGAGTCCTGCTACAGGCTCATGTGAAATCTCATCACAGTTCATATGAATTCATATAACAGTCTCTCATGGATATCACATATCAGTCCATGACAATATCAGGACAGTCCCATATGAAATTCACAAATCAGTTTGAACAACAAGCCTCTGATTCAGTCCTGGACTTAGGAACTGATGTGAATCAGTATGATATAAAACTGATACCAGTCCTTAATCAAACAGCCTTCACTAACCTAGAGATTATTCAACCAAAAACCCACACTCTTATTAGTTGTCCTGAAGTAACACAGTTCCTGACTCCATATGTTCCCAAGTTCAGATGAAAAGAGGTCTATAATTTAACAGGAGAAATCTACTGTTCCATATATGAAGACACATATAAATTCATAAATAAATCACACATAACAGGGTTTTCTCAGTTTAAGACTGATATACAATTCAGTCATCCAAACACATTTGTATCCCCTAACTGTCCATACCAGGACAGCTCAAAAAGTCAGTTTCTAAATCCTTCAATATTTGATTTCCAACTTTAGAATCAGTGAGACTCAGGTTCAGATTGGCACAACTTTTTAGAACAGGGGACTGATACACTATTAGTCTCATGCCAGGTTTGATACAATTCTCATTATGCTACTCCATAATTAACAACAAGGATATTGGATGTTACCTGAGATGAGTTGCAAACAGAAGAGATTCCTAGGTACAGTTTCAGGTGTCCAGTGGTCGTCAAAACCTGGTTGGAACATTCCATCAAACAATTTAGGATCAGAAATAAATTGTTGGATCCTCCCAACTCCTCTGTTTCGAATTCAAGAAAAATATGAGAACTCGATTCCAACCCACTGGTCAGGACCCGATCAATCTCAAGTATTTCAAATGATTATAATCTTTCGATACAATTTAAATCAAAGTGGAATTTCAAGAGAAAATCAATCAAGAATGATTACCTACCTAAACGGAGCCAGTCGATCTATCGATTCCTGGATTAGTGATTATGCAGAACAATTGAAATCTGATATCAATTGAGATGATTAAGAACAGGGAATCAAAAGATTGGAAGAGTCGAAATTATAATTTATACTCACAAATTGTAATCCTGAGTTACTCAAATGATCTTCAAGATCAGATCAACAACTAAACTGTGAAGAGGAAAAATTAAATCAAAATCCAAATCGATGAGGATCAGATCAATTTCACCATAATTTGAGAATACTTCAAAACAAATCAGAGATCGATCCACCTTACCAGCAGTTATAAATCGCCCGTGCTCATTGTTGAAGGAATGGCTTCAATGTGAAGATGGGACTTCGACGAATGGAACAACTCATCACCAAGCCATTCGCCAATGTTTGATTTCCTCCTAGAATTAGATCGATAATGGAGAAGAGCTCGGGAAGGAAAGAATGGAAAGAGAATTTCTCAGGGAAAAGTTGCAGAGAATAATGAAGGAAGAAGAGTGCTTAAATAGGGCTGGTAGCTTGATCTCTACGCAGGGTTTGCGTGAGGATTAGACCTACCTATCGGCGGAAAATTTCTGACAAGGTTGTTAGAAGAGCACATGGCCGTTGAGGGAAATTCAAATTCGAGAGCCCTCCAGTACTTCTTTAGAGGAGCAGGAAAAATATAGCCTAAAGCTAACACTTAGTTGATTTTTAAAGGAAGATTTCAGTTTGGGCTGGCAGTGATAGCCCAACCCAATTAGGTTTAAATAGAAGTTAGCACAAAATAAATAAATAATTAATAATGAAAATATAACTTCACCTATGTTAAAAATATAAAAATATTCCCAACCATGACTCAATATAAAAATTTAAATTCTACAATATTCAGAAAAGTGGAGTTACAAATACTCCCCCCCTCAAAAAAATTTCATCCTCGAAATTCAACCATAAGGTAGGTCTCAAAATCATAACAGAATTTCAAACACAATTATTTGTTGTTGTAAAAAAAATATATCAAGGTACACTCAAACAATAAACTGGGATAACCTTTCCGCATCCCATCCTCGCACTCCCATGTGGACTCTCCCGAAGGGTGGTGTCTCCACATGACGCGGACAAGAGAAATGGTCTGGTTCCGCGGATGCTTCTCCCTCCGGTCCAAGATCTCTACTGGCTGCTCCTCGTAAGTCAATCTCGGGCCCACCTCCAGCTCGGAATAGTCCACCACATGGCTCGGGTCTGGAACGTATCGTCGAAGCTGGGATACATGGAAAACATCGTGCACTCCCTCCAAGCTAGCTGGGAGTGCTAGTCGGTACGCCACCTCGCCAATCCGTACCGTCACGTCGAATGGTCCGATGAATCTCAGACTGAGCTTCCCGCCTCTGTCGAACCGAATGACGCCTCTGGTCGGTGGGATCTTCAGGAACACTCTGTCTCCAACCTCGAACTCAAGTGGCCGTCTGCTGCTGTCCGCCCAGTGCTTCTGCCGATCCATGACGCTCTGAGACGTCCTGAACTTTTGAGATCAAAGACGATAATTACACACAAGAAATTGAAATAATACGATCTAACAATGATCAAGAATTAAATGGGCGCGAATGGAATGAAGTTTCGATTACAACTTAGAGGAGCAAAATTATGAAGACACAAAACACAAGTGGACCAGGACAAGATAGGAAAAACATGGTCAAATAGACATGATTTAAGATTGAAGTTTAGACAAGACACAACGAAGTACGGAATCACAATCTGGTAATATACAATTTTGAGGAATTCAATGATCTAACGATAAAGTGCTAAAAGGAAAATTAGCAAGGGTTGATTGAGGAGACGTACGCAATACTCAGGAGATACAGTATCAAATCAGGATAAACGTGCAATGATTTGTAATTCTCGAAAACAATAATTATATGAAAATGGAATATAGTCTCCATGATATCCAAAAACATATAGGTATTTGCAATCACTTTGCTTAGAATCCCTACCCCGCCAGTATATATCTGACTGCAGTGGACTTTCGGCTCCGTGACTCAAATAACAATATGTCACCGAATATTCTGTCAACCTTATCCATTTTCCAATAATCATTGACGAAGCAACCCGAGAGATTAAGATATGAAGAATGTAGCAAAAACTCGACAATACTCGAAAACCTGTGAGAGTCTGAAATTACTTCAACTTAGAGTTCCTGCCTCGCCAGTACGCTACTGGCTGCAGTGAACCCTCAGTCTCCATAATCCAGCTAATGGCTGCAGCGCGCATCTGTCATGCCATAGTAGGCCATCGAATAGCCTCTCGACTTTATCTCTAAGAATTTCAAAAGAGTTTCAAGGAGTTCAAAATGAGTTTCAATAGTCCAAGTCACAGAAATGGTGAAGTTACCTGACTGTTAGAATACAAGGATTTATTAGGTACTAAGAGTCAACAAGAGATTTCCTGAAATAGATCTTGAACATGAAATAAAGTTTCAAACAATAACCAGAATCTCAATTGGCCAATATCCTCATATAGGAATCAAATGCCCGAATAGATCACAAAATCTCGGAGGATGAACAGAATGCAAAGTAAAAAAAAATAGAACAAAATCTCGAAGCATAATCTCGTACCAGGAATAGAGTTTAACAAAATCTCAAATAATAATGAAATCTCAACAGAGTTCGAATAAAAAATGAAATCTTCAATAGAATACAAAGTCACAGATGGAAAATAATTCTCGAATAGAAGACCTCGAACAAGAAGCAAAACCACAGATAATGAATAGAAAACAATATATCAATTAGGGAGTGGAAAACAAGCATGGAATTCGTGGATAGGAAACAAGCGAAATCTAAATTAGGAAACGAGATCAAACAAGGTCGTGAACAAAACAAATTCTTGAACAGGAACAAGTAACAAATAGGAAACAATTTCTCAAAATAGCAACCAAAGTCTTCAAACGAAGTCTCGAATAGAGACTGAATAGGAGTGAAGGTTCAACAATGTTTTGATTGGGGTCAAGTTTCAAAAATAAAATTTCAGATAGGAATAAAATCTCGACTAGCACGTGGTTCAAAATAGGAAACATTTCAAATAGAAGCAAAATAAAGCCGTGAATATGAAACAGGGTATCGAATCAAATTGTGGATCTGAAGCAAGCTTACCCGAATAGGAAACAATATCTCAAAATAAGTTTCGACATCAATCAAGATGTCAAACAAGAAGTTTCAAGAATAATCTGGGTGCTAAGAGGATTCTAAGGAGAGAGTGAATTGCTAATCAAGATACATGGTTTTCCAACCATGCAAAAGAATTTCCTGTCTTCAATCTATCTTCAGTGTTTCTTCGGGACTGGAATCACTTCAATTTCTTCAGCTGTCCTGATATAGGCTGATCCTTGCAGTAGTGCTCCATGTGTTTGCTGATTCTGAGAAGGTGGTTCCCTTTTTGCTGTAGTCTGATGCTCCTCACGCTTGTTCTCGGGCAGTGTGATCAATGTTCTCCAGCAGTCTTGACTTGGTGGGCAGGCGATCCGTAGTATAGTATAGCCTCCGTCTTTTGCGGCACTCTTCATAGTGGCATCCTAAGAGGTGGCAAAAATTGTAAATGATCGTCGGCTGGATCTGAATCTGGATCTCCCGCTGGGGCTGAAGTGCAGGGCTCTGGCAGGAATATATGGCTGCTGGCGTGCTGGCTGCTGAGATCTGCTCCTGATGATGCGACTGGTGGTGTGACCGAAGAAATGCTGACTAAGTGTTGTGACGCTTTGCGGGTCCAGGGTAGTTATTGTCTTTGTCATAAATCTTCATGTCTTTCATGAGCTTCAGCTTCCGGTTTCGTTCCATTGTCTGTGCTACATTCTGAATCTCCAGGCTGGTGGCTCTAATCTTCAGAGAAGTCGGATCCTCACATGCTGAGATGATCTTCAGTGGCGGCTTCAGGTTCTCGATCGGCTCTCTGGTGCAAGATATGCGCTTGGTGTCGGAAAAGTCCAAGTGTCTGAGCGCCTGGAAATCAGAAGTCCTTCCTGGCTCGGAGAGTGTATCCACAAGTCTGACTTGGAAAGGGTGGCCTGCTTCCTCTGGTTGTCAAGGGACTCTTCAGACGTCTCCGTCAATTACGTACTACCCATGGGGATAGTAGAATGATAGAAGGTAGTGGAAGTTCGGAAACGTCAAGTGCAGGTGAATTGACAGTTCTGGTGTTGCATGCTTTTAAACTATCTGCAAAACAGAAAACTGTTAAAATAACCTAGACCTACATACAACAAGTGTTTATAGAATATTAAAATACCTGATACACCTGATATACCCTTATTTTCCGATTTTCCTATGCTGTGATCAAGTTTCCCTAGTGTAATTCAAGTCCCCCAATAGTACGCTAAGTCCTAGGTACTATTAGGATAGACCTGCATGGGCCACCACTAAAAACATGTCACGACCCGCTCCCGAATAATCGGACACGAGTCGGACACGCCCAGCCTTCATTGTTAGACACAATGAAGTAAGCTGTACCAAGCTAGGGAAACTAACCAGATAAACATGAAAGTATAGAATCACAGCAACTATATAATGTGTCCCAACCAGAAAAGAGATACAATATCTGAATTTATTACAATTCAACTATAAGAGTCTGCTAGTCTCAATACATGGAAAGATAAATGGAAAACTAAATGAAACTAGGCCTCTGCAGCCTCTAGGTCACAAGCAGCTCCAGCTGGCTCAGTAGGGAAGGCAGTATCCTGTCCATAGTATGTGTCACACAAAGCCTCCATCTCACCTATCATAACATATCCAGTCAGGAGCGGAGTAAGTACAATTCTAGGTAATGAACAAGACATCATGAAATGAAGTACAAGGGAACATGGAAAGTACAGGTGAATAAGTACATGAAGAACAGGGTAAAGTACATGAAAGAACATAAATGTAAGAGCATGAATGAACATGATATGTAAGCACCTGAAAGAACATGATATCACAGGAAATAAGTACAAGGAAATCTCCTGAACATGTGTGTAATGCATTTAAAATATAACTAACTATATGACCGGCTAGGGTAAGCACCTGAAAGCACCTGAAAACACCTGAAAGCACATGAATGGTAACTTAGGACCCGCGTGCACGATGCGGGGTCTAAGCTAAAACACACCTGAGTTGTTACTTGGGATTGGTCACATAGATAGTATATTTCCCCTCCCCAGATACAAGTAATAAGCACAAGAGAACAAGAGCACCAGAAAGAACATGTCATGTTGCAATTGTGTCACTCAAGGAAGTACAGGAAAGATAATGTAAAGTACAAAACCGTAGAGTGTACTTGCCTGTCTCCGGGTGATCAAATGTAGGCAATACAGCTGGATATCCTCCTGTTTGATTTACAGTTGATAAGTATAAAACTCTAGTCAAAACCATATATTAACACTTATTATTAAACTAACTGATTACTGCATTCTAGGGTTCATAGGTTGGTTAACTAGCCCTTCTAATATTTCCTACCAGGTTTGCTCTCTATAACTCACCATAAGAGTATACCTTTGTAAAAAGTATAGTAACATGAAACCATAAGTATTTAGCTAAAAGATTGGAACTAAAAGTCCTGTTTCTTTTAGGTTAAAACCACTAGTCCTTCATATAATGAGGACACCTAAACTTCTAACCTTTCATCTACATCCTTGTATTATCATTCCTAAACATAGTTACTACCATAGATTACCAAAATCAACAATCTTAGATTACAGTCATATATATATATATAACATGCCTATAGTTATTCATCTAAGGTATTTATGCAAGTCTCTAATCCAAGTGAAAGGAAATTTCAGTCCAAAATAGAACTAAAATTGACTTTCCAGGTTCCATTTACAATCACAAAATTCAGAAAATAACCCAAGAATCCAAAGTCATACCCATGCATTAACTGTCCAAGTTCAATCAAAAGAAAACCTGGACAATCAGTCCAACTACTGTCCTGGCACAACAGTCCCCTTAGGTCTCAGTTCAAATCAGGGAACCCCTGAGTCATGTGGCATGGTCCACATTAAATACCCTATTCAGTTGTAATTTGGACTGATAGCTCAGTTCTGAACTAGTTTCAGTTTCAGATGGGAAACAAGTGATGGAATTTCCTACAACAAGGCACATATATAAACTATTCAGTCTTTAATGTGGACTGATAGCTCAACCAAATCAGGACACATGCTCTCAGCTATTTTCAAGTATTGCTAGAGAGTATTGCCTACTATAATTTAATCACCTGGCTAACAGTCCTACCCATTTCTTCCAGGATTCCAACCATAATTGTCCTAGGACTGAACATGTTCCAGTTATCAGTCTATAACTCAATCGAGTTATGCCAAAGACTGAAATTAAATCCGGAATACATCATGAATGATTGCAATCTAGACTAGTTGGTAAATCATGATACATGCTAAAACTCGAAAGAAGGTTAGGAACTCCTTAGACATTTCACCCTGGTTCAGAAGAGTCAACCTGATTAGGAGTCCTGCTACAGGCTCATGTGAAATCTCATCACAATTCATATGAATTCATATAACAGTCTCTCATGGATATCACATATCAGTCCATGACAATATCAGGACAGTCCCATATGAAATTCACAAATCAGTTTGAACAACAAGCCTCAGATTCAGTCCTGGACTTAGGAACTGATGTGAATCAGTCTGATATAAAACTGATACCAGTTCTTAATCAAACAGCCTTCACTAACCTAGAGATTATTCAACCAAAAACCTACACTCTTATTAGTTGTCCTGAAGTAACACAGTTCCTGACTCCATATGTTCCCAAGTTCAGATGAAAAGAGGTCTATAATTTAACAGGAGAAATCTACTGTTCCATATATGAAGACACATATAAATTCATAAATGAATCACACATAACAGGGTTTTCTCAGTTTAAGACTGATATACAATTCAGTCATCCAAACACATTTGTATCTCCTAACTGTCCATACCAGGACAGCTCAAAAAGTCAGTTTCTAAATCCTTCAATATCATTTGATTTCCAACTTTAGAATCAGTGAGACTCAGGTTCAGATTGGCACAACTTTTTAGAACAGGGGACTGATACACTATTAGTCTCATGCCAGGTTTGATACAATTCTCATTATGCTACTCCATAATTAACAACAAGGATATTGGATGTTACCTGAGATGAGTTGCAAACAGAAGAGATTCCTAGGTACAGTTTCAGGTGTCCAGTGGTCGTCAAAACCTGGTTGGAACATTCCATCAAACAATTTAGGATCAGAAATAAATTGTTGGATCCTCCCAACTCCTCTGTTTCGAATTCAAGAAAAATATGAGAACTCGATTCCAACCCACTGGTCAGGACCCGATCAATCTCAAGTATTTCAAATGATTATAATCTTTCGATACAATTTAAATCAAAGTGGAATTTCAAGAGAAAATCAATCAAGAATGATTACCTACCTAAACAGAGCCAGTCGATCTATCGATTCCTGGATTAGTGATTATGCAGAACAATTGAAATCTGATATCAATTGAGATGATTAAGAACAGGGAATCAAAAGATTGGAAGAGTCGAAATTATAATTTATACTCACAAATTGTAATCCTGAGTTACTCAAATGATCTTCAAGATCAGATCAACAACTAAACTGTGAAGAGGAAAAATCAGATCAAAATCCAAATCGATGAGGATCAGATCAATTTCACCATAATTTGAGAATACTTTAAAACAAATCAGAGATCGATCCACCTTACCAGCAGTTATAAATCGCCTGTGCTCATTGTTGAAGGAATGGCTTCAATGTGAAGACGGGACTTCGACGAATGGAACAACTCATCACCAAGCCATTCGCCAATGTTTGATTTCCTCCTAGAATTAGATCGATAATGGAGAAGAGCTCGAGAAGGAAAGAATGGAAAGAGAATTTCTCAGGGAAAAGTTGCAGAGAATAATGAAGGAAGAAGAGTGCTTAAATAGGGCTGGTAGCTTGATCTCTACGCAGGGTTGGCGTGAGGATTAGACCTACCTATCGGCGAAAAATTTCTGACAAGGTTGTTAGAAGAGCACATGGCCGTTGAGGGAAATTCAAATTCGAGAGCCCTCCAGTACTTCTTTAGAGGAGCAGGAAAAATATAGCCTAAAGCTAACACTTAGTTGATTTTTAAAGGAAGATTTCAGTTTGGGCTGGCAGTGATAGCCCAACCCAATTAGGTTTAAATGGAAGTTAGCACAAAATAAATAAATAATTAATAATAAAAATATAACTTCACCTATGTTAAAAATATAAAAATATTCCCAACCATGACTCAATATAAAAATTTAAATTCTACAATATTCAAAAAAGTGGAGTTACACTTAGCCTTCCCCATGCAAAAGATACGAAGATTTAAGGGTTTCGAAGTACATCTGGTAGGGACGACAAGATATGGGTAATTAATGTAATGAGACAGAGTTTAAGATAAGAGGTAAATAAGAATGCAAGGGAATAATGGCGAGAAAGAATAATGAAGATATGTTCCTTCTCATCGGTTCAAACAAGAGAAACCCATCAAGCTTAAATTCAATAGCAAGGAATGAGGGTGAATCCAAACAAGAGGAAAAGGAATTTTAATTGAAGTTCAAAATGAGTTTCTCAGGGGTCGTCCCAGAAATCTCTCAAAGAATCCTAAGTGTGATTGAGTACCTTGGATTTGAAAATATTAATCTAAATACAAAATTAAATCAACAACTACAAAATTTTATCAAAATCATCAACTAATACCAGGATTCAAAGTTCTACAATGAATCCACAAAATCAAATTCAAATCAAGGAAAAAGTTGAATCAAAATAAGAAAAAGGAGTTTAAATCGGAATTCAAAATGAGATTCTCAAGGGTCATCCCAGGAATCTCTCAAGGAATCCTAACAGTGATTGAGTATCCTCTCATCCTAACATCTTAATTTATATATCCTATAGCAGTCTTACTAGGCCTAACCAAGACTATCCTAGCAAGCACACATCAATACAAGGCTATACAAGCCAACATACACCCAACTTTATATAACATGCAATTATTCAATACTCAAATAAGTAAGAATTCACATTGGATATACACTAGGTAATCTATTACTTTAAGCTATATATGTCTATACATATATACACATGCATATATTGGTATTCAACATTAGGTCTATAATCATGGCATTTCAAATGGTTATATAAACTTATATATTACAACACAATATGCTAACATATATATAATATACATACATAGCTAAGTTAACTATATTCATAAATACTTATTTAAGAGGCTATGTGTGTGTATATGAACATGGCAAAGGGGCAAGTGAGGGTTAAATGGGCATACATAGTATATACATATCAAAGAGTGTCAAAGTGTAAGTGAACAAAGTGTCAAGTGTGATAGTGTTAACATAGTGTAAGGGGGTACATGAGGTAATATAGGATTTGTGTTAACATAGAATATTACATCTCATTAACTTGTATATTGCATACATTACATCTATTATTATATTACATTCATGCTTGCATTCATTCATCATTCATTTATTCTCTTGCACTACTATATGCACCATACATTACATACTATGGAACCTACATATTCATTACAAGCCATACTTATACATGCTTACATTAGATAGGATACTTACACCTCCTACATCATTTATTTAACCATTTACTAATGCTTGCATTCTCTATTTAATTACATAATGTATATACATTAACATGGGTTAAAATCAAATAGAACATTATATTACACACAAGGGTGCACAAAATGTATATGCCGAATTGTAACTCCTACTAATAATCAATACTGTACCATCTCAGCATGAAATAAAATCTAGGATTAAAGTATGTTATAGATCTATGTGTTAGCTTTCCGAAACTTCAAACGGATCGCATTTTCGTTTCCGAAAACTCCCGGAATCGCGAAAACACCGAGAACGCGTTTGTCTTTCGTACAGCTGACACTCAAATAATTCTCCAGAAATTTACAGAAAGAATTAGGCCTATTAATACATGTTTTTGGAAAGCTAACTTCAATACGCTTCTTTTAAATAAAACGGAAGATTAAACCGAGCTTTAAGCTACAAGTTATAACATTTCTAAGTTAGGGCTGAAATTAAAAACGTGGATAAAAATCATGACGGATTTAGATAGTTTGAGCCAAAAGAATACACAATATATATCCTAATTATCTACAACAATAATGACAATAATAATATGAGGAACCACACTCACAAACTTGATTATATAATCATCATGAACCATTTATTACATATATAAATATACATACACTCTCTTTACAATATATATATACACAAATCTATATATGTAACATGAACACATCTATAAGAGATACATGAATAAAATGTAATGTACTCAAGAACACATCTCTACATATTCAAATCTGAGATTTAATATGAATTAATTCATTTAATCAATATTTTAAATATAAAGTGTGTCCAAGTTTGGGGGTTTTTCCCATGAACACAAGACACAACAATAATACAATAGAAATCCCTAAAGGACACATAATGGACACAAGAGGACACAAAATAGGGACACAACAATGGGGGTCATTCCTATGGTTAAAACTTTTCTAAATGCAAAATGGAGAAATAAAAGAGAAGGAAATATTACCTAAAGGAGAAAAAATCCAAGGAGAAAGGCTTCTTCCTTGGGAGAGCTTGAGAGCACTTGGGGAAGAAGACTTCTCAAAGAAAGGAAATGAGATGGGAGTCCTATTAGGGCCGGCCACAATGGTTATATCCCCTCTTCATTGAATATTACAAGTTTGCCCCTCCCTTAGTTACAAGTGTTTAAAACAATTTTGGTTAGGGTTTGGGGGAAAAAGGGTCAAAATAAAAACTCTAAATGGTTAACCTAATAATTAGGATTATGACTAATCTTTCTAACATGAATAATTAAAATGTGGGCCATGGCTAACTAATGCGTGGGTCGAACTAGAGTCTAAGTTACCCCGGGTCCCCGTTACAAGTCGGATTGAGATGAAATTCGAACCCGACTCAAATAATCCCAAAACAATATCATAAATAATAAAATAATATCAAAATAATTCAAAGAGGTCAAATGCAAAATATTCTTAGGCCAGAAATGACATTAAAATATCATAATCACATGGTTAGGCTCTAGGTCAAACAGTCTCTAGGGTTTCACTAGCAAAACGTCAAAACCACAAGTCAATGATTTAAATAATTTTAAAATGATTTAAAATCACTAAAAATCATATCATGAATTAAATATCATTATTAAAATAATTATAAACACGAAATTTCAAAATTACCTTCATTTGGAAAATTGGGTGCTACAGGTACGTGGCGGACATCAATCATATGCTTGATCACTCCGAGATCACAGTTGGACCGAGTTTGTCGTACGAAGAGCAACCAGTAGGTATCCTCGATCGCCGAGTGAAGGTGTTGCGAAATTAATCTATTCCCTTAGTTCGTGTGGCCTGGAAGCATCACTCGCCAGGGGTGTCTACTTGGGAGCGCGAGGACGACATCCAAAATCGCTACCCGTATTTGTTCGAAAATAGAGGTATGTCTTGAATTCTAAGTGCTATTATATTTCCTTGCATTGCATTTGATCCCCCGACCTTAGTTTAATTTCGAGGATAAAATTTTCTTTAAGTTGGGTAGGATGTAAACCCCCATATTTTTAATTGAATAATTTCCTTATAATTTAACTAAATTTTATTATGCATTTTACTAATTATGAAATTATTTCTACTAGCTTATTAGTGTAACTAAATGCATGGGTGTATATACTATATGTGTGCATGTTAGTATTCCTATTTAATAAGGAATAATATAAATTGTAGGATTTTTAGGAAATTATTTGTAAATTTTTAGGAAATTTTTACTAGCCTAAAATATACATTTACTTTTAGTTTGTTGTACATAAATATATATATATATATATATATATATATATATATATATATATATATATATATATATATATATAACTGCTTTAAAAAATAAAGAAAAATAGTTGGTGATGGGGCCGAACCCCCCATACAGCAGCTAAGCTGCGGAAAAGGAGGGGGGCCCGACCCCCTATTCTTTAATACCCAACATTTGGGTATTGCACCACCACAACCAAGCAGCTTTAGCTGCTGTTACTAAAACCTGAGCCCACCCCTAAGGCAAACCTGAAGCCCTTTATTATTCCTACTCCTAATAAGAACCTAGTAGTGGCGAAAGTATATATGCTGCCCGCTCCTCAACCGAACCCTAACCCTCTTCAAAATTTTTACCTTCCCATCTCCTCCCCACCTCGACCCCAAGGCTGCCAACTTTCACACGCAAACCCTCGACCATTCGTCGTCACCGACGCCGGGATCGCCGGAGGACTGCTCGCAGACGACCGAAAAAACAGAGAATACTCTGTTTGGTTCAGCACTCAGGTGCCCATCTTTCGATTCAAATTTCCTTGTATCCATACAACAAAAAATTGATCTATCAAATGATGTGCATAGTAGACATAACCCTCTCAAAACCCTTTTTGATGGAATCGAGCGAAACACCATATATCGCTCAATATTTTGAACCCAAATTCCCGAAAAATTGGCGGAACAGAATAGTTTTTAGGGCAGTCCAAACCCCCGACTTGGAAGTCGATTTTTGAATCAAATACTGAGGATTTCAACCAACCAATTAAAAACAATCGTTAACAATATAACCAAGAGTAGAACGCAACTTGTGGATCGAAGTTTCGGTTAATATGTAGGAAGAAATCTGTAAGTGAAGTTGTCGGAAAAACTGGTTTCTAAATCATAAAAACATATGGAAATTGTCCGATATGACGTACGCTCCGACAAACCGGACGACGTAGTCGCACTCTATACGCATCGAAAGGCGCGTATGGACGTTGCGGACGTGTGGGAACTGACGGAACTCAGTTTCGTCGCGTGTGAGCGACGAAACCAACGCATATCCGTCGAGATCGATATTTTGCAAAATTGCCCATATCTTCGTGTACAGTCGTCGAATCGAGACGAAACCTACGCCAACAGGTCCGGATCGAAATTCTAGTCTTACATGCCAAGTTTGGTTCGATTCTGAGAAGGTCGAATCGGAACCCATTTTTGGCGGGCCCGCAACCCACTCAAACGGGCAATTTTGTACACGGCTCCTCAGAATCCAAAACTGGACATACCATTGAGTTCCTCTCCTCAAATTGAAACCGTAGACATGAAGTTTGACAACTTTAGAGACCGTAGACTTTGGCACGCGTTTCGGTGCAAAGCGAGTCCAACGGCGGACATCGTTTTGACCCAAAATTACGACTTTACCCCTGATCCAGAATTTGACTTTTGGACAGGCGTTTCCTTGGTATATCTTCTTCACCGAGATCATTTTTGATGTTTGTTTCAGCATTTGGAGTCATCTGTAATTTGTGAGTTTGGTGCTGATACTTGCTACTCTTGGATTTGCCCTTCTCGCACCGCAGGCAAGATACCTTGCCACCTTACTCTGTGAATATTATATTCTTATTTTCAGTTCTTATTTTCAGCATTTGTTTCATGATATTTAAACTGTGCGTCCAAGTCACACTTGGGTGCAAGCGACTCTATCGGTCGTTTACCTCACCTTATTTATTTCTCTTGCATTGACTTAGTCTAGTGAACACCCATTGATGATGAGGTATTGGTATATCTCATACGGCCTTGACACTTGTTGTATCACGTGATGTGAGTCACATGTAGGACACGTTTCCGCGTAGTCGGCTGGCCACCGATACGTATGGAGCGTGCGACGGATAGGAGTAACTGCCAATAGTATTGCATGTTAGAAGACTTGGCGGTTACTAGAGGTTCATATCAGTCATGAAGATGATGATACTAGGCATTGGGTAGGGAGAACAATACCTGACGTATGGGCTTCTTTACACATCCATGATTACCTTTGCGCTCCTCCGGAGACGCAGGCTCCAGGCGCCCTCTGACGTTTTCCAGAGCGTTATGGACGTAGCCTCTTGCACATGGTGCCCTTTGATGCTTCCCG
Source organism: Iris pallida (assembly GCA_029216955.1). Classification (NCBI taxonomy): domain Eukaryota; kingdom Viridiplantae; phylum Streptophyta; class Magnoliopsida; order Asparagales; family Iridaceae; genus Iris; species Iris pallida. The sequence continues at coordinate 16,536,043 of JANAVB010036019.1, forward strand.
AGCATTATGGACGTAGGCCCCTGGTACCCTTTATGGGAACTATGCCGATCCCATTTACAGTCAGGGCTCATGCGTCGAAGGATTGTATCTCAACTGCATATTCACAGTAGAATGGTCAGGAACCCGATTGCATGCATACCTTTTCTCTTATTATATTATCACAGTTTATATGGCATGGTGTTTTCTTGTATCTTGCTATGTCCCCTGAGGACTTGGTTATCTCTCCAGGTTTAGACGATTTTCCACAGGAGTACGGAGCGGCATTGGAGCTATCCTACATTAACGACGAGGCAGTCACTACTGATTTCTAGTTTATTCTATACTTGAGACAATTGTAGACATTATTTTACATCTCTTTTCTTTCTATTTTTGCGGAGGTTGGACTCCGATCTTGTGAGACTATTTTCATAGCTGTTTGGAGTGAGTATGTTCACCCGGCTATCTTTTGACACTCTTATTTATTTATTTGGACTTCATTATCTTCTGTGTTGAGCTGTGATGAGATTATATATGTTACTCTGGCCTGTGATTATTTTATTTACAGCTTATGTGCATATATGAGGATTCCATATATTGGAGTGTTCTTCATATATGTGTAGCTGGCATGTTCACGTACTCGGTCCTACGTATGTTGGGACTGGGGCATTACATCCACCATCGGCACTGGAGAGGCAGGACCTGTATGTCCAGAGCAACAATCAATCGACCTAACCCGAAGGATGTGATGATAGAGCAGATAGGCCTCCTCGCAAGTTAAGATTCGGCTTATCTTACCAGGGGAGGAGCATGGAGGCTGCAGCTCGCTCGCAGCTGACATGGTCTCCTCACCTGCGACCTCCAAGTTGAATTCAGGTGGCTCTTCTGTCCCAGCCACCCCGCAGGGAGGTACGACTCGATCAGCGTCATCTTGATGAAATTTAGCAATTTCAGGGACAGGTTCATCGGAGCCCCCGTCATCTCGAGTCACAAACTCGACAACTTGAGATTCCTCTTCATCTGACACCTACGGGAGGGAAGGAAAATGATTAAGATCAAAACTGGAAGAAAAGAAGAACTGAATACAAATGGTAGTAACTCGTTTTGCCTCCGAAGTGGGGTCGACCTCCTCGTTTCTCTCCCTTATAGTTAGCCTGCGATGCCTGGTCGCAGCCAATTTTTGGGAGTGAGGAATACCGCCAACATGGGAGATTTGTCTGCTACGCTTTCGTACAGAACCAGGTGCGACGGGTGGCTGATCCGCCACCATCTCATTTAATGAAACAGGCGGTTGATCCGCCCCAACATCTTCCACCGGGAAGAAAGAGTTATCTGCATCACGCTTATCATCCTCATTATCCGCAGTGGTGGAGTCTGAGTCTGGCACTTCGACTCTATTCTTCTTCTTATTCCTCGTCTTGGCCCCTTGGGGCTTCTCATCCAAGCCAGTACCAACAATAAAACTGGTACCTGGGCTAAAACCGATGGGGAGCTTATTTGCCATGACATGGTACAAGGCCGCCATATACAAAATCTCTACCGATGCCTCAATAGAAGGAACCGAGAAAGTGGCACAAGTATGGAATGTATCATAGTAATGCCAGGCCCTGATGCCGTCAAGGAGGCTACCTTCAAAACCCAGACAAGAGCTGGGACTGTCCAGAAAAAGTTGGTTGTATCCAAACTGACGAGCAATCCTGCTGGGCAAATAAGGTTCCAGGAAGACAACATTACGGTTGCGGTATACCAGGTGGACGGGGCGGATGTTACGCAACCACAAAAGCATCTGGCCGTCTAGAAGTTGAGGAGGACCAATACCGTCGAGATGTACGTCCGCTATTTCCTCAACAGTAAAACGAGGGACGTATACAAAAAAGTCGTACCTATCTGCTCTCGCCAACGCCATCCGACAGGCACGCATGGTATTGTACTCCTAAGGCTCGTTGCGATAACGGAAGATAAAAGCGTCATCAGCAATCACGCCATCTTCGGAACCTGGTCTCATCAAAGATCGGTAGTACATTAATAGCCACCCCATCAGATAATGATAGGGCAGCTCAGTCCGTTCAAAGTCTTTTGTCACATCGCGGGCAATGACCTTGGACGTAAAATTACGGAGGCCACGGTGTATGCTGCACACCATGTCCGGGAGAAGAGCTAGTTTTACCCTAAAAACTAGCTTCATAGCAGGAAAAATAAAATTATGGCTGATTCTTTCAATAGAACCAGCTCCTCCTAAGACTACGCAATTCTGCAGCCATACCATCAAAAATCCTGCTAGGAGCACCTTCTCTGATAGCTCTTGGGTATCCTGATAAAAATAACCAAAAGAGTTGGTCTTACTTCCAAATCTGTCGCTGATGGTGGCCACCCTCTTTGTCGACGACATCAAGGCCTGAACCACCTCCCGGGATTGAGGACTTCGGGAAGTAACTCGGCCTGAGGCTCCCGTCGAGAAGAGATAGCTTACCTAGTCCTTAGTGTGGGGAGCATTCCCTTCCGAGCTGCTTTCCTTCTTGGCTATCTGCTGGCACGTGCCATAGTGGTACAGTATTTCCTGATAAGTAGCCACGAAGCCCGGATATCGTTCTTCCAGCTCTTCGAACTCCTTATTCGTAGGAGTGTATACTTCAGAAGCTTCATCCCCCAAGGAAGCTTGGAAATCACGTGCATCTCATGGAGTGCAAGCCCTATTTCCCCTACAGGGGTATAGAAGGTTCCCGTACGGCAGTTGTACATCTCTAGCAAAGCCATGAATAATTTCTTGATTACAGGTAAGCCGTGGCTGGTGCCCCGAATAGCGTGATAAAGACCAATCTCACACAGAAAAGTCTCATACTTTCGCGAGATCCATATATACAAATTGATCCATGAGGGGATGGGGTGTATCCAACTTGGGAGCGCCAACCGGCCAATTGGATAGGAGCCTTTCCGAGCAAGTTGGTTCAGGAATGTATCGGCTGAAGAAAACGTAAAATTGGGACCCGACACATTCAAGAAAGTACCCGGGGCCAATCCTATTACATAACGGCTGGCATGCACCTTGTCCGTACACACTGACTTCATGCTGTTGTTGTAATGGATGTCGCCCACAAACATCCCATTCCGGGTAGGAGTTAATGACTCTTCCATCTTCCTGTCCAGCGGGAGCATATTGAACCAAGATAGTGGGAAGTGACGTTCCATTTGAAGGATGCGGATCGCCATCCCGTTAGAAATGAAGCTCCAGTTCTCCGATATATCCAGAATTTGACTGTTCTTCACAGTCAAAGTGTCTTCGAAGAAGAATGCAGGTTTCAGGTATTCCCCTTCCAATTTCCACGAATTCATCATGGCACATAGGAAGTAGAAGGGTTGGTTCTTGAGGGCATTTAACCTCATCAAAGGCTCGTCACTAGGAAGCTGGTCCGCCACATACCGAACTATCTGGTCGTACCTGTAGCCCATAGCGGCTTGAGCACGACCCACTAGAGGTTCCCCCACAGCATTAACTGGAAAATTCACTAAAAAGAGAAGACAAAAGAAATAAGATAAAAAGATAGACAAAGAGAACTTATGGGTATTTTCAAGCTTATGCGGCTCCAAATGGAGCCTTATGCGGCTCCGTCCAGCGAAGGTTCATGCGGCAGTGCTCTCATATGGCTCTCAGAGTTTGGATAAGTTCATGCGGTTCATGTGATAAACAAATTTGTGCGAGCCTATGCGGCTCAGCGCAGCTTATGCGGCCCCGATGGCGAAGTGCTTATGCGGCCACAGTAACGATTCTCATGCGGCTCGCGGCTCGAACATGAGACGTACATGCGGCACACATGAAGATGATGGCTCGTACATAAAACATGCGACGTAGCCACATCAGTCAGGGTTCTAAGCTCACATAACGTCCTTACCAGCAATAGGGGTGGACGTCAGGGTGAACTGTCGGCACGTCGGCTGGCGGAGGAGCGGCCACAGTCGAAGTAGAAGCAGCTCCCTTGCCCTTCGCCGTCGCAGCCGACGAAGACGCAGCCTTCTTACCCTTCACCGCAACAGTCTTCTTGGGAACCATCGGTGATTGAAGAAGAGGATGATAATCGGGACAAGAAAGGTTCGAATTGAAAGAGAGAGTAAAGAAGTTTCTTCTCTTAAAATCCTCTTATTTATAGGAGGACAAAAGAGAGGGGGACACGTAGACCAATAACCGCTTCGGGTCATGTGCTGCAAGCAAACCAAAAACTGACTCCTCGGATTTCGGCCCCTCTCTCATAAAAGAGATTCACCCAGGGCATAAAATCCAAAGATTTAATGAACCGACCCTTTGGATTTCCCTAAAAGATGGCTCTAAAACGAATTTAAGGCAATTAATGACACGCACACGTGGCAGGGAGCCCATGCGGCTTGGAGATGTATGCGGCTAGACAGGCCATGCGACAATGAGGCCATGTGGCTCAGAAATCCATGAGGTCATGCGGCTGAGATATCCATGTGGTCCGAAGAATTTTTACATAGCCATGCTTCTTATTCAAAGTATTTCAATTTTGCAAATTGAAAACATTGAAGGGGGTCTTGTAGAAGCATAGAAAAGAGCATGATTGCCCATGCGGCTCAGAACAGGAAAACTTATGCGGTTCAAAAACAGACAAGCTTCATGCGGCTCAAGAACATCATGCGGTTCAAAAGTCACCGACTTGGACATGCGGCTCAATCAAACACCACGTGGCCTTCTGCGGTTTGCTCCTGCAATTGGCCATTAAGTAAATGCCCTATTTAATGCTCTGATATAAGGGAAAAATGATGGCTCTGACATAAAGCTGCCATAAAGACCCTGTCATAATGGTAGACTCCTAGGGAAACGAATGAAATCTCTGACACAAACCCCAAAATCCTTCATGCGGCCTTGATACGTGGACAGTCGCATGCGGCTCAGGCAGAGGCCACCCCATACGGCTCAGGCAGAGGCCATCCCATGCGGCTCAGGAAGAGGCTACTTCATGCGGCTCAGGCAGAGCCTACCCTATGCGGCTCACGAAGACTATCTTCATGCGGCTCACTGAGAAGCCAACCATCATGCGGTCACCTACGCTCATGCGGCTCAGATCATTTCCATACGTGGCCAGTCTTATGCGGCTCAGTAGGGAACAATCCTCATGCGGTTCGGACTTCCTAAGTGGCTCATGGATTAAGACACGTGGTAGAAGATTAGTTTTTTCTGTGTCCCTACAACTAGCAGCATAATAATAATGGGACACGTGGCATCAAATCGATCAAGATTCATCAACAAATCCCAACAACCAGGTTTAGTGCCATCCTCATAATTACTGGGATCAAATCAGATCATTTACAATCATGCAAATTGAACACGTGGCGGGGGATCCGAGCTTGGCATAACAAATTATGAAGATTTATGGCAATCATCATTAATTGCCCACAGAGATTTGATGCAATCTACATTAATTACCTAGATTTGCTACAATCAGAATAAAGGGCCCAGATTAATTGATCCTTAACCGCCGACTTATCAAGGAGGCAATCATTATAAATCCAAATGATTGCATCCCACTCCTATAAATAGTAAGGTACTATTCTCTTGCGAAAGGAGGACTTTTTTGAAGAGCACCAGAGCACCTGGAGAGACTTGAAGAGAGAGAGAGCAGAGAGACAAAGGCACGCACAAAGGGCATCCTGAGAGCATTTCTTTCCCGGAGCCAAGGCTGCATCCGATCGTCCATGGAGTAAGGCAGAGCTGTCGTCACTTTCCCAAGCCTCTACCGTCACCCTCCAAAATCTAAAATAAACAATTGTACTTAGATTGCTGTACCTAAGTTTTCGTCCCTAGTCTTTCTTTGTACAAGCGAGTTTGTATAGTGAAGTAAAAGTCCAGTCCTCCGATATAATTGTTCTGTTCTTTTATATTTCATGGCAAACAGTTACTGCTAAGGGCAAAGCACGCATTGTGTGGACACCCAAGTCTTCTCTGCCATCCAAGGCTTGTGTGAAACTTGCGTAGACTGTCTCTCTGCCATCCAAGGCTCCAGCGCAACTTACGCAGACTGTCTCTCTGCCATCCAAGGCTCATGCACAACTTGTACAGACTGTCTCTCTGTCATCCAAGGCTCCTGTGTAACTTGCGTGGACTATCTCTCTGCCAACCAGAACTGCACAACTTGTGCAGACTATCTCTTTGCCAACCAGAACTGCACAACGTACGCAGATTTCTTCTCTTCCGACCAGATCTCCGGCACAATCCGCGCCTACTGCTTCTTCGGCTCTGAACAAAGGAAAACGCCTTTTGGATACTCCCTCATCTTCTCCAGTTCTGAACTCGAGGAAAAATTTATCGAGCGAGGGTTTTAGACAGAACAATAGGAAGCGCCTTTTGGCCTTTCCTTATCCTGCACAACCTGTACCTGTGGCCTTTCAACCACAAAACAAAGGGAAACGCTCTTTAGCTATTCCTTTTTCAAATTTAAACTTGACAAGGAATACACCGATTCCAGCCTCGTCACAGGTAAAGGAAAATGTCATTTGGCATTTTCTAATTCTTCTCCAGTCTTTGACTCGGTAGAAAGTATCTCCAGTGGCGCCTATGCGCCAGTCAGTGTAAAAGCTCATTTAGGCAGGATCTCTACTCCTCTGAACAGAGACAATCAAATCTCTCTTAAGAAAGTGAGTTATACTCAAACTGAACTTTATGTTGCTCAGTTGCGCAAGGGCAAACACATGAGAACAGGTTGCGCAACACAAAAAAGAATTATGCCAAATCCTAAAAATACAACTATTGATCTTCCAACCCTGCCCATCTCAAGATCCAAGCAGGGTAAGCTGCTATTTTCTTAGATAGATACACAAGTAGCAGATTAATCTGACCTGCACACCTATTTCAATAGGCGCCAGTCAACACTTACTTTAGCAAAATGTAAATAGCCTGCGCCAGTGGCTAACTTGTGCCAGAAACAGACTTTTGAAGTCAAAAACCCCTTCACCTTTGCTAATCAACTCATCACCTCCTTGTACACTCAAGTAATAGGACATCTCAAGAATAGGAATCATGTTCCTAACATCATTAAAGAATATGTTCCTTCAACTTCTTCTCATCCTGATGTTGTAACCGATCTTCGTGAAATTCTTAAACAAAAGCGGAAGATCACAAATCCGTCTCATCCAATGCAGCCCCAAGAACGTCACTGTAACCATCACCATGATGTAGTTATCAAATGTTGTTGTCAACCAACTAAACAGTCTATCTTTGACCGTCTAAATGACTCTCAGGTTCCTCAACCAATAAAATTGGATGAAGATGAATTATTGTATGCTTCTGTCAACATGACGTCTCGAAGCATTGGAGGTGGAAAGCGCCCGAGACGTAATGCATCTCGTAATCCTAGTCAACAATACTTAGATCGGATTCATGAATCCGATGAAGGAGTATACCAATATACCAAATCAAGAAGCGGAGACAATCGGTCAAAGGAATCTTCCTTCCGACCAAGAAACAATCGGTCAAAGGAATCTTCTTTTCGACCAAGACACAATCGGTCGAAGGAATCTTCCTTCCGACCAAGAAACAATTGATCAAAGGAATCTTCCTTTCGACCAAGAAAAAATCGGCAAAAGAAATCTTCCTGATTTCAACCAAGATTCCTTTAGTCAGAAGGACATCCCTATTACTTTTTCTTGGGGTAGTTCCTTATATGACTTTGATGCTGATAGTAAAAGTTTTGAACAGACCGTCTTTTCTACTAGCTCATCTTAAATAGCTAGATAAGTGACTGCTTATGTCATCACAGAAGATCAAGATGCTTCCAGTTCTAACGGTCAAGGGCAGAGAATTACTGCTTTGGATGCTAGTTTGAAGAGCATGGTTGAGATGATGACAGGTATGCATGCTGTAATTATGACACAGCATACGGTTCCACCGGTCGTGAATCTAATTCCGACCCAAGAACCTGTAACGACATCAGCTTCCGTCAACATTGGTCTGGAGGTACAGTCTCCTCACACCACTTTTATACCTGTGTAGGCTATTCCAAGTCAATCAGGTGCTGGGGCTGGTACTTATCATGCAGTACCTCCTTCTAACATATCAAATCAATCTACTGCTCCATAATCATGTGGAGATACCAATGAGGTCGTAAAACTTTTACATACTCAATTTGAGGCTTTCAAACAGAAAGGCGGCTTGCAGAAGCTTAGAATCATGCAGCCTTATCCTATAAAGTGGAAGGAAGTCTAATTTCCTCCCAAATACAAACCTCCTACAATTATGCTATTTGATGGCAGCACATCTCCAAGTTAGTACCTCAATTACTTTAAGGTAATGGCTGATCAACTCCAGCCAAATGATGCTATACTTACTAGGGTGTTCGTCGGATGTTTAGCAGGTACAACTTACGACTGGTACCGTAGTTTGCCAGATGGTTGTATAACCTCTTTCTCTAGATTCAAACAAATGTTTCTGGAATGATTTTATAAGGGAACAAATGACATGACTATGTCTGCTCTCATTAAAATTAAACAGCGACACAATAAAACAACTGAACAGTTCATTGAACGATTCCACCGTGAGGCACTCAAAATACCTTTCGAAACTCCAGATGCTTTGACTATATACTCTTGCAAGTCAGACATGTTGCCTATAATCAGCATGTGGACTGGATCGACACAGTTCCAGGATTGGCCTTCATTTATAGTGAATGTTAAAGCGGCAGTAAAAAGTGCTAACAAGTTCAAACAATTAGGTATTCAGATGCCTAATCTTGACAAAGATGAACTTGCTACACCAAATAACAAAGGACGTCAGAACAACCACAAGGGTAAAGGAACTTTGGCTATCAATGTCAAAGCAAAGAAACTCTAGCCGTCAACGTAGGTCAATCAATACCTACTCCAACGGCACCACCATAGAGGGCACCATGTCCAAAAGAAGAATATTTTTTTGATAAAGATGATGTCATGAGTATCTTTGATTGTCTGATCAAGAGCAATAAATTTCAACTACCATAAGCAAAACGGCCAGATGAAGTAGGTAAAACTGACCACCCTAAATATTGTATTTTCCACAGATTTATCGGACATTCGACTCGATCATGCTATGTACATAAAGGCAAGATCCAGGAGATGGTTAATTCTGGTACAATTACTCTCCAATAAGATGAAAAGACTGTAATATTTAACGTCGTCTCTCTACAGTTTGGCAATTTTCCTGCTCAACTTGTGCAGGACGGCGTCATTCCCATCCCGAGAACTACTTTAGAAATTGTTAATCTCCCACCTGCACGAACTGATGGTCGGGTTCCTCTGTCTACTGATAAATAGGAGATTGTGTGGATTCATCCTGATTTAGTGGCTGACTTTGAAGCACCTTCTTTAAAGTCCAAGAAAGAAACCAAATACAAGTTATGTCATATAACTTTGTTGGGTGAACATTGTCCTCCACCTTTAACTGCCATTTTCACTTCGGTGACAGATCCTCCTTCTTCTTCCTCCCCTTATGAGACAACACTATCAAAGCCAGAAGTCAAATATCAACCAGCTTTCCATCCGTATAGTCCACAATCTCATGAACTAATAACAAAGATGGGATGTGATCTACAAAAGGCTCTCGGCCTGAATCATGAAAAAGGATCTCCTGTACCTCTTTCTCTGTCTTTCGCACATCCAATCTCGTATTAGTTTCGGTTACTGGACAAACTATTCATCTTGCCAAAAGAAACCATCCAGAAGCAAGATCCAGGCAAAGAGTTGCAATATGGTATTTTATTCGAAGAAGAGGCCTTAACTGGTACCAAGTCTAAAAAATATACCTGAGAGACTATTCATAAGGTCAAGAGAACCATGCTCTAACTCCGGAGGCTCCTCCAGCATCATCTTCTCCTGCTGCCAATGTTTCATCGGTTTTATCAACTCCAGTCGAACCAACTCCTCCCAAACCAACGGCAGCCGACAAAGGAAAGTAGCCTGTTCGCTATGATAAAGTATTAAAGAAGACTCCAGTTTTAGGACTCGAGAAAATGTGTAAGTTTGATGTACTGGCTCAGCTGGCTAATACCCCGGCAAGGTTATCAATTTTTGAGCTACTACATCTCTCGAAGAAAACTTGAGAAACATTGAGTGAAGCTTTGATGCAAGCTAATACTTGTCTAACACTCCTCAAGAAGCCAAAGGAGGAGCCTGTAACATGCTTTCATTGTCATAGTGTGATGGAGCTGATGCCCAACATCACCTTTATACAAAGATGATATGATGTTGGAAGATAATCGTCATGACCGACCCCTCTACTTCACGGGATATGTCGATACCATGAAGGTTGATCGTATCTTGATCGACCCTGGGTCTGCGCTCAGCATCATGCCAAAGACTTTACTAGATGCATTAAAGATTGTTGTACATAATCATTCAACAACCATTACGACAATCTTGTGATTTAATTCTGGAAGAAGTGAACCTTTAGGAAAAATTTGCCTGAAAGTTCAAATAGGCAATCTTCGTACAAAGGTTACTTTCTACATAATCGATAATCATGGCACTTATAATGCTTTGCTGGGAAGACCCTTTCTATATGAGCATAACATTGTGCCATCCACTCTCCACCAATCCTTCAAATATGTAGACGTCAATAGAGAAGTCCAGAAGGAAGTAAATGACCTAAATCCTTTCAGTGGCATTGAAGCATATTATAATAATTCTCGGATGTACAAAGAAGAGTTCGTGAAGGTTGTATTGACGGTGGATAGTGAGGAAGATCAGAAAGATACCTCAAAAGATGTTCTCATAATCCTCGTCAAAGGACGTAATTCTCGTCCATCTTCTTCTCAAATATTGACTATCTATCTTTCCTCTCATAACAAACAGCCTCCTGCTGTAAAAATGGAACAAAGAGAGCTAACCTCTTCTGAGCCTCTTATTATTGACCTTCTTTATAACAAGTCTTCTCCTTCTCCTTCTCCTCTTCTGGTTATTAACCTTACTAAGCCTTCTGTTAAGGCCAAGAATACTGTTGTAAATGATGATGTACAAATCAATAATGTAGCATCTCCTTTACAGTCACTACAAGAAACTAGGGTGTCTTACAACGGTCGAAAACTATTGCAAAAATAATATAACCCGTTGTAAAATTATTCTGCAATAGTTATTGGAACCATTGTAAATTCGAGCGTTGTAGATTCCTCGTGCAATGGTTATAGAAGGTTTTTGCAACGTTTTTATAAATAGTTACAAATAACATATTATGCAACGGATCTCACGTCAATGCATAACGGTTACATGGTGTTGTTAATAATATATTTGGCAACGATTAACAAACCATTGTAAATATTGAGTAAAGCACGATGGTTAATAATTGTTGCCTAAAATATTACATGCAATAGTTAAAAATTCTTGTGAATAATAGGCAACGGTCAATATAAAAAATACTTTTTTATTACCTCCAATAGGGCTGGAACTCCCAACCTCCTGGATCACATGCCTCCACTCTACCACTAGGCTACAAAGCTCATTTGTATATAAATACTTATATATATAATATATATGTACTTATATTATTTTTATCAATTGAAGCTTTTGGATCGATGTTAAATATATTATCTACTATTTTTTGTTAGCGAACAAGGAACCAATTAATACGAGTAATTCTAATGATTAAATCCCTTTTGTTATAAATAAAATTCAAATTAGAAATTGAATTTGCAACGACAATAAACAAACTGTTGCAAGATCAATATTTTGTAATAATTATTTATTTTTTTGACAATGGTTATCATAAACGTTGTTATTAAACAAAAAATTGTAACTGGTAGCATAAATCGTTGCACAATCATTATAAATAATAAGCCCACTCACAACATGTTATAAAAATTGTTGCGCAACTGTTGCTAATAATGAGCCTTTTTATAAGGCTTTATGTAATCGTTGTAAAATATCAATAAATTTGTAACAAATACTTAAAATCCTTGCATAACCGTTGCCCATTCAACTCGCTTGAACAACACTTTCATAAAATTGTTGCTTGACCATTGTAAAAAAGAAAAACGTTTAGCAAGTGTTTACGAACCGTTGTAAAAAATGTATTAGGCAATGGTTAATCTATAACCATTGCAAACATATTTAATTTAGAAACGGTTATTTCAACCATTACGTAAATGTTGCAAATTATAATTCCAGCAACGTTCATAAAAGCGTTGCACTAAAATCGTTGCAAAATAGGGGTATTTTTTTGTAGTGAGTATACTGATGTTTTTTTATTATACTCGATGTTATTTAAAAATGTTAGATAACTTCCAACCACTTACAATAGGAGCTGTTCAACCTCTCCAAGACAAAATGTTGCTCGAACCAATACAAGACACCTTCTTCTTAGTTCCTTCCAGGAAGAAAGATGAATTTCCTATACATTTTAGTAAAGGAACAGAACATAAGATCACGCCAGATAGTGAAGAATAAAATCAAGGTAACGGAAGACTTCAACTATGTCATTATAGTCAACAATCAAAAGATATTATTCAAAAGATGGGCTATAATTTTAAAGCTGGTCTCAATGGTGGCAAGGGAAGGCGAACTCCTATTCGTATTCCTGCTCCAAAATGAAAGTCACAAAATATATATATATAAATGAACAAAAGGTTTTTTAAAAGAAAAAAATATATATATAAATGAACAAAAGGTTTTTTTAAAATATATATATATAAATGAACAAAAGGTTTATATATATATAAATATATATATATAAATATATATATATATATATATATATATATATAAATGAACAAAAAAAAAATATATATATATATATATATAAATGAACAAAAGGTTTTTTTAAAAGAAAAAAATAATAAAATTCCAATACTAACAGTATACTTAAGCCGTCGAATCTCCTTCAACCCAATATACAAGGGGAGTTCCCTCATAAATCCTAAAGCATCGACTCCTATGAACTCGCCAACACCCCATAACCACCACGTCGCCACCGGCCGGTCGAACGCTAGGCAGAGGCGTGCGCAGCAGCGACGGAGCACAGCCGCGAGAACAGAACCCTCTGCTCTCTGAACACAACCAGCATCCGAGGACATATGTGGAATTTGGCTTTCATCGCTTCACTATTCTGACGGTTCGAGCTATTGGACGTCGCCCTTTTTACATACAACCTCATGCAAGATACCTTGCCATATTTATTGCTTATATTTAGTCGACATTTTTATTATTGCATAATACTATTTACTTATTTGCAGTTCTTGTAGCTGTACCATTATTACAGTTCCTGATTTATTGCCTGCTCAGTGATATTAGCTTTACTTACTTATTATCTTTTGATTTCATATAGACCTAGAGTTACGGGACTACCATTTGTAGTGTGTAACATAAACCCTGACACAGGTGTACCACGAGGTATGTATGAGATGAGTAGCATATAGCGGTACTTGCATGATGAGTGATCACCTGTGCACATACGTTAGGGCTAACTGCTAATAGAGGCATGTTAGGAGACTTGGCAGTTAGTAGAGGTATAGGAGTCATGGATGTGACTTTACTAGGCATTAGATGGGAAGAACAGTTTCTTAACGTATGGGCCACGTATGCACTTTCCTATTATTGTCAGTTATCTCCGCTGGAGATACGGTCCTGGATCCTGATACCTGATTTCCTGCTGGCCTGTGACATTCGATGAATGTTATGCTTCGAGGTCCCTGGTATCCTGGTGGGAGCATACCTGAGTTCCTGCTTCTGTAGCCAGAGTTTCCATGCGTTGAAGGTTTGTTCTTAACTATTTAAACACATTAGAATGGTCAGGTAACCCTCGTCAATGTCATATCACCCCATCCCATTAGTAGCTTGAGACAATGTCGCATCGTGATATAGTGTGCTACCCCTTGTCCTTGTTTAGTTGAAGGGGTAGTCCACTGTTTCGATGATGAGGTATTGGATCTTGTTACAAATAGGACTATTTTAGTTTACTTGTGATTGATGACATATTATATATATTCAGTTATGTGGCATGTTCTTTATGTATCTTGTTACGTCCCTCTGAGGACCTAGTTATCTCTCCAGGTGTATGCTTTGTGACTTTTTGCAGGTGTCCTAGCCAAGGCCGTGATCTTTTCCATTCCTTCGAAGATGATTGCTATTGGTTCGTCTTGCCATTTTATCGATCATTTCCTTGTTCATTTTCTTTTATTCCAATTAGTTGGTAGTAGATTTGTCTCCGCCCAACTACATGTATAAGTAAAAAATTCATTATTTTATTATATTATTATTCCTCTGATTTTATGGATGAGATTTAGTTATCATGGTTTAACTGTATTTTACAGCTTATGTATACGTACGAGGTTTCCATATATTGGAGTATACTTCGTATGTGTACAGCTGGCACGTCTACGTACTTAGTCCTATGTATTTTGGGATTAGGGCCTTACATATTTTTGTGGTGGCCCTTGCAGGTCAAGTTTATCACTTTGGTTACGTTACTGTACCGATGTGAGCCTGCATATATAGGATTAGAGTGTACAATCTCATCCACATGCTTGAACTCCTCCCTTGATTCCAATTTTGAACTCTCGTCCGACTACCTTGATTTTCCTTCTGCTTAATTACCTTCCACTTTAAAAACTTATCTTTTCCCATCATGCTTCATAGAGAAGTTAGGAAGAAAATGCATACTAGTTATAAGGGTTATATTGTTCAATCACCCTATTAGTTGACTTTTATAAGTTGGGTAGTATACCTCACGGCCTATCATCCCGTAATCTTATAACCCCTTAATGAAGTATAACCGAGTGGCACAGAATTTATGCTAAGCGTAGGAAGATATGTTTTCATAGAATATAGAGTTTTAGTAACCCATACCCCATTGGTCCACCAAGGTCTGATACCAGAGACAGTAGGGCGACTGTATAAGCAGGAACACCATACATGACTTCGGTCCTTATAAAACTTGAGCTAATTATAACTGGTTTCGATATTATCTTTCGTACTATTACTTTGCAATATCATAAATAATGTTGCTATTTATATCCTAGTTTTGCAAGCTTATTATTTATCAAGCTTGTTCAGGGCATATGTATACTGGGGATGCCCACAAGTATATTGTCTGATTAGAATCAGTATGTTATGGTCTGATCAACCATGGTGCATTTGGTTCGCTCTTCGTATGATTATCCCACGTGGATTGAGATATAGAGTATCTAGGATCTCACCCGCGACTGCATTAACAATTTCTCTTGAATTATACATTCGTCTTTGAATCACATAATTGTATTCAGTGACATCTTTCTTGAATTCTTTATTGCTTTTATCTTTCACTGATTTGGAAAAACGAGCGCTCGTATTTGATAGATAGAAACGAAGTATTTCTCCATGGCCATGATAGTTGTATACACAAGTGTATATACCACCGGCTGGCCATGTGACTACAACTTTGCCTTGAGTTACTTGTTCTCCCCTCGATACTAAAACTAATACCATGACCTTCTAGTCATTGAGTTTAAAAATGAGTAGAATCTTACCATGTTTTAAAACCTAAAGACAATCTAATCTCTAGGAATCAAATTATTATGAGCCTCCAATTATTCACTTTTGATTCTTGGCTTAACTAGCCACCCGTATGCCTTAGCTCAACCCTTACTTGACTAGGCCCCCACAGTTTAGACGAGAGGAATAGACCAAAAGCAAGGACAATAATTAGAGATTCAGCAGATGTTACTCTAGGTACGAAATTCTATTATCAAAGAAGTGACTTAGCATTAGAACAACAGCTTCACCAGCTTAGCCAATAACTGTAGCATGACGCCCCTTAATTATGTTATACTCGTTATCAATAGGGATGCCTGAGCACTACATTCAATACCACCAGAACCCTTATAACCATAGTCTGGCAGGCTTAACACAAGTAGAAGTTTACAACTTAGTCGTTAGGAGATCTTTTATATGGCATACTTTAGAGTTCGTTATCCAACCGATAACTCTCGTATACTATGGACGAGTGGATCATTCCATTTATCGACTTGCGTGTCGTTGTATGCACTCATTTTCATTTATTAGAAATTGGGGTACGATCACCGTATCACGTATTCTATTACCTCGTGCCCTATTCCTTATTATAAAAAAATTTGAATTATGATACCCCGACTTGAATAACTTTATTAAACCATAGAACTGTGTCTTAGTTAACTTGTAGAAAGGAATTTTGGAAGAATATAGCTTGTAAAGCCCTCTGCATTTTAGAATTTTCTTGTCCTTCGGAGTGATTAGGATAACTTGGTTTCCATTAGGATGATAATTAGTGCCCCATGAACACCCACTTTCTATTTAGATGATTTTTGTGTCCTTGACCGTGACATTGATATTTGGAGCATAATACTAGTTGTTACCTTCCAACAAATTTTATATGCAAGACGTAGATGACTCCACCTTCATGTAGATATATCGTGTCCTACTAAAACACATCCCCTTGTACTTTATTTTTTATGATACGACTTTCAGGTCAAAATGACAAATGATAACCCTTACCATGATACCGATATACTTCCCGACTTCAGTTAGAGGCTTAACCTCGACTCAAAACTTTTGACCTAATATATTGTTGTGATCTACTGGAAGCCCTCTATGCACATTCCACTAGTGTGCCACTTAATAGAGGCCCCTTGTGCTACTTAAACCCAAAAGTCATAAAAGGCGTATCCTCGGGCTTAGGAACCTGGTTAACCAACATGGCTGAAAAATCTGCCTGACCACTTGACTTGGAACCTATACAAGATTATCTAAACCTACTAGGAATGGCTTAAATTGATTTCGTAGCTCCTCGTCCAGTCAATACAGACTAAAATCTATGATTCATTCAATCTAAGATCGTTGTCCCATTTGAGAATCCATTAAGACCTGGTTAAACCCATCCTTGCATATCGCCATAATTGGACCATAAAACAAAACTTGACAAAACGGGTCCCTACACCTACCATGAAAGTCCCCACCTCTTGGCTCACTAACTCTCCTTCCATAAATTATGTAACCGTATCTCTTGGTAGCCCACGTTATACAATAAATGGAATCCCGTTGTACTAACCTGTTCCCGGTTGTACTTGACTAAAGACCTCCCCTGTTGCCTTGATAAAACACGGACAATATATGAGCAATGTTAAATAAGTAATGCTTAGGCTCCTCATAAAGTCCATGACTACGACTAGAAGTAACTCACATCCTGAACATTTCTTGGAATTTGAAACTTCATAGAATTCCAGTTACCATGCACTCTATGTTTAACCAATTTTCATAAGCTGCCTAGAACAATAAATTTAGTGTACCTTACCTCTTAGAATTAGATTCCAAATGTAATCATCTCTTCATCTGTTTAAAAGTTGCAATACAATCTTCGCATTACACTTTATCACTTGCCTGTGTCTTTAGGTAATCGAGGTAAAAGATCGCAACCTTGGTTCTCCATATTTTGATCTATCATAGAATCGTGCCCTAATTTCAACTTTGAAATAGAATTTCTAAAATGTATAGGCCAGCCCCTCAAAGGATTAGCAAATGATTGGAAATGATTTGTTCCAAATTAGACCAATAATTTTGTAGTTCATAAACATCTACTTTCATCTGTATCCACTAATACACTCTACGGTGACTTTGATATTTGAAGCACAACACTAACCTTTCCCTTCCAACAATTTCCACCCTCCCAAACTAGACTAGTCAAGCTGCCCGTATGACATGCATGTCTCATGCAAACATACCTTCTTGTGCTCAATTTCAAGTTCACTACTTTCATGACGCACTTTTCTTAGAACAAACCTTAGATGTATATTTTTTCCCATTCGAATTTAACCATGCAAATATTGACGCATTCTCTTAATTAAATTGAATACCTATGATCCATTCAAGATGGCATCACACATATGACGTATGGGTTCCCCTCAAGCAAGCATATGCCTCATACACAACACCAAACACTAGCCCACGCATATTAGTCGTGATGACTTAAAGGTTCCAAACCCTTACTAATCATATATTGTAACAAGGTTCTGCACTCGTAGTAGATGGTCCTCTCATGGCCATGAATTTATTTTTTTCCTTCAGTTCTTTAACCTCGCTTTTTAGTTCCATATTAGACGAAGAATGAAATTCTTCTGAATCGACACACCTTAGTATACTCAAACTAGAGGTCCCTACCAACTTGCTAGACACATGACCCTCAAGTGGCAATTTGATTGTGATAGCTTTCTTATAGTAGAGATTTACCAAGAATGCTATGGCAAATCATGAGTTTCCTTAGAAATTGACTTCTACTTCAAGGCCTTGTTACGGTGATTTATACGACAAAAGAAAAAGGGTTTATCACAACTCTTCCATTGTCTCAGAAACCAAGCTACGATTTGACGTACCTGCCCCCTTGTATTAAAACCTTGTATTTTATATTTTTATATACAAAGTTTATTTTTTAATTTCGAGGACAAAATTTTTTATAAGTTGGGTAGGATGTAAACCCCCTAGACCTAAATATTTTCAGAAGGAAAATTTAATCATTTTCTGGTTGGTATTTGAAATAAATTTTAGGAATAAATTTGTTGTAGGATATAAGTATGTATATATATATGTATAAAGTTACCTTGCTAAAGTTATCTACAAGTTTAATATCAATACAAAAGTTATTTCTATTTTATTTAACTTTTAGATTTTATTAGGCTACTTACTATTTTATATTAATATGAACTAAGTAGAAGTTTTATACAAGAATATTTAATATTTTTATCTTTCAAAAATAATTATATAAATAAAATATCTTGTTATCATAACTAATGATATATGCGCAAGTACTTTAAATGGTATATTTGTGAAGCTATACATAGTTAAATAATTCTTTTGAATTATTGGAGGATTTTAAGGATTTTCCTAGAATTATTCTTCTATATATATTAATATTTTTCCAAGGGGTTATATATATATATATATATATATATATATATATATATATATATATATATATATATATATATATATATAAAATTAAGGAAAGGTTTTTTTAAAAGAAAAAAATATTAAAATTCCAATACTGTTCTCGAACAGTATACTTATAAGCGGCCGAACCTCCTTCAACCCGATATACAAGGGGAGTTCCCTTATAAACCCTAAAGCCTCAACTCCTATGAACTCGCCAACACCCCATGACCACCACGCCGCAACCGGCCAGTCGAACGCCGGGCAGAGGCACGCGCAGCAGCGGCGGAGCACAGCCGTGAGAACAAAGCCCACTGCTCTCTGAACACAACCAGCATCCAAGGACATATGCGGAATTTGGCTTTCATCGCTTCACAATTCTGACGGTTCGATCTATTGGACGTCGTCCTTTTTGTACACAAGCTCAGGCAAGATACCATGCCGTATTTACTGCTTATATTTAGTCTACATTTTTATTATTGCATATCACTGTTTACTTATTTCAAGTTCTTGTAGCCGTACTATTATTATAGTTCCTTATTTATTGCCTACTCAGTGATATTAGCTTTACTTACTTATTATCCTTTGATTGCATATGGACCTAGAGTTAAGGGATTAACATTTGTAGTGTGTAACATAAACCCTGACACAGTTGTACCACGAGGTATGTGTGAGATGAGTAGCATGTAATAGTACTTGCATGATGAGTGATCACCTGTGCACATACGTTAGGGCTAACTGCTAATAGAGGCATGTTAGGAGACTTGGCAGTTAGTAGAGGTATAGGAGTCATGGATGTGACTTTACTAGGCATTAGATGGGAAGAACAGTTTCTTAACGTATGGGCCACGTATGCACTTTCCTATTATTGTCGGTTATCTCCGCTGGAGATAAGGTCCTGGATCCTGATACCTGATTTCCTGCTGGCCTCTGACATTCGATAAATATTATGCTTTGAGGCCCCTGGTATCCTGGTGGGATTGTACCTGAGTTCCTGCTCCTGTAGCCAGAGTGCCCATGCATTGAAAGTTTTTTCTTAACTACATAAACACATTAGACTGGTCAGGTAACCCTCGTCAATGTCATATCATCCCGTCCCATTAGTAGCTTGGAACAATGTCGCATCGCTGTATAGTGTGCTACCCCTTGTCCTTGTTTGGTTATATGGATAGTCCACTATTTCTATGATGAGGTATTGGATCTTGTTATAAATAGGACTATTTTACTTTACTTATGATTGATGACATATTATATATATTCAGTTATGTGGCATGTTCTTTATGTACCTTGTTATGTCCCTCTGAGGACTTGGTTATCTCTCCAGGTGTGTGCTTTGTGACTTTTCGTAGGTGTTCTAGCCAAGGCCGTGATCTTCTCCATTCCTTCGAAGATGATTGCTATTGGTTCGTCTTGCCATTTTATCGATCATTTCCTTGTATATTTTCTTTTATTCTAATTAGTTTGTAGTGGATTTGTCTCCGCCCAACTACATGTATAAGTGACAAATTTGTCACTTGATTTATATTATTATTCCTCTGATTTTGTGGATGACATTTAGTTATCATGGTTTAACTGTATTTTACAGCTTATGTATACGTACGAGATTTCCATATATTGGAGTGTACTTCGTATGTATACAGCTGGCATGTCTACATACTTAGTCCTAAGTATTTTGGGACTGGGGCGTTACAACTTCGAACGTAACTCCTCATGAACTCTGGTTCAAAGTCAGACCTAACTTAAATATCATCTGAGTGTGGGGGTGTCTGGCTTATGTGAAGCCCCCAGATCTGAAGATTCAGAAGCTAGAGATAAGGACTACGAAGACGATCTTCTTGGGATATGCCGAGAAGAGTGATGCTTGGAGATTTTTTAATATTGAGTCAAATCATATCATTAAATCTCACGATGCTGAATATTTTGAAGACAAGTTTTTAAGGCACAAGAACATTGTTCTAACGACATTTCGGAGAATGATAAAGGTGCAAAGGAGAATGAGATCTTCAATGAGCCAGTTGTCCAAGATAAAGTTGTTGCTGAGGAGACAAAGATTGAACCAGAACTCGTTGAACCGTCTTCGAAGCGAGCGAGGAGGCCGAAGAACTTCTGAGATGACTTTATCACCTATAATGTGGAAGCAGATCTGCTTACCAATGATGAGGCGATGAAGACCAGAGATGCAATTTTCTGAAAGGAGGCGATAAATAATAAAATTGAATCAATCACCTCCAATAACACTTGGGTGTTGGTAGATCTACCTGAAGGAGCAAAACCTATCGGATGCAAGTTGATCTTTAAGAAGAATATGAAAGTTGATGGAACCATTGACAAGTTCAAGGCCAGGCTAGTAGCAAAGAGGTTTTCTCAGAAGCAGGAGATCGACTACTTTGACACGTTTGCTCCGGTAGCCCGGATGACCACCATCAGAATGTTGATTGCTCTCACAATGATACATAAGATGGTGATACATCAGATAGATGTGAAAACGGTATTCCTAAATGGCAAGCTGACCGAAGAGATCTACATGAAACAGCAAGAAGGGTTTGTCGTCAAAGGTCTTGAAGACAAAGTCTGTAAGTTGGTGAAATCTCTGTACGGTTTAAAACAAGCTCCCAAAATGTGGCATGAGAAGTTTGACAAAGTCATAAGGTCAAACGGCTACAGGGTCAGTGAAACAGATAAGTGTGTCTATACAAAGTTTGCTGACGAAAAAGAGTCATCGTTTGTCTATAAGTGGATGACATGCTAATCCTAGGTACGGATATAAGCTGTGTCACGGAGACAAAGAAGTTCCTCTTGATAAAGTTCAGTATGAAGGACTTGAGGGATGCTGATGTTATCTTGGGACTCAAGATCATCCGGACAGATACTGGATTAGCGTTGTCACAATCTCATTACATTGAGAAGATGCTCACTCGATATGGGTATTATGATCTTCCTTTAATTGCTACGCCGTGCTGGGGTGATCAGATGCTGGAACCAAACTCGAAGGAAAGCGTCAGGCAGTTAGAGTACGCTAGCATCATCGCGATTTGATGTACGCTCTATTGCTACTTGGCCTGGCGTAGCTTTCTTTGTGGAAATGCTGAGTCGATTCCCTAGCAATCCAGGCATTGAGTACTAGAAAGCTGTGATGCGGGTTATGAGATATCTCAAGAAGACTCAGACATATGCACTACACTTCAGCGGAGAGCCGCCGGTAGTAGAAGGCTTCAGTGATGCTAGCTGGTGCACAGAGTTGTAGAACGAGAGGTGCACAGGTGGATTTATTTTTATAATGGGTGGAGCTGCTATATCATGGAAATCAAAGAAGCAGACTATGCTCTCACGGTCATCCATGGAATCTGAGTTCTTTACACTTGATACCGCAGCGGAGGAAGCAGAATAGCTTCGGGAGCTCTTGTATGATCTTCCTGTGGTTGGGGCATAAATATCAGCTATACTGATATACTGTGACAACCAGGATACTGCGGTGGTGGCATCAAATGACCTCTTCAACAGGAAGAAAAGAACTGTGTGGTTGAAGCATAAGGCAGTACACGATCTCATCAAGAGGGATGTTATTACAGTGATTGATGTTCGGAGTCAGGAGAACATGGTAGATCCGTTCACCAAGGGCATCAAGCGCCAGCTGGATGGGTTTGAAGGCATTCTAATATTGTGTTATTACATTCCTACAATAAAGTTTTATGCTATTAGTTCAAAAAAAATCTACTAGGCATCTAGCTTTTGGTTCAAGGGAAGACTATTAACCGAAAGAATATCAGGAATGGTGGTACTTGTCCTCTATGGTACGGAGAGGTTACGGACCTACAACCACTTTTGTCTACTGTTGTTTTCTACAGAAAACAGATCCTGTGGGAAGGTTGGCTTAAATGCCATAATGTTTTCTTAAGCGGAGTGAATTCTAGGAGTACTTTACAGGAAGCATGGTAGCACAACACTACAAGGAGTGTAACTCCATGCTATAGTGGGGTGACTCCACCATGAGGTTCCCGGTTAGGGGTAATACCTCGGCTTTGTGAGCCAAGTCACAGCGGTGTAGCACCGCAAATAGGCAGGTAGCCTATTGTTGTATGATAATCGTAATAAAGAGAGGTAGACATCACTAAAAAGAGGACGATGTCCTCATGTTACAGTGGCATGACACCACGAGAGGTACCAGGTAGGGTAAAGCCTTGACTTCGCAAGCCATGTCATAGCGACGTAATACCGTACGGAAGCGCAAGGCTTCATGCTGGGTAGTTTGGCACTACAAAGAGGCTTGTGACCTCATGCTACAGTAGTATGACACTATGATGAGGAAACCAAGTGGGATAAAGCCTCGACTTTAAGCCATGTCATAGCGGCGTAGCACCATAAAGAAGCGCAATGCTTCATGCCATGACTCTTTATAAAGAACTCACCTATAACGTATGGACAGAGATATCAGGCCGTCTCTTGCGGGTAAACTTGTAGACACCCAAAAAATTATACACGGAAACCAGGCTGGCACAAGGCCTTTAATGTGCAGCCAGAAGCACAGTTGATGTCATTATGCGAGTAGTAAGAATTACATTTATGGTACAGAATTCAAGGCTTAGTCTATTCTTGTATCAAGCTATTATTTAACCTATGCGAGAAGATTTATGTCGTA
This sequence comes from Iris pallida, assembly GCA_029216955.1. Taxonomy (NCBI): domain Eukaryota; kingdom Viridiplantae; phylum Streptophyta; class Magnoliopsida; order Asparagales; family Iridaceae; genus Iris; species Iris pallida. The sequence goes on from JANAVB010036019.1 coordinate 16,559,552, forward strand.
GCGACATCTCTCCTAATGCATGACGGACAATCACTGTAGGGAACGCTCAACCCATATATTGAGATATATGGAGGATTGATGGAGTCTTTGCCTTTGGACTAGTAAAGATTGTCCCACATCGGCTACACCAAATAGTGAGTATCTTAAGATAATGCATTGCTTGTGTTGTGGTGTGCACATGAGGTGTGGGGGGGGGGCACAAGTGTGTGTCATGTGGGAGTATTTTCCTAGAAGGAAAAAGGATTAATTCCAACAAGGATGCAACTTGATTTTTGTTGTGTGGACTCGAACTCGGATACGGACTCCAGGATGTCTCGTGCATGCATGGGAGTGTTCGGGGGGTAGGCGTAAATTGGCACACTTCTATGCTGATTGTGGGATGATCTAAAATATCAAACTCTATTTTTGAGTATTGGTATTTTAGTCCCACATCGGATAGGAGAAGAGGTGAAGTCTCACTCCACTCTATAAATAGAGCCCCTTTGCCACTTTTGAAAGATGTACCAAGAAGAGAGTTAATGGAGTCCATAAAGTCCAGGAAGCCTGTTCAAGTCTCAAATATTGACTTACGAGCGTTCCAGACGTTCTTCGTAAACTTGCTGGTTCCTGGAAGCAGATCGTGGTGAGACGAATCTTGCTTTGAGCAACGATGATCTTAATCACCCCAGCAAGAACCTTTCCTCTTCTTTTTTCTTCTTTCTTCTCCTTTATCTGAGTTGTAACTCAGTTCTGTTCGTCAGTAACTGTGATTGCGAGGAAGTACGTGAGATTTATTTTCTGATTATTGTTGCTTTTGTAATCAGATTAATATTATAGTATTCCTCGTAAATCTCGAGAATAATCAGAAGGGAACGTTTGTTTGAACCTCTGATCTCGACATCGAGTCTACCATCTTTGATCAAGCCCCGGGACTAACATGCAGATAGGCTCTTAAATCTAGGTTTTACTAAGCAAGAAATAATTAAGTAAAGGAAATAGAACTGGGCAATAAAATTGCAACAGTTTAGCATTATTTATTTTGCAAAAAATATTAATATAAAATAAATGCATGTAGAATAATGAGCAAGTAATAAATAGTGGTGGCAAGGTATCTTGCCTGGTGTATCGCCCGGTGTATTGTCGGGTGTGGTATGATGATTTGATAAGCCTCGATTTGTCCAATTGCTATAGCCAGTACGAAGGGGGTCCAAAGTCACAAGAAAATATGACGTACGATTAGTCGTGATCATTGAGGATAACAAAAAATTTATGAGGGAATAACCAAAAATTTATGCGGGGATAACCAAAAATTTAGAAAATATTTATAATTCTTTGAAAATATATTTTAGTAGTCAAGCTATGTTTTTCGCTAAATACTTAAAATGAAATTTGTTTTAGGCAAAAATACTCTAGGTTTGATCAAATACACTTTTTAGGAAGAAGTTATATTTTTATTAATTAATAATAATTATTTAAAAAGACTAACAAATCATAAAATATTGTAAAGTGCTTTTTTAGACCAAAACTATTTTGTTAAAGTATAATTTATTATTTATTTATTTTTTTAACCAAAAAGCGATATATTGAAGATACCATAAAATATAATACTATATTTTAGGCTAACCCAACCTGAAATTCATGTAGGCCAAACCTAATTTTATATTTTTGTTAAATATTTTTTTAGGGATATTGATTATATATAATAACAATTAACATAGTAATTTTAATTTAACGATTAATAATAATACTTAATCCTAATTAATATCTAACTTTGTAAATGAAACTAAATACGAACATAAATAATAATAAAAAATAATATAGAACCAGAGAACATCTGTTCTTAAGAGAAGAAAGTATGAGAGAGATACAGGATGAGATCGAGGAAAGAAAGGGAGCAGATGGGAAGAAGAAGAGAGAGAGGGGGCGGAAAGTTATCGGAGGGCCTCAGCTTCGATGTTGTGCCGGACAGCGCTTGTTGGTCAGCGCCCTCGGCTTGAGCGCGGCGGTTGCATAACTAGAGGCGGTGGGGCTGCGGTTCGGGGGCGGCTCCTGCTTTCTGAAGAGGGTTCTAGCGAGGATGTCACGTGAGGATGGTCAGTCGGCTCGACAGCGATCTGGCGGTTCACGACGAAGGAGCTACGGGCTAGAGTGGCAACGGGATTTGGGCGAAGAAGACCTCGCTCGAATCTCGACGGGGAAGTGTGGCAATGGCCGTTGGCCATGGCGGTCGATGGAGAGGTTCAAAGCACCTCGTCGGACACAGAAGGACGCGGATGCTAGAATTGACGATCCCTACGCCGATGGATATCGACATCGATCAGATACCAGTGGTGGTTCTAGTATATTCTGGTACAGGTACAACGGAGGACCCGCCGTATTATGCATCAAAACGCGGGGAGGAGTACGACTGTGTTTCGCCTGAAGGGTTGCGACTCGCCGGGATCGGTGCTCGATCGCAGAGCTACGCCAGAGATGTAGTAGTCGAGGGGAGATGGCTCGGTGTTGCAGCCAGGGTATTTTGGTGGTGGAGCCACGGATCTTGCCGGCTTGTGATGCGGCGGTAGAGGTAAGGGTTTGCTTGGTTTTATTTTCTCGCTTTCCTTTGTTTCTGGTGGTGGCGGGTGTGGACACACACAAAAAAGAAGAAGAAACGCTATCTTTTCTTATTGGCGCAAGGCACCACAAATCGAGTATGCCTGACAGATCTTGTACTGAGGGTCTCCGAGTACAAAAAGAATTCTGGGGAGTGGGATGATGGAGATCGAGTGGCAGTTGCTCATTTACTCCATTGACACTCCGATTTACAAAAGTGGAAGAAAACCTAAGAAAATTGCTAACTCTCGGCTCACTGGCAAGAAGGGAAGCAATTTGTCTCTTGAAATGCTCTATGTTCTATCTGTTTTTTTAGAGGGGGACGCCCTCTATTTATAGTCGTTTTGCACTAAAATGACTATTATGCGCCCACAGGTGAAAAATACACTAATTTTACTGTAGGCGCATAACACACCTTTGGACGTATAGGGTATAGGCGCATGGACACTGGATGATCGTATGTAGATCGTGGGGTTGACATGGCCCCATGCTTCGGTGCAAGATTGCTCGTAGAGACTGACGTGGCCGCATGCTTCGGTGTACGACTGATCGTAGATATTGACGGAGTCATAGGCATCTGCTGCCTTGGGCGCATAGTATGGGAGTAAGTTTATATGCCCACACTTGGGTGTATATTTGATCTCCATGTAAATAATGTGGGCGCATAGCCCCTCTTCGATCATGTGGGTGCACAGCATCCCTTTGGTTATGTGGGCGCATAACCCCCTTTTGGTTATGTAGGTGTATAGTATTCTTCTTCATGTAGGGTACATAGTCTTATATTTTTTATGCTTCTATAAGACCCCCTTCAAAGTTTTTGAGACTCGAACGAGTGTCGGAATACTTTGAAAGAAGCATGGGAAAAACTGTCTTCACTAGCTTCATGGGCGCATGATGGGTATGACCCCTTTGGGCGCACAGATGTTTGCCAGGCTGTCGAAAATGTGATTGTTGAGATCATTCTTGGAAATCTGAAGCGATAGACTCGTTTTGGAATAGAATTTGAAAAGGTCCGCTCTTTATGCGATGTCTATACGTTGGCAAATAGCGGGCACATATTCTATAAAAGGTCGAGTCTTTGCATAGGTGCATAGACCATATAGGCGCATGGATCCTGTGGGCGCATAACTCCCCGTTCGTGCCTATAAATAGGCCTTAAGGAGAGAGAAAGTTCATTCTCTCTTCTTTTTCTTCAGAAATTTCAAAGATATTTTTTTAATCTTTTTCGAGCAATCATGTCTCCCAAGGCTGCTTCGACTCCCAAGAAGTCTGCGAAGGGCAAGAAGGCTGCAGCAGCTAGTTCTTCTCCTTCGGCAGCATCTCATCTGATTTAAGACCCTATCCTAGATGAGGCAATGTCTCAAAAAATGATGTCTCGAGCTTTAAGTTGTGACGCTCGGACTTTTCTCTGCTTGGGCGCATAACCATCGATATGCGACCAAAGCAAACAATCTTCTTTTGTGAGCATTCTTATGCGCCCACAGATGCATGTGCCCACACACTTTTTGTGTCATGCGTCCATACAGAGCATGTTCTTTGAAGATGCTTATGCGCCCATAGGCCCTTTGGGCGCATAATATCAGAGTGCATAGAATTTCTCCAGCACTTAGCTCTTTTTTTTGTAGGTTCGAAGTCTGACTTTTTCTATCTTTGCAGGGGACATGGTTGTCCCGACGCTTGGTGGGATTCCTCTCGGCTCTGTCCGCCATGCTCTGTTTTCAAGCCTCGTCACCACAATGGTCAAAAATGCTCAGGTGAAGATCAGCCATTACCAGCCTTCGGTGTGGGTGATCGCTATACACGAACATGATAAAATGTTCTTGAAGCAGATGATGAATGATGAGAAGTTCACACTCGGAGGGGCGTGGAGCTTCAAGAGACAGTACTTCTTGTTTGGTGACAGCCTGGAATTAGAGGACGAAGAGACGATATGTCTAGATGACCCTCTGGTGGTCAGGTTAAATAACCAAATGATTTGGTTACCATCGATGAAGCGCCAATACCCTCTATCGGCGTTTACTAATCTAGCTGTATGGAGGCAAATGAAATAGGACCTGACCCCTGAACTACAAGGGGTTATCTTTGGAAAGATACAATTTAACTCTGGTGACCGGAGAAAAGACACCTTTAAGTTTGTCAAGGGATCCACATCATATTCCACGATGGGGCTACATCCTGGGGCCATAATAAATGATGTCCCGACTGATCTTCACCCTTATGCTGCTGAGACTCTCTCCAACCTGATGCTATCGAAGAAGGAGTCGTATCCGGGAGGGAAGCTACAGATAGAAGGTTGGAGATACTCTGTCCTGTTCTGGAGCGACCTTACTGAATGGGTGCTCTCGACTTACGAGGCCACCCAAGCTACTGACCTTTTTTTATACCATTAGAGCCACCCAATATGGCATAAAGGTTAATTGGTCTATGTTTATCTCGTTGGTGGAGTTGTCCAACTATCACACATGTATGTTCTTCACTCCGGGTGGGGAATGGGTCTGGCTCTTTATGAGATACAGGCGATATCAAAACTTCCCTGGGGGATCGAGCCATACGAAGAATATGTCTCATGTGATGAGAAGCTTTTGGATTTAGAGAGAGAACTCCATGATAATGGAGGCGTACAAAGAGTTACTCTGTCACCTCTTCATTTGTCACCAGGTCACCAAGAAGGGTAAGACTGAAGGGTCCCTTCCTCATAAGAGAGCTTGGACCAACTACATCTTCATCAGAGAAGAAGGAGACGGCCCAGTCATTTTTTGACTCGCAAGCCCTCGACGAGATCTGAGATAGAGCAACTAATAACAGATCACAGGGCAGTAGACACTTAAGATAGTGATCATCCTGAGGGAAACTTCCCGGTTTATCATTTCTTTAGGCAGGCTGAGTTTAAGCTATCGGAAAAGGCTGTGCTAGATGCCTTTCTGATGACATGGCTTCGCAATTGTATAGTCCCTGGTGGTTCAGGATCTATTGAAAGAATAAGTCGGGGTATGATACTTTCGACTGTAAAGCTAGCATTCGGATACCAGCTTGTCCTGGTTTCTGCGATGGTCTGTGCCATCCAACGAGGCTTGCGACACTTTGTTGTTAACGCGGTGATGCCTGATTGTAGAAAGGACTTTGTCAGGACTGAATTTCCTTTTCATTACCTGATGGGATGGCTGGGGCTGTACTGTTCCAGATTAATGAATGTCCGGTTGATGGCAGACTCTTCGGTGGGAAATGCCTTTCTTCAAAGATTCAAAGATGCAGACTGGACCGTCGCAGGGGTTCCTTTTGCAGGAAGGCTTTAAGTTTCTTACAGAATTATGAGTTCTTCAGAGTGTCGCCTCCATCTAGTAGTGGCCGTACAGGAGACACTTTAGTAGATGAGGGAGCACTCACTACTAGCCTTCCTATTGGGGTATTCCGTTGGCTCCATTCCATCAGGCCTTCCTATCAGGTGCACAGGAATAGGAATCACACTTTCCTGGAACCTTATCTGCCGAGTCTCTTTGCACGGCAGTTCGGCTACAACTAGCATCTTTTGGGTAACCCCAGCCCTCATCTACAGTCGATAGGAAGCCTGATCGATGGGGCACGTGCATGGGGTTACTATAACATCGGATGTACGGAGGCAACTTTTACCTTGCCAGAAGATAAGCTTGAAACCCATATGCTCTTTGCTGCTGCCAAGTTTTATATTCATGTTAATACCCTTCATCCTCGGTATGACCGTGAGCAGAGTTTAATATCAGGGACTAGGCTTGCCCCCACCCTTGACGATATAGGACGAGTGCGTGCAATTGGGGGTCATAGAAAGGAAGGTGCCGTACCCTCAACTGAGCCGGCTGCAGCACCATGGCAGAGAGTCGCTCTTATGGAGCCGGTTGTTATGGTACCTCAGAGAAAGGATACTGAAGATCCTCTTCCTGATACTTCTCACAAGAGGAAAGCTTCTACTGAGCCGGTTTAATGGTCCAAAAGGAAGAAGATTGTTGTCTCTATAGGAAGGAAGAAGGTCACGGAAGTGAGCGCCGGCTCGCCTCCTTCCAGAAGATCTTCTCGTCGGATTCAGATGAGTGAAATGGCATCACAGGCCGTTATTTTCTCGGTAGTAGACCCATTCCATAGCCGTTTTGGTAGAACCAGTATCCGTGCTATCTATAAATAATACTATCTCATCCTTGCGTTTGTCCATTGCATAGGACGTTAAAGTCACAGCCGTGGTAAGTGCTTCTTCATCTAAAGAGGTGCACATAATAATGGTGTCCCCTACTTATCCTCAATCGATTGATGAAGGTGGGTCTTTTTTAGTTGTAAGGTTTGAGCAAAGGGATGATCAGGGCAACGGCCCAGACCATGATGGCGATCAGAAATCCAGTCCCTCCTATGACATTTCTTTGGGGGATATTTCTGCGATAGGAGCTATGATGAAAGATTTGGATGAAAATCAAGTCCAATCATCTCACCCTCCTCTGGTTATGTCATTCTTGCACTTTTCTTCGGATGAGATTTTTTACTTTAATTTTGCGTGCAACTTGTGAGGCTGACTTTCGTCGTATATTCCCTTGTAGAAAAGGAGAGGAAACAAAGCACGGAGGTTGCTCCAGATACTAGGGCTAGATAGGAAGCTGCCCTTGGTTCTCTCAGTAAACCGGCATCGGTTACTGAAGAAGTCTTTGATCGGCCCGTTGTGACGGCCATTATTGAATCTGTTTCAGGTCCAGGTGGGACTGTGAAAGGCAAGCAGCCTGATGCTGCTTTGGCTGCTGTTGACAGTGAGCGACCTGGGTCTGCTCTCATTTCCCCAGCTCTAATTGATACTGAGCCGGCAGGAGATATGAAATTCCAACTCCTTCATAATCTTTATGTAAGTTTTTTGTTACTGATATGTATCTTACTTTATTTATCAGGTTTGGATTCTTCCCAAGTAGCTCTCCCTGGGACAGAAGATTCCCATCAAGCTTTATCTCCAACAACCTCTTTTGAAGATGATGAGATGGGTCAGGAAGTCAAAAGAGCTTTCTACTCCATTTTGAAAGTAAAGCTTCCTGGAGTTTTGAACCGAAATACCGCCTTCGGGCCTGTGAAGGCTGTTACTGAATGCCAGGTGACTGTCTTTGAAAGCATTACTGGCTACTATCCGTGGTGCCTTGGGGCCTGTCAATGAAATTTTTTTTAGAGGACCTATTATCTATAGCGTATCCAAGACTCTTGAAATACGGATAATAGTTAGATTATTTTTCGAATCACATAAACATTGCACTGTACATTTACATGATTAAAACAGGGTATATGTGAACGGTGTATATGAAGGTTACACATAACATTTCTTTAGGAACTTTTCGTTGATCGGATCAGGCTTGGTTAGTCGATACGTACCGTTATAATACACTGATTCTATAACGAAAGGACCTCCCCATTTAGGCTAAAATTTTCTTTTTGTCTTGTACGTCATGACCATTGGTCTTCTCACTGCTAAGACCAGATCACCAACTTAAAAGATTCTTTCTTTCATATTTTTATTAAAGTCTCTGGAAAGGCCTGTTTAGTGTAGCTCAATACGCTGTTGAGATAATAAGCATTTTTCGTCTAGCGCTTCCAGCACTTGTAGTCACAGACGGTAACTTTTTTCGGCAGTCAACTCACTAGCTAAGGCAACTCGAAGAGAGAAAATCTAGATTTCTAGGGGAAGAACTGCTTCACTCCCATAAATCAGCGAGAATGGCGTACTGTCTGTTGGAGTCCGGACCATTATACGATGGGCCCAGAGACATTCGTCGAGTTTCTCATTCCAATCGTGCTTGTTTGAAGACACGAACTTCATGAGAAGTTTGATGATATTCTTATTGAAGGCTTCTGCTAATCCATTAGCCGCTGGATTGTAAGAAGTAGATGCTACATTCTAAATTTGATTCTTATCGTAGAACCGATAGAATGTATTGCTCGCAAATTGTGGACCATTATCATGGATGATCCTGCGAGGTAGGCCAAAGCGGTAGATAACATGATGTTTGATGAAACTGATCACGTTTGAAGTCTTTACTTCGATTAGTGCTATAGCTTCCACCTAATTGTAGAAATAATCGTTTATAGCTAGGATAAATCGATGTCCTCTGGAGGATGGCGTACTGATTGGGCCGATGACGTCCATACCCTAGGCTTCAAAAGGCCAAGATGTCGCTGTTGAGTGTAGAAACTTCGAAGGTTGATGAATAAAATCGGCATGGAACTGACAAGCCCTATACTTTTTTGTATATTCAACAGCATCGCTATCATCGTGGGCCAATAATAACCCATTCGTCTGAGACGATCTTGTAATCTGGGGCCTGGTTGATGTGTACCACAAATTTCGTCGCGAGTCTCACGGAGTGCATGTTTGGCTTATGTGTCTGATAAACATCATAATAGTAGCCCGTTGTAAGAGCGTCGGTACAGCATTTTGGTAGCTGTATCATAGTAAAATCTGAGGGATCGCCTTTGGACAGACACTGCTTCCTTTGGGTCCTCAGGAAGGACACCGTAGATAACATTGTCTATGAAAGAAAATCTCCAGTCTTTAACGTTGACGTTTATTTCTGTTGCGTAACTGTGATGAATATGCAAGGCATCTTTCACACAGAATAACTCTCGACCAGACACTGTGATCGAATGTTGAGTGTTGACAGGAACGGTCAGGGAAGCAGTAAGACTGGCTAAAGCATCCGCTTCTATATTCTGTAATTGAGGGCACGTGCTCTATAAAGAATACAGCAAAGGTAGAAGCCAATTCGATTGTCACTTTGTGATATGGGATGAGATCTTCATGGCGAGCTTCATAATCCCCTCAGACCTGACTAACTATTAGCTTAGAATCGCCGTAAGCTTCTACGTAGTCGACTCCCAGTTGTTTTGCCAATTGAATGTCGATTAGTAGGGCATTATATTAGGCTACGTTGTTGGTGCAAGGTTCCATGAAAGAATATATACGGTGTATAACCAGATGGTCGGGTGACACAAGCACGATGCCTACTCCGGCCATAATATTTCCTTTAGGTCCTGTTCTTGATGCACCATCAAAGAACATTCGCCAGATGGGGATTTTCTTAGTTGTGGTGTTAGACTCCACTACTTCATCCGGGATTTCATCCTAGAGTTTCAAAGATTCTGGCACCGGATGAGCTGCTAAGAAATTAGCTAATACTTGGCCTTTTACTGCCTACTGAGGGACGAACAGTATATCGTATGGAGTCAACATCATTGCCCATGTAGCTAAATGGGAATTAAGAGAACACAGTTTAGTTATGAGTATTCTGAGAGGATTGACTCTAGATATGATGTGGATAGTCTATCCAGACACATAGTAACGTGTCTTCTGGATAATAAATACCAGTGCGAGATATTCCTTTTGCACATATGTGTATCTGTGCTCGGCATCCACTATCGTGCGGCTGAGGTAGTAGATTGCATATTCATGGCCGCCTTCATTCTTCTGAGCTAATAGGACACCAAAGGAATAATCCATAGTGCGGACATATAGCAAGAAAGGCTTTCCAATTATCGGAGCCACCAATACTGGGGAGGCTTGTAAGATACTTCTTGATGTCGTCAAATACGCGTTGACATTGTTCAGTCCAGACGAAAGATACTCCTTTCTTCATGAGCTGAGTAAACGGTTGACACCTTCTAGAAAGATTTAAAATAAATCGTCTGATGTAGGCTAGCCTTCCTTGAAGTTTGCGTAGCTTTTTATGATTTCTTGGAGGATGCATATTGAAGATAGCTTTCACTTTCTCCGGGTCAAGATGTATACCCTTTGAAATGATAACAAAACGAAGGAACTTGTCGCTGGAGACTCCCATAAAAGACTTGGTTGGATTCATCTTGGAGGTGGTTGCCCTTGAGATGACTTTTAACTGCGATATCGTCTGCGTAGCATTCCACTATTTTGCACAAATGATCACAAAAAATTATATTCATAGCTCGCTGGTATGTCGCCCCGGCATTTTTCAATCCGAAGGGCGTCACCGTATACCAGTATATCCCTAATGGTGTTCGAAAAGATATGTATTTCTCATCATCGGGGAACATCTTGATCTTGTTGTAGCATGAGAACCCATCCATGAAGGACATCCGCTCGAAGCCGCAAGTATTGTCGATCATTACGTCGATCATCGGTAGAGGGAACTCATCTTTCGGGCATACAGAGTTCAAATTACGGTAATCGATACAGACTCGAACTTTACCGTTATTTTTTATGACTGGAATAATGTTAGCGATCCAGTCAGGGTGTTGATTTTCGTGAATGAACCCACTTGAAATACTACCAAAATACAGTAAATTAGCGACGGCACGTTAGCGACGGATAATTTTCGTCGGCATTAGCGACAAAATAACCGACGGAGTATCGACGACAAGCCGATACAATTTTTATTTTATTTTAAGGGGAAGAAAAGGTCGCTCATCCGTCGCTAAAGCGTCGGAGATTTAGCGACGGATAAGTATCCGTCGCCATGTAGTCGATTATTTGGCAGAAATTATTGAGGGAAATGGTGGGACAATTCTTCGACTGCGTAGCGACGGATATTCTGTCGACAAGTATCAAAAATAGCGACGGCCTAGCGACGGATACAAACCGTCGCTAGTCTGTCGCTAAATAAATGGCCCAGGCTTAAATTAAAACGACGGGGGGAACTTTTCATTCCCCCTAAATTTTATTCTCTCCCCTCCCTCTCTTTCTCTCTCCCGCGGCGGTCGGCGACCTCACTCTCCTATCTCTCTCTCCCGCGGCGGTGATCAGCGACATCTCCTCTCTCTCTTCCAAAGGTAATCTCTCTCTCTCTTTCTTTCTCTCTCCCTCTCGGTGGTCGTGGGTGTCGTGGGCTGTCAGGGGCGTCGTGGGCTGCGGGGGCGGCGAAGACTGCGGTGGTGGCGCGCACGTGGCAGCGCGAGGCTGCGGCGGGCGCACGTAGGGCTGCGGCGGGGGCCAGCGCACTCCGGGGCAGCGGAGGGCGGCGGGGGTGGCGCGTGCGGGGCAGCACGGGGCTGGAGGGGCGGCGGGGGGTGGGAGGGGCGACTGGTGGTGGGAGGGGTGCTGGCACGCACGGGACTGCGTGTGACGGTAGGGGGCAGTGCGCTCCGGGGCAGCGGGGGGCGACGAAGGATAGCGCACTCTGGGGCAGCGGGGGTGGCACACGTGAGGCAGCGCGGGGTACAAATACAATGAGTACTATCAGCGATATGACAAACCCTAGTTTAAGAAATAGGATATCGGCGATATCGGTAGTATCGGTCATTTCGGATCAGTAACCCAATACCTTATTCTGCTTTTACAACCTTATTATGCTTTCAACCTAGGTTCACAATATCGGTAACCCAATACCTTATCCTAATAAGGTAACCCAATACCTTACCCTAATAAGGTAAACCCAATACCTTAGCCTACATTAGTCCCTGCAGGGGGATACAGGTGGTTGGGGGATGAGTGGGGCGTGGCTGGAGGGTAGGGCAGGGGGGGCGAGGGCGGCTGGGGGAGGGTTCGGGTTAGGGACATATAGTCCCTGCAGCCATTCTTCAGATACTATGGTACGACATGGTGATCGAGACATATAGTCCCTGCAGCCGTTCGACTGGCGAGACAGAAACAATGGTACGACATGGTGATCAGGACATATATAGTCCCTGCAGCCATTCGACTGGCGAGGCAGAAACTATGTAGTCGTAGATAAAGTTGACTGTCCTTCGACCCTCATCGCTCGGCAATGATGATATGACAACCTATCACTATATCTTATATAGTAGTAGATGATGTCTTAGTATTACATTATGTGAGTTCATCTTAATTTTGTTATATTCTTTAGATACTAGATACGATAAGAACATATACTACACCATATATACAGAACATAGATGATTCATACTAATGTATGCTAGAATGAATTTTGGGTTGCGTTCTGAGCCATCTGTTCTCACACTTGGAGATAAATCGATTTTTTGCTATTTTATCTGACGCACAAATACCGCTCGAGTGAGCCAAAGGCTTGCAGCCACTTCCCTCCCTCCACTGCCGTACCTAGTGAAGGAGTATATTCGTCGGTCGCAGCAGGGATTACCACCATCGGGCAATCGAACTCCTTATCCTCCTTAAAGTATTGTAATTAAGAAAATTTGGAATATTTATGGGAATTTTGGAATATTTGTGCTATGATCGGATTATAACGACGGATATTAGGTTACTCTTCAAGATAATTGATATCTATTTTATATTAATTTGGTTTGGTCTATATGATTCTTGGATAATTGGTGTGCATTAAATTCGTATGTGCATATTTGGTCTATGTGATTCTTGGATAATTGGTGTGCATTATATATTTGGTCTATGTGATTGTTGGATAATTGGTGTGCATTATATATTGGTTTCGTTTGTGCATATTTTTGTGAACAAGGAAAGTGCTGTAATTTTTTAAAAAATCTCAGTTAGCGACGGACTAGTGACCGGTTAGCGACGAATATTTCCAGTTTTCGACTAATTTTCGACAGAATTTTCGTCGCTAACTGGAGATTTAAAACTGTTTCCAGGTAGCGACGGGTGGTCGACGGAATATCCGTCGGCAACGTTCTGGTGGTATATAGTTCGACGGAATGGCGACGGAAAATCCGTCGACAAGGTTCTAGAAAAGCTTGACATTTCCAGAATATTGGCGATGGATAATCAGCCACAAATCAGTCACTGCCTCGACGGTTTTGCGACGAAAAATCCGTCGCCAAGGTTCTGGAAATGTCAAGCATTTGCAGAACATGGTCGACGGATAATCCATTAGTATTCCGTCGCTAATCCGTCCTTTGTTAGCGACGGTGATCGACGGACTAGCGACGGAACGATACCCTCTGATACACTTTTACGACTGTTTACCGACGGACTATCCGTCGCTAGCGTCTACACAGTTAAGTATTTAATACTTGAAATGGACGAAAGACCGTCGGAAAGTCGTCGCTAATGCATCGTATTGTGAAGACCAAAAGCCGTCGCTATTCCGTCGCTCTTTGACTACTTAGCGACGGATTATTATTAGCGACGAGCTGATTGCCGACGGATTATTTTAGCCAAGATTCGTCAGTGATCAGTCGCTAATACTGATTGCCGACGGATGGACGACGGATGTGGCCGTCGCTAAATGGACATATTTTGGTAGTGAAATAAGCTTCTTGACTTCACTCTCGATGGCCTCCATGATATCTGGTCGGAATCGTCGTTGTTGTTGCTTCACTAGCGTGGCTTTAGACGTGATATTTAAGCAGTACATAGCAACTTTTAGGGTCCAAGCCTGGCATGTATTCATAGCTCCATGAAAAGACGTCAATATATTCTCTTATAAGTTGTATAAGACCCAGACAAACTTTTACTGATAAAGATTGGTTTAAGAGATGATTCATCTCACAAATTGACAAGGATGACTTCGTCTTCAGTAGGTGCTTCGCGTTGTTCGAAACGTAACTTCCACTTGGTATCCATCTTTTGAGCCTATTGTTCCAGCTCGATTGATTGGACATCTTCTACAATTTGGTCAACTGACACCAAGTTGATGGACAAAGTTGCTTTGAACATGTCTCCAATGTAAGAGTCTGAATCCCAGAGACAGGAATCATAAGAATAAGAACAACAATCCACTTCGACCCAAACCAACACTATTTTGCTGATAATAGTTTTCGGGTTTGTAGGGAGAAGTAAAGTGATGTATTGACAATCGTCGCCCTTGATCGTAGTTTAGTCCCTGCTCGCTTTTTATATCATATCCCATGTTCTGGATGATATTCTTGGCCTGCCAACTATATCGGTAAAGGTGCATTTTTTTCATAATCATAGTCAGCTTCAGTGTTGTGATTGGGAGTAGTAAAGTCCAGAACAAACTTTCTTTAGCCAATTATTCGACCGAAGATGATCAATTTTTCACCCTTCTTTCTAGTTAGTACGATGAAGTAGTGGATATCTTCTGGCCTGACTTTTTCTCGCAGACGAGGCATCGTGACCGGCATACAGAGATGTGGTCCGATGCCATGCTCTAGGGCGTATATCGTATCTATGAACTGGATTACAGATTGGTAGACATCAGAGTAATTCAAAGATAAACCTTTACCCAGAAAATATGAAAGTTCTTCTTCAGGGATAACATCATCTACTAAAGGTACATGATTTTGAGTGTTGATATACTCATTGAGGGGATCATTGTCCGGAACAGGAGTCACAGACTTCGTCAAGTTCACCACATAGGGTAACTCATCAGGATTGTGAAGACGGACTTCAGTAGGCTCCACCCGAGTCCTTTTGCGAAGAGTGATGGTCAATGGTTTGACAATATCAGGATTCTTCTTTTTGACCCAGATTGTGAGAGGCTTCGGTGTACTTTTTGGAGTAGTAAGTCCTTTGACTCAGATAACCAGGGGACTGTCACTGGTGGATGAATTGACTTCAACTTCATCGTCAGCTTCGTTGTCGTCATCCTTGGGAGGCTGAGATTGATAAAGTACCGAATCTCCATAGTAGACTTCAATACCCTTAAAAGGATCGACATCGGCAAACTCCGTCTTCACGATGCCATCACAATTGACGTACTTGAAGCACTGGTGAAGGGTAGAAGGAACGATCATGTTCTCGTGTATCTATGGACGTCCTAACAAGACATTGTAGGACACATTGACGTCGATTACATAGCAAGAAACCTTTGTTCGGAGATCACCAATTTGGCACTTAAGGTGGATCTTGCCCAGCGGATGGCTTCTCCCGGCATTGAAAACCATGATAGTTGTATTTTTTGCAGACAACTTATACAGAGGGATCCCTAGATTTGGAGTAAATTTCTAGGGATGATGCTGAGGGAGGAACCTGGATCGATATGCATCTGATCCACCTTAATCGCCCCGATATATCCTGTATAGTATAGAGGTCTATTATGATGATTATTTTTGAGTAGCATGTCCTCTTGTGAAAAGGTGATGTTGGGCACCCCTTCCATAGTGTTATGATAGTAAGGACAGGAGACAGGATCTTTAGCGTAGGCTTTGACTTCAGCGAGATAAGAGTCGGCATGTAGTAATACCTCACTTAAAGTTTTTTGCGCCTTTTTGGAGAGTAGTAGTAGATCAAACAAATATAACATGGCAGGTGTACTGGCCAGTTGTGCCAGTATGTCAAAGTTGTAAGGCCGATCCATGCCTTCGGGAGTTGGTGCCTTCAGAGACATGTCAAATTGCATCTCCTCTTGCTTAGCATTATCGGTACTTGAGGACTTAGATGGATCAGCTTCTGAACTTTTGGAGGCAGCAGAGCTTGAGAAGGTACTACATCTTCTTGTGCGGGGTCATAAGTCCGTAGGTAAGTCTTTTCGGATTGCGTATCGCCAGATAGAGCTTCGTAAATGGGAGAAGATACCATATGGCATGATTTGTATTTCTTGCCCCTCGTTGCTTTGGAAGACACCACCCCCTGCATCATTTCTTGCACAAGGTCTGGATGGACCTACATGATCTGGCCACGTTCTGTCGTGAGTTGCACCAACGTTGATTTTGAGTTGCGAGCTGGCGGCAGGTTGACGACTACCATTACGGCCTTGGAGATTGGGACTACGCAGTGTCATGACCCGCACCCTAGAGTAAGGTCACGAGACGTGGGTACATCCAGCCTACGCTGCAGTGTCGACGGTAGAACACTGTCCTAGGTCACAACATCTAGCAATAATATACTAAGCAGTTTATACTCCCCGAATGGGGGTGACATGATAGAAGTAAACTCAATCACAACTAAGGAAGAAGTAGCACAATATGATATAGAACTCAAGGAAATACAGATGATAAAATAGTCTAAGATAATATCCCAGCAAATATCCAGAGTACAACCTCAGCTACAGAATATGAAAGAATATATACAGCTCAGAATCTCCAGACAGAAATAAAGTCTAGCTAAACAGTCTCAAGACAACATAAGTAAGATAAGCCTAACTAAGCTAGTCTAAACAGTGGAGGTAATGTCCCCAGCTAGAGCTGGGTCCTCCTGAGAGTCCAGCTCGCAAGTGTCGTCTAGTGCTGCCCCGAAGAAGGTATCCACACAGGCCTCCTCCTCGTCTTCTGTAATATTTTCAACAGGTCCAGTTAGGACAGGAGCGAGCATAATACATCTCAACAGTTCATAGCAGGTTAGAAAATATAATCATGCAGAAAAGTAAGATACAGGTACTGAAAGAAATGCAGTCTGTAAACAGAGAGAGAGCTGTAATAGAAATATCTACTATAAGTAGAGACTAACAGTGGCTAGTGAGTCAGAGTACAATATAGACATGTAAATGGCATAGGAGATTCTGATGCTACACTATGGAAAAATTCTGATGCTACACTACTTGGATAGTATTCACATGTCTATTTCTACTCCGTCGTACCCCCAATTAATACACAAGGATCCAACCAGGTTATGTTATGATTCCATATAAAGGCCCCCGAAGGGTGATACATGGATGTCCCATAAATGGGGATTCTAGAAGATTCTAGGATACCCATTAAATTTGATAAGGATTCAAGAAAGACTCTGTGATCATAAGAGTATATGTCACAAGTGATCAATAAACCAATGAAGCATAGTGATATGCCATGTAAGTGAAACGCACGGAACATGTAGTACCCGATGCTCCCTGAGGATAACATCTCAAGAAGGGATCCATATAGTACCAATCCGTGTAACCGACGAGACAGTAACAAGTAAAGTAATTTAAAACAAGAAAATAATTCTAAGCAGGATATTAAATGATCAAATAATGTACTCGCCTGCTATCTGAGTGTCCAACTGAAATATACTATCCGAGGAGAGGTGTCTGGCTCCTAATCAGAACAGCACAAGTCACAACAAGTCTAAAATGATAAGATGAAACACTACAATGCATTCTACATGAGTCTAGGTCAAACTAGGCCAAAGTCAACTCTTGGTCAACCCTGGTCAACCAAGAAGTCAAACCTAGGTCAACTATGGTCAAACTAGGTCTAACAAGTCTAACTAGGCTTAACTAGTCTATTCTAGGCTTAACCAAGACTAAACAGCCTAACTAAGCCCTCACTAGTCTAATGGACACACCATAGGCCAATACCACATATAGAATATGCATCACTATCATATATGAATGTATATGTATATCCACATATACAAATAGACATGTGCCTAGCACACGAGCTATCACAGATAGAAATACCCATATCCTACTCTACCATCTAGATATCACATTAGGTTAGGCATTGGTATATACTCGTAGGCATATATACAAACATATATATATATATATATATATATATATATATATATATATATATACACATATACATAGAGAGAGGGTTATATATGAGATATATGTGTGTGTGACAGGAATTAAGAGGGCCTGTGTACAGGAAGTGTTGGTGTGTGTGGATATATATATATAGAAGCAATGTGTGTGCATATGTGTAGCAGGAATTAAGAAGCTAAGTTACTGAAATTACCAACAGTGCAGGAAATGAAGAAACAGTTTATGTATGTGATGTATCAATGTGTGCAGGAACCTCATGAAGGGCTGAAACATGCATGTGGGTCTGTGTGTTAGCAGGACATTAGAGTGTATGGGAGTAGGCAATGTGTTCTCAGGATTAGAGTGTGTGTGCCAGAAAATATGTATGCAATGTGTGGGGATGGGTGTTAGAGTTCTCAAGAAATGTGTCAACAGGGAAAATGTTCTCAGGAACCCAACAAATCAACATCACACCATGAATTCTCAGTTTAAGAAGGAATGTAATAGCAGCTCCTAATCTAACAGTGAAGCAATTGACATAGGAAATCAGTGAGTAACCAAAAACATTCAACATTTCACATTAATAGAGGTCTCAAATTTCTGGAGTGACAGAAATGTGTGTGTTCCAGTGTGTGTAGTGTAATAGGAAACATATGACAGTGAGTAACTCGAAGCATTAAGACATTTGGAAAGAAGGACAGTTCAGTTTTCCTAACTTTGACAGAAATTCCAAACCACCTCCCAAACACATAAACTCTAATATATCATGTATAAAATGTGTGTAAGTTATAAATGAAACTGAAATCAACATTCGAACTAACTGAAGGTTAACCATAACATGATGTTTAGTATACTCAGGATGAATTCAATCTCAGGTTGCAGTTCATATTTCAATCTCAGGATTTCGAAGAACCATAATAGCATTCAAACCCAATAATATCACCACATGAAACCAACACATAACTCCTATATAACATATATAATATGTGCAAGTTATTATTGAAACTGTGATTTGAACCATTTGAATTAAAGAGAAGTCACTGATACTCCATGTATCAGAAAACAGGAACCATTCATTCAGTTCAATTATGAATTCAATCTAAACTGAGAAGTTAAACTAAATCATGGTGTCTACTGTGAAAATAAACCAATCATAGGCTAGATAACATGTAAGATATAATTTAGCACATAAAGAATCACTACTTAACAGGAAATTAACCGAAAGGGGAAGAACAGTGTACTAACAGTGTACCTAAACTCTCTGATACTCACAGTATCAGTCGAGTAGGGCTTCCTATTTAAACATTAAAATTGCAGTAAAGGCTAGATAATAATGGTTGGTAATTTATAACAACTATGTGTTTGTGTCATACATTCAATTTTGTGTCCAGAAACCAGACACGGATGTGTCCAAACCAATGCACACGCACGCACGAGCCTGCACGAGCTCGAGTGACCTGTGCACGTGTTCGTACGTACCCGACACGCAACCAAGAGATACGAGACTTGGGGAGTGTCGTGTCAGACACTACCTCGAGCTCCATGTCAAAGGAAACGCGCCCACGTGTCTTTAATAGCCCATACGAACCCACGACCAGCAGGACACTGCTGCTTGCGTGCGCGCAGGCGTGTCCCCGCGTCCAGTGTGACTCGGATACGACTCGAAATCACCTCAGTGTATTAAAAATGTGTAAGCACACTAAAACACTACTTCCTATTCAAATACATCACAAAAACTCGATCGAAATGCCCTTTGTGGCATTTCGTCGAACACCTGCGCACAGACTGATACGTGTCCGATACAGACACATACAGGAAACAAAAATTGGCAAACCCTATACCTACAGAACAAGGACACCCAGGGCTAGGTATCTATGCAATGAAAACCAAATTTTGATTGGTGGAATAGGAATTACCTATGGGTGTTCTTCAACACAAAACTCCTTCAATGTGGGAATCTCCAAAAGCCACCTAATCCCTCAAATTGATTCAAATATGTGATTTGACTCCACAATCAGCAAGAAAACATTGATTACAACACAATAGAAGAAATCCTAATAAAAATGGAGTCCTATTGATTAAACTATAAAGAAAATAAATAAAGGCTTACCTATTCTTTAGAAAAATGAAGAACTAAAAAAAAAGGCACAAATCCCTATAGAGACATTATATAGACAAGGGGTGTTCTTGGCTGGCCACTTTAGTTAGGGTTAGGGTTTTTAGATTACATCCTAGGGCTAGGAATGAATCAAGGCTAATGGGTGGCCTAGAAACTAGGGCTCTTTCCTAGTCTTTTGCAAATCACTTAACTAAACTTGACTTAAACCATTAACCTAAACCATCTAATTCTTAAAGTGGCTCACTAAATTAGTTATGACCCATCTAGGTTAGGTCCAATCTAGGTTAGGCTAATCAAAATCACATAACAATAATTAAACTAGTATTTAAATCACACAATTCAATTAAATTATTTAAAAATTCCTAATAAAATATATTAAATTCAAATAATTCAAAAATGACAAAAATACCTTCAAACTAGAAATATGGTAGTGACAAATCTACCCTCATTAAAAGAATTTCGTCCTCGAATTTGAAAGGCGAAAAGCAACTGATGAGAAGGATATAAAGTATACCTCACGGTCCAAAAAGATATGGGTATCGCTCGCGCATCTCATCCTCCCGCTCCCAGGTAGACTCTCCTCAAGAATTATGCCTTCATGCGATGCGAACCAAAGGTATCACCTGGTTCCGCAGAACCTTCTTCCGGCGATCCAGAATCTCCACAGGCTGCTCTGGATAACTGAGAGCAGGTCCAACCTCAATCTCCGAATGATCGAGCACATGGCTAGGGTCAGCCACGTACCATCTCAACTGTGATACGTAGAATACGTTGTGGAAACCCACTAGTGCAGGTGGTAAGCCACATCGCCGACTCTTCCGCTGATAACGAAAGGGCCGATGAAGCGCGGGCTAAGCTTCCCACATCCACCAAAACGTATCGTACTACGAGTCAGAGATATCCTCAAGAAAACCTGGTCTCCGACCTAATCACAAGCAAGGTCTCAATTAATTATGATAAACAAACATGATTAATAAAATACAAACAATCAAACCTAAATCTAATCCTACTCTAAACTGTACCTCAAACTCCAAGGGCCTCCGGTGGCTATCGGCCCAGTGTCGATGTCTGTCCTGCGCCACATGAAGTCTGTCCCTGATGATCTTCACCTTTTCGGCTGCGTCAACAACCATCTCTGGCCCCAGTAAAGCTCCCTTACCAATATCATCCCAAGATAAGGGTGTGTGATACCTACGTCCGTACAGAGCCTCGAAAGGTAACATCTCAATGATGGCCTGGAAACTGTTGTTGTAAGCAAACTCCACCAAATGAAGATGATCCTCCCAGGAACCTCCAAAGTCCAAGACGCACGTCCGCAGCATATCCTCAAGTGTCTTAATAGTCCTCTCTGACTGTCCGTCCTTCTGGGGGTGGTATGCAGTACTAAACTTGAGTTGATTGCCCAAGCTAATTGCAGACTCCTCCAGAAATGGAAAGTAAAGCGACTATCCCGATCTGAGATGATGCTGACCGGAACCCCATAAATCCTGACTATCTGCCACATATACATCTCCGCCAGCCTCTTTGTAGACGTACCCATCTTAAATGGCAAGAAGTAGGCCAATTTGGTCAACTTGTCAAGGATGACCCAAATTACGTCTTTCTCTCCAGGTGTACGCGACAATCCTGATACGAAGTCCATAGTGATATGCTCCCATTTCCACTCGGGAATGGACAGCGGCTGCAACAATCCACCGGGCCTTTGTCTCTCTGCCTTGACCTGCTGACAGACCAAGCACCTAGCCACGAAGCGAGCCACCTCCCGCTTCATCCCGAACCACCAAACATGCTCCCTCAGATCTCGGTACATCTTGTTAGCACCAGGGTGTATAGAGTACTGAGATCTGGGGGCCTCATGCATAACCTGCTCCCTGAGATCATCGCTGGGCACATATAACCTGGAACCGTACCGCAAGGCACCATCCTCTGTAAGAGAAAACTCGCCTTCCAGCAATCCTGCTCGAACCTGCTCTCGGAGACACCGCAGAGCAACATCCTCAAACTGTGCCGACTTGATCCTCTCCACCAAGTCTGACTGAATCTGTATGCCCCACATCTGTATCTGCACTCCGGGCACGATCACCTCAATCCCAAGGCTCTCCAAATCTGCAAGTAAGTGCCAATCCATAGTGATACACATGGCTGTCGGATACCTACTCAAGGCATCGGCAACCACGTTGGCCTTTCCTGGGTGATACTGAAGTAGGATGTCAAAGTCCTTCATCAACTCTAGCCATCTGCGCCTCCTCATGTTCAGCTCCTTCTGAGTGAACACATACTTTAAGCTCTTGTTATCTGTGAAGATCTCTACCCTCTCTCCATACAGATAATGCTTCCACAACTTCAGAGCAAAAATCACTGCTGCCAGCTCTAGGTCGTGGATAGGGTAGTTCTTCTCATAGGGACGTAACTGGCTGGAAGCATAGGCAATCACCTTCCCATGCTACTGTAAGACACAACCCAGCCCCTTCCCTAAAGCATCACTATAAATAGTGAAACCACCTGATCCTGAAGGCAATATCAGAATCGGAGCTATCGTAAGCCACTTCTTCAACTCATCAAAAGCTGCCTAACACTCCTCTGACCAAACAAACTCAGTATCCTTCCGGGTCAACTGAGTCAAAGGCTCTGCAACCCGGAAGAAATCCTGCACAAATCTCCGATAATATTCTGCCAGCCCCAGGAAACTCCTGATCTCTGCAACTGAAGTCGGCGATGCCCATGCCTCAACTGCTACATTCTTCTTAGGGTCAACTGAGATACCATCTCCAGTCACCACATGCCCCAAAAAGTCCACCCGATCCAAGAAGAACTCACACTTGGAGAGCTTCCCGTAAAGCTGTTCCTTCCTGAGAGTCTCCAGCACTATCCTCAAATGCTCCTCGTGCTTCTCCTCAGTCTTGGAATATACCAAGATGTCGTCAATGAAAACTACCATAAACTGATCCAGGTACTGGTGGAACATCTTATTTATTTGGTTCATAAACACTGCTGGTGCATTGGTTAGCCCAAACGGCATAACCAAAAACTCAAACTGCCCGTACCTCATCCTAAAAGCGGTCTTGGGAATATCCTCCCCCATTACCTTCACCTGGTGATATCCCGACCTTAGATCAATCTTGGAAAATACTCGAGCTACGCTCAACTGGTCAAAAAGGTCATCGATCCGCGGTAGTGGGTATTTGTTCTTGATCGTGAGGTTGTTGAGTGCCCTATAGTCAATACACATCCATACTGACCCATCCTTTTTTGGTATAAACAACACTGGTGCACCCCATGGCGACGAACTCGAGGGGATGAAGCCCTTGTCCTACAGCTCATCCACTTGCTTCTTCAGCTCCACCAACTCACTATTATTTACCCGATAGACATGCTGAGAGATGGGTTCCACTCCTGGAACCAAGTCTATCGAGAACTCAATGTCTCTGTCTGGTGGCAATCCCGATAACTCCTCTGGGAAAACATCCATATACTCTGCTATCAAAGGGTGTAGAATCGTCTGATCCTCAACCGAGACTCCGCAAAAGACTCTGCTGCTCTGCTATGCCTGACGTCTGGAGTACTCGAACTCTGGCTTCCCTGACGCTCTGAAGAGAACACTACGCCCTCTGCAATTAATGCTGGCATGGTGCCTGCTCAACCAATCTATACCTAGTACTATATCGTAGTTCGACAATGGCATTACGAGCAGGCTCACCTCCAACTCACGGCCTCCCAAAACTACTCTCCGACCCTTACAAATATCAGTCACGAGGATAATGGCACCCCCGGTCGTGATCTTGTACGTCCTAGGCAACGATTCAGCTACGATACCGTGTCTAATCTCAAAAGATACTGATATGAAGCTATGCAAAGCACCGGAATCGAATAATGCAAAAGCTGGACTGGAGTAGAGAAGAATCGAACCTGCGATCAGCTCTCCTATCACCTCTGCATCTCCAGCTAACATGGCAAAAGCTCGTCCTGATGGCCTCCCCTGGCCTGCTGCTGGTGTTGGACGAACCTCTGCTGCTGTGTCGGCTGGGCTGGTCCCCTCTGCGGGCCTGCTGGAGCTCTGACTGCTGCCCCCTAAGTTGCTCGTTCTATGTGACACTCCCTCATCTGGTGGTCTACTGAGCCACACACCAGACACTAGCCTAGCCTCTTCCGGCACTCATTGAAGACATGTCCAGGCTTCTTGTAGTAGGCACATGTTACACCCTGTCTCTGATCCTGCTGGTGTTGTCTCGGCTGCTGCTGCTGGTGAGCTGGCCTCTGCTGGATCGGCTGCGGCTGGAACTGCCTCAGCTGCTAGTGCTGAAAATGGGGCCTCTTGGCCTGGCCTCCGCTGCTACTGCCCCCAACTGGGTCTTGCCCCCTCTTGAGCCTAAGCTCAAGATCATCCTCAGCCAATAAGGCTTCCGTCAAGATCTCCTCGAATGTGGCATCCCTGTTGCCTTTGGTCAAGGACTTGACCTCCTTGACCAGACCCTTCCGGAACCTCTGGGCCTTCACCGTCTCGCTCAAGCCCTCTATGAACCTGCCGAGGCGGCCGAACTCCCCAGCGTACTCTTCCACTGAAAGGCTCCCCTGGACTAGGCTCTCAAACTGCGACTCTAAGGCTCTGAGCGCTGAATCTGGAAAGAACTTCTTTTTGAAGAAGCCCTTGAACTCCTACCAAGTCTGCCCAGCTACCCCCACCCTGGGGTCTGACTGATACCAGGTGCGAGCAAGATCTCGCATCCGGCTAGCTGCGGCCTCAATCTGGAGATCTACTGGTATCCGGGCCAGACGGAAGATCTCCTCTATATGCTCGATCCACTCATCAGCATATAGGATCCCCTCTGTCCCTAGGAAGTCTCTGGGGCTCATCTTCTGGAACTACTCTATCCCCGGTGTCCTCGGCTGCTGAACCACTGGTCGAACTACAACCGTCGTAAGGGCCAACTCCATGCCCCTATCCTGTCGAGCATGCTGCCGGTCCATGAACTGCTAGAAGTATGTAAATATCTGTGTCGCATCCACGTATCTTGTGGGCAACGGCTGCTGAAAGGGCTCCTCTGCGATGACTGGGTCCTGCCTCCGAGCCGGTGGAAGCATACCCCCTGTTGCAGCTGTCAAGGTCTCAATACGATCAGAGGTGGCAGGAGCTGCAGTCCTCTGGCCCTGCTGTACTGGCTGAGAGGTAGCAGTCCCCTCTATAGCATCCCCATGAATGGTACGCTGCGATCGAGTCTCTACCATCCTGAAGATAGACAAACAAAGGTATCAATTTCTGAGAAAGAAACGATATAACAAAGGCGGACAATTAAAATTCAAAAGGATCAGCTGACAATAAGGATTTAGATGGCAATAAAATTTTTTTTTCCTAATGTGATTAGGTACCTTAAAAATTAATGTCCTATATCCTACTACAGGCTGTAGTGTTAATCTAGTTCGAATACCACTACACTTATAGTCTAGACCTGCTTGGGCTACCACTAAAAACGTGTCACGACCCGCACCGTAGAGTAAGGGCACGAGACATGGGTATGTCCAACCTACGCCGCAATATCGGCGGCAGAACGCTGTCCTAGGTTACAACATCTAGAAATAATACACTAAGCAGTTTATACTCCCCGAATGGGGGTGACATGATAGAAGTAAACTCAATCACAACTAAGCAAGAAGTAGCACGATATGATATAGAACTCAAGTAAATACAGATGATAAAATAGTCTAAGATAATATCCCAACAAATATCCAGACTACAACCTCAGCTACAGAATATAAAAGAATATATACAACTCAGAATCTCCAGACAAAAATAAAGTCTAGCTAAACAGTCTTAAGACAACCTAAGTAAGATAAGCCTAACTAAGCTAGTCTAGACAGTGAGGGTAATGTCCTCTGCTAGAGCTGGGTCCTCCTGAGAGTCCAGCTCGCAAGTGTCATCTAGGGCTGCCCCGTAGAAGGTATCCACACAGGCCTCCTCCTCGTCCTCTGTAATATTTTCAACAGGTCCAGTCAGGACAGGAGCGAGCACAATACATCTCAACAGTTCATAGCAGGTTAGAAAATATAATCATGCAGTAAAGTAAGATACAGGTATTGAAAGAAAT
This sequence comes from Iris pallida, assembly GCA_029216955.1. Classification (NCBI taxonomy): domain Eukaryota; kingdom Viridiplantae; phylum Streptophyta; class Magnoliopsida; order Asparagales; family Iridaceae; genus Iris; species Iris pallida. The sequence goes on from JANAVB010036019.1 coordinate 16,585,579, forward strand.
ACAGTATGTAAATAGAGAGAGAGCTGTAATAGAAATATCTACTATAAGTAGAGACTAACCGTGGCTAGTGAGTCAGAGTACAATATAGACATGTAAATGGCATTGGAGATTCTGATGCTACACTATGGAAAGATTCTGATGCTACACTACTTGGATAGTATTCACATGTCTATTTCTACTCCCCCGTATCCCCAATCAATACACAAGAATCCAACCAGGTTATGTTATAATTCCATACAAAGGCCCCCGAAGGGTGATACATGGATGTCCCATAAATGGGGATTCTAGGAGATTCTAGGATACCCAGTAAATGGGATAAGGATTCAAGGAAGACTCTGTGATAATAAGAGTATATGTCACAAGTGATAAATAAACCAATGAAGCATAGTGATACGCCATGTAAGTGAAACGCACCGAACATGTAGTACCCGATGCTCCCTGAGGGTAACATCTCAAGAAGGGATCCATATAGTAACAATCCGTGTGACCAATGTGATAGTAACAAGTAAAGTAATTTAAAGTAGGAAAATAATTCTAAGCAGGGTATGAAATGATCAGAGAATGTACTCGCCTGCTATCTGAGTGTCCAACTGGAATATACTGTCCGAGGAGAGGTGTCTGGCTCCTTATCAGAACAGCACAAGTCACAACAAGTCTAAAATGATAAGATAAAATACTACAATGCATTCTACATGAGTCTAGTTCAAACTAGACCAAAGTCAACTCTTGGTCAACCCTGGTCAACCAAGAAGTCAAACCTAGGTCAACTATTGTCAAACTAGGTCTAACAAGTCTAACTAGGCTTAACTCGTCTATTCTAGGCTTAACCAAGACGAAACAGCCTAACTAAGCCCTTACTAGTCTAATAGACACACCATAGGCCAATACCACATATAGAATATGCATCACTATCATATATGAATGTATATGTATATCCACATATTCAAATAGACATGTGCCTAGCACATGAGCTATCACACATAGAAATACCCATATCCTACTCTACCATCTAGATATTCACATTAGGTTAGGCATTGGTATATACTCATAGGCATATATATATATATATAATATATATATATATATATATATATATACATAGAGAGAGGGTTATATATGAGATATATGTGTGTGTGACCGGAATTAAGAGGGCCTGTGTACAGGAAGTGTAGGTGTGTGTGGATATATATATAGAAGCAATGTGTGTACATATGTATAGCAGGAATTAAGAAGCTAAGTGACTGAAATTACCAACAGTGCAGGAAATGAAGAAACAGTGTATGTGTGTGATGTATCAATGTGTGCAGAAACCTCATGAAGGGCTGAAACATGCATGTGGGTCTGTGTATTAGCAGGACATTAGAGTGTATGGGAGTAGGCAATGTATTCTTAGGATTAGAGTGTGTGCCAGGAAATATGTATGCAATGTGTGGGGATGGGTGTTAGAGTTCTCAGGAAATGTGTCAACAAGGAAAATGTTCTCAGGAACCCAACTAATCAACATCACACCATGAATTCTCAGTTTAAGAAGGAATGTAATAGCAGCTCCTAATCTAACAGTGAAGCAATTGACATAGGAATTCAGTGAGTAACCCAAAACATTCAGTATTTCACATTAATAGAGTTCTCAGATTTCTAGAGTGACAGGAATGTGTGTGTTCCAGTGTGTGTAGTGTAATAGGAAACATATGACAGTGAGTAACTCAAAGCATTAAGACATTTGGAAAGAAGGACAGTTCAGTTTTCCTAACTTTGACAGAAATTCCAAACCACCTCCCAAACACATAAACTCTAATATATCATGTATAAAATGTGTGTAAGTTATAAATGAAACTGAAATTAACATTCAAACTAACTGAAGGTTAACCATAACATGATGTCTAGTATACTCAGGATGAATTTAATCTCAGGTTGTAGTTCATATTTCAATCTCAGGATTTCGAAGAACCATAATAGCATTCAAACCCAATAATATCACCACATGAAACCAACACATAACTCCTATATAACATATATAATATGTTCAAGTTATCATTGAAACTGGGATTTGAACCATTTGAATTAAAGAGAAGTAATTGATACTCCATATATCAGAAAATAGGAACCATTCATTCAGTTCAATTATGAATTCAATCTAAATTGAGAAGTTAAACTAAATCATGGTGTCTACTGAGAAAATCAACCAATCATAGGCTAGATAACATGTAAGATATAATTTAGCACATAAAGAATCACTACTTAACAGGAAATTAACATAAAGGGGAAAAACAGTGTACTAACAGTGTACCTAAACTCTCTGATACTCACAGTATCAGTCGAGTAGGGCTTCCTATTTAAACATTAAAATAGCAGTAAAGGCTAGATAATAATGGTTGGTAATTAATAACAACTAAGTGTTTGTGTCATACATTCAATATCGTGTCCAGAAACCAGACACGGATGTGTCCAAACCAATGCACACGCACGCACGAGCCTGTACGAGCTCGAGTGACCTGTGTACGTGTCCGCACGCACCCGACACACAACCAAGAGACACGAGACTTGGGAAGTGTCGTGTCAGACACTTCCCTGAGCTCCATGTCAAAGGACACGTGCCCACGTGTCCTGAATAGCCCACACAAACCCACGAGCAGCAGGACACTGCTGCTCGCATGCGCAGGCGTGTCCCCACGTCCAGTGTGACTCGGACACGACTCAAAATCACCTCAGTGTTTCAAAAACGTGTAAGCGACACTAAAACACTACTTCTTGTTCAAATACATCACGAAAACTCGATCGAAATGCCCTTTGTGGCATTTCGTCGAACACCTGTGTACAGAACTGATACGTGTCCGATACGGACACGTACAGTACACAAAAATTGTCAAACCCTATACCTACAGAACCAAGACACCTAGGGCTAGGTATCTATGCAATGAAAACCAAATTTTGATTGGTGGAATAGGAATTACCTATGGGTGTTCTTCAACACAAAACTCCTTTAATGTGGGAATCTCCAAAAGCCATCCAATCCCTCAAATTTATTCAAATCTGTGATTTGACTCCACAATCAGCAAGAGAACATTGATTAGAACACAATGGAAGAAATCCCAATAAAAATGGAGTCCTATTGATTAAACTATAAAGAAAATAAATAAAGGCTTACCTATTCTTTAGGAAAATGAAGAACTAATAACTAAGAGGCACAAATTCCTATGGAGATATTATATAGGCAAGGGGGGTCTTGGCTGACCACTTTAGTTAGTGTTAGGGTTTTTAGATTACATCCTAGGGCTAGGAATGAATCAAGGCTAATGGGTGGCCTAGAAACTAGGGCTCTTTCCTAGTCTTTTGCAAATCACTTAACTGAACTAAACTTGACATAAACTATTAACATACACCATCTAATTCTCAAAGTGGCTCACTAAATTAGTTATGACCCATCTAGGTTAGGTCCAATCTAGGTTTAGGCTAACCAAAATCACATGACAATAATTAAACTAGTATTTAAATCACACCATTCAATTAAATTATTTAAAAATTCCTAATAAAATATATTAAATTCAAATAATTAAAAAATGATAAAAATACCCTCAAACTTTAAATGTGGTAGAGACACGCAGTCTGGGACTTCTGTGGAAGGAAAGTCACCAAATTGAAGATGGATCATGTTAGAAGATACGACTGTCTTCAGCTTCGAGGTTGATAACTTGCCTGTCGATAAGCTGTTGTATCTTCTTCTTCAGGATGATGCAATCCTTGGTTGAGTGGTGCACATACTGATGATAAAGATAGTACTTGGGATCGTTGAGTTGGTTCGCCTCTGCAGGACATCGTGGTGGAGGCAATGTCAGTTTATTACCCTTCATCAATATGTAAAAAATGGTAATAACATCATCCTCATCAAAGGAGAAAGTCTTCTTAGGTTTTCCAGGAGCGCCCTGAGAATTGGAAGCTCCCTTGGAAGTGTCGACCTACAAGACTTCTTTCCCTTTACCCCCAGGGACAGGGATAGTTTGGGGGTGCTTGCTTTTGTCTTCAGATTTGGGTGTCTTCAACCCCAGTAATTCCAGATTAGGGACATTATTTTCAGCAACATCAGCAGCCCCGATGAAAGCATGCCATGTATCATACTTATGTATACCTAGACAGAACTTCACTGTAGGAAGAAAGTTATGTTGACAAGTATCCATAAGCTTTGAGTCTGGTGTACTGAAGGGCATCTTCAATGCTAGTCGCTTGAAGCGTTCAAAGAAAGCAATAATAGACTCACTCCTCCTTTGCTTGGTCTCGATGAGGGTGGACATGCTAACATGCATGCCACTCTCATAAAACCTGTTGAGGAATAACCTCTCCAAGTCTTTAAAGGAATTAATGCAACCGTCAGACAGACTACAGAACCATTCAAAAGCTACCCCCTGCAAGATGCTGATAAATAGCTTTGACTGGAACGGATCGTCCCTTGGTAAGTGCAGAGTCTGCGTCTTTAAGTATGTCATGTGTTGGCAAGGAGAAGGCATCCCGTCAAATGAATTTAGCGTTAGTGGCTTGTAGTTAGGAGGGCAAGTAGCATTCTTCATTCAGGAAGATAAGGTTGAGATATTTCCATCTTTTAAAGCTCGTCTTTATGTGATATGGTATCGAGATAGGCAACAAGAGAATCAATTGCATCCTGCTGATTGAGCAGATGTTGAGAAATGGCTATTGTACGGTTCTCAAGCGTCGTTGGCGAAGGACCACCCCAAGCATTTATAGGATTTAGAGGAGGCGTAATGGGATGATACTCCTTTTGTAGTGAAGGAGGGTTGTTGCTATGAGCCGGACTAGCATGTGCTGAAACGTTCGGTTGAGGTGGAGGAACAGCCCCAACAGTTTGGACTGCCATAATACCTGTAAGCATATCAGGGATCTTAGCAAATGTCATTTTAAGACTCTCTAGCTACTTGTTAGTCTGATCACTGGCTTCTTCAGGACTCTCTCCATCTGCCATATACGCAGATAACATGCGAGGATGAATAGAGGAGACAGTATAACTGCTGCTGATGTAAACCCCCTAATTTTCTACTATGATTTTTTTATACAAATTTGGTATAAATTTTTTCTTTGTAATTGTACGTCGCATAGTCGTATTATATGTTGCATACAAAATTTGTCGTATTGAACGTCGCGTATGAGTTTAAATTTTCATATGTCTCGTCGAGTACGAATATGTACGAAGTACGTATTTTTGTAAAACATTTTATTTTAGAAGCTTGGTTTTTAAAATAATAAATAATAAATATTTTCAATTACTTGAAGAGGTAAAATGCGTTGCATCGTGGATTGCCAAACTTCATTCATTTTTTTTTTCATAAAAAGGGTTATTTTATAATGAGTAATTTAGAAAAACTATATTTTATGTAAAATATTATTTTTGTATAAGAGTGTATAAATATATATATTTATATTTTCAAAATTAATTATTATTATATTTTATTATATATGAAAATGATATGTGAAATCCGTTTGAGTGAATATTTGATTAAATATGGTAATTTAAATTAGAGTAGATTCTATTTTAAATCAAAGATGGTTTTAAACGATTTTAAATGGATTTGAATTTAATTTTGAAATTATCTCTTGGGATTTTAACCAATTTTTGTCCTTATCCTAATGGGTTTTCCACCTCCTATAAAAGGAGAGGTACTTGCCCTCTTTTTCCATAAATTTTCACAACCTAAAATTGAGCATCGTGTTTGTGCCTCCCTACATCCACTATATTTTCCAGTACATATACATCATTCTTTTTCGTGTCCGACATGCAGGACACAACCTTATTCTTGTGTCTTGCAGGACACCACCACCTACCCTTCTCTGTTGTGTCAGGACAGCCCCTGGCCACTCCGACCAACCCGTCAGGAGACGACCACCAACATCACCCACAGCCCATCACCACTATCATCCCGACCACCTTGGTCGATACCCCAGCCCTCGCCTTCACCATGGCCTGTCCTCGATCCCTCGCCTGGGATGTACAGTGCCAGCACCACCACCTTCGTCATCATCACCACGACCACCTTCGCTACTACCCAGCCACACTCGACCACTACCATTGTCCGTTACTGCCGACCCCCGCCCCTCTTCCTTCAGATCCGACCCTTCGACCATCCATAGTTCCAACGGGAAGCCCCAGCGCTGCCCGGCGTCACCTATTCCAGACGACGACCCGCCAGGCCGCGTCTTTCCTCCTCCGGTTGCCGCGATCTATCGCGCTCAGCCAAAGCCTCCGTGCATCGATGGACGCGTCCGCTGCACCGCACGGAGCCATCAGGTCCACCCGCAGCCCCTTCCTCTGAGCCTCGCCACCCCAGCGCCGGAGCTTGCGCCGCCGGCGAACTCCGGTACATCCCGCTCCTTCCCGATTCCCCTCTCTCTCTCTACTCCCTCTTCTTTCCTATCTCTCTCTCTCTCTGTATCGTTGGAGGAGAGTATTAGTAAAAGTTTTATTATTATTATTATTATTAGTATTATTATTATTATTATTATTATTATTATTATTAGTATTAGTATTATTATTACTGATATTATCATTATTATTATTATTATTATTAGTATTAATTGTATGTATTAGTTTAGATATTTTGGTACCATGGGGCATATATATATGTAAAATAAATATCAAATATTTTTATTATAAGTAATGGTTTAAATATATATAATTGTTCAAAATACAGTATATATTATAATAGGGATTCTAACTATAGAGATGTTCTTGTAATACTTTGTTAAACTTAAACATAGCTTTATTATATAAATAAATTGCTGGATTCCAAAATATATATATTTTTAAATGTTTTTATTAAAAAGTGTAGTTTCAAAAAATCTAAAATAATTCCTAAATATTTCAATTATTTTCTAGAAAGTATTTAAACCAATAAAAATGTACTTTTTAGCTAGGAAATTTTATTTTGATAAACTTAAGAGTTTTCTTGCCTAAAAACCGATTCTTGAAATTTTCTAATTAGTCTTCAAAACAATAAAGGAATAATTTCTAAAACTAGTATAGATATTTAGTTACTCCTAATTTGCTCATATTATCGTCGTTGATCATGACTAACCACATGTTCCTATTCTCTCGCGATTTTGGACCATTACATCGACCATGGCTATTGGACTATTGAGACATGTTAGAGAACACCGTGCTACACCAGACGACACTCCAGGCAAGATACCTTGCCATATTTACGGCTTACATTTAGTTGCATCTTATTATTCTGTTATTATTTTTTGCACTTTTATTTTCAGTTATTTAATTTTCTCCTTGCTTGTGGACTTAGAGTTAGGTGACTACCGTCAATAGAGGGCATGTCATTAACTTTGTCACGATTGTATCAAGAGTTGTGTGTGAGTTGTGAGTATCATGTAGTGGTCACTTGCGTATTGGATGATCAACCGTGCGCATGCGTAGGAATAACTGTCAATAGATGTATGTTAGAAGACTTGACAATTATTGAATATAAACCGTGTTGGGGAAACGACACGTGTTGGTGTGTCGTGGTTACGATGCATGTATAGTATCATTGGGGGGAGGAGACAGCTACTAGCGTAGGGGCTATATTTACTTTTACACACATTTGGGATATAGTGTCTCGGATGAGCGCTACTTGTTACCCTGCCGACAGTGTCTCGGATGAGCGCTACTTGTTGGCCACTCTTTACTACTTGCTTGCGTGAATCCGTACAGCCCCTGCGTAGAACGTTGTCCTCAAAGTGCATATCACATAGATGGTTAGGGACCCAGTCGTGTTGTAGTTTTATAGTGTTTATATTGCATTTATAATGGCATATTCTTCATGTATCTTGTTACGTCCCTCTGAGGACCTGGTTCTCCAGGTGTGTTTTCGTGATTTCTTGCAGGTGTTCTAACTAAGGCCATGACTTGCGCTCCATGATGATTGCTCTTCGACTCGTCGTTTGCTTTGCTCGACCAAATCAGTTATTTGTATACTTCTTTCTTATTTAAACTTGTTGGTAGTGGATATGTCTCCGTCCAACGTTTGTACAAATAATTATTTGATTATATCATTAAAACTTTATATTTTTGGATGAGATTTAGTTTGAGCATGGCTTTCTACATTTTACAGCTTATGCATACATACGAGCTATTCATTTACTCGTATGTATACAGCTGGCAAGATACGTATCTAGTTCCAAGTATTTTGGGACTGGGGCGTTACCTATTTTTGTGGTGGCCCGTGCAGGTCAAGTTTGCCATTTCGGTTACATGACTGTACCAAACGGGCCTGCAAAATAGGATTAGAGTATAGGATCTCATCCACCTGCTTAACCCTCTTCCTTGACTAAATTTTTTGAATCACTTGTTCAACTTCATTGATCTACATCGTACTTGAGCTTTTTCTACCGTAATCCTTATTTAAGATGACTACACTAATATATGCTCATTTAACATGGCTAGAAGGATTACATTGACAACTAGTATACATTGAGATCCTATTTTAGTTATATAGATATGAGGATAAGAGGGACCATATTTTCAAGAAGTATGAACTTAGGGATTAGTTAATTTCAAGTTGGGTAGTAGCAACATTAATAACTACGAAGGATTTTTAGAATTTTATCTATAAAATGATAGTGGATTGAGAAAGAAAATTAAATTGATTTTTGAGTTTTGATTTTTGAAGGTCTTTGAAAAATATTTATGATTCAGTGAATTATAGCTATATATACTTGAAGAGATATAAAGATAGTTGAAAATAATTTTTTTTTTAAATGCTGTTGTAAGATTTATGAGGGCGATTAATAAAGCTTGGTAAACTCCTAAGGTTTTAAATTGGGTTGAATGGTTCACAATTAATAAGTTCATGAAATTTTGAATTTCAAGTTTGAAGTAATGATATTGAAATTCTGGTTTAAAATATTTGGAAGAAATGGAAACGATTGTTGAAAAAAATTTCAAATTTGAAATCATGTCATTTGATTGAGGATTTACAAATCTATTTAGATTTTGGGTTTTAAAAAAAAGTTGTGATTATGGATATAAAATTTTGGTAAAAAAATTTCAATATTGAGTTAAAAAAAATTGAATTGCAAATATTAAATTTTTAAAAAGTTACTAAAGATGTGATGAAAAGTCTTTTTCATTGATTAAAAGAATTACCATTTAAAAGCTGAGATTACGTTTGAATGACTTAGAATTGAAGTTATGATTGATGAGTGCATTAATATATTGAGCGAAAAATTTTAGATTGCTCATGATGTGCTAAGGATTTAACTTGAGAATTTTTTAGAAAATTTTGGAGTTTTAAAGTTATGAAATTTTTATAGATTCATGGTTTATGAACTCTTGAGTTCGAAGGTTGGAGTAAAAATGTTAAATCTTGAGAAAGTTAGTAGTAACGGGATGAAAGATCACTTGGAGAATTATAGAAGGGATTAAACTTTTAATCATGATTAAATTAGACAGCTTGGAGTAAATACAAATTATGGTTGTTCATTTTGGAAAATTTATTTAGAAACTCCTTGAAGGAAACTTGAGTTTTAAATTTTAGTGATAGGCCGCCAAGATAACCCTAATGGGTTAGAAGGATTCCACACTAAGTGCCATATCCCTCATGACCATGATAATAGTATAAACACAAGTGTTGTTAGTCATCTACAAAATCATGTGGTTATATTTCAATCTTGACTCACTCGACTTTCCTCAAATCTAGATTTTATCGTGATCTTCTACCTAGTTGAAACTTGAGAAATAATTGGATTGTTCCTTGATCATACCCCATCAAGTGGCTATCATATATCTAGAAACTGTATTCCTAACTTATTTTACGTTGATCTACTAGAATCTGAATTATCTTTATTTCATCCTTAAACTTGGTCATTTATTTTGTGCGTTAATCATTATCTCATGAACTCCCACATTCTATTTTAAATTCTTTTGTGTCCTTTACCGTTACTTGGATATTTGGAGCACAACACTAGACTTTTCCATCTAGCAAATTCCATCTGCAAGACCTAGACGAGCCAACCTTCATGTAGGTATATCATGTCCCACTAAAACATGTACCCTTGTACTTTATTTTTATAATGCAACATTCGAGTAGAAATGGCCAGCTATAAACCATACCATAATACCGTTGTCCTTTCCAAGTTCAGTTAGAGACCGAATCTTGACTCAAGTCTTTCGACCCGGTTTGTGATCCACTTAATTCCTTATTATGCATCAAACTTTGTGTGTTAACTTGATTGCTTAACCTTGTCATGCCTCATCTTGATTTACTTACACATAACACCCTTCTACTATCCATGCAATATTAACAACTTTTACTTTCCTCCGTTACGATTAAATTGCTTCACTCATATTTCACCTTGATTCCTCTGTGGTTTATGCAATTATGTTCATTTTATGATTTCCTTATTCGAAGATGAAAATGGTCATGACATCCTTTGTTTGGAAAGAGGTTAGAATAGAAAATCCTAGAAGAGAGCGTAGTGGTAAAGTTGAATAAGATAATTGAATATGCATAAGCAAAATCTTGCGGTAAAACCTATGAGGCGGAGTGTATTCTATGATCAAAGGAGAATAGATTCTTGTTCGACAAATTGGTCCTTTATTTTATGAGGTGATAAATAGAGTGTTGGAAAAATTCAAGAAGGATATAATATCTAAAACTTTTAATAATTCAGAATTTAACTATATGATGATTGTAAATATAAAGGTGAGATTGAATTTACTCTAGACTAAATTGACTGATTTTTTTTAAAGAAATTTGGGAAGAGGAAACTAGCTTGAAAGAAAATTGGTAGAAGGAAGAGCAGAAGAGATTATTAAATTGGAAGTTTGAGCTTATTCAAAATTTACGATTTGAGATATAAATTCATGATTTTACCTACCACTAAATTGACTGAATATTTATTGAATCTTAACCTTCGAAGAGATTATGAAAGACGAAATTTAGCTTGAAAAAAAAAGAAGAAAAAGTATATAGATATGTTGGAAGAAATTCTTTTTACCGAATCCAAGTATTGACTTATCGAATTTCTATCATTGCGATATTTGATTAGATATATGAAAATGGTGGAAAATTCAAAACTTTTGTTGAGCAATTGTTGGAGGTAAAAAGATTTTAAGAAATGATGGTTATAAACCTTGAGAAGATTAATAAATATGAAAACTTGAATATAAAAGGGGATTGATGATTATGACGATATCAAATGAAAGATAAAATTTTGAGTTATTGATCGTAAGTTGGACGAAGAAAACTTTTGCCTAATTGGGAGTTACACAGTATGGAAAAAAAATCCATTATTGATGGGTTGTCATGAGATATCTTATAATTATACCCGTGAATTCAATTATTCCTCGTTATTTAAATTCTTTCGATTATTCCAAAATTATTCCATGGTATGCTTTGTCATCTCGCCGAAAAATTTGATTGTATTTTTCACTCTATCTCCTCCACCCTGCCTACCCTATATATTCCTAAATTTCGAGGACAAAATTCTTTTAAGTTGGGTAGGATGTAAACCCTCTAATTTTTTACTATAATTTTTTTATATAAATTTGGTATAAATTTTTTCTTTGTAATTGTACGTCGCATAGTCGTATTATTCGTCGCTTACAAAATTTGGCGTATTGAACGTCGCGTATGAGTTCAAATTTTCGTATTCTTCATCGAGTGCGAATATGTGCGAGGTACATATTTTTGTAAAATATTTTATTTTAGAAGCTTGGCTTTTCAAACAATAAATAATAAATATTTTTAATTACTGAAAGTGGTAGAATGCGTTGCATCGTGGATTGCCAAACTTCATTCATTTTATTTTTCATAAAAAGGTTTATTTTATAATGAGTAATTTAGAAAAACTATGTTTTATGTAAAATATTATTTTTGCATGAGAGTGTATAAATATATATTTATATTTTTGAAATTAATTATTATTATATTTTATTATATATGAAAATGATATTTGAAATTTCTTTGAGTGAATATTTGATTAAATACGGTAATTTAAATTAGAGAAGATTTTATTTTAAATCAAAGATGGATTTGAATTTAATTATGAAATTATCTCTTGGGGTTTTAACCAATTTTTGTCCTTATCCTAATGGGATTCCCACCTTCTATAAAAGGAGAGGTACTTGCCCTCTTTTTCTATAAATTTTCACAACCTAAAATTCTGCATCGTGTCTGTGTCTCCCTACATCCACTATATTTTTTTGTACATATATATCATTCTTTTTCGTGTCCGACATGTCAGACACAACCTTGTTTCCGTGTCTTGCAGGACACCACTACCGACCCTTCTCTGTCGTGTCAGAACAGCCCATGGCCTCTTCGACCAACCCGTCCGGAGTCGACCACCAACATCACCCATAGCCCATCACCACCATCATCCTGACCACCTTGGTCGATACCCCAGCCCTCGCCTTCACCACGGCCTGTCCCCGATCCCTCACCTGGGACACATAGTGCCATCACCACGACCTTCGTCATCATAACCACAGCCACCTTTTCCACTACCCAGCCACACTCGACCACTACCATTATCCGTCACTGCCAACACCCGCTGCCTCTTCCTTCACCGATAAAACCTCGATAATAACACCGTCACGGCCAAGGCCTAAAAATACCAGCGCCACCACCATACCTATCCACCGCCACCATAACCCGACATCACCACCACCGACGAAAATCTGCCGCCAACACTACCGCCACGGCCATCACCGGCCGCAGTCACCCCAAAATCAAATGACCACCAGATGGAAGAAAAGGAGGAGCCTAACCTGACAGATCGGCCGTGCCAATTTCCTTTCCGCCCGCGACCAGAGCCTCCTGGGCCACCGTCGGTGTGCCCTAGGTCGTGCACCCAACTGCTGGCCTCCTCCTTCAGATCCGCCCCTTCGACCATCCATAGTTTCAATGGGAAGCCCCAGTGCCGCCCGGCTTCACCCGTTCCAGTCGAGCCAGCCGACGACCCGCCACGCCGCGTCTTCCCTCCTCCGGCCGCCGTGATCCATCGCGCTCAGCCGAAGCCTCCGTGCGTCGATGGACGCGTCCGCTGCACTGCGCCAAGCCATCAGGTCCGCCCACAGCCCCTTCCTCTAAGGCTCACCGACCCAGCGCTGGAGCTTGCGCCGCGGACGAACTCCGGTACATCCTGCTCCTTTCCGATTCCCCTCTCTCTCTACTCCCTCTTCTTTTCTATCTCTCTCTCTCTCTGTATCATTGGGGGAGAGTATTAGTAAAAGTTTTATTATTATTATTATTATTATTATTAGTATTATTATTATTATTATTAGTATTATTTTTACTGATATTATCATTATTATTATTATTATTATTATTATTATTATTATTATTTTATTATTAATGATATGTATTAGTTTAGATATTTTTGTACCATGGGGCATATATATATATATATATATATATATATATATATATATATATATATGTAAAATATATATCAAATATTTTTATTATAAATAATGGTTTAAATATATATAATTGTTCAAAATACAGTCTATATTATAATAGGGATTCTAACTATAGAGATATTTTTGTAATACTTTGTTAAATTTAAACATAGCTTTATTATATAAATAAATTGCTGGATTCCAATATAAATATATATTTTTAAATGTTTTTATTATAAAGTGTAGTTTCTAAAAATATAAAATAATTTCTAAGTATTTCAAATATTTTCTATAAAGTATTTAAACCAATAAAAATATACTTTTAGCTAGGAAATTTTATTTTGATAAACTTAAGAGTTTCCTTGCCTAGAAACCGATTCTTAATATTTTCTAATTAGTCTTCAAAACAATATGGGAATAATTTCTAAAACTAGTATAGATATTTAGTTACTCCTAATTTCCTCCTATTATCGTCGTTGATCATGACTAATCACATGTTCCTATTCTCTCGCAATTTTGGACCATTATATCGACCATGGCTATTGGACTATTGAGACATGTCAGAGAACACCGCACTACACCAGACGACACTCCAGGCAAGATACCTTGCCATATTTACTGCTTATATTTAGTTGCATCTTATTATTCTGTTATTATTTTCTGTACTTTTTTTTGTTATTTAATTTTCTCCTTGCTTGTTGACCTAGAGTTAAGTGACTACCGTCAATAGAGTGCATGTCATTAACTTTGTCACGATTGTATCACGAGTTGTGTGTGAGTTGTGAGTATCTTGTAGTGGTCACTTGCGTGTTGGCTTATCCCCCGTGCGCATGCGTAAGAATAACTGTCAATAGATGCATGTTAGAAGACTTGACAGTTATTGAATATAAACCATGTTGTGGAAACGATACGTGTTGGTGTGTCGTGGTTACGATGCATGTATAGTATCATTGGGGGGAGGGGACAGCTACTAGCATAGGGGCTACATTTACTTTTACCCACATTTGGGATATAGTGTCTCGGATGAGTGCTACTTGTTACCCTGCCGACAGTGTCTCGGATGAGCGCTACTTGTTGGCCACTCTTTACTACTTGCTTGCGTGAATCCGTATAGCCCCTGCGTAGAACGTTGTCCTCAAAGTGCATATCACATAGATAGTTAGGGACCCAGTCGTGTTGTAGTTTTATAGTATTTATATTGCAGTTATAATGGCATGTTCTTCCTGTATCTTGTTACATCCCTCTGAGGACCTGGTGATTTCTCTAGGTGTGTGTTTATGATTTCTTACAGGTGCTCTAGCTAAGGCCATGACTTACGCTCTATTTTGCCATGATGATTGCTCTTGGACTCGTCATTTGCTTTGCTCGACCAAATCAGTTATTTTTATACTTTTTTTATTTAAACTTGTTGGTAGTGGATATGTCTCTGCCCAACGTTTGTACAAATAACTATTTAATTATATTATTAGAACTATATATTTGTGGATGAGATTTAGTTTGAGCATGGCTTTCTACATTTTATAGCTTATGTATTCATACGAGCCTTTTATTTACTCATATGTATACAGTTGGCATGATACGTATCTAGTTCCAAGTATTTTGGGATTAGGGCATTATAGCTGATACTGTCTGTCTTTGAGTTGAAAAGACCCTCGTCTTCAGGCAGGGGAGGTAGATAGTCACCGTCGGACTAGAAGAGATCATCGTCATCTGGAAGGCTACCCCCGTCATCTGGAAGGTTACCCCCGGTGTGAAGGTTGTCTGCTTCAGATTCTAAGGGAACACTACCCCCAGCTGAAGGATCATCACCCCCAGCTTGGGAGTCCTCGTAATCTATACGGAATCTCGTCCTTGACCGAGTACCCATATAGACTCCTTTCGTTGTAACAGCATCCTGGCTGTTTGTTGGCAGACTTCTTCTCCTTCTATTTGTAGCACTGAGAGAAAAAGTTGGGTTAGTGGTCCACTTTCTTTGATTGGGGCTCCCGTAAGATGGACCCCATGAAGCCATGTTGAAACACATAGTGCACGGATGTATGCCAAGAATTGTAGTATCCTTTCTTGCTTTACGCTTATGATTTACCATATTGCATAAATCGGCGGAATGTAGTTTTGCCTTAAAACCCATGTCACATGCATCGTCGAGCTTTGTATATGGGTTTGTAAGGGGAGTTGGCGCATCCGAACTTAATTGATGTGCAGGGGCAACCCCCACACCTAAGTTCCATGGAGACCATGAAGACAGCCCCGTGCTATATACGGCGGGGTCTATCTTTTTGATGTGGGCGCATAGACCCTGGAGCATGCCCTTGGGCGCATGCTTTTCTGAAGTCCTGGCAGCATTCCTGGCCCTCTTGGATGTGGGCGCATAGAATGGGTTATCAGAGACTGGGCGCATAGCCTTTGGCGCATAGCTTATCGAAGACTAACGTCCTCTGGCCAGAGTTATGCACCCACATACTGCATTGGACGCATAGCTCTGGGCGCATGCTTTGGAAAACAGTATTGTTTTTATCCAGTTTTGCCTTCCTCATTTGTGAGTCTTGCTGAATTTGTCCAGAGCATCAAACACTTTGATTCTTAGCATCATAGTGTTTTCTTTTGCCAAGTTTCGATTGTTGAACACTCTGTTATTGATTGCACAAGTGGTAAGTCGCTGGGCTAGTAGAGCCTAGAACGGTATGCGCCTTCTTCGTATCAGGAGCCTCTATGGCAGAGCTATGCATCCATAGGGGAGCTCCATGCGCCCACATGGAAGGCCTATGCGCCCATGTGACAGAGTTTTTCGTTTGCATATCTTCTATGTTACTGGCAAGATATGCACCGCGAGCCTTCAGAAGCCATGTCATGCGAGACTTGTTTCGCTTTGCTGATTTCGAGGGAGTAAACCGTCCCTCGAGAGCATCTCTTCGAACGCCTGCTGATCGAACTTTACGATCAACATATTCTAAGTGCTCTCCATTTTATCTGTATCGGATTGCGTCACCACCTTCTCGTCAGAGGAAAGGGTAGTCCCCAGCAGAGTCGCCATTTTTGTGGACAAACGCAAAAAAAAAGATTAAACGATGTCTTTTCTTATTGGCGCAAGGCACCAGAAATCGAGTACGTTTGAGAGATCTTGCGCTGAGGATCCCCGAGTACAAAAAGAATTCGGGGGGAATAGGACATTAGAGATCGAGCGACAGTTGCTCATTTACTCCGTTGACACTCCGATTTACAAAAGTGGAAGAAAAACTAAGAAAATTGCTAACTCTCGGCTCATTGTCAAGAAGAGTGGCAATTTGGCTCTTGAAATGCTTTCCGTTCTATCTATTTTTGTAGAGGGGGACGCCCTCTATTTATAGTCGTTTTGTACTGAAACGACTGTTATGCGCCCACAGGTATAAAATATACTGATTTTATTGTGGGCGCATAACACCCCTTTGGGCGCTTATTGTGTAGGCACATGGACAATGGATGATCGTTGGTAGATCGTGGGGTTGACGTGGAGTTGACGTGGCCTCATGCTTCGGTGAACGATTGCTCGTGGAGACTGACGTGGCCGCATGCTTCATTTCACGACTGATCGTGGATGTTGACTGAGTCGTAGGGATCTTCTTCCTTGGGCGTATAGTGTGGAAGTTAGTTTATGCACCCACACTTGGGTGCATGTTTGATCTGTATGAAAACAATATGTGCGTATAGCCCCATTCGATCATGTTGGCGCATAGCCTCCCTTTGGTTATGTGGGTGCATAGCCCCCTTTTGGTTATGTGGGCGCATAGTATTCTTCTTTATGTGGGGTACATAGTCTTGTATATTTAATGCTTCTAGAGCGGACTGTTATCGGAATGATGGTGGTGATTGTGATCTGATGGTTCCGATGCAATGGGTCAGGATGTTGGAAATGGTGATGAGGATGTGGTGGTTGAGGTGTCAGATTTTAGCCTGCAGAGGAGGAGGCGATGGCTTCAGGGCCTACGATGAGAAGGGACCTGGTATCGACAGCACTGAAGGGAGATGACGGCAATGGTGATGGTTGAGACAGGAGTTCGATGGGGGTGTCGATGATGGTGGGGTGGTGATGACAACAATGATGGTTATGGGCTGGTGGTGACGACGGTTCTGCCATGGGGGCAGCAATGGTTTGGATGAACGATCGAGAGATGAGGCATAATTTGATTGTTGGAAATCGTCGTATTCGGGATTGTCGAACACGACTGGGATAACTGTAATAGATCTAGAATAAGATTTACACAGACACGATACACAATGGTGGTGGAAATTGTGGTTGGGATTTGGTTGTGATTTATAGAAAAGGAAAAAGGAGCCTCTCCTTATATAGGAGGTGGAGAGTCCTATCTAGATAAGGACTAGAAGGATTTAATCCCTGTTAGATAATTCTATCCTTTAATTTAAATCGATTTTAAAAAATTA
The DNA here is from genome assembly GCA_029216955.1 of Iris pallida. Taxonomy (NCBI): domain Eukaryota; kingdom Viridiplantae; phylum Streptophyta; class Magnoliopsida; order Asparagales; family Iridaceae; genus Iris; species Iris pallida. Next base: position 16,603,391 of record JANAVB010036019.1, read on the forward strand.
GCCATTTAATCCAAATCAAATCTAGATAAAACCTTCCTTTAAAATAAAATCTTTTTCTAATTTAAATTATCGTGTTTTATCAAATATTTATCAAACCAAAATTTAAATATCATTTACATAAATAATAAAATATAATAATAATTAATTTCAAAAATTAGAAATGTAATTTTATGTACTCGCATGCAAAAAATATAAAACATAGTTTTTCTAAATTACTACTTATACTTTGCACAACAAAATAAAATAGTATTTTTATAATAACTAAATAATAAATAAATTTGTCAAATCATAGTGCGACACACTTTACAACTTTAAGTAAATAAAAGTATTTACCTTATACTATTTTTGAAAAGTATATTTATTTTCAACATGTAGAAATCTATAATAGAAATTTTAATAAAAATACATACCTCGCATGTATGTATTTGCACTCGACGTTCAAACATCAAAAGAAAAATCAATGCCAAAACTTTATTTTTAAAAATATATCGTAGTAAAAATTTAGGGGGTTTATAACATCCTACGGAATGTGAGGCCAGTCAAGCAACAACAACATGGATTTTGACCTGACATGATGAATGCCATAGAAGCTAAAGTTAAGAAGCTTATTGCCTGTGGCTTCGTCAAAGAAGAACAACATCTGGACTGGGTGGCTAATGTTGTCCCAGTTTTGAAGAAAACAGGGAAGGTTCGAGTCTGCATTGACTTTAGAGACCTTAATGAAGCTTGTCCCAAAGACGAAATTCCTCTTCCGATCACTAATGTCATGATCGACAATACTTACGGATTTGAACGAATGTCTTTTATGGATGGATTCTCAGGATACAATCAAATCAAGATGTATCCAGAAGATGAGAAACATACTTCTTTCCGTACTCCTCTGGGAGTCTATTGTTACGCTGTCATACAATTTGGTCATAAAAATGCTGGTGTAACTTATCAGCGGGCTATGAGTACTATCTTCCATGATCATTTGAGGAAGACAGTTGAACGATATATAGATGATATTGCTGTCAAAAGTCGTCTAAAGGAAAATCACATCCAAGACTTGAGAACTATATTCAATCTAATGCGCTAACATCAACTCAAGATGAATCCCACCAAGTTATTTCTGGAAGTCTCTAGTGACAAATTATTTGGATTCGTTATTACCTCTAAAGGTATACACATTGACCGTGAGAAAATCAAAGCCATACAAGAGATGCGTCCTCCACGCAACCTAAAAGAGCTACGAGGATTCCAGGGACGACTTGCGTACATTAGGAGATTCATCTCAAATATCTCTGGATGCTGTAGACCGTTCACTCAACTCATGAAGAAATATGTCTTTTATTTGAACTGAAGAATAACAGCAAGCATTTGAAGATATAAAGTTATACTTGATGAACCGTCGAGTTTTAGTCCCTCCAGTTTCAGGAATACCCTTCCTGATGTATGTTCGAGAAATGGATCCTTAATTGGGTGCTTTACTAGCTCAAAAGAATAAAGAAGGTCATGAATAAGCTATCTATTATCTCAACCGTACAATGATCGGAGCTGAGCATCGATACAGCACAGTGGAAAAAGAATGTCTAGCTTTGATGTTTGTTGTTCAAAAGACGAGACATTATATCATCGGCCAAACTATTCATGTTATTTTTAGAGTTAATCCTCTCCGGGTCTTGATGAAGAAGCCCAGTACACTCAATTCCAGGCTTGCTACATGGGCCATATTATTATCACAATATGATATGGTTTATATTCCTTAAAAGTATGTTAAGGGTCAAGCTCTTACTGACTTCCTGGCAGCTCATCCAATTCTGGAAACATCTAAACTCTATGACGAGATTCCAGATGAAATATTGGATTCCAATATGATTTCAAAAGAAATTCTTGCTTTGCGTCTATTCTTTGACGGTGCATCTAGAATAGAACCAAAGGTTCCATTGTCGCTAGAGTTGGAATCGTCCTCGTATCGCCAGAAGTATTAGCTATTCAAAGAGCTTATTCTTTAGACGAGTCATGTTCCAATAACGTGGTTGAATACAACGCTCTGCTAATTGGTCTCAAATTGGGTAAACAATTAGATATTAAATATCTTGAAGTATATGGAGACTCTAAACTGATTATCAATCAGGTTAGAGACACGTATGAAGTTTGATACCAGGATCTTCTTCCATATCATAGAGCGGCAGTTAGGCTGGCTATATGATTCAAGGGTTTCTTTATTGAACATGTACGTCGGGTATGCAGTACGGAGGCTGGTGTATTGGCAAATTTGGCAGCCGTATTAGCAATCCCAGTAAAAAGGCAACAGATGATTATTATCAATAATAGTGAGTTAGTTTGCATTAAGAATAACTCAAATATCGAGTTCAGCAATTCAAATGAAATTAATGTCATTAATGAAGACTGGAGAGCTCATTTCATTGACTTCGTGGTACAAGATATTTTACCTAAAGATTCTAAAGAAGCTACAACAATCTGTAGGCGATCACTCCGATTTTATTATAATCATACTTCTAAGACCCTTTATTGACGAACATTTGATGGTCTACTCTTACGTTGTCTTGCTGGAGAGAAAGTAAAATAAATACTACGAGAAGCTCACGATGGTTTGTGTGGTGCACATCAGCATGGTCTAAAATTACAAGATCGTATCAGACGTATGGGCTACTATTGGCCCACTATGGTATCAGATGCAATTGAATATGCAAGGAAATATCGAGCCTGTCAAATCCATACAGACTTCATCAACTAATCGTCGAAGTTCCTTCATCCGATTGTCGCATCATGGCCCCATGAAGCTTTGAATATGGATGTTATTGGTCCTATTAATCCACCAAGGTCTAGAGGACATCTGTTTATACTGGCTATAACAGATTACTTTTTAAAATGGGCCGAAGCTATACCTTTATCTGAAGTCAAGACAAGCAACGTCATCAACTTCATTAAGCATCATGTGATATACAGATTCGGTATTCCTCGACTTATCATTCATGATAATGGACCACAATTCATAATTCAAAAGTTTACTTTGTTTTGTGATGATAACAGAATCAATAATGTTGCTTCCACAGCCTACAATCCTATAGCTAATGATTTGGCTGAAGCGTTCAACAAAACTATTATTACGCTTCTCAAGAAATTCGTTTCTACCAATAAAAGAAACTGGAGTAAAAAGCTTGGAGAACGTCTATGGATTTATCGTACTACTGTAGGTACTCTAACCGGTTGTATACCTTTCTCCTTGGTATATGGATGTGAAGCTGTCCTACCGTTGGAAATTCAAATCCCTTCCTTAAGGATTGCAATTGCCAATGAACTCACAACAGAAAACAATGATCGCCTTCGGCTTCAGGAACTTGAAGCGTTGGATGAAAAATGGTTACTAGCTCAACAACATATTGAGCAATATCAAGCCCGTATCTCCAAAGCTTTCAACCGAAAGGTCAAAGTACGAGCATTCCAAAAAGGCGAACTAGTCCTTACTTTCAGACGTCTTGTGACTATGACACACATAAGCAAGGGAAAATTAGAAGCAAAATGGGAAGGTCCCTATATTGTAAGCAAGTTTTCTCAAACGGAGCTTATCAACTAACCGAAATGGATGGCCGAGTTACTATGATGTCTATCAATGGCAAATTCTTAAAAAGTACTATATCTGAAGGAAATGTAAAATATTCTTTGAATGTTGTACATACTAAAAGAGTTGAGTTTTTCACCCTTCTGATAAACTCTTAAAATCTCCAACAGAATATATCCACATCATATCACCTTATCATAAACCCAATCTTCTAGAACCAGATCATTTTAAAAGATATCTTATTTTTGAATCCCAGTTGATTCAAAGATAATCAACAAATACATGAATTCATGTTTGTATTGCCTCTGATTTCAATCATATACATTAGCAACTTATTACATCCACATTACCTCTGATAAAGTCGTCTTTTAAAATGACAATATTTTGAGAATTATATTCTGTCACGTCCACATTACCTCTGAACATATATAATTAGTATTGTCATTTTCTTTTAGGAGATATGTCATGTCCGGTACCTCTGAACATATTTTCCTATTCTTATCTATTACTTATATCTACTATAGGTATATAATAAGTAATGGAACCACAAAAATAACATTAATTCTTATTTTAATAATGTTCAAAATGTCAAAAAAGTACATCATTTGAAAGACAAGAACACAAAAGCTCTTATAGATTACTTTATTGGGGAGGCTGAGTGCTGAGATCAATGATCAATCTTTTTAAATTCTTAGCCCTCTCTACTCTGGAGTGGAGTATCCTTTGTCTAGCAAGAGCTCTCCCGGACTTTGGATCAAAAAGTTGCAGCGACTCTGCTCGGCGTTCCAGTTCTGCACCTTCGATTTGAATAAGGGCGTCTCATTGCCTCCTCAAGTCATCTAATTGACTTGCAGCAATTTGATGCATCTCCAATACCACTTCTTTGCATCGTCGAGCTGCTTTAACTGCTTCTTGGAGCCGAGCCATTTTAATTTCTAGTTCCTGAAGACGAACTTGATATTCAACAGCTTCTTTTCTTCCTCTGCATCTTTAGTCTTATAGCACTCAACAGAAGAAGTTGTCTCGACAATGCGAGATTCCAACTATGCAGAGCACTGTGAGAAAGCTACCACAGAAGCTTCGATCTCCGCTTTTCGTGTTGCAGCGTCGCGAGCCATCACCTCACATTCAGCATCTACGAGTTTCTGGATGTTTCTTCTTGTTAGATCTTTATAAGATTTGATTTATTCTTCAAGCTCATTCAAAATATGATCTAAATAGTTCACTCTATCTAGATCACCAATCTTGCGGATGGCTCTAATGATGAAGGAGGATGGGCCCCTTACTGACTCATAAGGTTGGTCATCTTCCATGATCATTTGAATTAGAGGCTTCAGAGAAGTGAAGAAAGCATTAGTATAAGCTTCGACAATAGCTCTGTTCATCGCTGAGATACCCGAGGTAGCCACTTCTGATGGAATTTTTTTTTCTGTAGTAGTTTGAAGAACTACAGATTGTACACCAGGAGACCCGAGTACTGGCATCATAGAAGAACTTCCCTCTCCAGTTTGGGTCCCCATATCCAAGGGAGCCATGGTCGAGGTAAAACTGAATATGGTTGATGTAACTTTTGTAAGTGTCCCCACAGGACCCACTGTAATCAAGATACACAGTCATTACACATCATTACAGGAATTAAGATAAATAAAAATCAAAATTTTACCTGATCCTGTATTACACATCGGGTTTTACGGGGAATGTCCAGATTAGAGCGGAGCCTGGCCATGGTAGTTTCAGACACAGCTGCCTGACTACTTCCAGCTTCAGAACCGCCTGATAAGAAACGGCTGCTTTCGACCCCTGATTCTACTTGTTCAACTGGGGCAACCTCTTCTTCAGCCCTGACTGCAGAAGCTTGTTCAATAGAGGTCTAAGTCTCTGCAGCAACGGTGTTGGGATTTTCATCATTCCCAGCATCTTCAAGACCCATAGTCTAATCTTCATTATTTTCAGGCTCATCAGTTTTGGGGCTTGGCTTCCCCTCATCAACAACAGGGTGCTCCTCACCCTCAGCAGTAGTTTGGTTTTCTTCGATTGGTAACTCTTGATTTAGCGGGGCTTCCACTAAAGCTTGGTCTCCTTCAAAGGCGCTTGTAGAATCATCTTCAAATACACCGCCGTAGTCACCGCCTTCGAGAGCCGCAATCATTTCTCGATCCTCTTGAGAATGAGTAGGAGTTTGGGCTATAGAAGGAATAGTGACATCAAGATTAGATTCTGTAAAAGGTAATTCCTTCACAGAAAGTGTAGTCTTTGGAACTCCTGGAGTTGGAGATGACATCATAATTCCTGCGGCAGCTAGCACAGTTACGGAAATAGTTATTTTTGTGATTATGGGCTCTGAAATCCCTTCTGTAATGATCAAAATCGGAACGTTAACCTCTGCAGATGAAAAAGAACAATGTCAATATGTTACTCAATTAAGATTACATTAAAAGAGTATTAAAATTTACATTATGGAGGTTGTACATCTTGTGAAAGCAATATTTCTTGATGGACTTTTGGAGTCACTATTAATCTTCTTTTGGCCTTGGCCTTACGCACAAGAGGCGTCTCAGGTTCTTCTTCAACCTTATCGAGGTCACCTTGCATATTGAGTTCTCTAGTAACCTCTTCTTGGGCAACTTGGCTACTTCTTGGAATTGAAGAAGGAGTTGCATCTCCTTCTCTAGAGGATGCTCCATTCTGCATCTATTTTGTCTGGGACCACGTGTTCCTGGTGGTGGGCTGCTTTGTAATGACCAATGTAGTCTCCTTTTTCTTCTCTGCAGCCTTAGGAGAAGAAGGGAGATCATTATGATGTGAAGGAGCTGATGACTCTCCAGGCTTTCGTTTCATCCTAAGTCCCTTTTTTAGGGACTTCTCCTTCCGTATCTTCAGTGATACATCTAGTGGATCGTGAACTTTGTCATAGAAGCCTACGATAGAGGCTTCCAGAGGTTCGTCAGCGGATTCATGATTCTTCTCATCTCTGATGAATTGTGTAGTGCGAACTCTAGCTCTTGAATGTCTATCACTGGCAAAACTGTCAGCCAGATGGAAGCTTTCGGTAAAGGTGTTGGCTGAAGTATAAAAATTTGTGTATGTATATAACATATACGGGCCTATCTGAGAGACTTGGGGCATCGAGAATGTGGCTTTAGTGCCTTTTGCATTGTAGTATACCCAAGCCCTGGTACTATCTATTAGGTAACCCTTACCTATAAACAGGTGGTGGCTTTACCCACATGTAGTTGATCATAGCCGAACTGTCGAGTATATCGGCTCGGTAAGTACGGTTCCAGAAAACACTGGCCTTCAAACCGGTACACTAAATGTGATGGACGGATTATCTTCAACCATGTGAACTTAGTCGAAGATAAACTGAGAGATGCTGGTTCTAGATCCATGAGTTGTGGAGGGAGATTCTCGTACCCTGGAGAAGGAGGAACAAATTAAAATCTCCATCCAGACCCTCGATTCAAAGCTCTTCGGCATTCTGACAGCGCATTTATATTCCAACGAGCATTAGAATAACGCCTGATAAAATCACCTCTTATTGTACCCATATCGGGATCCATCAAGTCAGGTTAGTGCAACAGCAACCACCCAAATAGATATGTGTTCGGCATTTCGGTACGAGGGAAGTCATCTCAAGAATTCTTATCGTACACCATGGTGTTAACGAATGAACGCAAGCCTGCGTTCAAGCAACATGTCATTACCGAGAGAAGATCCATCTTGTAGCCCAATACTAAACGCACTACGGTGAATAGCACACCTTGATGGAATCGGTCGACGGTGCTGGCTCCGGGTATCACAAACTGCCGTAGCCATAAAGAGAGGAAATCGGCAGCCGGGCTTCTTGAGACATGGTTCTGTAGCCCTGTCTAAGATAAATTTCGATTGGAGCACCAGCAGTGAATGGGTGCCAATCTACATCCAAGATGTTATCATAATGCTTAGTTTTTTTATCAATTTCTCTACATCGCTGCGGCCGAGCAGTTTGAAGAAACAAGGATCGCAAGCTTGACTCTCGACGATCTTTTCTTCTTGAGCATGCCCCAGAAACAAGTATAGCAGCCATTTGGTAGTATAGCATGTCCCTTCGGAAGCACTCTTATAATAAAGGGAACAGATCATATAGTGGCATAATAATTCTTCGAACACAGCCACCATCTTAGGGTTCTCTGCTGAGAGAGTATCGAATTCCTCGTTTGTTGGCACATATTCTTCATAAGGGTTTTCATCCATTAGCAAATGTGAAAGATACTTTATTTCATAAAGTACGAAGCCGATTTCCCCGTGATGCGTCATGAAGGTACCGGTCCTCTCATTATATCTTTCAACTAAAGCCAAAAACATGTGAGCATTTGAGCGAAAGCCTTGAGCAGTGGCCCCGATTGGATCATAGAGCTCTAATTCGAGAAGTTTATCTTTAAAATGATCCAAAACCCAAACCACTATACTCTTCCAGCATTTCATGTCAGGGTTCACTAAGCCTGTCAAGCGCATGGTTTGGTCTAGGTATCTTCCTTCAGCCTTGGCAAACATGTTTGCGAAAATTGGTACTCTGACGGAAAGCAGCATTGATGAATCTTAAGGAGGTATACAACTTGGTCTCAAACCTCTCAGATAAGAGTCGTACCCTTCCGACGTATTGTAGAACAAATCCTTATTCTGTGGATCCAATCTGTAGCATATCCTTCCAACTCTGGCCTGTTGAATCGGAGTTAGATCCCATGCCATACGTCGGGGATAACTAGAAAATGCATATCGAGACAAAGATAAGTGTCTCGACCTTTCTGTGAGGTACATGATTTTGTCCCCACATTAATAAAATCTGCCTTCTCTCTTTCCATTGGGTTGGGACATCTTCTTGATCGCCTCTCTAAACAAGAAAGCTGGTTTCTTATAAACGACATTGTCCATACTTTCCAAAGGCTCGCCGTTCATCAAGCATAATAAAATAAGATTCTCTTGAGCTGTGAGCATAGCTCTTCGGGACTTAGGAAGATCATATTGAGGATATTGTATGTGGGATACGTCTTCTCGGTATTCTAACATGTTGAAAGTTGAAGCATATCTTTCAGCATTAGGGTCTTCTCTGAGATCAACTATAAAAAGAAGAGAGTAAAAGATTAATTATATCATATACAACAGTATCTAAATTTTAAACAGGTTGCATGAAGTCACAGGTTGTGCGAAGTTTTACGTTGCGCAAGCCTATATAGTGCGGCTGGTGTCAGCTCAAGATTAATATGAACTTGAGGTCTATATTGCGCAAGTTATCAAGTTGCGCCTAGTGCAAACTTGAAATGCGCATGTTTGAAGAGTGCATTCGTTCAAGTCAAAAGGCACAAATTAAAAACATCCGCAACACAGTTCGTAATTATAAATAGTATATTTTTGACGTAGCCAACACTCTAAAAAGAGGAGGTACGAGTAAATAGAGTGCGCACCTACACTCTAAAAAGAGGAGGCACACGTTATACAGTGTGTAAATCAATCAAAACTAAAAAAAGATGATTGATTCTGGCATAATGGATTCGTTTATTCACTGGCGCCTAAGGAATGGTCAATTTGTTCTATGAAGATCACCTTCGAGAGGTGGGTTGTCTTGTTCATCTCTCGATGATGGAGGTGCATAACGAGGCACCCTCGGTGGTGATGTGAGCAGTAAAGGCCCAGCACTGGCCTTTTCCTTGTCGGCAGTGGACTTCCTTGGTGCCATTGACGATCGTTGGAAGAGCTTCAGGAGTTACGAGAAAGAAGATGAAGGGTTTGCGAAAAATAACTTTCAGTAAAATGTTGAAAATCCTCTTTGAACAGCTATTTATAGCCTAAAGGGTATTCAGAAACTGTTGCGCATCTTGCGCTAAAAAAGTCGATTAAACAATGACTGGCGCAACTCGTGTCAAATTTTATAATTCAAAATATTTCAAATTTTGAAATGTTTCAAAAAACTTTGAAAACTTTGAAGGGGGTCTTGTAGGAGTCTAAAAATCAATGGACGCCCCTCTTAACAATGATCCAGCATCAAGTGGCACTAGATTATTAAGTTGCGCTAGTCTCATGTTGTATCTAACCATCTCAGGGTGTGTAAGCTCCATGTGGCAAGCATCCTCGAGAAGCTGTAACGGCTGCCATCATTAGTGACAGCTCGTCATTCGAAAAAAATCTATTCGAATCCCATATAACACGGTGCTCGAGGAGATTTTGTCAGCATGCAATTAGTGCTGACAGCTAGCTCACATAAGTTATCAAGAAGCACAAGAATCAATTGTCATAAACTAAAAGACCCAGTCCAAGATGCCAAAAGTCGAGTTACGAGTGTGCTCCACCTAGAGTATTGGCGCCACCTGATCAACTTTTATTCAGAAACAGGATGATGTGGCACGCATGCCACTAATCTCGAAGAACGAGTCCACTACACTGCCCACGACCATGCGTATCTTGTTCAAACGATACCGTATGTTCCCAGCAGTTCAAGTAACCGTTCGCACAACTGGATAGAAGGTGCACAACCTGAAGTGCGCAACTCAGAAAACAGTTATTTCAAAACTCTATAAATAAAATTTTAAATCAGTTCTAAAGCATGACTAATGATCATAATCTACTAAAAAAAGGATGTTGCATCTTCCAGAGGCTCGAGTCTTCGATATCACATCGTCGAAGGGATAAAGTGATCGTCTTCTGATCAAATTCCTATAGTTGTACTTTCCTAAAAATCAATTGTTCCCTTGTACTTTCTTTCTTTCTTAGTTTGTAGAAATCAAACTTTTATTTTTTGCAAACAAATATCATGTCAAAAAAGACGATCACCAGATATTAAGCTAATCACTATAATTGATGCTAGGCCCTCGGGCTCACAAGAATCCTCTGAATCAATGATCACAAGCTATCAAAAAACAAGCCTCTCAACTACCAAGATGTAGCAATCATACCAGATTTTAGGTGCTTGGGAAGTCGAGTAAAAATCTTGTAATGATGCACTCTATATTCTCCTCGTTCCGTGAAACACTTGCACAATCATAAAAATCCAGGAATCCACATAGTCATATCTAATCAGAATAAATGTCATCTAAAAGAAATGGCAACACTATCTAAGAGTCCGCACGAGTCTATCAAATCAATATTCTGGGAATCATACTCCACATAATACTCAATCTTCAGACATATCCAAGGTCATAATCCTGATACATAGGGCAACTGTCAGCCCTATCTAGCTAGACTAGGATAATGTCTCGAATGAATGGTCATGGGACAGTAATATATTAATTAATGTCGCAGGAAAAATGGCAAGGATTGCATGAACCGTACTGGAGCAGATCTATACCCCTTAAACCAAACAAGGACCAGGGTTGCAGACTGTCCCCCGAGTGAAAATACGCTCCTCAAGCTATCCGATGGACAAGATAGGTCAAGTAGCTAGACCACTAATCTAGTCATAAGTCTACCTAGAAGATACTAGAATTACGTAAACTATACTACGATAAATGTACATGCGTCTTGTTCTGCAAACCAAAGAAGCGGTTCTGCCCAAATCATCGAACCAAATTCTCGATCGGGAATTCTGGAAAAAATTGGCAATCTCCTTTGTATTCTAGATAGGATCTCCCAACGAATTGGGGCTAAATCCACTCGACGCAACCCGCTACATAATCACAAATCGAGAATACTAAATCCTAGGTTCTAGCAGCAATACGATGTATACTAGAAACCAAACCATAGCCGAGAACACTAAGTCTCGGTCTCCAGCAGCGCTACGATGCGTACTGGGTGCCAAGCCAATACATACAATGAAAACTACCATGCAGGACGCATCATAGACCCAGAGTCATGTCCAATCCACAAACATGGTCATCAAAACAGTTAGCCAAGCTATTTCCTGACTGCGAGTCAAATACGGGGTATATGGGGGCAATCTATACAAGTAAGTCGTGCTCTTGTCCTCGAAGGTGTGGATGACCTGACCGAGTTGTCCGATACGATCATAACCCGGTATAGATCCAAGCTATCCTAGGTTATCATCATGGCAGTTCTACTGCTAAGCTAAACTAATCATGGTTATACATTTACATTTATAAATAATTAAGTACAATTAAATCCAGGACGAGGGCAAGAGTCGTCGATGAGCAAGGGATACTTGGCTAGAGGGATCGGCTAGGTAAGCAAGTCTTCGGCGATTAGGATCCAAGCTAGCACGTCTATTAAGGTCCTCATAACAAACAATAAATAATCATTAGCATTAAATAAAAAATTAATAGAATAATCAAAAGAGATTGTAGAAGGCCATACCGCATAGGTCTCGTATGCAGTATAGGGATCTGCCATAAAAATCGAGGAACATAGATCAACACGGACGTGCAAACTGAGATGTACATGTATATCGAGACGTACACGAGAATCTAAATGACACGAATATTAAGACGATCAGAAAAATAGAGACGTACATGTAAATCGAGACGTACACGTAGATCAAGAAATTTATCAGGATGGCTCACCAATAAAAATAGCACAAAAATTGAGGCATGCATAGAAATCGAGAAGGCACAAGGTCCAAGGTGGCACGCAAACCAATAATACATAAATCGATACGTATACGTAAATCAGTACGATGTAGATCATGAGATAGGCACAAAGGTCGAGGTACAAAAAATAAGGTAGTACATAAAACGAGATGGGATGTTACCCGAGGTTGCAGAGGCTCGAGGCGTCCTGCTGCCTAAGACAGTACGCACATCGAAGCAACACAAAAGTTAAAATGGATACGTACATTGAGATGCATGCGTCCCAAATGGTACATGGAACGAGAGTGCACGGATCGAGGCAGCACGCTATATGAGGCAGTGTGCAGCATAAGGCTCACGCAGAATGAGGACAACACGGAGCTCTAGGCTGTACACTGCTCGAGCAGTACGGGGCCCAAAGGTATCCCGACGCTCGAGGCTGGCACAGCGCTCATACCGTATTCACTGGCCGCCAAGAAAAGAAGGACAAAGGGGCGAAGGGGCGCTGGTCTCCGTTAAGAAGGTCCATCCGGTCGAGGCGGCTCGCTGGCGACGGAGGAGATAGAGAGAGACAGAAGGAAGTAGTGCTACTGGTGGACATGGACAGTCGTCAGAGAAGAAGACGATGGCCCTGGCAGTGAGGGTGGCTACAGTAGAGACGATGATGAAGGTACTGGTTATGGCGGTGGCACCGACAGAGATGGAGGTGGCCGGAGGAGAAAGGGAGCAGTGGTGGTGGTAGCTGAAGATGATGATGGTGGTAGCGATACTGGTCGTAGCGGCCGGCGGAGATGGTGGTGGTCGTGGGGGTGATAGTGAAGGCGGTGGCACCGATAGAGAAGGCTGGGAAAGAGAGGGGAAGGTCGAGAGTGAGGAGAAGAATGAGATAAGAGAGAGAGGGTGAGCTCTTTCAGTGGATAAGGGGGCTCCATCAAATGAGAGAGAGTGAGGGAGAGTGACAGATAAGAGAGAGAGTTGGGGGTTTCTCCAGCGGAAGGGAAGGGGAGAGAGTGAGTGAGTGAGAAAAAGAGATTGCGGTGGCGACTGAGAGATGAGGGTAGGGGTTAGGTGTTGGAAGGGTAGTTACAGGAATAATAATAATAATAATGGTGATAACAACAACAATAACAATAAAAATAATAGAAACAATCCTAAAATGAAAATAACAAATTCTACCAATGTCAAATAAAATCTAGAATTGAAATAAAAGTTTTAAACAAGTAGAAAATTTAAAAATCCACTCAAAAAATAAAATACAGTCATATACCTATTTTCAAAATAGGGATTTGACAAAAGGAGATCCTCAAAATCTTGTTGGTCGAAACGTACGAGCAACGTCTTCTGGGAAGATCCTAGCAAGTTGTTGTTAGATTGTGCCACCACCTTCTCATTGGAGGCGAAGGAAATCCCCAGCAGAGTCGCTATCTTGTTTACCATGATAAAAGGTTGTACGAACTTTTTGTATTTTAAACGTAAAAAGGGTATGATCGATTCCTAAACAGAATATCTAAGTACAAAATTTTTACAAAAGTGTGGTGGTGGAGATCGAGCACTGCAGTGGTTCCTTTACTCTGTTGATGATCCGACGACGAGTTGAACTTGCTTTAGCTTTCTGGTGCTGGTGATTGAAACTTTAGGGTTACCAATCAAGAGGATGCCGAAGTTGAAGATTTTGAAGGCAATTTTTTGAAGAAAAACTCCTTCTATTTATAGAGAAGGGGGCACATATGCGATGTGAATTAGGATTTGAGATATAAAAGAATCTGCTGTCATTGCACGGTGAGGGATACTACTGAGATGACATAAGGCGGACGTTGAGATTTCCCTCTATCGAGATCTCGGGTGGTTATCAACATAACCGAAGAAAAAGACACATGGCGCGTGTCTATTGCTCGAAGTATTCTGTTCAGATGAGACCGAGTAGATCTTAGATTCCATGACAGAGTCAAATTTTGTCTTATCTTAGGAGGCCATTAGTTTAAACAAATCGATTGGATATGGCCTTCATCCATAAGAACAAACTTTTCTTTATTCATGATTTTAAACCAACTAATAAGATATTGCTCTTATCATCATAATCAACCTCTGTCTTATCTTTAAGAGTGATGGTTTAAACAAACCGATTGGGTGGGACCATACTGTCTGTGCTTCTAGCGAAGCTTCAGTGCTGATGTGCTTCTAGGCGACGAGTAGAATATTGTTCTGAAGACGATGGAGCCTCTGTGCTTTTCGATGACGAGTAAGTTGTGTTTCAAAGACGACGGAGCCTCTGTGCTTCTGGGTGACGAGTAGACTTGTGTTTCGAAGACGACGGAGCCTTTGTGCTTTTGGGCGACGAGCAGGTTGTGTTTCAAAGACAACGGAGCCCCTGCTTTTTTGGGCGACGAGTAGGCTGTGTTTCAAAGACAATGGAGCATCTGTACTTTTAGGCGACGAGCAAGCCATATTTTGGAGCCTTTGTGCTTTTGGGGCGACGAGGAGGCTTTGCTTCAGGCAATGGTGTCACCAAAGTATTAGATAAAGGGGGACGTTGAATGGACCGACCTTTCTGGGTTGAAGCGGAGGCTCTTCACTTTTGAGGCGAGGGCGTCGTATGGAGAAATCGGCTATATGTGCTTCCGAGTCGAAGAGAAGGCGCAGAGCTTTTTAGGTTTGAAGGTTTTTACGCTTTTTTAACTAAAGTGAGGGCTCTATGGGAAGAAATGAGCTATCTAGGCTTATGGGTCAAAGAGGAGGCACAAGTACCTGGCTGTGCTTCTGAGTCGAAAGAGCTAGTTTTCTGTCGAAGCCTTTTTAAGATCATTTAATAACTGTTCTCCTCGATGGCTGAGTTGGTCATCCTACTCTTTAATTGCCGTCATTACTTGAGGGAATTCGAGAAGTTAGTGGCCTATGACACAGTAGAATGAACCTATTAAATGAGGTTTGTTGTATTGAGTTCTAGGTTCGTCCCATTAATCTGGGCATCTTTGAGTGACGGCTACATGGCATGTTGGTTGGACCACACTTACCCTATATAAAGGGGAGTTTTTCTAAACTGTCGTCTTCCTCTCAAAACGTTATGCTTGATCCTGACTTAGCTTCTAACGGCCATTGACCTTCAACAAGTCGGCTGATGGTTGTGTATCCCTTCGTTCAAAGAGGCAACGTCTTTGTAGAAGAACACCTAATTGGTCTTGAAAAGTACCCGAATGTCCACCATAAGGAGTTTGAACCTGGGCGACTTCTTGGAGGTCTTCGAGGTCCAAACTATGGGGTTAGGATTGGTTTCCCACCCGATGAGCCCTCTGTTGTGCTCTGTCCCGCTCGTCAGCGGCGGTGTGCCTTCATTATGCTCGAAAAGCCGTAGAAGCTGATGTACTTTTCAAAAGGGCCAGTCGTCTTGCTGTGGACTGAATTCTCGCTCGGGCCAATAACTGATTCAGTAGCCATAATGGAGTTCCTTCGTGTCTGGCCGTAAAGTGGTTTGCTTTGGTGAGGCTGTGTATCTGAAGGGGTTGTGCGTCTTGGCTTTGTGGGAGCAGACTTTGATGGCGACTGTATTCACATCTGCTATCCATAGGCATTTTTTTGTTTGTCCATGACAATCATACTGTAAAGATTAACCCCATTGTAGATCTTTAGGAGTTTTTAGTTCTTTTCATGTAATCATGTAGAGTTTGTAATAAATCCTTGTAACCATGATTTTAATAAAAATAACTCTTTGTGATCTTTTCGGTTCTGTGACTTTGTCTTTTCTGTCTGCGTATTTGGTCACCTGCGCTTTTGTGAAGTTGGATGGGTAATAGGAACACCTACCTGCACTTTTGACAATATCTGCACATTTTCATGCTTCTACAAGACTTATTACAGAAGTTCGATGTGGAAACCGTCAAAGCACTTGGTACTCCGATGGCGACTTCAACCAAGCTTGATATTGATTAACAAGAAAAACCGGTCGACAAACGTAAGTATCGAGATATGATTGGTAGTTTACTTTATTTAACTGCTAGTCGTCCTGATATAATGTTTAACATTTACTTGTGTGCACGTTTTTAAGCTAACCCTAAGGAATCATATTTGTTTACAGTTAAGCGTATCTTCCGATACCTTAAAGGCATTTTTCTGTCGGCTTATGGTATCCCAAAACCACGTCCTTTGACCTAACCGGTTACTCAGATGCTGATTTTATTAGATGCAAAGTTGATAGAAAAAGTACTAGCGACCCATGTCATTTTCTAGGTAAGGCTTAAGAAACAAAATTCTATCACATTATCAACTATTGAGGCTGAGTATATTGCTGCAGGATGTTGTTGTGCACAAATTTTATTGATGAAGCAAACACTAGAAGACTTTTGGCTTACTTTACACACACATACCCATTTTTTGTGACAACACTGGTACTATTAATTTGACTAAGAATCCTGTATGTCACTCTCGCACTAAGCATATTGAGATTCAACATCATTTTCTTAGAGAACATCAAACAAATGGAGATATAGACCTTGTATATATAGACACAAAGAACCAACTGGCTGATATCTTTGTAAAACCATTAGCGGAATATCGTTTCAATTATTTACCTCGAGAATTAGAAATTTTAGATGTCAATAATATAAATTAATTTTTTTTATTGATTATATTTCAACATGCAAACACTGTTTTTGATAAAAGCCTATAAAGGGTCTGTCTGTAACCACGGCTATGGCTAAAGCGAAACGGTATTCAAGTATTCCCAGTAAACCTCCGTTAGCTGGGACAGTACCCCTACAGCTAATCTGAGGCAGTCACTGTGTAAAGAAAGTTAATTCATACAATAATATTAATTATATTAATTAAAATTTAAAATAACTAAACTTGAAATTAAATAATTAAAAAGGGATTGACGAATAGAGAGTGGTCAACAATTTTTTGTTGAAAAATACCTCAACAGAACCCCAGGCGAACTCGTACCGAATTCTGTCCGAGTTCTGTTGGTGGTATGTGATTTTAAGTCAGAAACGAGTGGCCCACCTCTTATTCATCTTCTCCAAATCCACTACTACAGTAGCAGCTGCGCCCGAGCCCTCCAAACCCTAGCTTTTCTCAAAGCCATTGCTTCCAAGCCACTTGGAGAAATTAATCCAAACTTTGGATTCGTATGGAGATTTTTGTCCTCTACAACATTCTTGGAAGGTATAAACTCTTCCTTCCCTCTCTTTTAGGTTCATAGTTTTTCAATCTTTCATAGAGACAATGCCTAGGATTTTGAACCCCTTTAAGAAAAAAAAGAGGCGTCGTCTTCGGATCCTATCCAAGGATCACTTTTTTCTCCAGTTAAGTCTGCCATCAGAGCATATAATGAGTTTTACTATAAAACTCATGACCAATCATTATTGTGGTACGCAGATTTCTCTGTTCATAAAATATGTACCAGCACACCGATTAAATGGACCACTTTTCCTGAGCATCGTCCATTCTTTGAGGCATTAGGGTTGCACGAGCTTGTCACCTACCAATATCCCATTGCAACCAATGATATTCGTTTGTTCTAGTATAATTTTACTTTGGACACTTTTTTTGTTAAAAGTCGTATCGGTGGACTTAATATCGAATTCAATGATGTCCTCTTAGCGAACATCTTTTGTATACCTAACGAAGGTGCTCTGCTTCATGATATCAAGGAATTTGAGTTTCCCGCAGGCACAAACTTGAGGAGTTTCAAGAACGAACTCGTTCCTCTTGATCGTGTTCGTTCTACTAAGTTCAAAGCTGCCAACATGAACTTATTCAACTATGAATTGCATCGCATCGTCTATTCCACCATTTTGCCTAAATCCACTTCAAAAGACGATGTTTCCAACCTTGAGTTGTCTGTTCTTTATCACATTCGTAAGGGCATTTATTTTTCTGTCCCTAAGACTATTATTCAGATGATTGGACATTGTCGCGAAAGGCACAGAAACCTTGCTTGCGCAATAATTATTCCAATCATCTTTCAGCATTTTGGGATTGAATTATCCACTTGCGCTCTTGATTCTGAGCCTAAGTATCTTTATTTGTCTCGTCGTAGCACAGTCTTACCTTCTGCTCCTCATACTGCTCCTGCTCTACCTCCTTAGACCTACCCTATTACTTATGAGGGTACACACCAGCATCTCTTTGATTTGTGAGCTTTCATTACTGACTCATCAAGGGAACGCGAGTTCCGTGATGCCAGCCGGTTTCAGGCTCTCGCAAATGACTAGTACCGTAGTTTTGGTGCTACTCCACACCCTTCTAGAGCTGGAACTTCTGGAGCTGGTCCATCTGGACATGATGGCACTGCTGCTGATGATGATAATGATGAATCTGAGGATTTTTGATCTAGACATGATGCATTTTGTCTAGATGTTATCTTGTTGGACTCTTATTTGTCTATGCTTACATGGAAATGTTTCGACATTCCAAGATAGCACTTTATCTTTATTGTTAGCACTGAGACTTTATTTGCAGAGACAATGTATTTTGGAACATCTTTTATGCTTTTCTTAGAATGTTTTTTATTTCAATTTGAACTGTTCTCCATCTTTATGTTTATGCGTAGCATTATCTTTTCTAGCTTATGATTTTACATATAAACTTTCTGTGAATACATGTTTATCCCTTTATTTTTTTGTATTTATTTAATACTTATTTCTTATGCATAATATGCAGGAGAGCTTCTCTCTTTGCAATTATTTTGCTAAGTGGAAACGGGGAAGAAATATGATCTAACATCTTTTGTAGGATAAATTTTTTATAGAACAGAGGATACAGTACATTATCATTAATGAGTACAATTTCGATTAATTTCTTGTCAAATCAAAGATCGAGATGTTATATCAGTCAAGGTTTGTCAATTATCAAAATGGAGGAGATTGTTGGCCCATTGGTCATGGTCGAACCTAATTTTAATAATTGGTCAAACTCTGTCTCGATATAAGGGCTACTTGGACATTTGTTGAGAACCTCTACCACTCTGTTCAAGACTGAAGCTGTTTTGCCATTTGAGTCTCTATTTCAATATTCAAAGAAATTTTCATATTTATTGAGTCCAGTAATACTTTGTAAACTGAGTCGTACTGTAAAATAGGCTACCCTATAAATGTTTACAAAAATATCCTATGATTTTAAAAATAGCCCATTTTACAAAAAGCTACTAACTGTTTAAACTTTTCAAAAAGCTAAAACTCAAAATCCGATTATAGAATTCCCCAAAAACCATACTCTGGACACCATGAGAGTTCGGCCCAAGTTTGGACCGAACTCGCCTCGAGTTCATTTAGTGCCATTGGATTTTTTGAATTTGGTCATCCTGCTATTACGGATACAACGGCTATTTGCCGAGATTCTCTCAAAGAATTCTGTCCGAATTTTATCCGAGTTCTGACTTTGGAAAATCTATAAATAGAGAAGAATTTCACTTATTTCAACACACCCCTCTTCTTTCTTCTCTCTAAGCTTAAATGTCTTCCAAAGTGTTCTAAAAGCTTTTTTTTAAATCCCAAGCCAGTTACAATCCTCTAGTCTATTTGCCACTGCGGTACGGTCTAGAAGTTTTATAGAAATTGTAATCAGAGGCTTGATTGAAGAAAGACACTTCACAATTGAAGTTGGTCGAGTACTTCGTATCAAAGCTCGCGTTGTAGAACTTGAAAGGACTTCGTATAAAAACTTACGGTATTTTCCAATAGTAGATTCAACTGGAAGCTAGAGTTCTTCCGACTGGAATAGTCCTTACAAGAGGGAAACCAATATACATCAATGTGTTTGCATTTGCTTTCTGATCTCTGCCTTTCGTTTACTTACTTGTGATATATTATATGTGATCTTGTTGCTAACATTTTTAATTAGCTAATTTTCGTTGCCTACTCTATTGACCCCCTATAGAGTATTGCGTTTTACAATTTGTTCCTACATTATTTTCTTGTACCATTTCCTACATGTTATATATTGTCATAGTAGGCATGTTTTATGTACCTTGCTAGTCCCATGAAGACCTGGTGATCTCTCCAAGCTTAGTTAGAGTGGAGGACTACTCGAAGGTTATGGTTCTGGAATCGAGACTGGAGTCATACCTTCATAGGAGGACGAGATAGCGCCCGAGGATTTCTCTTCGGATATGTCTTTTTATTTTAGACTTGCTACTTTATTTTCTTTCATTCCAGCACACTTGTAGTTGATATTTACTTTATTTCTTCTTACTATGGTTTCGGGATGTCCTACCCGCACAATTATATTTATTTTTTGCAAGACAGATCTTTTCATTAGTATTAGTTTATTGCACTTTATGTATTATATCTTATTATTCTGTGTAGATGAGATTAGTTGTGTACCTGTAACTTGTGTCATGATTCTGGGTTTTTATCATAATTTTAGCTTAAGCATTTTGCTAATAGGATTTTTATGAGGTTTCGCCCATTGGCGAAGTGCTGCTGATATGTATCGTTTTCCTGGTCCTACTTATTTTAGGAATGGGGTGCTCCGTGTTTTTGTGGTGGCCCATGCAGGTCTACAATAAATCACTTCGGTTACGTTACTGTACCGACGTGAGCCTGCTAATAGGATAGAAAATATCTACAGGATCTCATCCATATCTTTCTATTGTTTTACGTTCTTGACCTCCATATATCAACTTCAAAACTTTATGCATCCTGCTTGATATCATTTGCTCTTAGCTTATAAGTTTCATTTACGTGCAGTACAATGGACCAACAAGCCGGCGACGAGAACCCCGCGATTACCCCGCAGAATGTTGTATTGAATCTTGTTGGCACGACCTCGCCACCGATTCGAGGTTCTTCTACCCACCCAAACTATCCAGTAACTTCACACCACCGAGGTTCAAGAGAAAAGGATATCCTACCAATGCCAACATTGCCACAGATGCCGCCGATGATGTTTCCATAGCTTGGACATGCAATGGATTCCCAGCAGATGTTCTAGACCTTCTATGTGATGATGTAAGCACAACAACAAATCCAGTTGGACGTCCAACAGAGACAGATAGAGTACATCAAAGATTGCATTATATCAGTACTAGAGTGGGTGACTCAACCAGTTCCCAGACGATGAATGAAACTATCGCAAACTTTCGCTAACTGAAGCCAGCCAAGTTCTCGGGCAAGGAGGAGCCCACCGAAGTTCATGAATGGCTCACTAACATTCAACAGCATTTAGAGGCATCCGAGTTACCGAAGGATCGTTAGATGATTATCGTCAGGATGTAGCTAACTACCAAAGTGCACCACTAGTGGCTTACGGAGGAGAGAAGACTTGGGCAGGATAATGTCACTTAGAAGGAGTTCTCTAAACTCTTCTAAGAGATGTATATCCCGACCACTATCAAAGTGGAGCTGCGAGGCAAATTTCTTCAGCTTACCCAGGGCAGCATGATGGTTGGAGAGTACAATGCCAAGTTTCTGGGACTCAGCCGAATTGCACTTATATTGATCCAGACTGAAGAAGAAAAGGCAAAAAAATTCTACGACAGGCTGACCTACAGACTACATGAGCTTATTGGAGCCCTGCACCTACAAATTACTTGGGAGTCCTTACAGTCGTACGACGTTTCGAGCAAGTCCATCCGAAGGAGGCCAGGTAGAAGCGACCGAAACCAGCGACACCATCAGCTAAGACATCACTCGGACGACCAGAAAAGCATTCACCAATGCATCACCGACAAAAGAGGGTTGCCCATACAAAAACCAAGATAATCTGATGTGCCAGTATTGTAATGGAAGAGGTCATACTCAACAAAATTTTCGTAGAAGACTAGGCCAATGTCTAAGATGTGGTTTAACCCAACATCAACTTTGGGATAACCCAACGAGAGGCCCACCAATACTACCAGCACCACTAGTACCAGCTCAAGGAGGATATCCACGTGGACCGCTGCTCGACCAAGCGATGCAGTTTGCGAAAGCTAGACAGCAGGCGAGAGCGCAACGACCTGGACAGGCCTTCGCCATGAGGACTGAAGACGGAACAACAACCCAAGAAGCAAATAAAGGTAACAATTTGAAATTTTCATGATAATGATAGTAAGTAGAATATTAGTTTATGCTTGCTTCTTAC